>CM022302.1:270128674-270832944 GCA_011799875.1 Thinopyrum elongatum
AGAAGAAAAAGAGGAGAAGAAGAATAAAAGAAAAGTGGAAAAGTAGTTATATATATATATTTATCGGGATTGAATATTCGTGTTGATCGAGTGGATTTAAATGTGCAGTTGTTTCATCCCTGCGAGGGTCTGGTGTTTGACAACCTCCCCGTGCGCTCGACGAGCTCCCCTGCGTTCGTGGGTGAGCACAAATGACATCTCCTCCTTCCCCTTCATTTGCTCTGTTTCGGTCTTCGTGCTGATGAAACTTGCTAGCTATAGGTGTCTTCAATCATCAGTATGCGTGACCAGTATGCATCTCCTGTTTGAAAGGGTTACAGTTATAAATATGCATGCATTTGCATATTTATAACCATGATTCTTTCGAATTGTCCAACGTTATCCATGGACAGCCCGAGTATGTGTAGATTGAGTTCATTTTCCCATGCTCTGCTCTGGATCCGATGCAGAATTTCGTCAGTGCCTCTCTGTTGTTCTCCTGGTACACATCCTCTCTGTTTATTGCCGAGACGTGTATCAGGAGAACAGCGGGGAGGTGCTACCAAAATTTTGTGTCGGATCCGGAGCAGAGCATGGGAAAACGCACCCAATCTACACATACTCGGGTGGGATTAGGACCTATCTTTACCTATTAGCGTGTTGCATGGACGTAATAAAATTGACAAACTTCATTAACTGATGAATATATATGATGAATTATATATTTATATATATATATATATATTTCTTGTGTGTTTAGTAGGTAGGCAAGATGAGTGATCGTGCGTGGATGTACACCGGTCACACTAGTCAGGAAGACATGACCAATGAATGGTTAACAAAAACCAAGGGGTTTGTGAAAGCCGCATTTGCAAATGGCCAGAGGAAAAACCGGTGCCCCTGTGTGAACATTTCATGGAGAGTCTGCCCAACGTAACAGAGCTGAGGTGGTTCATCATCGCACCGATGAGCATGTTACCAGGATGGAAGACATGATGCAAGACTTTGATGATGCTCGGGATTCAGACGATGAGATGGAGGAATCTGCAAAGGCCTTCAATGAAATGTTGGAGTCTTCAAAACGTCCTCTCCACGAGCACACTGAGCTTTGTCAGCTGGATGTCATCGCACAAGTAATGGATCTGAAGGCTCAATTCAACTTGGGCAGAGAATGCTACGACGCGATGATGACAGTATTTGGATGCTTTCTACCCAAAGGCCATGTAATGCCTGCAAACCTGTACCAGCCGAACAAAATCCTCTGTGCACTTAAGATGCCCTATGAGAAGATGATGCCTATGAGAAAGGATGTGCCTTATTTAGGCTTGAGTATGCGGACTTGAACTATTGTCCCATTTGCAACTCTTCCAGGTATCTTGTGGTAGACAACAATATGGGTGAGAAGAGGCAGACCAAAATCCCCGTTAATGGTCTTCGGTATCTGCCAATCGTACCAAGACTTCAATGTCTATTCATGGTCGAAGAGACAGACAGACAGACAGATGACATGGCACAAAATGGGTAAAAGAACCGAACTAGATGCAGATGGGAATCAGATGTTGGTACACACATAAGATGGTTATGCGTGGAAGCACTTCGATGCATTACATGAGCAAAAAGCGGCAGATCCAAGGCATCCTCAAGTCTGCATCGGCACGGAGGGGTTCAATTCGTTTGGTATGAAGGCAACCCAATACAGTTGTTGGCCTGTATTTGTCATTCCACTCAATCTCCCCTCCCCCCCCCCGGACAAATTATGCAAAGAAAGAACATTTTCCTAGCGTTGGTAATTCCATGGCCCAACTATCCGGGGAAGAATATGAATGTGTACATGCAGCCACTTAAGGATGAATTGCAAGAAGCTTGGGATAATGGGTTCAAGAAATATGACACCGCTAGCAAATGAAACTTCATAATGTGTGTCTGGTACATGTACTCGATGCATGACTTGTCGGCGTATGCGCTATTCATTGGTTGGTGTACGCATGGAAGGTTCCCGTGCCCCACATGCAAGGTAGCTCTTCAGTTTCATTGGCTGCAGGCGGGTCGCAAGTATTCTTGCTTCGACTTGCATAGACAGTTCCTGGATCCTCGCCATAAGTTCAGAAAAGACAAGAAGAACTTCACCAAAGGTAGAGTTGTCAAAAACTCTGCTCCACCTGCATTGACTGACCAACAAATCCTGGATCAGTTAAATGCTCTCGAGCCTGATCCAGAGCATCCAGGGTATTTCAAGGGGTATAATTTAGAACACTCCTGGACTCACAAGACATGCTTGTGGGATTTGCCTTACTTCAAAGACCTCCTTCTTCCACACAACATTGATGTGATGCACACTGAAAAGAATATCGGCGAGGCCCTTTTTGGTACATTCTTCGGCATAGATGGGAAGTCAAAGGATAATACTAAGGCTAGAGTTGATCTGCAGACTCTATGTGATAGACTGTTACAAAACATGTGACAACTGAAAGCAAAGCAGAACTGGACGAAGCCAAAGGCCTGGTTCAATCTTGGAACACCAGCTATGAGGGAAATTATCTTGTGGGTGAAAATGCAGTTGATGTTCCCCGATGCGTATGCAGCGAATCTAAAGAGGGGAGCGAGTCTTGAAAAAATGAAAATATTTGGTCTCAAGAGTCATGATTGGCACATATGGCTTGAGCGGGTAATGTCGGTGATGTTGCATGGCTTTATCCCTGAGGATGAATGGCTAGTACTAGCAGAGCTGAGCTATTTCTTCTGTGTTCTTTGTGCAAAAGAACTATCACCAGTCGTGATAGATGACATGGAGAAGTTGGCACCGGAGTTGCTCTGCAAGTTAGAGAAGATCTTTCCACTGGGCTTTGATAACCCACAAGTATAGGGGGTCACAACAGTTTTTGAGGGTAGAGTATTCAACCCAAATTTATAGATTCGACACAAGGGGAGCCAAAGAATACTTGTAAGTATTAGCAGCTGAGTTGTCAATTCAACCACACCTGGAGATTAATTATCTACAGCAATATGATCAGTAGCACAGTAATATGATAGTTTTGATAGCAGTGATAAATAGTAGCAGTAACGGTAACAGTGATAGCAATGACTTTGTAGCAGTTATAACATTAGCAGCAACAGGAGTAACTTAGCAAGAACAATATATGGAAAATTCATAGGCATTGGATCGATGAATTCGTTGGATGATATTCATCATATAACAATCATAACCTAGGGTGATACGGCACTAGCTCCAGTTCATAAATATAATGTAGGCATGTATTCCGTAAATAGTCATACATGCTTATGGAAAGAACTTGCATGATATCTTTTGTGCTACCCTCCCATGGCAGTGGGGTCCATAAGGAAACTAAGGGATATTAAGGCCTCCTTTTAATAGAGAACCAGAACAAAGCATTAACACATAGTGAATACATGAACTCCTCAAACTACGGTCATCACCGGAAAGTATCCCGATTACTGTCACACCGGGGTTTACGGATCATAACACGTAATAGGTGAATATGACTTGCAAGATCAGATCTAGAACATAGATATAATGATGATAACATAAACGGTTCAGATCTGAAATCATGGCACCCGGGCCCAAAGTGACAAGCATTAAGCATGGCAAAGTCATAACAACATCAATCTCAGAACATAATGGATACTAGGGATCAAGCCCTAACAAAACTAACTCGATTACATGATGAATCTCATCCAATTCCTCACCGACCAGTGAGCCTACTAAGGAATTACTCACTCCAGGTGGGGAGCATCATGGAATTGGTGATGGAGAAGGGTTGGTGATGACGAAGATCGAAGATCCCCCTCTCCGGAGCCCCAAACAGACTCCAGATCTGGCCTCCCGACGAAGAACAGGAGGTGGCGGCGGCTCCGTATCATGAAACGCGGTGATTCTTTCTCCTTGACTTTTTTCTCCAAAAATAGGATTTTATAGCGTTGGAGTCAGGGTCTGTGGGGCCACCAGGTGGGCGCAACCCACCTGGGTGCGCCTAAAGGGGGGCGTACCCTGGTGGGTTGTGCTCACCTAGGGGCCCCCCTTTCGGTGGTTCTTGGCTCCAGTATTTTTCTTTTATTCCACAAAAATTCTCCAAAAAGTTTCGTTCCATTCCGAGAACTTTTATTTCTGCACAAAAACAACACCATGGTAGTTCTGCTGAAAACAGCGTCAGTCCGGGTTAGTTTCATTCAAATCATGCAAATTAGAGTCCAAAACAAAAGCAAAAGCGTTAGGAAAAGTAGATACGTTGGAGACATATCAACTCCCCCAAGCTTAAACCTTTGCTTCTCCTCAAGCAATTCAGTTGATAAACTGAAAGTGAAAACGAAAAACTTTTACGAACTCTTTTGTTCTTGTTTACATAAATAAGTTTAAGTAGCACCCAGGTTTTCAACAAAGATTATAACTAACCATGTCAACAATAACTCTTAGAAATTATATTAACTCATATCAATGGCATAAGCAACTAGCGAGCAATAATAAAATATATCAACTGACAACACTTTGTTAAAACAATCGTGATATAATATGACAACAGTGGTATCTCGCTAGCCCTTTCTGAGACCGCAAAACATAAATGCAGAGCACCTCCAAAGTTCAAGCAGCGACTAAACATTGTAATTCATGGTAGAAAAGATCCAGTCATGATGCAGCCAATATTAGCTACACATAATGCATGAGGATGACAATAGTGCTCTCAGATCTGGCGCTTATTTGAGAAGGTGGTGACACAACATAAAATTAAATAGATAGTCCCTTCGCAGAGGGAAGCAGTGATTTGCAGTGGTGCCAGAGCTCAGATTTTTAAAACAGAGATAAATGAAATTTTGAGAAATGCACCCTTCCTGTTTACTTCGCGACCATTAGTTATCGATATCTTCCATGCTAAACACATTAGTGGCGGTTCCCAAGCGATAAAAGTAAAGTTTTACTCCCCCTCCACCAATAAACACACTCCACGGCTAGCCGAATCCAAGAGTACCGTCCATACCAACATCATTCCTGGGGGAGTTTTGTTTAATTGTTTGCAATTTTTTATTTCGGGACTGGGAATCCCTATTACCGCCCCTCTCGTGCAAGGACGAGTGAATAAACACTCATCATGAGAATAACCCGGTTAGCATGGAAGATACCGACTACCTCTTGTCGCTCTATGAACAATCCAGGCACACAAAAAAGGATGTTTATTTGAAGTTTTTTTAGAGGTGGCACATGCAAATTTACTTAGAACGGCAGGGTAATACTGCATATAGGTAGATATATGGTGGACTCATCTGGAATAACTTGGGTTTTAGGATTTTGATGCACAAGTAGTATTCCCGCTTAGTACAGGCGAAGGCTAGCAAATAGGTTGAGAAGTGGCCAGCTAGAGAGCGAAAACGGTCATGAACATGCATTATGCATAAGTAACATTGGATACTAGCATGAGTAGGACATGAACACCATGAACATAAATATCATAGAGGCTATGTTGGTTTTGATTCAACTACATGCATGAACATGTGCCAAGTCAAGCCACTTGAAACATTCAGAGGAGGATACCATATCATCATACCACATCACAATCATTTTAATGCATGTTGACATCCAAGATAAATCATTATCCACTCCTAACTACTTAAGCATGGCATGAGAAACTATAATCTCTAATTGTCATTGCAAACATGTTTCATCATAATAGGCTGGATCATGGATACTAGGTTAAACATATTTACAAAAACAGAACAAGTTGAGTTCATACCCGTTTCTCTCTACCACAACCAGTTCATCAAATATCATCATCATTGCCTTTCACTTGCATGACCGAATGATATGAAAATAATAATAGTGCAAGAGTGCCATGGACTAAGCTGGAATCTGCAAACATTTTATTCAAAAAGGAGAAGACAAGGTAATATGGGCTCTTTATTAGATCAATATCAATGCATATGAGAGCCACTCAACAATTTCATTGTGGTCTTCTCCTCGGTACGACTCAATAAAAAGAAGAGAATTTCAGAGAAACACACTGAAATATTTTTGGAGTTTTTAGTTTTTCTTGAAGAAAGCAAATTAAAGAGAAAAACAAAAACGAGAAAAACTATTTACACGGGAGAGCTCCCAACAAGCAAAAGAAGAACAAGGAAATCTTTTTGGGTTTTCTTTTAACATTACAAATAAATTAGACTAGAAAGAAAAACTGAAAAGAAGCGAGAAATATTTTGGGGTTTTCTCAAAGTTTTTCAAACACAAAAGAAGAAAGCGAGAAAATAAATCTAGCATGGATAATACAATGAAAAAGTGTGAACACCGACAACTGGATTGAAATGTGTGAACATGAATGTAATGTCGGTGGAAATACGTACTCCCCCAAGCTTAGGCTTTTGGCCTAGCTTGGTAATCACCACTCGCGGCCTGCATAATAGTGAGAGTGGTAGCTCACGGAGGCTCTTGATGCAGCCTCCTCGGCTTGTCGGGCAGCCACGACCTCAGCGTTGTGTGCACGGGCCTCGTTCTCAAAAACATAATACCTTCTTTTGCTGTGAAAATCAAAGAGAGCAGGCGCAGGCAAAAAGGTATGCACAACGGATTCTTTATTAAACAGCAAGTTATAAGTATAATCATTGATTTCGCCCTTAAGGAACTTATGGCACTTCATGGCCTCAAAGTCTAAGTACTGAGTGGGAAGGATAGGGTCATTAGGCCAAGGTGATACACCCAGCTCCTTTGCTAATCGTGAAGCATAAATCCCACCATAAAATATCCACTATCAATGTTGTGTTGCAGTCTGCGTGCAACAATTGCTCCAAGGTTATAACATTTAATACCTATGAGAGCAGTGTGTATGAGGCTCAAGTCAGGAGCACAAAGTGTACTACAGTCTTGCTTGCCTATGATGCATTTGCCATTAAACAGTGCAAAGTATTGAATTGATGGGAAATGAATACTTTTTATTCTACCTTGTGTCACTCCTTTGTCCTCGCCGTAACAAACATTGATCAAGAATGACTCATACTCAGCTCTTGGTGGCTCGTCCAGCGAACCCCAAAATAGAATTTTACACACTCCACTAAACTCGTCTAGAGGCATGGTAATTGGACGGTCATAAAGTTTAAACGAAACTCTAGACTCACGAGGATGGAATTTAAATTCTTTAGTAAACGATTCTATGAGGCTGAGATGTTGGTTGCACTTATCTTCGATGTAGGGACCGAGCTCGGTGTTGTGGATATATTGCTCAAATTCTTCTTTAATACCTGCACTCATCATGAAATCGTCGCTCGGCCATAGGCATGATTTGATAGCGGCTTCCCGTACTGAACTTGCACTCGGTTCAACATAAGACCGACGAGTTGAGACACTGCTAGACGAAGCCTCTGAGGTCCTCCTCCTCGAAGAAATCCTTCCAAAGAAGCTCATTTTATTCGCGTACAATTTCTGAAAATTTTCTGGGACATAAAATTTTTATTAACAAAACTTCACAAGATTGATAGCAACTACTCATAGGGAAGCATGGAGGCTATATTGAGCATTCAAACTACTTAGAACTCTAAGAATTCAACATCCAAGCTCATCTACAACAGCACCAAGAGTAGCTAATTATTCAAAATATAAACCACTAAAGCAAAAACTAATTGGACCAATGGAGGAGTCACATACCAAGTAGCAATCCCCCAAAACAGTTTCGGAAATGGAGCTTCGAGCAAAGAGATCGAAATCCGCGGGTTTGAGAGCAAGAACACGAGAGAGAGAGAGAGAGAGAGAGCAATGGTGATTTTTTTCTGGAGGTAGGTGATGACATGGGCTAAAGAGATAAGTGAGGGGGCCCACGTGGGGACCACAACCCACCAGGGTGCGCCTGGGGCTGCTGGCGCGCCCAGGTGGGTTGTGCCCACCTGGTGCACCCCCCTCTGATGTTATTTGTACTAAAAATTCAGAAATATTCAGAAAAAAATCGTATTAAATTTTTAGGGCATTCTGAGAACTTTTATTTTTGGGTCATTTTTTATTGCACGGGAAATTCAGAAAACAGACAAAGCATGGCATTTTATTTCATTTAACTAAGAAAAACAGAGAATAAAAGTTGGGAGTAGAAGGTTGTGCTTACTAAATTCATTAACTTCATACCTCTCAAAAATGATCCATTAATAAGGTTGATAAAGTCTTATTAACAACCACCTTCGATTAGCATGAAACCGAAGAACTTTCGTAAAACACTAAGTTACCTCAACGGGGATATGCATGTCCCCAATAATAAGCATTTCATATTTCTTTTTGGCAGTAGGCAGAGGTAGTTGAAAACTTCTAATAGTGAGTGTCGGAGATTTTTCAATAACAATAATACCATTCACTTGGAATTGTTTCTTCGGAAAGTGCACCGTATGTTCATTACCATTGATATGAAAAGTGACCTTGTTTTTATTCCAATCAATAACAGCCCCTGCAGTATTTAAAAAGGGTCTACCAAGGATAATCGACATATTGTCGTCCTCGGGCATCTCAAGTATAACAAAGTCAGTTAAGATAGTAACATTTGCAACAACAATGGGCACATCCTCACAAATACCGATAGGTATGGCAGTTGATTTGTCAGCCATTTGCAAAGATATTTCAGTAGGTGTGAGTTTATTCAAATCAAGTCTTTTATATAAAGAGAAAGGCATAACATTAGCACCAGCTCCTAAATCACACAAAGCAGTTTTAACATAATTTCTTTTGATGGAGCAAGGTATAGTTGGTATTCTCGGATCTCCAAGTTTTTTAGGTACTCCATCCTTAAAAGAATAATTAGCAAGCATGGTGGAGATTTCATCTTCCGGTATTTTTCTCTTATTAGTGATGATGTCTTTCATATATTTTGCATAAGGGGCCATCTTTAATATATCAGTCAAATGAGTGCGCAAAAAGACTGGCCTAAGCATTTCAGCAAAGCGTTCAAATTCTTCATCATCTTTTTTCTTAGTTGATTTAGGTGGAAAGGGCATGGGTTTTTGAACCCATGGTTCTCTTTCTCTTCCATGTTTTCTAGCAACAAAGTCTCTTTTATCATATCTTTCATTCTTAGGTTGTGGGTTATCAAGATCAACAACTGGTTCTATTTCAACATCATTATCTAGTTGTTTACCATTGTCTGGTTGAGTGTCTTCATGAACATCATCATTATCCTTTTCATTATCACTAGATGAGTGTTCATTATCAGATTGAGTTTCAGCATCAGAAATAGAAACATCATTATCATTATCAGGAGGTTTATCTACTTCAGGTTCACTAGAGGCATGCAAAGTCCTACCATTTTTCTTTTTCTTCTTCTTTCTAGAAGGACTAGGTGCATTAGTGTTAATTCTTTGAGAGTCTTGTTCAATTCTTTTAGGATGTCCCTCAGGATAAAGTGGTTCCTGAGTCATTTTACGTCCTCTAGTTGCTACTCTAACAGCAAAGTCATTTATATTATTGTTCATTTCATCTAGCACCTCTCTTTGAGATTTAGCAACTTGTTCTAGTTGAGTCTGAACCATAGAGGCGTGTTTTCCTACACCTCTAACATCATTGGAGATTCTAAATAACAAGTCACTCAAGCAAGCAATCATATTGGAATTGTATTTCAATTGTTTCGTAACATTTTCATTGAAGTGATCTTGTTTTCTAATGTAGTTGTCAAACTCATAAAGGCACTGACTAGGATGTTTATTGTAAGGGATGTCACTTTCATCAAATTTCATCAAAGAGTTTACCTCTACCACCTTTGGTGGTGGTGGTCTGTCAAGTCCATGTATTTCTTCAATAGGAGGTAAATTTTTAACATCCTCTGCTTTATTACCTTTTTCCTTCATACTTTTCTTTGCCTCTTGCATATCTTCAGGACATAGATATAAGATACCCCTCTTCTTTGGAGTGGGTTTAGGAGGTGGTTCAGGAAGAGTCCAATCATCATAATTTTTTAGTATATTATTCAATAATTCCACAACTTGTTCAATAGTTTGTTCCCTGAAAACACAACCAGCACAACTATCTAGGAAGTCCCTAGAAGCATTGGTTAGTCCATTATAGAAGATATCAAGTATTTCATTTTTCTTAAGAGGATGATCAGGCAAAGCATAAAGCAATTGGAGAAGCCTCCCCCAAGCTTGTGGGAGACTCTCTTCTTCAATTTGCACAAAGTTAAATACTTCCTGTAAGGCAGCTTGTTTCTTATGAGCAGGAAAATATTTTTCAGAGAAGTAGTAAATCATATCCTGGGGACTACGCACACAACCAGGAGCAAGAGTATTGTACCAAATCTTAGCATCACCCTTTAATGAGAATGGAAATAATTTGAGAATATAGTAGTAGCGAATCTTCTCATCATGAGCAAATAGGGTGGCTATATCATTTAATTTAGTGAGATGTGCCACAACAGTTTCAGTCTCATAGCCATGGAAAGGATCAGATTCAACCAAAGTAATTAACTCTGGGTCGACAGAGAATTCATAATCCTTATCATCAACAAAGATAGGTGAAGTAGCAAACTTAGGATCATATTTCATTCTAGCATTCAAAGATTTTTCTTTCAGTTTGCATAGTAATTTCTTAAGATCATCTCTATCATTGCAAGCAAGAAAATCTCTAGCTGTCTCCTCATCCATAACATAACTGTTGGGGACGAATCCGCGATCACCTATGGGACCCAGGGAAGGACCCCTTTACGTTCGGCAGGGAGAGACGGTCGCACGAAGAGCAAATCTAGCGAAGAACACGACAGTGCACGAGAGAGATTTACCCAGGTTCGGGCCGCACGGATGCGTAAAACCCTACTCCTGCTTTTTGGTTTATTATCTGTATGATTGTTCTAGCTCCAGGAGCGCTACAGTACCGAGCAGCTGCGTACAATACTGGAGTTCTCCATCTCCCCGTTCCTCCCCCCCGAGAGCTTCAGCGGCAAGTGCCTTGGCGGCAGTTGCGGCAGCTGCTTCCTGGTAGATCTTGTCGGCGCAAATAAGCGCATCCTTCTTGTCGCAGGGAACTGTGATAACACTTACTGGGCCTGGCATCTTCAACACGTTGTAGGCAAAATGAGAGGCTGCCATGAACTTGGCGAGCACTGGACGGCCAAGTATCCCACTATAAGGCAATGGAATATCGGCAACGTCAAAGGTGACCTTCTCGGTCCGGTAGTTCAGCTCGCCGCCAAATGTCACTGGCAGCGTGATCTTCCCTTTCGGCTTGCTCCTTCCTGGATTGACTCCTTGGAAAGTACCAGTTTTCTCAAGCTCGCCGTCAGGGATTTGAAGTTTCCGGAGCACAGCGGGCGAAATCAGATTCAAGCCGGCCCCACCGTCAACTAACATCTTCGTGACCTTGAGGTTGCGGATCGTTGGTGAAACCAACATCGGCAAGCACCCGACCGCCGTTGTGCGGTCAGGGTGGTCCTCAATGTCAAAGACGATAGGCGTGTCGGACCACTTCAGAAGCTTTCTGGCGTCAACAGATGGTTCCGCCGCATTGATCTCTCGCGCCCACTGTTTAAGTTGGCGGTGAGAAGAATGCAACGAAGCACCACCGTCAACACACAAGACTTCTGCGGCTTTCTGAAATTCGTGCTCACTGGATTCTTCATCATCTAGATCATCATCATCATCATCTTTGTCGCGGCCACGAGGAGGCCTGTCTCTCTGCTGCTGCTTGGCCTTGCCGCGACGCCCTCCTCGGGCAGTGCGCTTCTTGCCGCACCCGCCAGCACCTTCTGGGGCCTTCTCCTTGTCGCGCCTCTCATACTCAGCTTTCTGCTGTTCGACAAGCTGCTCGACTCGTCGGCAGTTCTGGAGATCGTGTCCCTTGGTGCGGTGGATCTTGCAATATTGCTTGTCGGAGCCGTCCTGCTTGTCGGCAGCTGCCAAGGCCTGACAGTTGGCGCAGGCGGCAATCTCCTTGCCGGAGCCCTCGACTTTGGCCTTGTCGGCGCTGCCGTTGCTGCTGGACTGCTCGACGGCAAGCACAGCTTTGCCCTTTTTCTTCCTGTTGTTCCGCCGCCGGCCCTTCTTTGCCGGGGCGGTACCTTCGCTGTCAGAGCTCCCCCCTGCGCCAACACCTTCACCGGGAAGTTTCCTTCCCTCTTCAGCACGCGCACACTTGTCGGCGAGAGCATATAGCTGGCCAATGTCTCTGACCTTGGTCATCGCCATTTCCTCTCGCATCTTGCGGTTACGCACGTTCTGATGGAACGCGCTAATAACTACAGCGGGGTGAACATCTGGGATGTTGTACTGTACGCGACTGAACCTTTGAATGTATTTGCGCAAGGGCTCTCCTACCTTCTGGGGGATGAGATGAAGATCACTCTCCTGGCCATGAGGTTGATGACCGCCAGTAAAGGCACCAACAAACTGATGGCACAGGTCCGCCCATGAAGAAATGGAGTTCTCCGGCAAGTGCATGAGCCATGAGACGACGTTGCGCTTTAACACGAGCGGGAAGTAGTTAGCAAGAATCTTGTCGTCTCGTCCCCCGGCAGCTTGCACCGCAATGGTGTAAATGCTGAGGAACTCCGACGGGTGTGTCTTGCCATCATACTTCTCCGGCACGTCAGGCTTGAAAGCCTTGCGATTGGGCCACTGGACCTGCCGCAGCTCACGGGTGAACGCTGGACAACTTACCGCGTACGGCAAGTCGCCAGGATCCCCTGGCGCATGCATGTCAACAGCGGGCCCTGCGCGTCTGTCGGACTGACGATGCGCTTCTCTCCTTCGCTCGATAGTGGTACGAGCGTCTTCTCCTCTGCGTTCCTGAAGAACGAGGCGCTGGTCACAACGAGCTCGCGGGTCAGACGACGCCGTGGAATCATCGCCACGGGCGTCGTTTCGACGTGTCGGCGACCGAGGCCGTCTGGGCGGGGAGTGTACGGTTGTTGCCCCCTCGTCGTTCTTGTTGGTGACAGCATTGTCACCAGTTCTCTTGTCGGCCGCGCGCACCGGGTCGGCATCAGCGAAGCTGAGAAGGCTCTGAATGGTTGCCCTCCACTCGTCAAGCTTATCTGCTGGTGGAGGGAAGTTCAGGAGCAGCTGCGCATGCGCCAACGCTTCTGCTGGTGAGGGAGGTATCGAGTGGCGTGAGGACTGTGGGATGCTCTTACTCCTAACAGTGTTAGAAGGAGCATCTCCACGCCCAGGCGACCGTACCTCGACCCCGCCAACGTGTTGTTGTGTATGGTGACCCCGCGCATCTCGAGATCGATGCGCAAGTTCATTATCCAGGGAGCGCCTGGCACCTGGGGCGTCAGGACGTTGCCTGTCACGAGCTTCTTGCGAAGGCCGTGGCGTCTGAACCGGCGCAGGCGTTCCAGAACGCGCAACACCGTTTCTGGAGCTTGCAGGGCCAGCAGCAGCGAGCAGCGCTGCGTTCCCAGACCCAGCAGCGCCAAGATTGGCGTTGCTGGCCCGGTTTTGGACAGGTGGAGGTAATAGGAGCTCTCGCTCTCCAGTCCCCCCAGCAGCCGCAATCACGTTGGCACCCTCCTGCATGGGAGCAGGCGGGTTGGACGTAGACGCACCGATGGCTGAAGTCTTCTTTTTTGGAGCCATAAGACGGAGGATGGCCCAAAAACTAACGCGCAAATCGCTAGATTAGGTTCACACAACCTCCTTCCCCCTACCTGGCGCGCCAAAGATGTCGGGGACGAATCCGCGATCACCTATGGGACCCAGGGAAGGACCCCTTTACGTTCGGCAGGGAGAGACGGTCGCACGAAGAGCAAATCTAGCGAAGAACACAACAGTGCATGAGAGAGATTTACCCAGGTTCGGGCCGCACGGATGCGTAAAACCCTACTCCTACTTTTTGGTTTATTATCTGTATGATTGTTCTAGCTCCAGGAGCGCTACAGTACCGAGCAGCTGCGTACAATACTGGAGTTCTCCATCTCCCCGTTCCTCTCCTTCTCCATGTTGCCTATGGGCCTCCTTTTATACGCACAAAGGGGTCACCAACAGGTGGCAAACAGTAAAGGTAGAGGTGGAAAGTTGCTACAGTAAGGCCATTATTACCAGGATGACATGTCCTACCTACCACTGACGGCAGGGGACAAGGGCATTAAATGCCCATGCCTTTGCTGTCCAGATACATGTACCCGGACGTCTTGGACGTGGGAAAAGCCTATCCCACCTGCTCCTGCACCGCTAGCTACAGTGTACCGCCGTCTACACAGTGCCCCGCCACACACGCTTGGAAGGACCCAGAGCGCCACGCTGGCAGAGGCACCGGAGCAGCACAGTAGCACAGTGGTACAGTAACGCTTGCCGCGGCAAGACCTTGCCGCACCTGACAGCTTGCCGCAACCCATAGCTTGCCGCGCAAGGTAACTTGCCGGGGCAAGTACCTTGCCGCAGCTGCTATCTTGCCGCAGCCAATACCTTGCCGCAGCCAATGACTTGCCGGGGCAAGTACCTTGCCGCGGCAAGTACTCTGCTACAGCAAACCTCAGGCTGGGCCTCAGCTGTCCCTCCCGGCAAGCTCCTCTTGCCGGGGCCTTAACTCTTGCTTTGTATACTTTGTTCTTGAATGGCTTAATAATCTTGAGCTTCTCTCTGGCTGTCCTCCCGCAAGCCTGGCCGCGGGATGCTACTACTGCCCGTGCACAAGTACGGGGTACTAGGGTACCCCTATTCTAGTACACCGACAATAACCTTCAGGTATCTTAGGCAATTCATATCTAGGAGAGCTAGGCCTAATAGGTGTTTCAAGATTTTCAGTTTCAAGTACTTCATCAGTTTCAATAATTTCATCAGTTTCAACATTCTCAATATCTTTAGCTCTAGCAATTTGTTCATCAAGAAATTCACCTAGTGGCATATTATCATCAAGCAAGGTACTAGCATCATCATGAGTAGCATTCATAGCAGAAGTAGCATCATCAATAACTTGCGACATATCAGAATTAATAGCATGTGGTGGTGTTGAAAGTCTACTCAAAATAGAAGGTGAATGAAGTGCAGAGTGTGATGGCAGTTCCTTACCTCTCCTCGTCTTAGAGGAAAAAATCTTAGTCTTGGTATCCTTTAGATTCTTCATAGTGATAAATTTATAATAATCCCAAGTGACTCAACAAATATAGCTATGATCCCCGGCAACGGCACCAGAAAAAGGTCTTGATAACCCACAAGTATAGGGGATCAGAACAGTTTTCGAGGGTAGAGTATTCAACCCAAATTTATAGATTCGACACAAGGGGAGCCAAAGAATACTTGTAAGTATTAGCAGCTGAGTTGTCAATTCAACCACACCTGGAGATTAATTATCTGCAGCAATATGATCAGTAGCACAGTAATATGATAGTTTTGATAGCAGTGATAAATAGTAGCAGTAACGGTAACAGTGATAGCAATGATTTTGTAGTAGTTGTAACATTAGTAGCAACAGGAGTAACTTAGCAAGAACAATATATGGAAATTTCATTGGCATTGGATCAATGAATTCGTTGGATGATATTCATCATATAACAGTCATAACCTAGGGCGATGCGGCACTAGCTCCAGTTCATAAATATAATGTAGGCATGTATTCCGTAAATAGTCATACGTGCTTATGGAAAGAACTTGCATGACATCTTTTGTCCTACCCTCCCGTGGCAGCGGGGTCCATAAGGAAACTAAGGGATATTAAGGCCTCCTTTTAATAGAGAACCAGAACAAAGCATTAACACATAGTGAATACATGAACTCCTCAAACTACGGTCATCATCGGAAAGTATCCCGATTACTGTCACACCGGGGTTTACGGATCATAACACGTAATAGGTGAATATGACTTGCAAGATCAGATCTAGAACATAGATATAATGGTGATAACATAAACAGTTCAGATCTGAAATCATGGCACCCGGGCCCAAAGTGATAAGCATTAAGCATGGCAAAGTCATAACAACATCAATCTCAGAACATAATGGATACTAGGGATCAAGCCCTAACAAAACTAACTCGATTACAATATGAATCTCATCCAACTCCTCACTGACCAGTGAGCCTACGAAGGAATTACTCACTCCCAGTGGGGAGCATCATGGAATTGGCGATGGAGAAGGATTGGTGATGACGAACATTGAAGATCCCCCTCTCCGGAGCACCAAACGGATTCCAGATCGGGCCTCCCGACGAAGAACAGGAGGCGGCGGTGGCTCCGTATCTTGAAACGCGATAATTCTTTCTCCTTGATTTTTTTTCTCCAAAAATAGGATTTTATAGCGTCGGAGTCAGGGTCTACGGGGCCACCAGGTGGGCACAACCCACCTAGGCGCGCCTGGAGGGGGGCGCGCCTTGGTGGGTTGTGCTCACCCAGGGGGCCCCCTCCGATGGTTCTTGGCTCCAGTATTTTTCTTTTATTCCATAAAAATTCTCCAAAAAGTTTCATTCGATTCCGAGAACTTTTATTTCTGCACAAAAACAACACCATGGTAGTTCTGGTGAAAACAGCGTCAGTCCGGGTTAGTTTCATTCAAATCATGCAAATTAGAGTCCAAAACAAGAGCAAAAGCATTAGGAAAAGTAGATACGCCGGAGATGTATCAGGCTTCTTTAATCCAATGCAGCATTTGATTTTACATCTCTCGACCGAGGCAAGATTGGGGGGCCCATGTAAAATTGTTGGTGGTATGCAACTGAGAGGATGCAGAAGACGCTTCGAGCAAAATGTAAAAATAAACATAGAACTGAAGCATCGATGGCCGAGGCATTCATTACTGAGGAGGCGGCAAACTTCGTGACAGCACACTACGAAGCCAAAATCATCATTTGCATAATCCGAAGCCTCGGTACAATGCTGGCGACCCTAAAAAGGTGGATCCAACCTCAGCCTATTCAAAGGGAAGCTCGCACCAGCCGGTGCTTCGAAACCAATAACGTTGGATGTCAAAGAATGGCGGACCATTTCGTTGTATATCTTTAACAACCTAACCGAAGTGCGGCTGTACATCAAGTAAGTTCTCGGTAAATTGTTTCGCAACTTCTAATTCGTTTACACTGCTCTTATTCCCAGATATTTGATACAATCGATACGTCGCCAAATTCTCGGATGGAGCGGTGATCATAAAGGATTCCATAGAAGAGTATGAGCTTCTGGCAAAGCATGGAGGCGGCTATCCCGGTTTCATCTCTTGGTTCAAAAAACGGTAATTACCTTTAATGGACCATTTCATTTCTTGGTCTAATTTGTGGCTAACACAACAATCCTTTCGTATTAAACTTGTAGGCTAATTCAGAGTCTATGGACGCCGAATTGAGACAAGCCGCTAATGGTTTTGACTATAAGGTCCGTTCATTTGAGAAATACGACATCAACGGGTATCACTTTCGTAACTTTGGCAAAGAGCTATCTATGGCCGACCAAAAATCTACAAATTGTGGTGTCTCTACTATCGGCGAAGGAGGTACCGAGTATTATGGAAGAGTTGAGGCAATTTATGAACTTCTATTCTATGGTGAAAACCGACCGAACGTCGTTGTCTTCAAATGTTATTGGTTCCAGGCCAAGGAGACTAGAAGGACTCATGAACATATAGGGCTAGTCGAAATCAAACAAAGCACCGATTTAGATGTTCCCGATGTCTATATTATGGCTCAACAGGCGACCCAAGTTTTCTATCTACCATGGGCCTGCCAAACTAATACAAATCTGAATGGTTGGGATGTCGTTTATGAAGTGTCGCCACGTGTTAGACCACCTCCCCCCAATGAAGAGGATTATGAACCTCACATTGACCCAGACACATATGAAGGATAATTCTTCCAAGAAACGTTTCAAGAACCACTATACTTCACCCTAGAACATGGAAGTAGACAGCGACAGTGAATCCGACTTCACCCCTGAGCCGGAACAAGAAGAGGTTACTGCTGCAGATGACCTGTCAATGCTTGACCGATTACAGAAAGGCCTTCCACATGTTGATGTCGCTGAACCCGATGAGCACGTCATTCATGATGACACGCGTGATAGTGATGATGATGATGCATCTATTGATCCCGGAGCATATATAGATGATCCAAACTATTATTAGTTTGTATGCATCCCAACTTAAATTATATAGGTGTTGAAAGATGGTGGGCGCGGGTCCAGAGCGCTCCGCGGGTACTTCTTTGTCGGTGCCCCGCGGGAGGGGTACTTCCATTCCACCCCTACATCTCCGGAGAGCGTTGATAGACAGTATGGGGACACCACCGGCGGGCGCTTCTTCGTCGGCGTCGTTGCCCACCAGGAGAGGAGGTCGGGGAGGGAAGACGAGAGGAGGTCAGGGAGGACGTGGCTGCGGGAGAGGTAGGCAGGCTGCTACGCCTTCCTCGCCGCCACCCCCAGCTGATTCACCCAATCATAGGACTGCTAGGGTGGACTCGTCTGAGGTGGAGGCTACGGGGACTCCGGACCACGAGCCTTGGGTGGACGGGCCCTCGGCCCACGAGACTCCGGTCCCAGAGGCTTCGGCCCACGAGACTCTGGACCAGGCTACGTTCCAGAAGACGTCCGGATGGGGTACCTGGCTGGATCCGCCTGAGGGGCCGAGTGGCCATGCTGATGGTGGTGGGGATGAGTTTACTGATAATAAGGGCGAGGTGGTTGAGGGGGCCACCGTGTACTAGCGTGGTGATACACGGCTCCCGCCCCTGCCGGCGACCCGCGAGCAGAGGCCAGTGATTAGGCCTGATGGGGAGAAGTAAGTGCATTTACTCTTTTTGTACCTTTTGCCTTCATGTTTCTTCAAATATCCAATGTGTTGGCCTTGTCATACTACAGGGGTTGGGTACACGCCAGGGAAGTCCGCAGGCCCAGCAATGTCCTTGGTGTGCTTTGCCGGCAAAATTTCCCGGGGTTTGTCACGTTGCCCGATGAGGGTCAGCTTCCACAGCTAGGATTGAGCTGGGAGCACTACTTGGCTGCCCAGGCCCCGCCGGAGCAGATGATCGACGGTGTCTTGTGCCACACGAGGGCCGAGATGGTGATCAGAAGCTTTTGGGTAATTTCTCCTTTACACAATTAAAAATTAACAATAGCTAGTTATTGTACTAATCAGTGTTGTCTCGTTTGATTGCAGACCTTCTACAGGTGTGAGGAGGGATACGAGGAGGACGCGGCAAAGGTTATCGATAACGAGTGCAAGCGCCTACTACAAAACTTACGGCACGAGGCTCGGCCGCAGGCTGTTCGAGACTACTACGCCAAGCGTGGTATTAAGAAGGACAAGCCGTCGTGCCGGGCTAAGTTTCTGAAGAAGGATCAGTACATGAAGGTAATTACCTATTCTTAAGGCATTATACTTAGTTTCCTTGATTTGATTCGTAGGCGTAGCGCTCAAATTTCTCTTTTACTAACTTAGGTGCCCCTGAGATGGTGTGCGGATAAGATGGATTGTTGGGAGGCATTGGTGGATGAGTGGTGCATAGGCCGCTGGCGAGCCGTCCACGACAATGCCAAGGACCGGCGTGCCCAAATGGTTGGTGTGCCACACCATCAAGGAAGCGCCAACTTATATCAGTTCGGGCGGAACAGGGTATGTTGTTTGCTTCATGATTCATGCAATTCATTCTTCATGTTAGCTTGAGCCCTTTAATTACTAATACTTTGTTCCTATCTTTTTAGGCGCGACACAATAACACGGAGGTGCCAGAAGTGTACGACCTCTATGCCATGGCCCATACTGCCTCGTACAAGAAGGCCAAGGCATTCTCTGAGTCTGACCTCGAGCATCCAGAAAATTTTACCAACATCTCCCACCACAAGCTCGTGAGGTACAACCAGGAGGGGAAGGCGAGGAAAGGGGAGGACTTTAACCCGAGCCAGAATCCATTTGATCCAGAGTTGGTGTTGATATCTGGTGGCGAGAGGCCCCATAGCTTGATAGCCATTGGAGATGGACTGATACGTTGTCCTCTCACTCTCCCAGAGATCAAGGCGTGCCAAACGAGCTCTTGTCCTGAGATAATGACTCGTCCATGGCCAGTTGATCTCGCCATCGAGGTTAGTTATACAGACTCGGATATCTTTCCTCCATTACATTGTGTGTGCGGCCATCGATGATTACAATGCTAATGAGGAGTGGTGTTGCAGGCTGCTCTTCAGAAAGAGAGAGCGACAACCCAGGCGCTTCTGGAGGAGAGGGACCGGGTAGCGGCGGAGAAGGAACTGCTGGCGGAGGAGAAGACAGCTAGGTTGTTGGAGGAGTAGAGGTCACGGAATGAGGTAGCTCACCGGGCCATGTACGAGCTCCTCGTGGTAAGTTTCTTCTGCATATTAGCCAAATCATGCACGTAATGTTCGTTTCATTACTAACTAATATGACTGACTCGTGAAAACTAAATATGCGGTCTGTGTGCGAGAAGACCGGTCAGACCTCTCCGCCGACGCCGGTCATTACTACGGCGGGAACGGTGAGTTTCATTTCAATGGCCATTAGTTACTAGTCTTAACATTTGAGTGTCATCATGCTAACGAGACATTGCAAATGATCTTTGGTGCAGCGTAACTCCCAAGCCGCATCGCACACCCCTTCTCTAGGGAAACCTTCTCCAGGTGACGGCCACAGCAACCCCGGTGCTTGACCTCCGTGATGACGACGACGGTAAGTTTTCTCTAGTGTTTTGCTTAACAAATGCATACTTGGCTTCTTACATGCTAGTTAGCCCTAATATGCCACATACTTAGCTTATTTTCCCCAAAAAAGACATACTTAGCTAATTATCCGCCAAAATGACATAATTAGCTTATTTAGTTCATTTATGACATAATTAGCTTAGTTAGGTAAAAAAATGGCACAATAACCTTGGTTAGCTCATAAATGTCATATACTTAGCTTATTTTCCTCCAAAATGACATAATAAGCTAAGTTAGCTAAATAATGACCTATACTTACCTAAGTTAGCTCAAAAATGGCATAATTACCTAAGTTAGCACAAAAATGACCTATACTTACCTTATTTTCCTCCAAATTGACATAATAAGCTCAGTTAGCTCAAAATGGCATAATTACCTAAGTTAGCTCAACAATGAACCCTATACTTACCTATTTTCCTCCAAAAGACTAATAAGTTAGTTAGCTCAAAATGGCATAATTACCTAAGTTAGCTCAACAATGACTTATACTTACCTTATTTTCCTCCAAAATGACATAATAAGCTTACTTATCTCTAAAATGGCATAATTACCTAAGTTAGCTCTAAAATGACACAAATAAGGAATAAGAAGAAGAAAACAAGGAAGAGGAGAAAAAGAAAGAATAGAAGAAGAAAGAGAAGAAAAAGAAAGAATAAAAGAAGAAGAATGAGAAGGAAAGGGGTAAAAACCTTCTTCTTCTTCTTCTTCTTCTTCTTCTTCTTCTTCTTCTAGTCTTCTTCTTCTTCTAGTCTTCTTCTTCTTCTTCTAACTTTCTTACTCCCATTTTTGCAGATTTGATTCACTTCATGGAAGCTGGCATTGATGGACTGCTAGTGTTTAGTTTCTGTTTTGATTTGTGTTGATGAACAATGTGAAACTATGTATGTATATATGGATGAACTCCGTGAAACTATGTATGTATTGGATCTTTTAATACCCTATGTGTTCTCTTGCATTGATGGACTGCTAGATGTTGGATACATGACCTATGCATTGATGGACTGCAATATATATCATATTTGTGTTTTGAAAATGCAGGGAAATAACAGAAAACAAACAAAACAGTGGCAATACAGGCACTTTACCGTCTGCCAGCCGACGGCAAAGACCTTTGTCGTCTGCCGGCGGACGGCAAAGGAGACATGTGGCAGCAACCTGTGCAATCTGGCATCATTAGGTCTGACCATTTGGTCATTCTCTATCGTCTGCTGGCAGACGGCAAACAACAGCATCATAGACGGCAAAGTCTGAGAAGGAGTGACGGTAAGCCACGGGTCTGCTGACGTCATAGAGCAGACGGCAAAGGTAAGTGCACGTTTGTCGTCCGTCGGCAGATGGCAAAGTCTGTCGTTAGCCACCTAACGGGGCTAACAACTATTCTTTGTCGTCCATGATCTTTGCCGTCAGCTTGGCCAGGAAAGCGGACGGCAAATTTCTTTGTCGTCCGCCGTCTTTATGCAGACGGCAAACAAGGTCATTACCGTGACTTTCAGTGCTGGAAGTGTTTGCGTCCATGGCTGATGGCAAAGAGGTTTGCCGTCGGTGGCCTTGTTCTTTGCCGTCTGCTATGGCAGACGGCAAATTAGCTGATTCATGTAGTGTTAGCCGCGTCGATGTGCGACTTTCTTACTTTTTTGTCTTTCTCTATGTTTACCCCTATCATCATACTCTATTCCACCCATAGTGTTATGTCCATGGCTTGCGCTCATGTATTGCGTGGGGGTTGAAAAAGCTGAAGCGTGTTAAAAAGTATGAACCAATTGCTCGGCTTGTCATCGGGGTTGTGCATGATAAATACTTTGTGTTAAGAAGATGGAGCATGACAAGACTATATGATTTTGTAGGGATAGTGTTCTTTAGCATTGATATTTTGAAAGACATGATTGTTTGTTGGGATGCCTGAGTATTGATGTCTTTATGTCAAATTATAGACTATTGTTTTGAATCACTCGTGTCTTAATATTCATGCCATGATTAGATATATGATCAAGATTATGCTAGGTAGCATTCCACATCAAAAATTATCTTTTTTTATCATTTACCTACTCGAGGACGAGCAGGAATTAAGCTTGGGGATGCCGATACGTCTCCGTCATACCTATAATTTTTTATTGTTCCATGCCAATATTATACAACTTTCACATACTTTTGGCAACAATTTATATAATTTATTGGACTAACATATTGATCCAGTGCCCAGTGCCAGTTCCTGTTTGTTGCATGTTTTTTGTTACACAGAATATCCATATCAAACGAAGTCCAAATGCGATAAAACTTTACGGACATTTTTTTTTGGAATATATGTGAATTTTTGGAAGAAGATTCAACGCAAGACGGTGCTTGAGAGGCCCACTAGGCACCATGGCGCGCCAGGGGGTGCCCAGCGCGCCCTGATGGGTAGTGGGCACCTCATAAGGCGGTTGCTGCCCTTCTTTCGCCACAAGAAAGATAATTTATGGATAAAAATTCCCTCAAAATTTCAGCCCAATCGGAGTTACGGATCTCTGGGAATTTAAGAAACGGTGAAGGGCCAGAAAACAGGAACGTGAAACAGAAGAGAACAGAGAGATAGATCCAATCTCGGAGGGGCTCTCGCCCCTCCGCTGCCATGGAGGTCATGGACCAGAGGGTAAACCCTCCTCCCATCTAGGGGGGAGGCCAAGGAAGAAGGAGGGGGGCTCTCTCCCCCTCTCTCCCGGTGGCGCCGGGGTAAGGATCGTGACTGCGATCTACATCAACAACCTTACTACCGTCAACACCAACTTTCTCCCCCTCTATGCAGCGGTGTAACCTCTCTATTCCCGTTGAAATTCTCTACTTAAACATGGTGCTCAACACTATATATTATTATCCAATGATATGTGGTTATCCTATGATGTTTGAGTAGATCTATTTTGTCCTATGGGCTGATTGATGATCATGATTGGTTTGAGTTGTATATTTTATTTTGGTGTTGTCCTATGGTGCCCTCCGTGTCGCGCAAACATGAGGGATCTCCGTTGTAGGGTGTTGCAATACGTTCATGATTCGCTTATGGTGGGTGGCATGAGTGACTGAAACACATACCCGAGTAGGTGGGTTGTTGCGTATGGGATAAAGAGGACTTGATACTTAATGCTATGGTTGGGTTTTACCTTAATGATCTTTGGTAGTTGCGGATGCTTGCTAGAGTTCCAATCATAAGTGCATATGATCCAAGTACGGAAAGTATGTTAGCTCATGCCTCTCCCTCATATAAAATTGTAATAATGATTATCAGTCTAGTTATCAATTGCCTAGGGACAAATAACTTTCTTGTGTGACAAAAGCTTTCTACTAAACAACTAACTTTTATTATCTTGCAATTTATTCATAGTTTTATTGTCGCAAAGCACTTCTAGTTTTATTCTTGTTCTAGGTAAAGCAAACGTTAAGTGTGCGTAGAGTTGTATCGGTGGTCGATAGAACTTGAGGGAATATTTGTTCTACCTTTAGCTCCTCATTGGGTTCGACACTCTTATTTATCTAAAAAGGCTAAAAACGATCCCCTATACTTGTGGGTTATTAACAGGCAATGTATTCAAAGAAGCAGAAACTAAACAGGAATTAAATAGAACACATTCAAAGTAAGTCTACCCTAAGCATGCATAGTGAGCGCAGCAAGTACATGATATAACATGAAACATAGGGAACAGCTAGCTTGAAGACAAAAATAGAATCGGGGGAAATGTCTTCAAGCAATGTCTTCACACAAGTATGAGCAAGCAAAGGCTTCACAATACAAAACAGTAAGTAAAGTAGTGAAGTGATAGAACCAGATGCTCGAAGAAGACAAGTGATTTGTTTGACTGTTGTGACAACTGTACGTCTTGTTGAGGAGACTAAGATTAAACTCTGAAGACCTGGTCTTCACCTTATTCCCTTGAGCTAAGGTCACTGAAGACCTCGCCCAATCACTCAGGTAAGTCTTCAAGGTAGACTTCCAAACCTTCACAAACTTCGTTCACCGGCAATCCACAATGGCTCTTAGATGCTCAGAACGTGACGCCTAACCATCTGGAAGACCATAGTCTTCAAGTGTAACAAGTCTTCAACTCACTCAGAACAGAATGTCTTCGGTGATGCACAATCACTTTTGGGCTCTGGGTGTTTGGGTTTTCCTCGCAAAAATCTCTCTCAAAGGCTTCGGAGGTTGGTTGCTCTCAAATGACAAAAGCCGTGCAATAACTCGGAGCAGCCACCAACTTATGGTGGAGGGGCGGCTATTTATAGTCAGGGCAACCCGACATGATATGATGAACTGACCCTGGTTCAATGGCCAACCGACACGTAGCCAACGGCCGGATTTTGAGCACACACGGCAGCTTGACTTGGACTACAAGCAAAGCTGACTCAACCAACTCTGGAAGAGGTTTTCTCTCATTGTGGTCACTAGAAGACATAGGATTTTAGGTTGAGTGTCACGTCAATTTCTGACTTCATTTACCTCGACCCCACTTAGCAGTATGGTGGTTCCTATGACTCAAGAAAGAAGAAAATAAAACTACCAAAAGACTATGTCTTCGCGCTCCATTTTCTTCAAGCAAAAGTCTTCGCGTACCACCATTATCTTTAATGCCTTCATACATTTTTAGGGGTCGTCTTTGATGGGTGAAACCAAATCCCGAGGACTTCTATCTGTGTTAACCTGTGTACACTCACAAACACATTAATCCTTCAACTAAGTTTGTCGTCAATATTCCAAAACCAACAAGGAGTGACACTAGATGCACTTACAAATGCCAAGCCTATTTAGCCAAAAACACCTTATTAAATAATCCGTGATCACGAAAACCCTTACCTCCTTCACCTTTAGGTGTAGTCAATTTTCCCAAGCAAGCCAATGAGTTCTCTTATTCTCTTCATCTCTGCACCAAAAATTTCAGATAATCTAGGATAATTCCTCACATAACGAAATCAAAAATTAAGAAGTTCCCATAGCAAAGACGGGGAGCGGCTGAATAACTGATTTGGTTTGAAATTCCTTCGTTCCACAAGAAGCATACTTTTCCATCTAGTCAAATAGCCTTTTAAGGGCTTTGTCTTTGGTCGACTCAAACTTACCCGCCTTCATTCTTCCCTCGGGCATAGGTAGGTCCAAATATTTATCCTCAAAACCATTAGGCGTAATATTTAGAAGGGTCTAAGCATTAGTGTCACTATCCAAACCATGAAAAAAGCATCATCGCGTCAATCTATGTTTGCACTCAGCTCAACTCCTTTACATTCATGCAAGTTGACTTATTTGACCCCCACCCCCAGCCCCCACCCAAAACCTCAAACCATTTTTTTTTCTTGAATACGCACGAGTGTGCGTACTATATTATAAAGAGAGGAATGGGGTAAAGAGCCCCTCCACGTCAGTGTTTTACATGATAATTACATGCACACGACACCACCCTTACTTCCACCACACGCACTACCTAAGTTGTTGTTGTTCCTGTTCTAGCCCACCTTTCTATTGCGTCGAAGAATTCGTCCGTGTCACCTTTTAGCAACCCTGCTTGCTTCCACACTCGACCCTCCTTGCCTATCCGAAGTAGAACGTAGTTCTTAGATGGCGATGCTCCATCGAAAACTATGGCATTGCGGTGCTTCCATATTTCCCACATGGCCAGAGTGAATATTGCCGCTCAACTTCTGCTTTGCCTCGTTGCACCTCCCTTGTCCGCACACCACTCTGCAATGCTTTGCCCAGTTGTTGGGATCCATGCCGGGTTGCCCATGGAATGCAAGATTGCCGTCCAGACCTCTCTTGCGAACACAGTGTAACATAATGTGGTTTATGGTCTCCTCCTCTTGATCACATAGAGGGCATCGATCCTGATGATCCAGCCCTCGTCTGGCTAGCCGGTCGGACGTCCAGCACCTGTCACTGGCGGCCAGCCATATGAAGAATCGACATCTCATTGGTGCCTTGGACCTCCAGGTGAATTCCGCTATTGGCACGACTTGACGCCCCCAAAACTTGGCATCATAGGCCGATTTTGTGGTGAATTCCCCATTCCTGCCCCAAGTCCAAGTAACCAAATCCTGCTCATCCTGAATCAGTTCCACTTCCGCTATCCTCGTCCATAATTGCATATACTCGCTTAGTACCTCCGCAGACACCTCAGGTCCTACATCTCTGGCCCACGTGTGCCCGTGCAAAGCTTGAGCAACTGTGCGGCTCATTCTCGTCCGGTTTCTCACCATGGCATATAACTGTGGAGCGATGTCTTGGATCCTCTCCCCATGGAGCCACTTGTCCTCCCAAAAGAGCGTGTCAGTGCCATTCCCTATCTTCGAACGCATAGCCGCGCGACAGATCTGAGTGGCAGCCTCTGGCACTTTGATCTTAAACTCAGCCCACGGCCTTGAACGATCTGATTTCTGTAGCCATGGCCAACGGGCCTGCATTGCAACATTCATCCACTTTAGGTTCGGGATCCCAAGCCCGCCAGCCCACATAGGTGTGCAAACTTGCTCCCATGCCACCGCGCAATGACCTCCACTAGCCTGAGCCTCAGCACACCATAGGAATCCTCGACAGATCTTGTTCATCGGCGTGATTGTCTTCTACGGCAAGTCAAGAGCAAGCATTGCATGCAGCGGGATCGCGCATAATACGGACTTGATCAACAGCAGCCTTGCACTCCGTGGCATCTTTGATGCTTTCCACCTAGGAAGCGCGTTGGCAAGTTGATCAACCAGACCGGCTAGCTGGGCCACAAACTGCTTTCGTATGGTGAGCGGCAGACCTAAGTACTTGCATGGGAACGCGCCGGCACCGCTTCTCGTTATCCTTTCCACCCTGTCCATGATATCCGCCGTGCATCGGATCGGGTAAGCTGCACTCTTGCTAAGGTTAACACGCATATCGGATGCTTCTCCAAAGAGTTGCATGAGAGAGACACATGCTTGGTGATCCCTCTCGGTTGGCCGGACGAACAGCATGACGTCGTCCGCATACATGGATAGCCTATGCTTCAGTCCCGCGCTCGCCAATGGTGTCAACAGGCCCCTCGCCGTCGCCAGCTCAAACATGCGCTGAAGTGGCTCCATGACCATGATAAAGAGCATGGGGGAAATTGGATCTCCTTGTCTTAAACCGATGCAGTTTAGAATCGGCCTGCCAGGTGTACCATTAACCATTATTCGCGTAGAGGAAGTAGCCAAGATTCCACAGATCCATTCCCTCCACCGGCGCCCAAAACCCACTGCTTGGAGTACTTCTATGAGGAATGGCCACTGGACCGAATCAAACGCCTTTGAGATATCGAGCTTGATCATTACTGCCGGAGTCTTAAGTGCATGCAGCCTCCGCGCCGTGCACTGCACTAACATGAAATTGTCATGGATCGAGCGTCCTTTCACAAATGCGCTTTGGTGCCTTCCCACCAGAACCGGCAGCTCCACTACGAGTCTTGACGCAAGAATCTTGTCAAAAAAAAATATGACGCCATGCTCCAAGCTCACGTGATAGAGGCGAAGGTGTCCCGATGTTTCGATGAGATGGTAGCTATCGTTTTCTGTGGGAGTCGACCTTGACGATCCGACTACGAACGTGCGAGACGTCGCGCCATAGCAATCGCTATACCAACTTCCAAGGGGTTATTGACCACGCCGGAGCACGATCAACCTGACCACGAGGGTCTGTTTCCTGCGAGCAAACGAAGAACAAGCAAGAAACTGAGATTGCAATCTGGATATTGCGAATATAAGAGGAAAGCTTTATTAATGAAGGTGGGGTTCTGTGACGCCTTTGTCTGGTCGTTGAACACAAACGAAGTACGCGAAGTTGCAGCTATGGCGAACTTTTATTCTAAACAAAACCCAAAGTCTAAGCGGTGCCCTAAGGGCTGTATATATGGAGGAAGAGGGGGGGATTTCGTGGCCCTTGAAGGAGGGGTCCGAAACCAACCCTATCTCTTGTTTCCCCACACATACGGACTCTAAAAACAGCATATACTCAAGTATTTCGAAATTACATGGGCCTGGCCCAATAATAAGGTGACGCAGCACCTATAATAGCCTCTGGACGAAATTTATGAAGTGGCATCTTGTATATTTCGTCCAAGGCTTCCTGGACTTATTATGGTGGCTTCAAAGTCCTGAAATCATCACTTGTAACTCCGTTCTTGTTCCCCTTGCGCATGCCATCATCTCCATGCTTGAACTTGCTCCAAGGTTCCTCTTTCTTGTCCAAGCTAGGCCCTTCATTTGTAAGCAAAACAAATGTATCCAATTTAGGCAGCATCATATTCTCATGAACATTAGAATCATTACCAAGAAACGAAAGTACCTGATAATTTAATTGGCGTGCGCGAGCTCTAGTAATTGGTCCAGTATGTATAGTAGCAGGGGCTGTGGGTGTAACAATGGTATTGATGTCCTCATCATCACGGGCCAAAAATCTTTGACGTCCACCGACCATCTTTCTTGTGCAAGAGTGTTACTATGGCCTTGTTTATGGCCGGAAGCCCTCGCATGTCTCCATCATAGAATGCTTGGAGTGCTCTCATTAGGTCGGCTTTAATGATCTGCCAGCAAGATGCATAGAATCGCCCAGTAAACCCGTCAGGCCCAGGTGCTTTGTCTAACGGCATTGACTTAATCACCCTTTCCACCTCCTCCTCAGAAAAAGGCAGCTCCAGGTGTGAAAGGTTCATCATTGGTAATTGCAGCGCACTCAGGTCAATGGAGTGAGTCCTCCTTGGCGCTGTCCCAAGCACATTTGAGTAGTAGTTATCCACCTCGGCGGCAATCTCGTCTTCAGTAGTGGCGATTGTGTTCCCATGCTGGATTGCGGTGATCATGTTCCTCCTTTGCCGTTGGCATGCGTGTTGATGCGTGGTCCAATGAGAGGACCGAAGTAACATTGGAGAAGATCGATCATGTGTTCAGCACAGCGTCGTGGGAAGAGTTATACCCAACATGTCACCTCACTACTCTCGGATCGGCGGTATCAAACCTCAAACCATATCCACAACCCCTTCGTAGAGGCCAAACAAAAAGCTATGACTCACTAGTGACTACAATGAACACCTATATTTCTCAAATTGCATCGGAAGATCAAGAACCAGCAAGCTCATAAGCAACTCCAAGATGGCCTCGTGGAACACTTGTGAGAATTTCATGGGCAATGGTTCCATCATGTATTATTTGGATTACTTTATTTGCATCATATGTTGTGTTTGAATTAAAATTTAAAAAATTAAAACAATGAATTTATAGTGTTGCTAAAAAATTGTGTTATAAACATAAGGTTTGAATTAATAAGTTTTATGTCAACATAAGGATAAAAGAAGGGGCCCAATAGTAAGCGAACGTTCACTCTATGGTGCATGGCATTTGCGAACGTTTTTTATGGCAAATTCTTCATGAATGCATGGCAATTTTTTCAAACACACATATCAAATTCTGGATCTGCGGCGAAAATTCGTATGTTCGCTTGGAGGAATTGCTACACTCTCAACACATAAATTGCCATGAAAAACGTTCGTTTTGAACCCCAGCGAACCCTGAATAGCATTACTGTAAAATGATAACAAAGGAAAAAAAATGGAGTTAAGCAAGCGGGCAATTAGTTTCCGCCCTCCCAAATATCAGAAATTATTTTAGAGTGAATTTTCAAGGGTTGGAGACAAGGTAAGGGTTAGAGATGCACCAAATGCAGCCAAAATATAGGGAAATGTTTAAAACCGGCCAACCGGCTGAACATTGCGCTGGCCGCACGCCAACCACACAATGGACAGAGATCCTACGGCACGTCACAAACGCTTTGTCACTAGTCAACCAGACAATACCAATTTAATCTCCACCGACCCCCTTATCCATTCAACCAGAACCATCCTTCTCGTCTTCTCCGCCAAACTCTCCCTCACCTGCAAGCCCCCGCTGCTAAACCAGCGTCGCCATTGGTAGATGGTCGCGTACTTCCCATATTCGCCTCCTCTATCCTCTCCCCCCTCCCCGGCAGGCTTCTGGCTGCCGCGGCGAAGCTCCTGGTTGCGGTGAGCCACTATTGCAACTGCAGCGAGGCTCCTGGAAGCTGCATCCAGCGTGCGGCGGCGCGAGAATGCTGCAACCGGCCATGGGGGAAGCTGGAACCGTCGGTGGGGCGCGCTGGAACCAGCAACAACAAGAGCTGGACGGCAGGCTTCAGGCTGCCACGGCGAGGCTCCTGGCTACGGTGAGCCACTGTTGCGACTGCGGCGAGGCTCCTGAAAGATGCGTCCAGCGCATCGGTGCAATAATGCTACAACCGGCCATGGGGAAGCTGGAATTGTCGGTGGGGCGCGCTGGAACCAGCGACAACAAGAGCTGGACGGCAGGCTTCAGGCTGCCGCGGCAAGGCTCCTGGCTACGGTGAGCCACTGTTGCGACTGCGGCGAGGCTCCTGAAAGATGCGTCCAGCGCGTCGGTGCAAGAATGCTACAACCGGCCATGGGGAAGCTGGAATCGTCGGTGGGGCACACTGGAACCGGCAACAACAGGAGCTGGGACGAGACGGGGCAACACGCGGCGACGACGGCAAGAATGCTCGAACCGGCAACCGTATTTGTTGGAACCGTCAGCACGGCGTGCTGCAACCGGACGAGTCGAAAGCTGCAACCGACCACCGTGCCCCAGCAAAGGCTGGAACCAGCGACCAGAAAAGCTTCAACCAACGGCGTGTTTTGCTACAATGGATGCGGCGACAAATGCTATAAAAACCGATGGTAGGCATCGGAGCTGCATCCAGCGGCGTTTTTTGCTACAACGGGCATTTGTTTTTGCTGGAACCATCGGTGAGCCGGGGCGAGCGGCGGGAGCTACATCAAGTGATGCAAAATGCTACGACCCGCATCAGGTTTTGCTAGAACCACAAAAATCTCCATCGGTGATGCAACCAGGCGAGGCATGGCGGCTGCAACCGTGGGGGAGGCACGGTTGCTGCGCGGCCACTTTTCCTGAGACAACGACAACCTGATGGACAAGCAGTGCCACGAGTCAGGCGACGGATGGATGGAAGTGACAGTGGGGTTGAGCACAATGACCACGAGGGCATGCGAGGGGTCCGAGGGGTGAGCGAGCGGCGCTGGAGGGAGAAAGGGAGGAGGAAGACGCGAGACAGGGCCGGGGGCTGGTTGAGTTGGCTCATCTGGCTGTCAGTCATCTAATCAGAGGGCTGCGCGGTTTGGGCCGGCCGAGCGGCGCCTAGCGCTGTCCCAAAATATATCAATTTTCTTGTGTTCTATCCAAAAAAAATAATCACAGTTGGCAGCATAATAGCATATGGTCCACGGCTCAAGAGCGAATCCAGGGTTCTGGATGTGATTGGGAAAAGGAACATGATAATGCAATCATATGAGTAGACAAAGCTTCCAGCATTTGAAAATTATCATAGGTAAAGGGTGTGCAGTCTTCACTATGACAAAATTGATGGTAAGCTACTAACTCTGACCTGAACATATGTAATTAATGTGTGAGGTAGAGCATCTCTGTATAACACTTACAAGCTGTGTATTATACTACTAATAAGATCAAGTAACCTGGATGGTGCATGGTTCGCAGTTTTGGGTAACAGCTTGTCCTTGTCAGAAGCATCTGAGACAAACTGCTGCACATTTGCTCCATATAGCTGACTGAACATTCCGGCACCACAAGCACCTCTTCTTTCAAGACCCCCTTCTGAGAAAATCCATGTCAGAACTCAGAGCAAACAAACTTACCGACCACAGGCATGAAACCCCTGATTCCATTCAGCAAGTCAGCCGTCTTTTTTCCTTTTGACTATCCTCCACTCACGCAGTTTAGGGCAGACCTGTCATTTGAAAAAACAGGCACCAAACAGCACATCGTAAACAAAATACAGAATTTTTTTAGGACAAAAATACAGCACTTTGGATGCTAAATGCAACAGGATTATGATTACAAGACATGCCTAATTGAAGCTTTCTGGCTTCTGGATACAACCAATTTGGCACCTGCATAATCTTTTAGATATCACTTCAATCAAACCACTCAGCTTTGCAGACAAAAATAATTAAACAAAACAGAAATAGTAAAACATGAGCAAATTTTGTATCATAACGAAAATAGAATGATAATTTGAACAGGGAATGCACAGGAAGCTAAACCTGTTTAGTGGAAGGTCACTTCAAATCAGCTCATTCACACAAGTGCATATTCTCACTAAGGACGTTTCCAGTGAGCATTTCTGTCTGCTCCATAAACTCGGCAGAATTGCTGTTTGCCAAGCTACCAATTCCCTCAAACTTGGGTTCATCTTTCTCAGCCACACATTTTAAAGGCGTGTGCACTGCCATAGTCTGAACCGTACCATTGATAACACATGCCATTGTGCTTTCAGGACCAACAGTTTCATCAACCATGTGAACTGTTTCCACAGCTGCACAGCTTGTGCCTGATGCTGCAGACTCCTCAGATCCATGTGGTGAACTGGAGCAATTTGCTGATTCCAAATTTACATCGCCATGCGACAGTCCATTCTGAACTCCATTACAGAGGGCACTGGAAACCAATTTGACTGTGTTCTCAGATACAACTTTGCTTACAATGCTTCCATATTCAGGTGGACTTTCCTCGTAGCCTAGGCTTACTGAAGACCTTTTAACAGATTTACATGATTCGCTGTGACCAGCTCCATCAAAATCACGCTTTCTCTTTAGTTGGCCCGACATAGATGTGGTCAGTGTGCCATCTTCAGTGTCATGTCTATCAGACTGCTCTTGCTGGTTTGCGTGCATTGGTGGGCAAGGCTTCTTGTAACCCTGTTCAAATACATAATAAGGGATCTGCTTCTTACGAACATGAGTGACTGCTAGATCCATTCCAGACTTCCATAATGTGTACATTCCGATTTCATGCATAAACTCATCTACCGTTCCACGAATATCAAAGTTTTGACCATGTATTTTCATCCCTTCTTTCCTTGATAAGCCCATGTAGAAGGAGCAATGAGCACACTGTACTGTAGGATTTGAATAGTCACATGGGTAAGGATGGCATTGCAGCATTCCATTAGTATCCCGCTCTATCTGCATTTGATTAAAAATATATTATCACAGGGGAAGAAAGTATTCTGCGGTATCTTGGTCTAAAAAAGACCTGCTAATTTATATGTTTCTAATAAATATATGATGACACAAGAGCAACTATAGTTAAAAACAAAAAATTGCGGGTTAAAATTAAGGCTGATGAACGATAAAGTTCTAAAATGAGGGAAACCTTCAAAGTCAGCTGCCTCAGTCGAGACTCAACCCATCCCTTCCAAAGCCGAAGATCATCATCATTGTCCGCAACAATGTCAACCACTAGATACTTCGTATAAGCCTCGAAAAAATTAAAAGGCTCAAACAAGGCAGTCCAACTAGCCTTATTAAGGTCAATTTCCTGCATCAAAGATTCAGCAATGACGCATTGTCCTGAACACTAGGTCTGACGTATAAAGGTAAAAATAGTGTAATACCTGACAAATCTTATTACCGAGCTTAAATTGCTCCTTGATAACCCTCAATGTGCTAGAAGATACATTGTAGCTAGAGTTCATGCACGGATAGCCTGGAGTTATGATAGGCATAACATGAGATCTATCACGAGGATTTTTACGTGGATCCCATACAGAAAAACCAAGGTCATCATTCTCAATGGCACAAAGCATCACTGGATTCGGCCACTGCCACTGCGTAAAAACTCTGAAGAATCTTGAGACCAGCATACTTGGTACAGCATTAGGATAGAGTTGGCAGATACGAGCAACCAATATGGCCCAGTTGACACCCCCAAGGAAACCAGTAACCTAACCGAGAAAACTTTTAGATGCCGGCATGGTTCACTCACAAATTTAAATGGATCATAGATGATAAACCATGCTTACATTGGAATAAACACCCCTTCTCTCTGCCCAGTACTTCAAACACCTGAGTGTTGTCCGGAAGTTCTACAAAGCATATGATTATTATAATGAGAAAGTGGAACAAGCATAAACAAATGGCAGTTCCTGAATTAAATAACCTCAACATTTGGAACAAGTCGAAGAATCTGGTCTGCCACCCTGCACCCATTAAGACTTCGAACAGTTGATTCATCAACACCACAAAGCACAGACCCTTCAGAGATGTTGAAATCCTGCAACCATATTACAGAGGGGGGGGGGGGGGGGGGGGGGGCGGAGGGGCTTGCATCATAGACTTTTATTGGCATGTAACTGCAAATAAAATGTAGTGCTGCACAACTTGCATTGAACTGAACGGTTTGCCTTTCTCATCACCTCAATATAGTTACTAAATGACCACCATTTAAGTTGAAGCAGACATTATAAATCTCCATCAACAGTTCAGTTGGCATAACAATTCCAAATAACAGGTCTTATCATAATTCCCCATAACCATTTGCGGCATACGTTCATTAGGGACAACTAAAGCGGGGAAGGGACCTTACAGAATTGCTTGAGCAGTCAAAAGCAATACCTCAGGTGCATTGCATACTCGGCATGCATAACGATAATACTACTCAAGTGCAACAAAAATATCTGAGAACATGCACAAATATTACATAAAATGCAACTTACTGGTGGTATTACTGCAAGAGATACACTGGCATAGAGAAGGTCAATTGCCATCCCGTGGAACTTAAATTTCATAAGAGGTACATGAGCATCAGGTACAGGTTGTAGTTCAGTCACTTCTTCCAGTTGTGTTAATATGCCATGTAGTGTGACAAAGAAATCCTCCTGCAGAAATATTAACATTAATTATTATAAGACATATGTAATCTATAAACAGTACGTTTTATGCAAAAGAAAGGTGACTAGACTTCACCTCTCGGTTCACATATGAAGGTCCAACACATAAGATATCAATGTCTGCTCCAGGCCCATGAACCTAACAAAGAGGTCATTATGAAGTAGACTCGATTAAATTTACCAGCACAGGAAGTATTTACTCCAGAAGGCCGAAGGAGATCATACTGTAACAGGAACTTAGCAAAATAGGTAAAAGAGCATAAAACTAAGAAAGCATGTGATATGCTGAAAGGTACATGGACAGAAGCTGCACAGTGACTGGCAATTAAACCTCTACATTGTAGAATCCCTTATTCCTGTGAGTTAACTACTGATATCAGAAGATTAGAAATATCCATTACACATGTGCCACTCCCACACATGATTAGAAATGATTCTTAGCACATTAAGCTATTATTATTGCTCACAATAATGTTTAAGGATATTGTTTGGAAAAAGATGCAAAACCTCAAACATCAGCAACTACTCAATTGAATCTATCTTCCCTATATACCAGTATTAATGATCTGTCAGGTGTCCCTGCGACGAGGGACATACCATCAACACCAACCAAGCAGCATCTGTTCCAGTCTCGAAAGCATGGATACAGCAGATTCAGCCGATTTGCCGTCCTAGTGCGGCAGGACACGGCGACACACCGGGATACGTGTATCCCACAGTATCATCTCATTTACGAATAAAAAAAAGAAAAAGAAGAAGGACAAGGCTGGGATATGGTGGGGACTCGGGAGGCCCAATAACAGCCTCTGCCTGATACAAACCCACTTGCACATACGCTCGCCACAAAAGGAAACAAGCTGCTCCTGGCTCTAGCAAACGCGCCGCCACCGCCTAGATCAACGCCGCTGCCTGGACTCGCCCTGCCACCGTTTCCCAAGCACAGCAGCCTCTCCTCCCAACGGCAATCACGCTCGAGCAGGTAACCCCAAGCACAGCAGCCTCTCTTCAACCTCTTCATCTCTTTGTGACTCTTGCTGTTGAGCTGCTGCTGCTTGCTTCCCCATGCAGCCATGTCATTGCTTGCGTTTTGATTGGCTGCATGATATTGTGCTCGATTGAATGTGGTGCTGCTGTTGGGTGTTGATTGTTGCTTGCTGTTAGGGAGCATGTTATCTTGGAGCACCACTGCCAGTAGCCAAGACGCTGAAGGGCAGCCTGGTGTTGAGATCCTGCTAGTTTACTAATACTAGCTTTTGATGTACTTTGTAAGTTGCAATGACATGCGTCTAGAGGATCAATTAATTCAATAATTGAGCACTTGAAAAATGAGACAGCAGATGGAAATGAGGCAGTATTCTGATCTCATCACAGTTCCTCATTAATTTTTTTGTTTTAACTCTATATTACATCGCATATTTAAAATTTTCTTTACATATACTCGCCGTATCCCTGAAATGGCTATTTTGGGAAAATGCCGTATCCCATGTTATCGCCGTGTCTGTGCCTCCGTATCCGTGTTTCTTAGGTTCCAGTACCAGATTGCAAAACATGCTGAAATAATTCACTACTCCAAACTCCTTCTAACTCAATTCTTATCTGTGACAATTATTGCTTTATTCTTGTCCATCATGAATTCATGAGAAAGTGTAAAAGTTGAATGTATGACCACATCTTTATTGGTTGTCGTTTTAGCTTACATCACACAGAACAGGTGGTCTTTGATTGTTTATTAGGTGACCTATTTCTCCCTCTTGATTGCACATAGTAATGGCACACAAATTACTCAACTGGTGCACCCTACTCATCCAATCACAATGACAATTTTTTCCTCTGACGTAATGTGTAGCAATGTTGCGGTGACAATATTTGCTTCACTCATTGGACTAAAGAGGAATGGTTGTGATTACTTTCAGATTACAAAAATTAGTTCTAGCAACCTTTAATAAATAGTTGTAGCACTTAACTTGACTTTTGATTCGTTATCCACCGTCTAGAAGAGCAGTAATGTGACCCTGACATAAACTATGCAATATCAGAGGAATGCAGTGCCAAGCTGATAACAACTCAACAAGCAATAGCAGTTTGGCAGCAGGTTATGGAATTTATACTGCAAAGTAACTTTTAGTAGGGGCCAAATTTTGGATGAAATGCCTAGAAAACCCAAAAGCATCTCTATGAGAGATGAAACAAGTCAAGTTTCTAAAACTGCAAACCAAAGTATGTTTACTTCTTCAAACGAGAACTTTTGGGTGGATGTTCTTATTTGAACCCGCTTGATTCGCATTAATAAGATAATAAAAAGATAGCCAAGTATGTTATTTAATGTGACAGAAGGGATAAGGTGTATGGAATAAAAGAATAGGGCAGAGAAATAGGCAGTTACCCCCAAGCGGTAAGATCCAAAAGTGAAAAGGACTACATTTGCCTTTTCAATCATTTGCTCAGAATACCCTTTCTGACTAGTTAACTGCTTCACCCATTCCTTAACTATCTGCAGATCAATTAAAAGCCCGCACAGGTTAGTAACTGCAGAGCAGAAAAATGTAAGACCTGATAAAACATAAGTTACACTACAGATAGGATTTACCATTTCTATCTAAAATAGAAAAATGGAAACAGGAATAAAACTAATCAAACATTCTCAAGTCTGGGTATTGAAATACAATACTCCACACCAAAAATCATTTGAATATAGTGCCCACAGGAAGCATTAGCTTCTTAAATATCATAGTCATTGAAATGGTCATGCAAGGCAGACCTTTCCGATTAAATATAGTTCCCTTCTAGTTTCACCTCCTACTTCCACAGAATCAGAGACATCAAATAGCAAGCAATGAAAGGGGTTTTACCCCATCAATCTCCCGTAGCACCTCCTCTCGTTTCGCTGACTGCTCCTCGCTCTCGTAAAGGTCCGCTTCAACCAAGAACTGCAATCATGTTGCCAACGACACAAAAGCAACACTATCATCACAACGGACCACAGATATGTTAGCAAAGCTCCAAAACATAAGCGATTAGCAATGAATAATAACCTTCTCTAGCTCAGCCGTCTTCTGCAGATCGAACATGGTCGGCCTGCTCAAAGATAACGGCGGATCCATGCCGTTGTACCGCTTTGGGGACGATCGAGGTGCCACCCTGCCTGTGCCCACAGATCCCGCCATTGAACCGCACAAACACAAACGTAGCTGAAATCCCGTCGGGATTACGGCAGAATCGGAATTAAGCTAACCGCCACCGGCACCTGCATCCGACACCCACTGATTCAAATCGACCACTAGATTCGCTCGTCGAAACGCACGACGCAGGCCCGACCAAACCAAACCGGCGGAACCCTAGAAGGCCGAACCCAGTTCCCCTGGAATCCTGATGGCACGAAACCCGCCGCGCGAACGGCAGAGCGAAGGTACTCGCGCAACTCGGAGCCGCGTGTGGCGGCGGCCGGCGGCGGAGGAGAACCCCTAGGTGCGTAGTAAGGCGGAGTCTTGCGTGGGCGCGAGACGCTTGCCGTGTACGCGCGGTGGAAACGAGAAAGCAAGCGTGAACAGTAGAGTCCACAGAACCCCTTCACAGACCTGGCCAGATGGGCCGGCACGGCCTGGCCTAAACGGGCCAGGCATGGCACAACAAGGAAACGGGCCGGCCCATCAGCACGTTTAGCCCATCAGCCTGTCTGATTTTGGGCTGTTTTGGGGGGCTAATAATAAAAAATACCTGAAAAAAAAAAACAACGGGTCGGGCCGTGCTGGCACTCGTGCTTAGCCTCGCGGCCCAGGCACGGCCCTAGGAGGGCCACATGCCGGTACAACCCGATTATAAACGTGTCGGGCCAGGCCCACCACGGGCCGGACACGTGGGCTATCGGGCCAACACGCCAGGACCGGCCATTTGGCCACCTTTGCTTCTACTACTGTATGAGATGCATCTTTCTTATTTTAATTGGGAGTTAACACAGTACACAAACTTGGTACGCTTGGACACTATTTATACACAAACTTGATGTGGCGTCGCATATACCTTATTGTGATATCACCTAGCCAACCTGGCACCGGAAGTTCTCTAGCAGAAACCTAGGGTTTAACATGTCCTCCTGTGATGTGTCATCGGGAGTTCTCTTGTCGCTTGACTGATCCAACCATGTCCCCACGGCCTTCGCAACTCTCGATGGGATTTGCGTGCCTTACGTTGATGTGCAGCAAAGGTGATCGTCGGTTAGGATTTTGTTGCACTCCCTCCCATCGCTGATGGTTGAGACGGGATGATCGAGCAGAGCGGCGAAGGTTGGTCGCGAGCCTATCGAGGATCATTGGTCGTTTGAGCCTACATGAAGAAGAAACAGGGGATTTCATCTGGGAATGGGAAATTGTTGAACCCACGACAAGCCAAGTGGCTCGGGATTGCTAGGGTTCATAACACATGAGGATTCAGCCCTACTTCACTCTATTCAATATAGTTCAGATTTGAGCATATATGAACCAAGAGAAGCGCAATACAATTATAAGATTAGTACTCGCCTGACCTTCACCAATAATTAGTACACAAAAACAACACATGTCATGCACAACTAATTCTAAGTACGTTGGAGAAGATGAAAATATCTACCCCTATTGTTCATACACATGTTTTATCCATCGCTTCAGTTCGGGGGATCTGCTCAAGTACTGACATGAGATTTTACCAGGTAACTTTTTTTAGAGAAAAGGTCGAGGCCCGACTTTAAATTAATAAAGCCCAAAAGGCACACCGAGTTGAGACGGTACATCCAACAACCCACAGAGAAAGAGTAATCAAAGTCAAGAACAAGCCACAACCGGCATTACAGGCACGTAGGCTGAGCTAACGAAGAAAGTTTCACAAATGACAGGGTGGCAACGCAGAGCACCAACTACAGCTGAGTAGCGCGATTTCTTTCCAGAAAATTGCTCGCCGAAGCACGGCCGCGGGAAAGAAGCAGCTCCACAGCCGACATGTCGCCCTCCTTAATCAGAGATTTCTACTGCTGCAAAAAGATTGAAAATTTGAAAATAAAGTCAACGGCCATGTTGGGAGACACCTGTTCAATGATAAACTTGTTCCTGGTAGTCCAAAGGGTCCAACACATGGTCGAAAAACCAAACCACAACACCCTCTTGTTTTGGCCCGCAAGGAGGGGGTGAGGGCCCGAAGCTCACCAAAGCTATTTGGGTCCCACGACACACCCATCCAATCTCTGATACAGGCCCAGAACATCTTGGCAAGAGGGCAACGGAAAAGGATATGATTAGTGTCTTTGAGGCTACCACAAAGCGCACAACAGTCAGAACCAGGCACGTGCCTTTTCTTGATTTGGTCCGCGACAGGCAAATGACCATGCATGGCCTGCCACATGAAGATCTTAATTTGGGTGGCACCCTCGCGGACCACACGGCCTTAAATCTAGAAGTGAACGAACCGATCGACATGACACGATAGCAAGACTTGACAAAAAAAATGACCAGACACCGAATGTGGCCAAGAGACCACATCCGAAGACTCCGAGAGCATATGGAGGATGGCAACATGACAGTAGTCATCCAACTTCGTAAGAGATAGGGTACGGCAGAAACCAAAATCACACTGTCTGGACGCGAGCTCCGCGATGGAGATCGAAGGGGACGCAACAAAAGAAAAGAGAATCAGGAAGGCAACCGCCAAGGGGCCCTCCCCAGTCCACCAATCCAATTTAAACCTGACCGAAGACCCATTATGATGTAGGGTGGAACCCTAATGGTTGATCTTTTCACACTTGGAGGGGGGAAGAGAGGTAATGCCACGCCCAATATGCGATCCTATCCGAGAGGAACTCGAATGTCCCACCAAGGATAGAGCCGCATATTGAAGACGCTTTTGCAAGGTGGATATCATTACATCGTACCATTGCATAATAGATGGGGATACAGACAAAGGCATACACTTGCCTCACAAATACATCAAACATCATACAGAAGAGCAACATCCGACTACGGATGAAACACAAACTCAAACTCAAATGACATCCACCCTGCTAGCCCAGGCTGCCGACCAGGAACCTATCCCTCGATCGAAGAAGAAGAAGCAGAAGAAGAAGAACTCCAAAACAAGCAAGCATCGCTCTCACGTCATGTCATCGCATTACCTGTACCTGCATCTGTTGTTGTAGTAATCTGTGAGCCACGAGGACTCAGCAATCCCATTACCATGGGTATCAAGACTAGCAAAGCTTAATGGGTATGGAATGGATAAGTGGTGAGGTTGCAGCAGCACTAAGCATTGTATGGTGGCTAACTTACGAGTACAAGAGTAAGAAGAGTTACTACGCATAACGGTCGCAACTAGTAATGATCAATAAGTGATCCTGAACTACTTACGAGTCAATCATAACCCCACCGTGTTCTCTTCTCAAACTTCCTTGAAAAGAGACGGTCACGGTTACGCACGCGGTTGGTGTATTTTATTCAGGTCTGGTGTCAAGTTCACTACAACCGGATATTATAAATTTCCAACCTGCCACCTAACCACGGGCACGGCTTCCGAAAAGATTAAACCCTGCAGGGGTGTCCCAACTTAGCCCATAACAAGCTCTCACAATCCTCTTTGGAAAACCTAAACCTCAAGATAGCCTGAAGTGTCCTCGAAATCCCGGTGCACAAGTTCTTCGAAGAAAGGAAAACTATCCCAAGGAGATCTCCCGGTGAGCCAGATCCGTGTCCAGAGCCACGCGCTCTCTATCTACGGGCTCATTCGTCTATGCATAGTGGACGATAGCCAAAATACCTCGAGTTGCCCCAAGGCGGCACCGCCGACTGCTAGGTAGGTGGACCAACACTCATGTCGAGCACTGGAACTTAAGAATCCTCGGGTTAATTACTCCCTATGCAAATTTTAGTTGTTATTAGGCAAATGGTAAAACCAAGGTTGGATCTCCTCAGGAAAGCTTTACTTTAGGCGAAGAATCAAGGGGGGCCCATAAACCCCGACCGTGTGAGGAACGCAAAATCAAGGAACATAACACCGGTATGATGGAAACTAAGGCGGCAAGAGTGGAACAAAACACCAAGCAAAAGGCCAAGCCTTCCACCCTTTACCAAGTGTATAGATGCATTAATTAAATAAGAGATATTGTGATATCCCATGATATCCATGTCCCAACATGGAACAACCTGCACTGCACCTGCAACTAGCAACGCTATAAGAGGGGCTGAGCAAAGCGGTAACATAGCCAAACAACGGTTTGCTGGGATGGTGGAAAAGGTTAGAGGCTTTTCATGGCATATTGGGAGGCTTGACAAACAAATGGTAGGTAGCGCGACATAGCAATAACATCGAGACAACTAGCATAGCAAAGATAGTAGTGATATCCATGGTAAAGGTCATCTTGCCTGAAATCCCGCTAGGAAGAAGATCGAGTCCATGAAGTAGACGAACCAATGTAGTCGAACGAATCCTCACAATCGCAACATTACCAGAGCTATCAAGAAGAAGCAACACCGGAAAGAAGCAAAGAACACGGTAAACAAACAACACATGAACAAGGCATGATGCACAACCAAGTATGATGCATGACAAGATTAAATGTTGTTACTCATGGCAAAGGATGATGCATTAAGAACCCCACATTAAAGCAAGTTTAAATGAGGTCAGAAATAACACATAACAATTCCGGAAACTCCCCATATGTAATTTTCAAATTTGCTACTGTTCTGAATTAAACATTATGTTAAAGTAGTTAAACAGTAAGTTAAAATGCACCATGACAATCTACACGATTTTCTAGTCAAGTTACATATAAAGTTCTTTTAATTCGGAGCTACGGTCTAAAAGATATGCGCAACACAAGTTTAACATGGCATTGATGCAAAATACATGAAAACATTAAGCACACACACTCAAATCAAGGATGCAAGATGACATGATGAAACTACATGCAAAACTAAGCAAGAATGCATATGAAGAACGTTAAGAACGGAGCTACGGTACTACCGGAACGAAGGTTACGATGTCAGAAAGGAAACGGTGAAGACAAGACGGATATGGGCAAATTATTGGCAATCCAAGTATGACACTGGATAGAATGGAAGATTCCGATTGAAATGGATATAAAGATCATCGAAAACGGATGCACGGATCTCAAACGGTGAGCAAAATAATATGCAATGCAAAACTGACAATAACATCATCATGGCATATTTAGGGCAAGTTTACAACATGCTACAGTATTATTACATGGTAACAAAAGGCATGGAATGAATGTACTGGTAATGCATAACAAAACATGTTTACTGATCATGTTGAAAATAGTTACAGATTAGTGGGAACCAACAAGACAATATGGCAAGTTTTATTACTGGCAGTTTCATACTAGATTTCAACAAGTAGAAAACAGCAATATTATCTTAGCATGTTAACAAGCTTGTGGCAGTCACCTCAGTACATGTAATGGCATGAAATAAATTCTAGCAGTAATTTGACATGATTATGCTCCAATTCATGTGCAAAGAATGCTCATATGATGATTGCATAAGTTCACACAAAAATAACAAAACATCAAGTTGTGTAAATATGACATGCTCCAAAACTTGCTCAAATGACAAAACTAATGGCACAGATGGATTAGTTAGATTCTTCTAGCCCAAAATGATATATAATATGTATATGTTGCTGTAGAATAATGCTTACAAATGCTACATATGCACTACTGCCTAAAAAGGAAATTGACAGAATTAGAAGTATCCCAGAACTGGAATGTCCAGAATAGGACTTGCCCGATTTGGAAAAGGGCCAGTTTCTAGAAATAGAATTTTGCAATAAATTACAAAAATGAGACGATGTTTTTTTTAAATAACCACATATATTTGATTAAACAAACAGGTTACAAATAGTACATATGTGGTCATTACAAGAGACATACATAGATGTCTTGCAATATTGCATCAAAGATTCTGCAAGAAGCAAAACTAAAATTTCACTACGACAGAATCTTGTGCCACACCAAAACATCACCCACCATCGACCTCCACCGCCACCAAGGCGGCGCTGAAGAAAGAAGAGAGTTGCCGTCATACCTAGATCTGGAGGAGCACCTTTGCATACGATGATGCTTTTCGAGCCGATGAACCGGACTGCCGCAAGCGACAGGACCAAGGCTTTGTGGAATGTCAGCTGGGGTTCTTCCCTGTGTCCGCTAGATCCCAGCGTCATAAACTTCATCCGGTGTGATCGAAGAAGAGGAACGCCGCTGCTTGCCTCCATCCACGCACCCTATTGCAAGACACCAAACACAACCAAGAAGGTCGACACTAACGCCACCCGGGAGAGTGTCGTCTGCCGACCATCAAACACAAATCTCACCGGATCTGAAGACCAACGAGAAGACCGAGCCACCTGCTCCTCGACGCCACCCATTAGAGTGCCACCGAGATGAGGGAAGAGCAGAAGCAGATTATTTCGATGCGGCGCTGTCCCCACCATTGATGCAGCACCTCTGAAAGCAAACTATGCCTATTCAATCTCCCCACCAGAGAGAAACTACGGGGGTCCCCGCCCGCTCCCGTCGTCGGAGCGGCAGACGAAGAGGAGGGGTTGTGTGTGCGTGTGTATGACAGTGGGGGCCGGATCGTCAGTGTTACACTGAAAGAAAAAAATGCCAACCCAAAATGCAGATCCTGGGATTCGATCCCTGGTCTCCTGGGTGGCACAGAGGGGCGCTGACCATTGCGCTACAGGGGCGTTTGTGGTGTGGAGGGCACCTGGCTCTTTTTGAACAGTGCCAGAAGGCAGAGCCTTTGGCTATGGCGATAGAGAGATCACCGGCGCCGCGCGGTGACGAGCTAGGAGGCGACGACTCATGATGCAGAGAAGCGGCGGGCCTGCGGGAATGGGGTGCGTAACCTGCGCCTACGCAGTGAGGGGGATGCAGGGAGGTACTCGGGCACAAGCTCGCACTCGGCTCGGGCCATGGCGAGGCGCGGTGATGCAAGCAAGGCAGGGCGAAAATAGAGGCGCGGCGAAGCAAAGCAGACAGGGTGCACGCACGGGGGTGCGGATAGGTGTGCGTGTGCGCGGCCTACGTGAGCATGGGAGGGTGCACTAGCCCTCAAGGCAGGAGCTTGAGCTCGTTGCCGTGGTCGTTAATGGCGGACGAGCACAACGCTCTCGGATCGGGACCTACGACGATGCAACCTCGGTACAAGAGAGAAGGGAGGTGTGGGTCGTCACCGTGGGTCTGCAGGCGACGGCGATGGGGTCGGGGCAGCGACGGAAACGACGACGAGAGGCGCTGGCTGCCGGTGGTGGAGCGACCCGAGGAAGAAGTCGACAAAGAGGATGTCGTGGAAGGAGCTGCGGGGACCATGTCGACGCGGGTGAGGTCGTGGAAGAAGAGGAACACGCCTGCGACGCTCCTGTGGTCGAAGAAGGCGGCTACATCGTCGATCAAGCCGGGGAGGAGCTCGAGCTCTCCTCAGCCATGGTGCAGGTGACAGCGGTGGAGGATTTGGCGTGGCTTACCTTGGTGGCGGCAGGAGGAAGAGAAGGGTGGAATGGAGAGAGGAGGAGGTCTAGGGCACCAGGGCATGTTTTATAGGGCGTAGGGAGCTACTTTGGCCGTCAAATCACCAAGGCTGTCGACGTGGCTCCAGTGGATGCTCTGCCGTACGAGAGGAAGGGGACGATGAATAGAGGCTGGCGCTGGTGGGCTGCTGCGGGTGCGCTCTTGCTGGGCCGCTGCTAGGCTGCTCTCTGTTGCGCTGAGCTGCTGCCACTCTTTCTTTTTCTTATTCGATTTCTTCAGACAGAAATGCAAGATAAAGCCCAGAGAGTTTGGCAAAGAAGTAGGATGAGATACGGATATATCTGAGGCCCTGGCTTTATGAAGTATTTGAATAAATTGCTCTGGGCATTTTTAGAGAAAGACAATTATCGCAAGTTTGAATTAAATTCAAACTTGAGGCAATTTTGATTCCAACCATATCAAGTCCAAAAGATCTGAAAATTGGCAGAGAGGGTGTAGGCATGGTTTAAGATAAATAGGGAAATAATGAACATTTATGGAGGAGGGGAAAAGGTCACTTGCCAAAAATGAAAGAAAGAAGAAGGAAGGAGGTGATGATGCATGGGACATATGCATAGGGCAAGCAACATTGACAAACATAGTGCAAGTACAACAAGATGAATACCACAATGCATATGAGATGATTTTGGCAACAACATAGGATGGCACAATGCAATATAATGGCAAGAGGCACAATGCAAACACATGGCATAACAAGTGAAATGAGCATGGTGCAAGAAGCAAAGATATGACAAGGCACTCAACATGATCATGGCATAAACATATAGGAATGAAATATGCAAAACAATTATGATAATGCAACAAACACAATAAACACACAGCAACAACTAAAAAAAATGGAAGGCATCTAGAGCATCGGTCTCGGGGTGTCACAGAAAAATCATGAGAAACACAAGATGAACACTCAAGAGACAAGATCCAATCACACATCTATAATACCTAAATAGTTCATCCCCACTATCCTATTTCTCTTGACATGCAGCCTATCCACATCAGCATCCATACCCATGCCGACACATCAGCACTAATCTGCACGGGCAGGTTTTCCATCGCTAATCTCACATAACTCGGCGAAATGGGCTGTACGAAGCTAACATTTTTGGAATTGGGCTGCTCTGGCCACCAGTGGTATACGTGCTATATAGCTGGGCTTGGTTTCCCTCAAAAAAATCTAGCTGGGCTTGGTCGTACAAATTTGCTTTCGAGGTAAGGGCTTGGTTGTACGTGCTCTCAAGACAAAAAAGCTGGGCATCTTCATTTCTGGTAACATTATTTAACTAACACACATGCCTTTATATAACCTGGCCCATCTACCTGCTTATCGCCTTAGGTCGCTGAGGGTTCGTCTTCCCTGTCGATCTGTCTTCCGGTCAGCGGCGCCATGACCGACGCGCTCCCCATTCTTCTCCTTGAAACGGCAGCAACAAATATACATGAAACCAAATGATTCATCGCCTCTCATTACCTCACGACCTTTTACCCTGCAAATCTGGAAGAAAGTGCTAGATTTAAGTGAGCCTCTGTCGCCTTCATCTTTAAAAGGATGCCTGCACTGCCATTGTCATCGACTACGCACGCCTGCTCACGTCTACTCTTGGAAACGACCTCCACTCTGGTAGGTGGATGCTCCCTATTTTCACCCTTCCTCAATTGTTCCTATCCCTGAGTTTATGCTTTTGAAATTTGTTAGGTTGTGACTCCAGATTGAAAGGTGTTCAACATTTTACTGGTCGATTTGGCTTAACTTCTTGATAGGACTCTTGATACAGGTCTCTTGCTACTCCATAGGTATGGGGCTCTCCTCTCATAAAAAGTTCTTCATTGCTGGGGTAGTGAAACTCAGTTATCCATACACATATTTGTTGGCTTTGGTCATTTACAGTTGGTTATATCGGATGTTATATATTTCAAATTTAGTTTGACAATAAGAATTATGCCCATCCATCCATTATGTTCTCCCGTTTCAGTTTCCACTGTACCACACATTTAGTCTGAAAAATTAATTCACAAGGCAGTCGAGCGGCCGGCCGGAGTGACAGCGCTCTGCCTCCTCAATCCAACGTTCAATCCACGTATACTCCATATGTACTTTATAGCGATACATCCCCATACGCTTCCTCCTCAATCCAGCGTTCTGCCTACCATGGGCCACTCCATCGAGTTTCTACTTGGCCAGGCAGATGTTAATCCCATATTTGTATTGCACAAATCAACGAGACCGAATATATATGTGCAACTGGAGCTGTTAGTGGTATGGAATTGGCCAGTCTTGGCGCTCTACTGATCTGGTCGCCCGTTACTATCGTGACCGGTGACCCTACTACTTTCCTCCGAGACAACAACTTACATCTTCCCTTAGAAAAACCAGAGAGATGGATGTTGAAAAGCCGACGGACACGCGGGCATACTGACAAATCACCTGCGGCGCCGGCGAAGTTGGCAATCATCGGCGGGGTAGACGCTCAGCTTGAGGGCCAAGCGCGGGCAAGTCTGTTTTCTTTCCTTTTTCTTTTGCAATAATGCCAGCATTCGTTTTTGTGATGGGTCGCCTCTAACTTCCCTTCTTAATGTGTTACAGCATCCGACTCCCTGGGTGCTACAGCTTCCAGTGTGATCCCATCAGCCCCAAATATCTGATGGAAATATGCCCTAGAGGCAATAATAAAATGGTCATTATTATATTTCCTTAATCAGGATAAAGGTTTATTATTCATGCTAGAATTGTAATGATCGGAAACTTAAATACATGTGTGGATACATAAACAAATCCCGTGTCCCTAGTGAGCATCTACTAGACTAGCTCGTTGATCAAAAGATGGTTAAGGTTTCTTGACCATAGACATGAGTTGTTATTTGATAATGGGATCACATCATTAGGAGAATGATGTGATGGACAAGACCCATCCGTTAGCTTAGCATATGATCGTTCAGTTTATTGCTACTGCTTTCTTAATGTCAAATACATATTCCTTCGACCATGAGATCATGCAACTCCCGAATACTGGATGAATACCTTGCGTGCTATCAAATGTCACAACATAACTGGGTGATCATAAAGATGCTCTATAGGTATCTCCGAAGGTGTCTGTTGAGTTGGCGTGAGTCGAGATTGGGATTTGTCACTCCGCGTATCGGAGAGGTATCTCTGGGCCCTCTCGGTAATACACATCACAAGAAGCTTGCAAGCAAAGTGACTAAGGAGTTAGTTACAAGATGATGTATTACGGAACGATTAAAGAGACTTGCCGGTAATGAGATTGAACTAGGTATAGAGATACCGACGATCGAATCGAGGGCAAGTAACATACCGACAGACAAAGGGAATTACGTATGTTGTCATAAGGTTCGACCAATAAAGATCTTCGAAGAATATGTAGGAACCAATATGGGCATCCAGGTTCCGCTATTGGTTATTGATCGGAGAGGCGTCTCGGTCATGTCTACATCATTCTCGAACCCGTAGGGTCCGCACGCTTAACGTTCGTTGACGATATAGTATTATATGAGTTATGTGCTTTGGTGACTGAATGTTGTTCGGAGTCCTGGATGAGATCATGGACATGACGAGGAGCTCCGGAATGGTCCGGAGGTAAAGATTGATATATAGGACGATGCTATTTGGACACCGGAAAGGTTTCAGAGTGTATCGGGTAGTCACCGGATCACCGGAAGGTGTTCCGGGAAGCCCCGGGAGGTTAATGGGCCTTATGGGCTAAGAGAGGGGAACACACCAGCCCACAAAGGGGCTGGCTCGCCCCTCCTCTTGGCCATCGGTCCTATGGATGGAAAGGGGGGAGAGCTAGCCCCTCTTTCCTTCCCTCCACCTAAGGGGAAGGAAAGGGGGGCGCCACCCCCTCCTGCCTTCCCCCCGCAAGGCAAACAAGGAAGGGGGTGCCAAAGGGCAGGTGCCCAAGGGGGCCGGCCGGCCACCTTGGGGTGCACCCAAGGCTGCCTCCCCTCTCCCCACCTATATATATGAGAGGGAGGGGCGCCACACAACCGACGACAATATCTTAGTTGTGTGCGGCGCCCCTCTCCATAGTTTAGTCCTCCGTCCAGTTTTTCCGCAGTGCACAGCGAAGCCCTGCGGAACAAGTTCACCACCACCGTCACCACGCCGTCGTGCTGCCGGAACTCATCTACTACTTCGCGCCATCTTGCTGGATCAAGAAGGCGAGGACGTCATCGAGCTGAACGTGTGCTGAACGCGGAGGTGCCGTACGTTCGGTACTTGATCGGTTGGATCACGAAGGTGTTCGACTACATCAACCACGTTAATAAACGCTTCCGCTTTACGGTCTACGAGGGTACGTAGGCACACTCTCCCCTCTCATTGCTATGCATCTCCATGGATAGATCTTGCGTGTGCGTAGATTTTTTTTTGTTTTCCATGCAACGTTCCCCAACAGTGGCATCATGAGCCAGGTCTATGCGTAGATGATATGCACGAGTAAAACACAAACGAGTTATGGGCGGTGATGGTCATACTGCTTACCACCAATGTCCTATTTTGATTCAGCGGTACTGTGGGATGAAGCGGCCCAGACCAACCTTACATGTCCACGCACATGAGACCGGTTCCACCGACTTACATGCAACTTGTTTTGCATAAAGGTGGCTGGCGGGTGTCTGTTTCTCCTACTTTAGTTGAATTGAATTTGACTACGGCCAGTCCTTGAAGAAGGTTAAAACAGCAAACTTGATAATCACCGTTGTGGTTTTTGCATAGTTAAGAACGGTTCTTCCTAGAAGCCTGTAGCAGCCACATAAAACTTGCAACAACAAAGTATAGGACGTCTAAATTGTTTTTGCAGGGCATGTTATGATGTGATATGGTCAAGATGTGATGTGATATACGTTGTTGTATGAGATGATCATGTTTTGTAATATTAGCAATCGGCAGGAGCCTTAGGGTTGTCTCTTAATTATTGTATGAAATGCAAGCGCCATGTAATTGCTTTACTTTATCGCTATACATTAGCAATAGCTGTAGAAGCAATAGTTGGCGAGACGATCCCGACACAGCGATGGAGATCAATGTGTCGAGCCGATGACGATGCTTTGGAGATGGAGATCAAAAGCACAAGACGATGATGGTCATATCATGTCACATATTTTGATTGCATGTGATGTTTATCCTTTATGCATCTTATTTTGCTTAGAACGGCGGTAGCATTATAAGATGATCCCTTCACTAAATTTCAAGATAAAAGTGTTCTCCCCGAGTATGCACCGTTGCCAAAGTTCGTCGTTTCGAAGCACCTCATGATGATCGGGTGTGATAGACTCTACGTTCACATACAACGGGTGTAAGACAGTTTTGCACATGCAGAATACTTGGGTTAAACTTTACGAGCCTAGCATGTATAGACATGGTCTCGGAACACTGGAGACCGAAAGGTCGAACGTGAGTCATATAGTAGATATGATCAACATAGAGATGTTCACCATTGATGACTACCCCATCTCACGTGATGATCGGACATGGGTTACTTGATTTGGATCATGTATCACTTAGATAACTTGAGGGATGTTAATTTAAGTGGGAGTTAATTAGTAATTTGATTAATTGAACTTAATTTATCATGAACTTAGTCTTAATAGTTTTTGCATATCTATGTTGTAGATCAATGGCCCGTGCTACCGTTCCCCTGAATTTTAATGCATTCCTAGAGAAAGCTAAGTTGAAAGATGATGGTAGCAACTACACGGACTGGGTCCGTAACTTGAGGATTATCCTCATTGCTGCATACAAAAATTATGTCCTTGATGCAGCGCTAGGTGACAAACCCGCTCCCGCTAATCTAGACGTTGTGAACGCCTGGCAAACGCGGTCTGATGACTACTCAATAGTTCAGTGTGCCATGCTTTACGGCTTAGAACCAGGACTTCAAAGACGTTTTGTCGGTGTACTAAGTATTGGGCCATTAGTACCCCTTACTTGTGCACGGACAGTTGTAGCCGTCCTCTCGGCAAGGCTTGCCGGGATCAGCTCGAGATCGATTTAAGTTATCAAGGAAATCATCAAGTCAGAGGTCTGAGAATCAGCAAATAAGCAAAGCTGGAAATCGAAGACCAGCCTCCCCGGCAAGATCCTTGCCGGGGTGGCCTGAGGAACCCGGCAAGGATCGGCGCCCGGCAAGGCTTGGCGCCCGGCAAGGATCGGCGCCCGGCAAGGCTTGGCGCCCAGCAAGTTTCGGCGCCTGGCGAGGTTCTGCCACTGAGTCACCGCTTCGGCACAGTGACGAGTCTGACATTCTGGCTCCTTCCATGGATGCGTGGCGGCGCGCCAGTGGAGGAGGGCTTAAGTGGTGCTGATGGGATGGCCCTTTTTCCATCCCCAAGAAAGTGAGGACACCTCACGGTGCATTAAATGCGTTTGTCCTAATCCGTCAGGGGTTAGGTATGATACCCTGTAGCTACTTTACACCTCAATGTATGTACATTTTGCCACTGTGGAAACCCCTTTGAGCATATAAAAGGAGGCCCAAGGCAACTGCTAAAAAGAAGGAGGACTTCTGGCCCATTCTGCATGCGTAGCTACTCTTTGAACGTACTGTTCATTGCGAGCGCTCCTGAAGGCTGGGCTCAAGAACGTCAATAAGAACACAAAGCAGGAGTAGGGTTTTACGCTGATCAGCGGCCCGAACCTGGGTAAAAACCTCACGCGTCGGTCACCGGTTCTGCTCTTTGCGTGTACCTCTCCCCCCGCCGAATCGTAAAAGGGGTCTCTCGGGATCCCATAGGTGTCGTGCCCCGACATGTTTTGAATGTCATGGAGCATATGAGATGTTTCAAGAACTGAAGTTGATATTTCAAGCTAATGCCCGGGTTGAGAGATATGAAGTCTCCAACAAGTTCTATAATTGCAAGATGGAGGAGAATAGTTCTGTCAGTGAACACATACTCAAAATGTTTGGGTATCATAATCACTTGACTCAGCTGGGAGTTGATCTTCCAGTTGATAGTGTTATTGACAGAGTTCTTCAGTCACTACCACCAAGCTACAAAGGCTTCGTGATGAACTATAATATGCAAGGGATGATGAAAACGATTCCCGAACTCTTCGCAATGCTTAAGGCCGTGGAGGTAGAAATCAAGAAGGAGCATCAAGTGTTGATGGTTAACAAGACCACTAGTTTCAAGAAAAAGGGCAAGGGAAAAAAGGGAACTTCAAGAAGAATGGCAAGCGAGTTGCCACTCCTGTGTAGAAGCCCAAAGTTGGACCCAAGCTTGAAATTGAGTGCTTCTACTGCAAAGGGAATGGTCACTGGAAGCAGAACTGCCCCAAATACTTGGCGGATAAGAAGGATGGCAAAGTGAACAAAGGTATATTTGATATACATGTTATTGATGTGTACCTTACTAATGCTCGTAGTAGCGCCTGGGTATTTAATACTGGTTCAGTTGCTCATATTTGTAACTCGAAACAGGAGCTGCAGAATAAACAAAGATTGGCTAAGGACGAGGTGGCGATGCGCATCGGGAATGGTTCCAAGGTCGATGTGATCGCCGTCGGCACGCTACCTCTACATCTACCTTCGGGATTAGTTTTAGACCCCAACAATTGTTATTTGGTGCCAGCATTGAGTATGAACATTATACCTGGATCTTGTTTATTGCGAGACGGTTATTCATTTAAGTCAGAGAATAATGGTTGTTCTATTTATATGAGTAATATCTTTTATGGTCATGCACCTTTGATGAATGGTCTATTCTTGTTGAATCTCGATCGTAGTGATACACATATTCATAATATTGATGCCAAAAGATGCAAAGTTGATAATGATAGTGCAACATACTTGTGGCACTGCCGTTTAGGTCATATTGGTGTAAAGCGCATGAAGAAACTCCATGCGGATGGACTTTTGGAATCACTTGATTATGAATCATTTGATACTTGTGAACCATGCCTCATGGGCAAGATGACTAAAACTCCTTTCTCCAGAACAATGGAGCGAGCTAATGACTTATTGGAAATAATACATGCCAATGTATGCGGTCCGATGAGTGTTGAGGCACGCGGCGGGTATCGTTATTTTCTAACCTTCACAAATGATTTGAGTAGGTATGGGTATATCTACTTAATGAAACACAAGTCTGAAACATTTGAAAAGTTCAAAGAAATTTAGAGTAAAGTGGAGAATCATCGTAACAAGAAAATAAAGTTTCTACGATCTAATCGTGGAGGCGAATATTTGAGTTACGAGTTTGGCCTTCTTTTAAGACAATGTGGAATTGTTTCACAACTCACGCCACCTGGAACACCACAGCGTAATGGTGTGTCTGAACATCGTAACCGTACTTTATTAGATATGGTGCGTTCTATGATGTCTCTTACCGATTTGCCTTTATCATTTTGGGGTTATGCATTAGAGACAGCCGCATTCACGTTAAATAGGGCACCGTCTAAATCTGTTGAGACGACACCGTATGAACTGTGGTTTGGCAAGTAACCTAAGCTGTCATTTCTTAAAGTTTGGGGATGTGACGCTTATGTCAAAAGGCTTCAGCCTGATAAGCTCGAACCCAAATCAGAGAAGTGTGTCTTCATAGGATACCATAAGGAAACTATTGGGTACACCTTCTACCATAGATCCGAAGGCAAGATCTTTGTTGCCAAGAATGGGTCTTTTCTAGAGAAGGAGTTTCTCTCGAAAGAAGTGAGTGGGAGGAAAGTAGAACTTGATGAGGTAATTGTACCTTCTATCAAATTGGAAAGTAGCACATCACAGAAAACTGTTCCCATGATGCCTACACCAACTAGAGAGGAAGCTAATGATGATGATCATGAAACTTCAGATCAAGTTACTACTGAACTTCGTAGGTCGACCAGGACACGTTCCGCACCAAGAGTGGTACGGTAATCCTGTCCTGGAAGTCATGTTATTAGACCATGGCGAACCTACGAACTATGAAGAAGCTATGATGAGCCCAGATTCCGATAAATGGCTTGAGGCCATGAAATCTGAGATAGGATCCATGTATGAGAACAAAGTGTGGACTTTGGCGGACTTGCCCGATGATCGGCAATCCATTGAGAATAAATGGATCTTCAAGAAGAAGACAAACGCTGATGGTAATATCACTGTCTACAAAGCTCAACTTGTCACAAAAGGTTTTTGACAAGTTCAAGGGGTTGACTATGATGAGACTTTCTCACCCATAGCGATGCTTAAGTCTGTCCGAATCATGTTAGCAATTGCCACATTTTATTATTATGAAATCTGGCAAATGGATGTCAAAACTGCATTCCTTAATAGATTTCTTAAAGAAGAGTTGTATATGATGCAACCAGAAGGTTTTGTCGATCCTAAAGGGGCTGACAAAGTGTGCAAGCTCCAGCGATCCATCTATGGACTGGTGCAAGCATCTCAGAGTTGGAATATATGCTTTGATGAGGTGATCAAAGCATATGGTTTTATACAGACTTACGGTCAAGCCTGTATTTACAAGAAAGTGAGTGGGAGCTCTGTAGCATTTCTGATATTATATGTGGATGACATATTACTGATTGGAAATGACATAGAATTTCTGGATAGCATAAAAGGATACTTGAATAAGAGTTTTTCAATGAAAGACCTCGGTGAAGCTGCTTATATATTGGGCATCAAGATCTGTAGGGATAGATCGAGATGCTTAATAGGACTTTCGCAAAGCACATACCTTGACAAAGTTTTGAAGAAGTTCAAAAATGGGTCAGTCAAAGAAAGGGTTCTTGCCTGTATTGCAAGGTGTGAAGTTGAGTAAGACTCAAAGCCCGACCACGGTAAAAGATAGAGAGAGAATGAAACTCATTCCCTATGCCTCAGCCATAGGTTCTATACGATATGCCATGCTGTGTACCACACTTGATGTGTGCCTTGCCATTTGTCTGGCAAAGGGGGTACAAGAGTGATCCAGGAGTGGATCACTAGGCAGCGGTCAAAATTATCCTTAGGTGCCTTAAGGAGGACTAAGGAAATGTTTCTCGGTTATGGAGGTGATAAAGAGTTCATCGTAAAGGGTTACATTGATGCAAGCTTTGACATCGATCCAGATGACTCCGAGTCTCAATCTGGAGACGCATTGAACATGGGAACAATTAGCTAGAGTAGCTCCATGCAGGGTATTGTAGACATAGAAATTTACAAAATACATACGGATTTGAATGTTGTAGACCCGTTGACTAAAAACCTCTCTCACAAGCAAAACATGATCACACCTTAGAACTCTTTGGGTGTTAATCACATGGCGGTGTGAACTAGATTATTGACTCTAGTGAACTCTTTGGGTGTTAATCACATGGTGATGTGAACTAGATTATTGACTCTAGTGCAAGTGGGAGACTAATGGAAATATCCCTAGAGGCAATAATAAAATGGTTATTATTATATTTCCTTAATCATGATAAAGGTTTATTATTCATGCTAGAATTGTATTGACCGGAAACTTAAATACATGTGTGGATACGTAAACAAATACCGTGTCCCTAGTGAGCCTCTACTAGACTAGTTCATTGATCAAAAGATGGTTAAGGTTTCCTGACCATAGACATGAGTTGTCATTTGATAACGGGATCACATCATTAGGAGAATGATGTGATGGACAAGACCCATCCGTTAGCTTAGCATATGATCGTTCAATTTATTGCTACTGCTTTCTTAATGTCAAATACATATTCCTTCGACCATGAGGTCATGCAACTCCCGGATACCGGATGAATACCTTGTGTGCTATCAAACGTCACAATGTAACACTACAAAAAAAGACACATCCGTGACATTTTGGGCCGAATGAAATTTTTTCTGTCATGCTTATGACACTTCTATGATGATAATTGTGACAAAAGCACGTATCATCATAGATGTGGTGGGCTCCTACTTCTATGACAAAAAATCGTGACAAAAAAATGGGCTTTTCGTCCTGGGCGGGCCGGGGACGCACCTGCATGACATTCTTTGGGTCGTCCATGACGGAAAAAATCATGGTAGAAGCGAGGGCGAGGAAAATATTGGGGAGTTCCCGGTTGTGTGGTCGGGGCCAAGCGATGCACAGAGGATTGCACGTTTCTCTCGTACACGTACGCGTGTGTGTGCGAGGCGTTGGGCTCTAACTAAACCCGAGCAAGGCGTTCGCCTACTGAACCCGAGCGATTGCACTAGCTACGTTACTGAACCCGAGCGATTGATCCCTTGGCTGTTAACTGAACCCGAGCGATTCCTTTGCTACTGCTGCTAACTGAAGCCGATCGAACCTGCTACTGCTGCCTCTTGATGAACAGTGACTGTTGTTGGGGTTGGATGAACAGTTCTTGGTGGGGGTTGGATGAACAGGCCCCCGTGGTATAGTAGAGGCCGTTGCCGCTGGATGAACAGGACCCCGATCGAGGAGGCCACACACCCGAGCCGGTTGGGGGTGGATGAACAGGACCCTGTGGAGGGCTGACTGAACAGTAGCCGGTGGAGGTTGGATAACAGGACCCCATGGAGGGCTGGTTGAACAGTAGCCGGTGGAGGCTGGATGAGCAGTAGCGCATGGATGAACAGTAGCTGGTGGAGGCTGGAGGAAGTCGACGATGGATAAACAGTAGCAGGTGGAGGCTGGAGGAAGTCGATGGTGGATGAACAATAGCAGGTGGAGGCTGGAGCGAGGCAGTAGACAGTGGATGAACAGTAGCCCGTGGAGTCCCGTTTTGCGGTACGCCACACCGCTCTCGATGAACAGAACCCCGTTTCGACCGTAGGCGCTCCAACACAAGTCCGTTTCCTCCATTTTGCGGTACACCACACCCCTCCCGATCAACAGCACCCCGTTTCGACCGTAAGAGCTCGAACACAAGTCTGTTTCCTCCGTTCTGCGGTTCGCCACACCCCTCACAATGAACAAGACCCCGTTTCGAACGTAGGTGGTCGAACAGAAGGCCGTTTCCTCCGTTCTGTGGTATGCCAGACCTTGTTTCGGCTGTTCCGTCCAAGCCGGATGGCTCCTGATGAACAGGACATATTCCGACCCAGTCGGTTGCCTCCCGATGAACACGACGCTGTTTCCTCCGTTTCGACCCAACCGGTTGGCTGCTGATGAACAGGATGTCGTCGCTGTACACGTTAGAGACCCCGCCCGTATGTACGTATGTAGCCGTATTTACTTTCTTGCAGTGTGGTTGTGCGTACATGTACACGATATATATAGACGGGACTGCGTGACATGCTACGTCCGCGCCTCTACTACGACACGTGCCGCTCCTTACTCGGCCGCGGTTCATCGCTGCAGAGAGACCGATTGACCAGTATGTACGTACACGGTCGCGACCAGACAGACAACGCTACGTATGCTTCGACCGGATGGGTCCCAGCTGTTAGGGAGGATAAGGAGGCACTTCCTTGCGTGTGAAGATATAGCTAGTGGGTCCGAGCTGTCAGCGGGAGGAACATTTTTTTCACGAAATACAGAGGCCCTTCCGGTGGGTCCCCGCTGTCAGGTGGAGGAATCATTATTTTGCGCGTAATAAGGAGGCACTTTCATTGCGTGCGGCCGTGGACCCAGCTGTCAGCCTCTCCACGTACAGTCCTCTTCCGATGGATGTCGTTCATTGACCACGTTGACCACGCCGCGCCGAGAGCACCAGGGCGGTGGACGACGGCGAGGCCTAGGAAGGGAACGACACGGAGCCAGGGAAGACTCGGCAGTTGTTTCCCATGCGGAGGGGAGTAGGAGGGTTTACTGGTTCAGTTGCCGTCGCCGGAGAATAACAGCAGGTGTGGGTGAGTAGAGGGATGGCCAGGCCAGTGATGGGAGTAGGGTGGGGCGGTGAGGCCTACGCGGCAGCACAACCGGCCACGGGAGGAGGGAGCAGGCAGTCCCACCGGCGCTGGTTTGAGCGGCTGGAGCAGGAAGAGCAGAGATTGAAGAAGCACGACGGTCACTGCTCTCGTGTGTTTACTAAGTTGACAAGGCCTTGCATGCGCGTCAACCTTTTTTTAGGAAAGCCTGCATGTCAACCTAGTAGGCCCACAAGTCAGCCTCAAATATATGGAAAACAGCATACAACCCATCTGCCATTATAGCTAATAAATGTACAGCCCATTGGCTAATTCTTAAGGATTTTTTTAAGCCCGTATTCTTTTTGTTACCATTACAGCCCATATTCTGGCCATGCTTAAAAATTCAACCAAATTTTCATATTTCGGTTCGGTCCGAACCGTTTTTAATCCCAAAATTTCGAATCACGTTCAAACTAATTTAAAAATAATAAATTTATATCAATTTAAAATCCAACCTAATTTTCCCCGCAAAAACAATTAAATTCAAAATCTCGAAATCTTAAAAAAAGATATTTGAAACTAATTGCCGGTTTGCTGTGTTTTTTAAATTTACATCCCATTTCTTACTACTTCATTTTCTGGGCAAGCGAATACATCGCTCTCGTCTTGAAAGATTTGCAGCCCAGCAGGGCTAAGAAAGCAAGTAGGCCTCTGTTGGGTATTTCTTTAAAAAAAGTAGAACTGGGCTAGCCATTTTCAGAAAGAAAAAAACACAACTGGGCTCATCATGTGGTAAACATAAAATAAAACCCTGGCTAGACGGGCCACAGCCCCCGCACAGCCCCGTTGTTACCCTGATCCATCTCTAAAACTAGTACGAAATAACAACTACTTGTTCCTAAAAAAAGTAAATAACAACTGCGCGACCTACTGGGTCCCTGGTGTCAGCCGCTCGTTGTGTAATTCTCTCGTTTATTGACTACGTTGACAATGGTGTGGGACCCAGATGTCCAACCATTAGGAGGAATCATTTTTTTGGGCTTGTAATAGTGAGGCACTTGCTTGCGTACTGCCATGACCCTGGTAGGTCCCTACTGTCATCCTCTCCACGTATAGTCATCTCCTTATTCCTCTCAGTTGTTGACCACGTTGACAACGCCAGACGACGGCGCACCACGCACGGTGAGCGAACAAGGGCGGAGGATGACGGTGAGGCCTTGGACGGGAACGAACAGGAGCCATGGAAGATGCGGCAGTCTAGTCGCATGCAGAGGGGAGTACAAGGGTTGACTGGTTCGGGGTGCGGGTGCGTGTTGGGGCTGATGTCGCCGGAGAATAACAGGACGTGTGGGGGAATAGAGGGATGGACTGACCAACATTTGAGGGTACGGTAGGGCGGCGGAGGCGCAGCCAGCCGTGGGAGGCGGGAGCAGGCGACACCGACGGGGTGGTTTGGTTTGGGTGGCTAGAGGAACAAGACAAGAGATAGAAAATACACAATAGATGTTGGATGTCAATCCAACGGCTGGTAGGCAGAATCGTTTGTTGACTAGTAAGTCGACACCACCTTGGATACGCTTTTTCCTCGTGGGCCCCAAATGTCAGAATCCAAATCTATCACGGCCATGCAGCCTTTCTTATGAAAATTTACATCCCATTTGGTGTGCTAGTTCAAAATAAGTTTGCGTGGGTGCTGGTGGGGCTAATCACTTGGGTTCTGTAATGCACAATGAGCTCAAGCAGCCGACGAGAGTGATGTTATTTCCCTTGGTTGGGTTTTGTTACAATATTTCTCTCTTAATTAAACAAATGGCAAACCATTTGCCTTGTTTCAAAGAAAATATGACAGTCACAGCCGAGTTGAAAAGGGCAACAACATCTAACTCTAGCTTACAAACTGTACAAAAGCATGAGGGTTAATTGTTCATCAGGTTTAGACAAAGTCCAGATTGAAAAGGGCAACAACATCTAACTCCAGCACTGTTTTCGGCAGTCACAATCAAATGGATCGGTCAGGTCCATAGAATGAACATCCTGGGTCGTAAAATTTACTGGATTATGACCACAAGATGTTGTAAATAGAAGCCTGACACGTTCAGAAGCCCTTTTGTCCACCTGAAACTCCTTTTTTTGCTCTTCGACATACCCATCCGTCAAAACCATGCTGCTGATAAACTTAAGCCTGATGGACAATAGTAACCTCGCATTCAGCAGGAAGAATGTGACAAATCTAGTGTTTGCATGGTTGGTTACATATCGTTCCAGTGTTATTGTCTTCAATCGAATGTCATGTGAACTAAGAAAATCCCAGTGCTTACGAATCCACCGATTGATTATAACTTTCTTACCCCGTCGTGTTGCCTAAATAGACATGAAGATTGAAAATAGTTAAGGTCTAAAAAAAGAGTGTCGAAAGAGCAACAGTTGAACGGTTAATTCTAGTACACTATATGCGGGCTTCCAATGTGCGTGAAATTATCACCTTTATATACAACTTCTCCAGACATGGAAAGCATTGCAGCAAGCCAATAATCTTGTTCAGATCAAAACTATTCATATGGATATATAAGATCTTGACATAATCCAGCACCATTGATAGGCTATCCATGGACAAACTCTTCATTGAGCATAGAACATAATATTAGTACAAAAAGTGTACTCCAAGATGATATAGAACTTACACGCAAAAATTTAAAATACAGCTTATGATTACAAGTGTAGATGATAATATACAGTACCTGAAGAACTGTGGAGCCAAACACCATCTTGAAATGAGCACAGAGATCATGTATTACACCCAAGGTCTCCAGTTTAGGCGCAGAGACGACAGTTATTTCCGATGGTGAATAACGAGAATCAAGGATCAACCTTTGAAGTGACGGGGCATCTTCGATGATGAGCTGCCTTCCGTCAAAAGAAATTCCAATTCTTACAAGGTTAGGCGACTTTATTTGGAGACAACCGATTCTAACTGTGAAAACAAGCACCAAGCACTCCAGGGCAGGGCAACTAGACTGGATGATGCTGTGCAATGAGGCCTCCGACATACGAACCCGCACAAGTGGAAGTTTTTTGAGAAATGGGAGTCGAAGGTTTAGTACCAGATTGTCTAGTAGGTAGCACAACGCAAAGGTGGCGGTGTGGAGAGAGGAGGAAAACCGCGAGATGGACATTGGTGTTGAGGGCACAAGTACAAGGCGTTCGGTCTGTGGTATGTGATTTCTGGGGGAATAGTAGAACTCAAGCAGCTGTAGTTCTGTGAATTCAGGGGATTTCAGCCAGGCGTCCACCGTGTAGGGCATGCTACCTTAGCATGCCGGGATGCAGAGGCCTTAAACGGAGCCCTGGTGGGAGGAGATGATGGCTCCGGGGAGTTCAAAATCATTGAAGAGAGATAGCTGACGACAATCGAGATTAAGGGGCGCGGGGCGCCATAGAGGGCGGCACCGAGTTGAGAGGACTTGGGTGCGGCAGCAGGTGGGGAGAAGCAAGATGATCTCCCCAAGGATGGCGTCCGGGAGATCGCTGATGCGGTCCACCTGAGATTCTACGGGTTCCTCAGATCTGGTGGGGGGGGGGGGGCTCGCCGCTTCTCCCCGCACTACCGGGTGCGGGATCTATAACAGGCTTCGCCGCTGGCGGGAGCCTCATCTTCTTGGCGCTGGGGTCAGCCGACTCCATTTTCCTCGAGGGTGTCGCGTCGAGCTCACGGATTTGAGCAGAGTAATGAATGACGAGCCTAGTTGTAGTGCGAGTGAAGAAGAAGGGGAGTTGGGGTTTTCTGTAGTAGTGAGGAAGAAGGGGAGCTGGGGTTTTCTGTAGGAGTGAGGTGAGGAATTTGGGGGTACGAGTGGAGCGAGCTGACGTGAGGTGGGTGGGAGTGAGGAGGAATAAGAGCACCCATGTTTTTTGAGGGGCGGTGTGCTGGGTAGCGCCTCTCATTAAGTAAATATATGGGCTTTTGAATTGATTTTATTATTTACTAGGGTGGATGGGCACTTTTGTCTTGGGCCCAGAGAAACAATTACTACTAGTACAGTGGAGACACTCTACAGCTACCCAGAAAAACAATTACTACTAGTGCAGTGGATACACTACCGCTTTTGGCTCCTCCGAGGTCATCGAAATGTCTCCCGCTACTGAATGCCGTTTTACTTTGGTTCACCGACATGCGGGCCATGCAGCACGCGGGCCCAAATGCCATCCACCAAATTAGAAGGCGGTATGCAGGCGGAGAGTCACCCCGGACACAGCGCGCCCATAACGAGCCGTCATATCACAAAACCCCAGCTCCCCACAGTCTAAGTTTGACGGACGAAGCAACCATCATTTCACTCTTCGCTGAATCCCCTTCTCCCTCACTGTCTTCAAGAAAGCCAACACTCACATCTGCCATTGTTCTTCTCTCCCAACGAAGGGAAGGTAAGCGGATCCATGATGTTGGTATACTTTCTTTCAGAAAAAGAACTTTTGCAAAGCAGTAACTGATCCTCACTCTCTTTTTTGTTTCATTGTCATTGAGATTGTGTTTTCCTTTCAGTTGTCTCCTAGTATTCGTTGGTTTCATGATGAACCAAGTAGAACGAGGCAAAGATCTGCTGATGTTGGAGCAGACGCGAGAGGCTGATCCCACGAGATAGAGAGCTCCAAGAAGATGGAGGCGTCACCGAGCCGACCCCAGATACGCTCACGGCCACTACTAAGATGGTTAATGCCCTGTTTGAGGTTACAACCCCCATGGCCCCGCACGGATCCAGTTTTTTCCCCTTCGAGGATGTGGTTCCCCCCCCCCCCCCCGCTGAGCTGCCCAAGGTGTCGATCTCGATTGTGATTTTTCATCTAAGTATGTGGTGATAAATAATGCAAAATTTTATTAGCTTCGATGCCATGCTACCTTCCCTGTCACCCATACTTTTGACTCTACATAGTGGTTTAAATAACTTATGTTTTTTATATTGGAAAGTAATTCAGAATTCATTTTTGTTTCAATTAGAGCCCTGATGCAGACAAGGTTTGTGTGGTTGTACATGTCACTCGCTATGAGGCGGATGACCTGAATATACGCATGTCGTGGGAAAACACGGCCACCTATGGGGTCATCGGCCCCTTGTGGTTCGGCGGGGGGAAGGACGCATTGCACAAAGAGCGGAGGGCACGGGGCAGCGCGGCAGCAATCACACAGGCGGTTTTTACGCAGGTTCGGGCCGCGGCGAGGCGTAAAACACTACTCCTACTTTGGTGGATTGATGAGAGGACCGTGGTGGAGACGCAGGGCTCTAGCCCGGCAAGGTTGCCTCGGGGCGAGAGCAGCTATGTGCGTATGAGTGTACAGGGGTCCAAATCCTTTCTAAGGTTGCCATGGCCCTCCTGTTATAGATCAGGGGGTCACCACAATGGCAAATCAATCATTGTGTACAGATTAGATAGCAAACAGTGCCATCATACCTACTTCTGCAGACTGGACAGAGCGCATTAAATGCGCCACTTAGTGTCACATTGTAGCCTAGCCCGGCAAGCCTTGCCGTGCTCTTTTGCCACCTTCTCGCCTGCCTGCGTGACACGTCCCTGGACGAGTGTCATTTGGAGGTGATTTCCTCCGGGGATGGCTGCCACGTGCCAAATAACGGCCAGTTAGCATATTGGGGGCTCGACACCGCACCGATCGGTGACTAGCGTTGCTGTGAGGTGGATCGGTGGAGCCTTGGCGGGGTAATCCATGTCGGATTAAGGGCTCCACAGACCCAAAGAAGGTTCAAACTCTAGGGTGTGTGCGAAGAACTCAACCTATCCAACCAACCAACCCGTCGCCCTACAGCCTAGCTCGATGGATCAAGGAAGGAGATGGACACGACAGTTTACCCAGGTTCGGGCCACCTTGCGGTGTAAGACCCTACTCCTGCTTTGTGGTGGATTTGCCTCACGAGGGGCTGGGGATGAACTAGTACAAGGGAAGAACAACCTCGCGAGGTTTGCTCTAGGGTGAGGGTGAGTCGTCCTTCGGTTTGGTCTCTTCCCGTCTCCCCGTCCTATGGTGGTGGCTAACCTATATTTATAGTGGCCTCGGTCCTCTTCCCCCAAATCGTAGGCGGGAAGGGATCCCACAGCGGCCAATTTGAAAGGGGACAAGTAGTACATCTTATCCTGATGAAAGGTGGTCTTCGCCTGCAAAGCTTCTAGGCGTGACGCTGCGGTGGGCTCGGCGATGACATCTGTCCTGCCGAGCTGGCAACCTTGGTCTTGTTGCACTGGAATGGAAACCTTTGCTTGTGTCCTCGGGAACCCACGCCTGTGCTTGCCTCCTTAGCACCAAAGAGGAAACTGTCTTCTCTGCGCCCACTGGCGCCCGCCTGGCCTTGGTCGTCACGGCTTGCGTCATCGCAACCTCCTGAGGTTGGGTACCTGCATAGGAATCTCCGCTCCTCAGGAGGCAGCCTGGGGAGGCCGCTCCCTCAGGAGGTCTTGGCATTATCTGCCTCACGAGGCTTGGCCCCTCGCGAGGGTCTTGTCTTGCTAGTCTCTGTAGGTGGGCCGTACCAGGCCGTCGATGGAGCCACACCATGGGCCGCAGGCAGGCAAGTCTGGGCACCCTGGTTCCCAGAACGCCGACAGTAGCCCCCGGGCCCAAGGTGCGCTCTAACTTGGCTTCAAGGCGAAGCCAGAGGCAAGGGCGAAGCGCCGCGGGCCCTAATCACCTGCAGGTGAGGCTGACGCGTGGCACTTGATGGGACGTGGGCATCGACGATATTCTTCAAGGTCTTCGGGGAGGATGGCCGGCGCCTGGAGTGCTGCCCCAGGGGAGGCGATCGAGATGGCGACCCCCTCACAGGCCGGCAAATCGGCAAGGCCCCTCGCGGTGAACTTACCCTTGGCCTTGTCCGTGATTCCTCCAGTAGCAGTGACGCCTCCTCTGAACCAAGCTTAAGCGGCGACGACAGCTACGAGCCGCCGTGCCGCCGCGCTCGGGCTTGAGGGTGGAATGGCGCTGACCAGGCGTCATGGGCGACACCGCTTGGGTCGCGATCCTCAGGAGGTCCTTTCCTTTCGTTTCATTTCTGCGCAAAAGTCATGATGGGCCCCGCGGGGGTGTGTAAAGATCGTGACACTTTTGCCTTAATGTTAGCGTCCCCAACTTATGTTGTGTTTACGTCTCTCGCTTGGGCACGGTTCCCCCTTTTTATTCTCACGGTAGCTTAGTGCTCTACGCCGATAGGACCCAGTCCCCAGGCAAGCTTTGGCCGTCGCTGGTATGCCAGGTCGCGATGCCGTGGTCATGGCCAGGAGGTGAGCGGCCCGAGGTCCGGTAAGAGCCCCCGAGGCGCGATGCTCAGGAGGTCCCCTTTGGCGCGCAAGCGGCTCCCGAAGGACTGAAAGGGGAGTTCCCTTGCCCGAGCGAAATCACGAGAGATGAAACGCCGATTATGGGGTTCGCACCTGGGTGTGTGAAGCGACTTATCTTGGCGAGCCTGCGGCGGTTTCCCTGTCGCGAGGGCGAGCTTCTTGTGCGACATTAGGCTGCGCCCTTCTCTTGATGGTGCCCCCCACGGGGCTCCTATCGACTCCATTTCTCCTGCTCGTCAGGTTGCTCTACATCCTCGGGACCCGGCTCTCGAGCAAGGCTCGGCCACCGTTGGTATGCCAGGTCGCGATGCCGTGGTCAAGGCCAGGGGGGAGGGCTCGAGGGCCAGTAGGAGCCCCTGAGGCGCGGTGCTCAAGGGCCCCCCTTTAACGTGTAAGCGACTTGCACGAGAAAAGAGTGGCTGGCTCCGAGGTGGTACCTAGGAGGGGTTGCGCCCCATGGCACGTAGCGCGGTATCCTTTCGCGGTGGCGAGGTGTTGGTGAAGCTGCTCATGATCCTGCCTCCGGAGGTTCCCATCTCTGAGGCTCCAGCAGTAGAAGTCGAAAGCGGTGATGATGGTGGCAGCGTTGTCGATGAGGGGCTTCCAACGAGCGGGGCAGGTGGCGGCAGTGGTGTTCCTTCTTAGTTTTACCCTGCAACATTCACCGTGCTTCGTGGAGGCATAAGACTTCTGTTTAAGCTTGTGGAACAATATGTGCTTGTAATAATTATTAGGACCCCGTGGTTTCCTTATTGCGCCAAGTTTCCTTCGTGCTTGCTTTTGTGCTCTGCGTCGGCAGGGCCCAGCCCCGCGCATACCTCGACCGCCATTGGGGCGTCCGGATCACCAGGACGACACCAAGGGGCGAGGGGCTACATGACTAGTGAGGCCCCTGAGTCGCGATGCTTAGGAGGTTCCCCTTGACGTGCGAGCAGCCCTCATGAAGGAAACGTGGACGCCGGGGTGTAAGACTTCACGCTCTGCGTCGGCAGGGCCCAGCCCCGCGCATACCTCGACCGCCGTTGGGGCGTCCGGATCACCAGGATGACGCCAAGGGGCGAGGGGCTACGTGACTAGTGAGGCCCCTGAGTCGCGATGCTCAGCAGGTCCCCCTTGACGTGCGAGCAACCCTCATACCTTTAACCACCAGCTTTCACCTGGGGGGACACGAGAAGACCAGGTACCCGGACTTGGTAGGGTAGCGTGTGCCGGGCGGGGCCTGAGCACAGCCCCCATGTCCAGCCCCCTCGCGCGATCCTCCCGAGGGGGAAGCTGTGGGGTGTTGCCGATCGTAGAGCCGAGAGGCTGTCCTGAGGTTGGTGCAGCCGCGAGGGCACCCTCAGTTGTTTATTCACCAGCGTGAGCATGGTGCTTACACTTTATCGTGGGCATAGCCGCTCCTTGGCCGTGTCGTCCGCCAGCGCGGAGCATGGGGCTTCACTTGTATGTGGGTTGGAGTTCCCGCTGGGGGAGACTCCGGGGCATGTACAGCCCCGTTCGTACACGTGGCTAGCACGACAGAACTGGAGGAGGTGTATCTGGGCACTTGTGAGCCAGCGCGGGACTCACGAGGCCCTACCTCAAGGCGGGTTGCGCCTAATTTTTGTGGCACGGGGCGCGCGTAAGAAACCTGCGGGGTAATGGGGGGTCCTATGTCGAATGCCCCTCCGGAGGTTATCGCATGAGAAGGGCGGACACCAATGACCCCAGGAGGTGACGTGAATGGGGCCGGCCCGCCAGACAGAGCTCAGCCATTGGTTTTATTGATGCTGCAGGGACGGACCCGAGCACAGACGCCGTGCCAAGTCTTCTCATGCAATGATCCCACGGAAAAACAGCCGGCGCACGGCTCCCGCTGCGGTGAAGCGCGCGAACTGTGGTTGTACAAACCGGGCCGTGCGCCCGCACTTGCCCACACGCGATTAGCTCATGCGAGAACAAGGCACCAAGGACCACGGGAGGTGACGCGCACGGGAGCTGGCCCGCAGGACAGAGCTCGGTCGCTTGGGTTTGTCGACGCTGCAGGGACGAACCCGAGCACAGACGCCATGCCAGTCCGTAATCATGAGGCAGTCGCGGGCGGATTCGCGAGGGCGCAGCGACGTCATAGTGATGAAGCACCAGACAGGCAGTTGAGATACTTAGAAACTCATGAAGGCAAAGCCAGTTCTGCCTGAGGATGATGCAGCCCGAGGGGTGCCCTCAGTTGAACAAACCAAAAAGTCACCTGGCACCATCGTTGTAGAAGCATTGAAGTAGCTGAAGACGCGTACTGCAGAGATCGCTCCTCACGAGCCGACCGGCTCCTGAGCCCCGGGAGGCTCCGGAGGTCCGGGGGGCTCGCGAGGGTCCGTCACCTCCTCGGTCTGGACCGCCTGGCGCTTGGCCTCGTGAGCCACCAAGGCTCCCTGCATGATGCGCTGGTATGAGGCAGCCACGTTCAGCAGGCCGAACGGCATGCAGACGTAGCTGCAGGGGCAGCCCCCGTTCCAGCCAACGCGAGATGGCCAGAAGAGGTCCTGCGAAGCAGCCCTGTTGAGACCTGGGATGTTGACGCAGACGCGCAGTTTGCCACCCATGTCAGGGGCAGTAGCTGCACTGGATGATGGGGGGCGACGCTCGCCACGCATGGCTCGCGCCACCCGAAGCTCCTTGATTGCCTTGGTGATGAACTCCTGAGCGCCTGTGCCTTGCTCACAGAGGCGCGCGTCGAAGCACGTCCCCACGTGGTGCCCGAACGCCTCCCTCTTGACGCTGGTCAGGTCAGAGGCCCTCCAGATGAGAGCCCCCGAGCCCGTCCCGATAAGGGCGTCGGGTGCGCCTTCCTATGCGAGTGGGAAAGATGCCCCAGCAGAGGGCTCGGGGCCTGAGGCACGACCGTCGGGCGCCCAGCCTCCTGACGGCCCTTTGGGAGGAGTTGCTTCTTCTTCTTGGGGATGGCCTTAGGAGGCAGGATGGCACCCTCGCCATCTGAGTTCTCGACCGCCGCCGAGTGCCCTAGAAGTTGGCGATGAAGCGCTCGCGTAGCTCATCACAGGAGGAGATCGACCCCACCGGGAGGTTCAGGAGCCAAGAACGCGCGCCATCCTTGAGGGCCATGGGGAACCAGTTCGCCATGACCTTGTCGTTGCTGTTCGCCGCCTCGATGCTCAGCTCATAGAGCTGGAGGAACTCAGCGGGGTCGGGGGTGCCGTCGTAGCGTGGAGGCAGATCCGGCTTGAACTTGCCGGGCCAAACGACGTGACGCAGCTCCGGGGTGAATGCACAGCAGTCTGCCGCACTCACAGGTACCAGTCACATGGGGGGAGCTTGATCTTGTCATCCAAGCGCCACCGCCTCCGGCGGCACGCGGTCTTGACATGGCGGTGCTGGGAGCGCACGCGCTTCTCCTTGGGGCCGCTGCATCACCTAGCAGCTTTCTTCATCGCGCGCCGGCGCTCTGCGCGGCGGGTCACGCTGGGGAGCTTCACACCTTGGCTCGGGGCCCATGCCGTGCAGAGGAGGGGGAGGAGGCGCGCCGTGAGCCACGTCGCCCGCCAGGGACGGCGGAGGGCGAAGCGAATGAGACGGTGCAGGGGCCTCGCCAGCGGCGTTAACGAGTTCGACGATGCGGGCGAGCCAGCCATCGTAGAGGTCTTTGGCCGGATGATAGCACAGGAGCTCACGCGCCATGAGCAGCACAGACTGTGCGTTCGCCGGCCCACGACGGCCATGAGAAGACGACGCCGTGGCTGGAGTGGGTGATGGAGTCGCGGTGCGGCCGTCTCGCTGCACGGACAGTGGCAGCAACGAGTCCTGCTGTTCGCGGGCAGCAGGGTCGGTGGCGGCGTTAGCCACTGGGGAGGCAGAGCGGCGAGGGGCGCCGTTGCCCGCGGGTGCCGTTTGGGTAACACGAGCGGCCCGGCGCTCGGCTCGAACACGGCGAGCGTCGGCCATTGGAATGGTGGAACGGCGGCGGAGCGAGTGGTGGGAGAGAAGCTTCAACACGCCCCTACCTGGCATGCCAAATGTCGGATTCAGGGCTCCGCAGACCCAAAGAAGGTTCAAACTCTGGGGCGTGTGCGAAGAACTCAACCTATCCAACCAACCAACCCGTCGCCCTACAGCCTAGCTCGATGGATCAAGGAAGGAGATGGACACGGCAGTTTACCCAGGTTTGGGCCACCTTGCGGTGTAAGACCCTATTCCTGCTTTGTGGTGGATTTGCCTCACGAGGGGCTGGGGATGAACTAGTACAAGGGAAGAACAACCTCGCGAGGTCTGCTCTGGGGTGAGGGTGAGTCGTCCTTTGGTTTGGTCTCTTCCCGTGTCCCCGTCCTATGGTGGTGGCTAACCTATATTTATAGTGGCCTCGGTCCTCTTCCCCCAAATCATAGTCGGGAAGGGATCCCACAGCGGCCAATTTGAAAGGGGACAAGTAGTAAATCTTATCCTGACGAAAGGTGGACTTCGTCTGCAAAGCTTCTGGGCATGACACTGCGGTGGGCTCGGCGATGACATCCGTTCTGCCGAGCTGGCGACCTTGGTCTTGTTGCACTGGAATGGAAACCTTTGCTTGTGTCCTCGGGAACCCACGCCTGCGCTTGCCTCCTTAGCACCAAAGAGGAAACTGTCTTCTCTGCGCCCGCTGGTGCCCGCCTGGCCTTGGTCGTCACGGCTTGCATCATCGCAACCTCCTGAGGTTGGGTACCTGCATAGGAATCTCCGCTCCTCAGGAGGCAGCCTGGGGAGGCCGCTCCCTCAGGAGGTCTTGGTGTCGTCCGCCTCACGAGGCTTGGCCCCTCGCGAGGGTCTTGTCTTGCTAGTTTCTGTAGGTGGGCCGTACTAGGCCGTCGATGGAGCCACACCATGGGCCGCAGGTAAACAAGTCTGGGCACCCTGGTTCCCAGAACACCGACAATCCGCCCTCAGTGTCCCCGGCAAGCCTGCTGGGGCAATCTTGAGTCTTGTCTTCGGGCAACCTCGTCCCCGCCAGGCTCGCCTGCCCGGTAGGGGAGGTTTTCCCATTGTGGTATTTTACTTCTTGGGTTGGTCTTGGTCTTCTTGATCCGCCCTTTGATTCCTCAAAGAGCTGATCTCTTCTACTTGGCCTTGTCCTGGATGCTGCAATCTCATTCTTGAGCTTGTGTACAGTCTGGGCAACATACCTAGGGTTTGTTGCACCGACAGGAGCCCCCGGGCCTGGCCTGAACGCGCTGCTGAGCATCGTCGGGGAGGCCCTATCCAGTACACAGGCGGGGAGGCTGTAGTAGCTCACCCCTTGAGATCTTCTTTGCTTCTTCATTAATCTAAGCTTGAGTCAGTTTTTGGTTTGCCCGCGCGACGTGCAAGACGTCGTGGGGAGATTATGAGCCACGATCCCTGGGCTACCCACGTCCCGTGTTCATGGGGTGGTAACTGCCATTCCATTAACTTTCCCCTTTGCAGTGTTTCCGCCACGTGCACCGCATGCGTCGTGCGGGGTTGTTTCGCGGATGCAAAGGGTGTGGAAATGCGTGCCATGGCAGAAACCCAGACGCCATGGATTGGTGTTGAGGGTCGGCCTTGATTCCACGAGCCGTTGGTGGCGCGGGGAAGCTGGATTGGAGCAGTAGGGCGGCTGCCTTCGGGGGGAGGAGCAAGCCCCTGCCCTGTTCGCCTATAGAAAGGGACGCAGGGCATGGTGCTTCTCCACACATCTCACTCCTTCCTTTCCCTTTAGCAGTTCCTGCCCACTATGGTGAGGGGCAGGGGTCGCGGCGGTTCTCCGGTGGTGGCGACGAGGGCTTCTTCTAGACAGCGCCTCCTTCCTCCTATTGGGAATGCGGGGGCAGAGCCCGCCGTGAGAGGAGGTGGGAGGGGGCGAGGTCGCGGCTGCTGTGGTGCCCGGGGTCGAGGAGGACGGGGTGGTGCTCTGGTTGCACCTCCGCCGGCCACTCATCCCCCAATGGAAGGCCACATCGGAGACCAACCGCTGGAGTTCATCATCAGGTTGTATAAGCCCCCGCGCGGCCGCCTCCGCCTCCCTACTCCATTTGCGAGGGTGATGGAGCTTGAACAACCGCGCGCGCTGAAACTGCACATGAGGGGTTGCTGTAATGGCAGCATGCGGGTGGATGTGGATTACCCCGCCCCTCATGTCATGCTCTTCCGACGCGGCTGGAAGACTTTTGCCCGCGCTCACAGCTTGTCGGAGGGGCACGTCCTTCATTTTAAATTAATGGATGCCGAGCTGCTCTCCGTCAAGGTCTTCGAATGCTCGGGAGCTCGCTTAGGGTGCTGCGTGGAAAGCTCAATGGACGACGAAAGCTCCTCCTCGAGCGATAGCGACGAGGAGGACAGTGACGGCGATGACGACGGTGTCGACGGGGAGGGTGACAGCTCCGGCTCCAGCTGAACGCCAGCCGTACCATCACCGTCAGGTGGCAGCACCATCATCTGCACCTGCATCTCATTCCTGGCAAGGCAATTTGCCGGGGAGTTGGATGCAGGGGTGGGGATGGTGCCTCGGGCTCCTCCAGCAGTCTCCCAGCTGGACCTCGACAGGCTTCCTCGCGGGCTACGGCTTCGTTCGCCCTGCCGCGTCTTGCTGGCCCTGGTGGCGGTGGTCAGGGGGACCCTTCCACCACTCTCTTCACCATCACCTTCACCCGTGCCTTCCCGACCTTGTTGAGCTCCCTGTCATGGGGCCCGACGGGGTCGGGCTGGGCTTCTGCCCAGGCGCCCCTTTTGCCCTCTTCGCCTCCTGCCGTAGTGCCTAGGAGGAGAAGGGCAAGAAAGGGATTACTGGGCACTTATCTTTTTTAAGTTTAAAATATGTAGGCATGGGCCAAACTTTAGTCTAAGTAATGTAAATTTCCTTATCCATGTTTGTGTTCTGTAAGATCTGTACTTGATTATCAGCATATTTATGAAAAAGATAAACTTTGCAGGGTACTTGTGCATGTACCATCTCTATGCAGAGGTGAAATGCCTCTATACATTTAAAGTAAACAAGTTTCTCCGGCAAGCTATCCTGCTGGTACCCTTAGTTTGTTGCCGCGGGGCTAGGCCTGCCGGGCACAACCATAAAAAAGGGACCAGCCCCCCGCCAAGCCCTTTCCGTCAAAGGCCACTGCGACCACCCTGACCGAAGCAGCATTCAAGTTGATGGGTAGGAGCACCTCAGTTTCAAAGGTGGCGGGGTTTTCATATGCACAAGTTTGTAGATTACAGAACAAAATTTGGATAAGAAGGAACTTATCTGTTTGGCTTGCCAGGGATCGTCACGTGGGCTCGTCTTCATTCCTTTTCTTCGGGACCAAGTCCACGGCAAGAATCCTGCAACTTAATGCAGATGAAAACAATGCCACATGCACCCTTTTCTACATGATCATGCTATGGTTATGATATGCTTATGCATGCATGCAAGTTTCGGGGGGCCCCCAGCGCTTTGTTTATTTCTCTGTTGCTCAGGGTCTACGCCTGGCTTTGTACAAAGGGTTACATGCAACTTCGGCAAAGCTTGTACAAAAGGGTGGCTGCCGGGCAGGGCCCGACAGCCGCACCTTACGGGTAGAACTTACAGAGATGCTCAATATTCCATGAGTTTTGCAATTGAATGCCATCTTCGGTCTCCAGACGGACTGCGCCAGGTCTGGTGACTCGTACTACCCGATAAGGGCCTTCCCACTTCTGCATCAACTTGTTTGCACCCTTGGCGGACAGAACGCGCCTAAGGACAAGGTCGCCTTCCTCGAAACTCTAGGCATGAACCCTGCGGCTGTGGTAGCGACGCAGGTCTTGCTGGTAGCGTGCCGCACACGTAGCAGCCCAGAGACGGTTCTCCTCAAGTAGCACAGCATCGTCATGCCGGTGCTGTTCCTGCGCTACTTCATCGTAGGCAAGCACTCGAGGAGACCCGTATATGAGTTCTGTGGGGATAACTGCTTCTGCCCCATAGACTAGGGAGAAGGGAGTCTGCCCGGTAGCTCGATTTGGTGTCGTACGGTGGGACCAAAGAACCACCGGCAGCTCGTCGATCCATCGCCTACCGCACTTCTGCTGTCTATCAAAAGTTCTTGTCTTGAGACCTCGCAGCACTTCAGCGTTCGCCCTCTCAGCTTGTCCATTGCTTCTGGGATGGGCCACAGAGGCAAATGAAATCTTGCTTCTGAGGGCATGAACGTATTGCATGAAGGCGTGGCTTGTGAACTGGGTGCCATTGTCGGTGATGATTAGGGCAGCTACCCCGAAGCGACACACCAATCCTTTCAAGAACTTGATAGCTGACTGCGCGGTCACCTTTCTCACGGGCTCCACTTCCGACCACTTTGTAAACTTGTCGATTGTGATGAACAAGAATTCAAAGCCCCCGGTAGCACGGGGGAAGGGACCCAGGATGTCGAGCCCCCAGACCGAAAATGGCCATGACAAAGGGATTGTTTGGAGAGCTTGAGCAAGCTGATGGATATTCTTGGAGCGGAACTGGCAGGCTTCACATTTGGTGACTAGCTCAATTTGATCTTGGAGGGCAGTGGGCCAGTAGAAACCTTGCCAGAAAGCTTTCCCAACCAAGGCCCTTGATCCGATGTGGGAGCCACACATACCCTTGTGTATTTCTGCCAGCAGTTCCTTTTCTTCTTCCCGGCAAATGCACTTCAATTTCACACCATTGGGCCTTCTCCTGTATAGCGTGTCGTCAACGAAATGATACATACTGGCCCTCCGGGCTACTCTTTCAGCTTCTTCTTGTTCTTCGGGAAGTTCTCCTATTTGGAGGAAACGAACAATGTGCCGTGCCCAAGTTGGAGCCTGGGGCTCGGCAACAAGGACTAGCGGCACCTCCTCATCAACAGGAGCGCACGCCTCGACCGCAAAGACTGGTAATTCAGCGGGAGGGTGCAGCTCACTGATCGAAGGGGAGTTGTTCCCGCCAAGCCTTCTGCAGATGGCTTCGGGAAGCTCTGCCGGGAGAGGCTTGCCGGAGTTCAATTTCCTCCTCTTGCTGGCCATTGTTGCCGGGGATACGGAGGGTTGAGTCAGATGGAGAACAAAAGTCCCTGGTTCCACAAGGAGTTTTTTGCGCAGCGCACTTCGACAGATGATCAGCAATGTTGTTTTCTGCACGTGGGACATGCTCTGTTTGCAATCCGTCAAAGCGCTCCTCCAACTTTCTCACTTCCTCGACGTATGCCTCCATCAATGGGCTTTGGTAGTCCTTGTTGATTTGTCTCACCACAAGTTGTGAGTCTCCACGGATGATCAGCTTCTTGATTACCAATTCTGTCACAATCCTAAGCCCAGCAAGGAGCCCTTCATACTCTGCAGTATTGTTGGTAGCCTCCTCCCGGGGGAAATGCATTTGAATGACGTACTTAAGGTGCTCCCTAGTGGGAGCAACGAGAAGCACGCCAGCTCATGCACCCTATAGGGAGAAGGCGCCATCAAAATACATAATCCATTCTTGGGGCGCTTCCTTGCCGGGGATAACTGTTTCCAGTACTTCCTCATCAGGGGTTGGCATCCACTCTGCAATGAACTCTGCCAGTGCTCTGCTCTGAATAGTTGATGTGCTTTCAAACCTCAAACCAAAGCTGGATAACTCCAAAGCCCATTCCACGATCCTACCAGTAGCCTCGGGGTTTCGGAGTATGCGTTGCAAGGGGAAGCGGGTGACAACCGTGATCTCGTGGGCTTGGAAGTAGTGACGCAGTTTCCTTGAGGCCATGATGAGGACAAAAATCAGCTTTTGCACACCAGAGTACCTCGACCTAGCCCCCTGCAGTAGGGAGCTGATGAAGTACACTGGGCGCTGCACCACCTTCTTCCTTGCCATGATCTTGGCACTGTCTCCGCTGCTTTGCTCTTCTTTGTCCTGAACTGCATCTGATCTTGCTAGGACTAGTTCGCTTTCCTCTCCAGAGGGGACGGTGGCGGCGGTTGCTACTTCATCTACCTCCCGCTGTGCCACCAATGCTGCGCTAACCACTTGATTGGTCGCTGCCAAATATAGCAGCAATGGCTCTTGTGGTTTAGGAGCGACTAAGGTGGGAACAGAGGAAAGGTAGGCCTTCAAATATTGTAGCGCAGCGTCTGCCTCCGTGGTCCACTCCACGGGCCCTGCCTTTTTCAAGATTTTGAAAAATGGCAAGGCACGTTCAGCGGACTTGGAAATGAACCTGCTCAGCGCGGCAACACATCCAGTCAAACGCGTCACATCCTTGACTGTTTTTGGTGCTTGAATCTGCTCGATAGCCTTGATCTTGTCGGGGTTGGCCTCTATCCCCCGGTGGGACACAAAAAAGCCAAGTAGCTTGCCGGAAGGAACGCCAAACACACACTTCTCCGGGTTCAGCTTCAAATTGAGCCTGCGCAGATTTGCAAAATCCTGAATGAGAGTCATTCTGTCCTTAGTTTTGACCACAATATCATCCATGTAGGCTTCAACATTTCTATGTAACTGGGACTCAAAGCCAATCTGTACTGCTCTTCCAAAAGTGGATCCAGCGCTCTTCAACCCGAAGGGCATCCGTACAAAACAGTATGTGCCACATGGAGTTATGAACGCGGTTTTTTCTTCGTCTTCCTTGGACATGAAGATCTGATGGTATCAAGAGTAGGCATCCAGGAAGGAGAGCAAGTCGCATCTGGAGGTGGAATCCACAATCTGGTCGATGCACGGCAAGGGGAATGGGTCCTTCGGGCATGCTTTGTTAAGATCCGTGAAATCTATGCAAAGCCTCCATTTCCCATTTGCCTTGCGCGTCACCACTAGGTTTGCTAACCACGTTGGATGAAATACTCCTCTGGCCAATCCAGCTGCCTCAAGTTTCTTGATCTCCTCGGCAATAAGCTGCTGCCGCTCCAAAGCTTGCTTCCGGACCTTCTGCTTAACGGGCCGGGCATGTGGGCAGACAGCAAGGTGGTGCTCGATTACCTCCCTGGGAACACCGGGGATGTCAGATGGTTGCCAGGAAAACACATTGACATTCGCCCGCAGGAAGGCAACGAGCGCGCTTTCCTATTTGTCATCGAGGGTGGCATTGATGGTAAATGTACCACCAGCGCCAGCCAGCCCTGCCGGGACCTTTTTCACAGATGGTGCGGCAGCCTTGGATCTCTTGCTATTGGAACTCTCCGGCAAGTCATCAACAGGTGCAATGCACTCCGGGGAGGCATGCTTCCTGGATTCCTCGCTGGCATCCTTGCTTACTTTCTTCTTTTTCTTGCTTTCCTTGGCGGGAGCAGCGGCTTCCGCAGCTTCTGCAGCGACTGCCTCCTAGTACATCTTGTCCACGCATATGATTGCGTCTTTCTTGTCTGATGGGATAGAAATAACGCCCATTGGTCCTAGCATCTTCAAAGTGTTGTAGGCATAGTGGGATGCCGCCATGAATTTGGCCATGGCAGGACGACCAAGGATTCCATTGTACGGTAGGGGGAGGTCAACCACATCAAACACGATCTTCTCAGTCTGGTAATTCAACTCCCCCCGAATGTTACTGGCAGTGTGATCTTCCCCTTAGGATGACTCCTACCGGGGTTGATCCCTTGGAACATACCAGTAACCTTGAGCTCTTCATCTGCTATCTGGAGTTTGCTGATGACCTTTGGAGAAATCAGATTCAACCCGGCCCCGCCGTCAACCAACATCTTTGTGACCTTGAGATTGCGGATTGTTGGTGAAACCAACAACGGCAAACACCCCACCGCGGTAGTGCGGTCAGGGTGATCCTCCTCATCAAAGACGATGGGCATGCGGGACCACTTGAGCGGCTTCCGGGAATCTGCCGCTGGCTCCACGACATTGACCTCACGTGCCCACCTTTTAAGTTGGCGATGAGAGGAGTGCAGAGATGCACCCCCATCAATGCATAGGGCGTCAGTGGCTTTCTGGAATTCCTGCTCACTGGTTTCCTCTTCATCTCCTTCATCACTTCCGTCCTCGCAATCCTTCTCCTCACGGCCCTTGGCTGGTTTCCCTTGACACTGAGGAGCCTTGCCGGGGTGACCTGTTCTGCCCCCTCGGCCCTTCCCGCCAGGGCCATCTTGGTTTTTCTCCTTATCACGCTTCTCGTACTCAGCCCTCTGCTTCTTGACGAGCTGCTCAACCTGATGACACTCCTGGAGATCGTGGCCCTTGGTCCGATGGATCTTGCAGTACGGCCCATTACTCTTCCCAGCTTTCTCTGCAGCCGCGGCTTCCCGGCAATCAGTGCACACGGTAGCTTCCTTGCCGAGGACCTCGGTCTTGGCCTTCTTGCCGGTACCAGGTGCACTCGACCCTTCAACGGTCATTACCACTTTATCATTGCACTTCTTGCTCTTCTTCTTCCAGCTGGTGGCGTCGTCGTCGTCTTCTGAGTCGATGTCGACGCCATCTTCTTCACCTGGGAGTCGTCTCCCTTCTTCTACTCGGGCACACTTATCCACCAGAGTGTATAGCTCATTCACAGTCTTGGGCAAACGAACGTTCATTTTAGAACTTATCCGGCGGTTGCGCACGTTGGACTGGAACGCGGCTATCACAGCTGTCGGGTGGATGTCTGGGATGTTCCTGTGCGCACGGCTGAACCTCTGCATGTACTTCTGTAGGCTCTCTCCTTCCTTCTGCGGGAGTAGCTGTAAGTCGCTGGGCCGTCCTGGTTCTTGGTGGCCGCACATGAAGGCGCCAACAAACTCATGGCACAGGTCAGCCCAGGTTGAAATGGAATTCTCTGGCAAGTGCATCAACCAAGACCTCACATTTGGCTTGAGTGCCAAGGGGAAGTTGTTGGCAAACACCTTCTCATCTCTTCCCCCGGCAGCTTGAACAGCGATGGTGTAGATGCTCAAGAACTCTGCCGGGTTCAGTCTTGCATCATACTTCTCTGGTATTTCTGGCTTGAACGTACGGGCAGATGGCCAACGGACTTGCCACCACTCGCGAGTGAAGGCGGGGCACCCAACCCTGAAAGGTAGGCACCCACCCTCACCGGGCATAGGCTCGTCGACGTCGGAGCCATTGCGCCTACCGGACCGGCATTGGGTTTCGCGGCATCGTTCGATGGTGACACGCGCGTCTCCCCCCGCCTATCTTCCAGGACTCACCGCTGTTCTCGTCTTGCTCGAGGATCAGACAAGGCCATCGATACGTCGTCGGGTTCTTGGTTGCGTTGCTCTGGCTGTGGCCTCTGTGCTGGCTGCCGCGGAGGGGATTGCATCATGGGGGTGGCCCCTTCGGTACGGCCAGCAGCTCGGGCCGTTGCCACTGCTTGTGGAGGCTGTGACAGGCCTACTCGCTACGATCCTCCCGCCTCGGTGAAACTAATCAAGCTCTGAATGATGGCTCTCCACTCATCCATCTGATTAGCCGCTAGCGGAGATCTGAACAGGAGTTGGGCCCGCTCCATGGCCTCCGAAGCAGTGCTCGGCATGGATGACGACATAGACCGTAGCGTCGCCTGGCTTCTGACAGTGCCAGTAGTAGCAGCGCCGTGCTCCTGTCGCCGTGAGCCAATCGCCAGGGTGGCGTGGAGGCGAGGTGGATGTGCTTGGGGATCGGCGGCTCCGTTCGGCGCATCAGCTTGGCCAGCCCGTCCTGGGGGTGATGCATGCCCTGTGGCCACATCTGCAGTAGGGGGGTCGGAGGATTGCAGTTCGCCCCATGGCGAGCATCACCGCTGTGGCCGCGTCCTTCGGCGGGGTGGAGAGACACGGATGGAATGATCTACCCTCCCGCACCTCGCGGAGCATGGCCGTCGGGATGTTGTTGGCGCTGTCCTTCTCCGGTGCCTCCTGCTCCTGTTTCGGCTACGGGGGAGGTGGTGACAACGCCGCCTGCGCCGGTCACGTCCCCCACAGCGTCCACATCCCTGTGCGCCCCCGTAGCCCCCATGGCGTCGGCAGCCGCGTGTGGAGGGGCCTTCGAGGCGGACGGGTGAGCTGCAGCACCGGTTTTCTTCTTGGGCGCCATGGATGATGAAGCCGTCGATGAAGAAGATGATGAGGAAGATGACACGCTGCGTACGCTCTCGGGTTCGCGCAAGCGCTTCCCCCTACCTGGCGCGCCAAAGATGTCGTGGGAAAACACGGCCACCTATGGGGCCATCGGCCCCTTGTGGTTCGGCCGGGGGGGGGGGGGGGGGAGGACGCATTGCACAAACAGCGGAGGGCGCGGGGCAGCGCGACAGCGATCACACAGGCAGTTTTTACCCAGGTTCGGGCCGCCGCGAGGCGTAAAACCCTACTCTTGCTTTGGTGGATTGATGAGAGGACCGTGGTGGAGACGCAGCGCTCTAGCCCGGCAAGGTTGCCTCGGGGCGAGAGCAGCTACACGCGTATGAGTGTACAGGGGTCCGAATCCTTTCTAAGGTTGCCATGGCCCTCCTTTTATAGATCAAGGGGTCACCACAATGGCAAATCAGTCATTTGTGTACTGATTAGATAGCAAACAGTGCCATTAAACCTACTTCTGCAGACTGGATAGAGCGCATTAAATGTGCCGCTTAGTGTCACATCATAGCCTAGCCCGGCAAGCCTTGCCGTGCTCTTTTGCCACCTTCTCGCCTGCCTGCATGACACATCGCTAGACGAGTGTCATTTGGAGGTGCTTTCCTCCTGGGATGGCTGCCACATGCCAAATAATGGCCAGTTAGCATCTTGGGGGTTCGACACTGCACCGATCGGTGACTTGCGTTGCTGTGAGGTGGAGCGGTGGAGCCTTGGCGAGGTAATCCGCCCTCAGCGTCCCCGGCAAGCCTGCCAGGGCAATCTTGATTCTTATCTTCAGGCAACCTTGTCCCCGCCAGGCTCGCCTTCCCGGTAGGGGAGGTTTTCCCATTGTGGTATTTTACTTCTTGGGTTGGTCTTGGTCTCCTTGATCCGCCCTTTGATTCCTCAAAGAGCTGATCTCTTCTGCTTGGCCTTGTCCTTGATGCTGCAATCTCGTTCTTGAGCCTGTATACAGTCTGGGCAACATACCTGGGGTTTGTTGCACCGACAGCGCACTGGGAAAACAAACTTCTTAGGCTGTTGGATCCTGGAAGCCATTTGCACTTATACCAAAGTCGAGATGTATTCCAGCCACACTATTGTGAGGCGTGTTGTCCAGGGTGTACTGAAGCACAAGAAGTTCAAAGCTACTCCTTCGTTTGTGAGGCATACTGTTCTTGTCAAGCTTGCATAGGAAGATGATGTGGCATGCCTCCACAAACAAGTTTATGAGTGGCAAGGCCACAAGGTTATCTTCAGGAAGGTTCACAGGATTGAGCTGCTGCCGGACGTCCTCGATGATGTTCATGGCAAGATCCATCTTGTGTCCATCCCAAATTAGATCAAGGCATGAAATAGTTGGCCCAGCTAGTGTTTAAAAGTAGTTTGGATTGTGTCTAATTATCCGAACCTTGCCTTTTATCGAGCCCTCTGGGGCTAGTACTCTGTTTGAATCCATCTATGGGAACTACTACTACTTTTGTGTGCCCGTGAATCATGTGAGAACCATCCTAACTGTTGCCGAAATAGATGCGTCCTCACTAGTTTTTTCATGTAATATGGCATGGTAAGACATAAGTTGTCACGGTTTATCATACGAGCAGTGTGTGTTTGATGAAATAGAGTACTTGTTCGAGAACTGTGCGCAGACGTATAAATAAGCAGACCACAATGCCTCTTGTCCACGCACCTGTGCCAAAAACCTCCGTGCAGCCGTGCCAGCTAGTCCTCTGTCCATCCTTGAATTGGAAGAAAGTGCATTCCCGACTAGGATGCAGCTGTTTTCGCTCATCCCTACACTGCAATCAGGAAGTAAAATGTACAAATCAGCTTCTTTTAGATTGCGTTGGTCATTCTACCTAGTTACTACCAATGTACGAATACCTGGAAGACGGGAGGTTAGACGACGGCAGCTAGGAATAGCCATCTCATTTTGTGCAGTTCTACTAAAACTGAGGTGTGTACTTTTTATTGCACAAATAGAAACGATCTGGAGACAGACATCCCTGTTTGCGCAAATAGGAAATACGGTTATTTAAGCAGTGACAGTTATTTGCAGTGGCATATGATTAACATCAGCATCTATTGTGTTATAATTGGCACTACATTGATAGTATGAAAGTGCCATTAGGTAAGAAGTAGCACCACATCACATCAACACTGCCACCAGATTAACATGCAGAATAATAGCATTAGTATTACTGTCATGAGAGTAGCACATGGTCAGTAAATGTGCAATCAAATTTGTGCAATTCCACTGGGATGAAGCAATGTTAGCGGTGTGGGATTTAAGTGTAACTGCAAAAACACAATTCATGGGAAATAAAGCAAGACGGAAGCACTTCATAAAATGGTGGTGTCATTGCTTCAATTTATCGATGGCACTAGACCGACAGCAGCATTACTTAATAGTGACATTAGGTGGCATTGCTTCAATTTATCGACGGCACTGGACCATTACTTAATAGTGACATTAGGTGGCATTGCTTCATGCTTCATGTGATTTTACATTAATGGTAGCGATATGGGCATAGGGACAGCAGGGGCATAAAGTGGTGAGGCAGATGTGGTTGCCGAGAGCGGCAAACATTCAGGCAGCATGTCTGCATTTGTCCCATTTTTATCTCCTCGGCGACATTTTCCTATGTGAGCACAGGAAATCTAGACCTGCTTGTTCTCATTTGCATTGCCCCCCCCAACACCCCTCACTTTCTTTCCTTTTTCGACTAAGAGACAGGTCCACTTCCCCCCACCCTTCGCCATCCACCCCGCTTTCTTCGCCTTTTCAACCAAGAGACCAGTTGGGTAGCCAGTATCTACTACTTTCCCCTGTTTCCTCTTAGAACCAAGTCCTAGATTCATGCTACAACTTTCCCACTTTCTTCCCTGTTTGAGCCAACTCTTAGATTCGACTATGTGAACTAGCTTTACTTCTAATAATAGTAAAAGTCCAGGTGGCTTTGGAACAGCCGACGGAAGTAGAAAAAGATCCACACGCAACCACGTGGGGAGCTGGGGTAGTAGAGCAAGGCAGGTTTCAAAGGAATATATACCTGAGGGTCGTCGGGATATGGCAAAGACGGCGTCGGAAGGCCGCATCTTGGCCACAATACCGTAGGGAGGAAGAAGGGGTCAGAGGCCCTCCCGAGCCGGCGCTGTCTCGGAGAGAATGGCACGGTCGCCGATCGAGACGCGCGGGCAGCTGTTGGTCTCCTCCCTCGCCGCTGACGACCGCATGAACGATGCACCTACACCCCTGCCCCGGCCGAGGTGGTCCGGCCAGATTTGTGACCAGCGGTGGGTAGAGAGAGAGAGTGTGGCCACCTATGTCTTGCTTCGATCTGGAGAGCATGAGAGAGTGAAAGAGAGGAACCCTAGTAAAGCAAGCGCCGAGGCTCCTGCTTATATATATAGTGGAGTGACTTTGTTGTAGCAACCGTTATTAAATTGAATACGCGCGAACCACTATTTCATTTAAAGTTCAAGTAAAAATAAAACTCGATCAATAACGTGCCACCGCTTCCAGGTCGCACTATCAAATCACCGTGTCCAGGACGCACTAGTACTGTACCATTCACGTGCGGTCCCCAACTCTCCGTCAAGTTGAAAACTAGACTAGTCAAAATGCCAATTGGGATGCCTCTTTGTAAACAAATGCGCTCCTAGCTTCAAAAAAATGCGCTCCTACGTGTACCCGTGAGTGGGTGTGAGAGAACTAGTGCGTGCATGCACCGCTTCTCTTTGTGAGAGTACAATATACTACGCCCAAAGAACGTTCGCCACAAGAGTAACAGTATAAGTGTGTGATGTGTGAGTTAAAATAAAAGGTGCGCGACGTCTTTATTTTTTAGAAGTTCTGAGGGTAGGGTGTGAAGAGCACATATGTGTGTGACGTCTACCTACAGATAGACGGTGGGTGCGAGAGGACTCGCGAGAGTCGTGACTCGTGAGGGTGCGTGTGTGCGTGAGAGAGAGAGAGGGGCACGTATCAATGCAATGCATGTGTCTGTAAATCATATCTGACAAACGTTCGCCACACGCCATTTCCTGACGAACGCCGTAAGAACCATTAGATCGGCATCCGATAGTGTCAGTTTTGCCATGGCATTTAACAGAACAGCCACTCCTCCGACACACAAATCTTCCACGTGAGTGTTAGCAACTGCCGTATGCTCCTCCCTTCGTTCCAAAATGTAGTGCATATAGCTTTATTGAAAATTCGAACCTCGCAAACTTTTACCGAGTTTTCGCATGCACATATAGAATACCCAGTATATATCATTTCATTCATCTTCGAGAGGTAACTATAAAGATGGGGGAGGAGTGTAGAAAGAAAGACCGTCGTATCACCTGCAGCAATTTGAACCATCCTTTGGTGTGGAGGAATATCATAGGAACTCTATATGATATGATTTTTATAGGATTTTTTCCTTTAGAGCTAATTGGTTCATAGGAATAGATTCATATACTCCACATTTCAAAGGAAAATAAACATGATATCATTTTTATTGCTTTAGAGCCACTTGGTTCATATGAATGGATTCCTATATATACTCCCACAATTTCAAAGGAAAATAATCATTAGCCTAGATTCAATAGAAAAGTTCCTATGATGTGAACCAAATGACATCTCTTTTCCAATCCCTCCTCATAGGAATTGAGATACATGTCATCTCTAGATTCAATAGAAAAGTTCCTATGATGGGAACCAAATGACATCTCTTTTCCAATCCCTACTCATAGGAATTGAGATACATGTCATCTCTTTCCCTACAACTTCCATATATACATCTTCTATTCCTAAATAGCTAGTACATCCCACTAGCTTTTTTCCTGGACATGCAACTATGGCACATGAACACGTCATGCATGCAAGTCATAAATCACATTGTTTTTGTACTCTATGCATGCAAGCACCACATCATCAATTCGTGCATGTTACTCATAAGTTATTTCTTGCATTAGATTTTGTATTGACAATATATGTGTTGGTCACGTGCACACATATGTAGTTCACATTCATATTTTTGTTAGAAATGTCATTCTTTTAACTGCAATTCATTTTTTCTCTTTGTATTAGATTTTCATTTTAAGCATACATTCACTTCCCATTAGTTATAGATGTTTTTGGAGGAACTTTTATGCATTATTTTGAGTAGCAAATTTCACGCGGCCGCGAGTATATCAAAATGCGGGGCCAATGCATCATGGCCTTTCGGTCGAACCTACATCCACAATTTTTTGTACGTATATCTCCACTGCTCCCCGAACCCAAAATTCTGCCTCGTTCCCGTAAAATTGAGCGGCCCACCCGTATTAAGGCGTCGACTCGAACTCAATCCCTCTCCCGTTTACTACGGCGTGGCTCCGCACACCGTAGTACTCCTACAAACCCTACCCGCCGCACGCGTCATCGGTTTTCTTCAAGAGGACGAGGGAGAAGCAGATTTGTAGTGGAGGCTCCTACCCTAGGGCGCCCTAGGTAGCTGCCGCACGCATCATTGGTTTTCTTTTTTCTTTATGCTCTTGCACCCTAGAGTGAAATGATGGTTGCTTCGTCCGTCCAGCTTAATGCGGGAAAGGTGGGGCTTTGTGATTTGACCCCTGATCGCTCATTTACTACTACTGTGGCGCTACGACCGGGGTGCCTCCAAGTCCAACCGCTGCTCCGAACTGTAATTTGGTGCATCGCACGTGGAACAAGACGGTGGATGAGCCACATGTCAGCCAAAGGGGTCCTGTAAGTGTGTCGCCATTTCGTGTGCGAACTGACCCTGCTGAGTTGCTACGCCAATGCGACAGGAGCAGCCTACCACTTGGTTTTGCTCCGTGGTGAATCCCGACTATATTTATCTAAAAAGATAGTATATCCAGATTAGTAAAAATGAGGTGATTTTACCAAGCGGTGGGCGGGGGAGCTTGGCATGTCATGCGGTCCCACATGTCATGATGTACCAAGGCGATGCACGTCCCTCTTGAGGCAAAACAATGGCAGAAGCAATACGTGGTTTTCTTGAAGGAGATGATGGAGAAGCGGATTGCGAAGTGTGAAATAATGGTTGCTTCGTCCGTCTGGGGGAAAGGTGCATCTTTCTGATTTGACGTCTCATTGCTCATTACTACTACTGGGGCGCTACGACTGAGGTGCGTCCCTCCTACTGTTCTGCACTGTTATTTGGTGCATGACACGTCGACCCGGTTGCTATATGTCCCACATGTCAGTGAGAGGAAGTACAAAATTCATGAAAGCGAGCATCTCCACTCTTTTAGTACGACGGAGGAGTACAAGACACGGCTTGGTTTTTGCTGCTTCACGCGATCCATCGATACAAACCCGGACTAAAAAAGGCGAGGGCGGGTCTTTTCCCGTGCGGCAGGCAGGGGAGTTGTCACACCCTAGCTAGTTCAGGCATTAGAGTGTTGCATCATGTTTAAGTTTTTCCAGAAACTTGAAATGGGGATGATAGAACCCCCAGCACCCCCTGGAAACAACTAGGGTTTACTAAAATCTTTTTCAATGAACCTGAAATGCCCTTCTAAAATGTCCATCATTTTTGTCTTGGGTTAGAACCTCTGCCAAAATTGGTTCACATTTTTCTAGGTCATCATAAGGTCATTGAATTAAATCATATGTAACCTGCATTTGGGCATTTAAATGCTAGTAAATATTTTAAATGTCCAAATAATCCCAAACTGAAATGTTCCATGTTGGTTATACTCTATACAGTGGGCATGAGCAGTTTGGTGATTTTTGAAAGTGCCTAGGTATTTTTAGAAATGCCACAAACTTGCAGAAATTAGAAAACAGATATAAAAAAAGAAGAGGAAATAAACTTACCTGGCAAAGTCACCAGCCGGCCCACCTGGCGGCCCAGCACTGTGCTGGCCCATGCCAGCCAGCTGCTTTGTCCCCGCCAGGCAGGCAGGGAGGTGACGCCGGCGAGCGCGAGCCCGCCACGGCGCCAGCTGCTTGCCGCTCGAGCCATTGGACGCCTGGACGTCCTCCACGTCGTCGCCTCGACCCCCTCGACACCTCATTCTCCCCCCTACGCCTCTCTCTCGCTCTCTCCCCACCATGGCCGACGCAGCCGCAGCCGCAGCCGCGCCACCGTGAAACCCGCGTCCACCGTCGTCCCCGAGCCGCGCTGCCGTGTCCACGAGCTCCGTCGTCGTCCTCTCCATCGAGCAGACCGAGCCCCGAGCGCTCGTTCGCTTTGGAAGCACCGCAACAGCCCCGCCCGACCTCGCCGTCGCCAGAGATCCCTTTCGCCGTCACCACCGCAGCAGCTCGTCCCCGACGTCGCCGTCTGCTCCGTCGTGACCGCCGTGAGCTCAGCTACCTCCCCATCCTTTCCGTTCTCGCTCTCGAGCCCTGCATCGACTGCACCGAGCTCGGCCGCACCCGCCGCCGCCTCAGCACGTCGCCGTCGTGGCCACAGCCACGTTGGCTCGATTCCGAGCACGCCATCATCTTCGCCGCACTCGCAGGAGTCCACAGAACCACTCCACGCACCTCGCCGTGCCCCCTAGCGACAAGCCCGAGCTCGCCTGAACTCCGGCAGCCGCACAGCTCGTCGCCGGCGTCGTTTCCGGCCACCCCAGCTCCACCCACTGCCACCACTCGACGCGGCTCACTCCCCGCATCACGTAGATGTGCTCCGCCGTCGTTTTGGTCGCCGGAGCACGAATCCCGCACTGCGCCGCCGTGTCTGGCCTCACCGGCGGCTAAACGCCGGCGGGTTTGACCCCGCTGACCCAGTTTGACCCCCCCTGGGTCTATGACAGGTGGGACCCGCCTGCTAATTAACTTAGGATTAGGACTAACTAAAAATTAGTTAGACTTATGACACTGACACGCGGGACCCACTAGCCAGGTTTGACCTGGACCGGCCCCGTTGACTGCTGACGTCACCCTGACGCAATGCTGACGCAATAAGTATTTTCTGGATTTATTTTAATCAGGAAATTTCAGAAAACACCAAAAACTTCAAAAATTCATAGTAATTCAACCGTAGCTCCAAATCAAACAAATTATATATGAATTTGGATCAGAAAAATCCAATCTTCCCATCTGTACTGGTTTCATGCATGTCAGAACACTTTAACCTTGCTGATTAGATGAAACAAGATAATGCACTAATATGACCTCTTATTTTGGGTTTGCATTTGAATCCTTGATTCAAATGAACTCAAACCAACCTGTTCTAAGATGCATTAGCCAAAACACACTCATTTTGCCATGTCATAGCATGCATCATATTGTTGCATATTGCCATGTGATGATTGTGTTTCGATGTGTTCTTCGTGGTAGGTTCTGTCTCCGAGGATATCCACGAGTATCCAACTGAAGGGCAGTATTCCACTACCACTCTGTCAGGCAAGCAACCCCATTGATCATTTCGATACCAACCCATCTTCTTGCTTCTGCTCTCGTTTACTGCATTAAGAAAACGCGTTTCAAACTGCTGTGTGTTGCGGTAGTTGAACCCATATCCTCTGCATGACCTGTCATTGCCACAGTAACTAGATGAAACCCACTAGCATGTGTAGGAGTTGTTTGAGCCATGTCTGTGTTTCCTACCATGCTATGCCTGCTATGCTTAGAGTTGTGTCAGGTCTGGCTCATCAGGGTGATGAACTAGAGTGAATGGTTGTGTCGGTAATGAGAGTGAAGTGTTGAACATGTTTTGGTAAAGGTATTGATGGAAGGCCATGTAGGAGTACATGGTGGGTTGTTTCATTGAGGCCGTCCTTAAGAACTGAGATCTGTATGCGTGATTTAAGATTCAGCTACTACCACACGTTGGGCCCTGAAATATGACCCCGCTCGACTTACTGACCCCTCTCGTCCTCTGTCCAGGAGTTGCAAGTAGTTACTGGTGTTTGTAGTTGCTGGAGGCCGTGCGCAGCGCTGACCTTAGGGGTGGGCTGTGATGCGGTAGGCACGTGGCCGATGTACCGAGTCGCCCATTTGGTGTCTCGGGAACCCTGCACACATCGTTTGGGGCCGTTGAGGACACCCCGGCCGGATTTCCTTGCGGATGGAACCCGAATAGGCGATAAACCTGGACTAGAGACTTGTGTGGTTAGTCAGGTCGTGGTCTACACCCACGTCGGCTTTCGCTTGAAGTCTGCGGAGCACATGTCGTGTGCAGACGCTAAGTGGTGGAAACATGTGTGATGAAGTACACCCCTGCAGGGTATAAAACTATTCGAATAGCCGCGTCCGCGGTAAAGGACTACTTGGTCGCTTATGCAGTTCATAGACAAGTTAATGGTTACTACTAAAAGACTCAAGATAAGTGTGAGTACCGCGGATGGCCCTCTCGTAGGATTACGAGGGAGGATCCACGATGGAGTATTGTGATGGTGATTAGTGGACTCGTGTGCGAAAGCTAATTTCTCAAGTGGTGTCTCGTAGGATAGTGTAGCCAAGAGTCAAAGCTGGCTTGCTGCGATAACTCCACCACCCTTCTTGAGAATGTGCATATATATTAGGATCTGTTGTAAGACTTGCTGAGTACCTTTGTACTCATGTTGCTTTAATAACTGTTGCAGACGAGAACACCGCCCCCTCCGATGGGTTCTATGTAGATCTCGACGTTGACGAGTGACTTGCCACCCAGGTGGTGACCTGAGCTTGTGAAGGGCCTATGTAGATAGACAGGCTTCGTCGAGCCTTCTTTCTTTCTAGTGTCTGTACTCAGACTAGTTGCTTCCGCATGTGCTTGTATGTTTGTGTGACTTGAGTGTCGGGTCGTGTGACCCCTATTTGTATGAACATGTTATGTATGGCTCCCCAGAGCCTTTTAAATAAAGTACTTTGAGTTGTAGAGTTTTGTTGTGATGCCATGTTGTATTTACACATGTCGAGCATATTGTGTGTATGATTGAAATGCTTGGTATGTGTGGGATCCGACTATCTAGTTGTTTATCCTTGGCAGCCTCTCTTATGGGGAAATGTAGTCTGGTGTCTCCACTGAGCCTTGGTAGTCCGCTACAGCCCGGTTTACCGGAGTCCTGCTAGCCCAGCACTGCTGCTCCGGAACACTTAGACTGGCCGGCATGTGTTTCACTTCGTTCCTGTGTCTGTCCCTTCGGGGAAATGTCACGCGGTGATATCCGGAGTCCTGCCTAGCCTGCTACAGCCCGGTTTCCCGGAGTCCTGCTAGCCCAGTGCTACAGCCCGGATTCACACGCTGCTGACCGACATGCTCGTTGTTGATTCATGTATGCCTGTCCCCGTAAGTTAGCGCCGCTTTGGGTTCACGACTAGCCATGTCGGCCCGGGTTCTCTGTCATATGGATGCTAGCAACACTATCATATACGTGAGCCAAAAGGCGCAAACGGTCCCGGGCCATGGTAAGACGACACCCGTGGGAATACCGTGCGTGAGGCCGCAAAGTGATATGAGGTGTTACAGGCTAGATCGGTGTGACTTAGAATCGGGGTCCTGACAGCGTTGGTATCAGAGCCAGACTGCCTGTAGGTTCGTTGAGCCAAACTGGTCGATGTCGAGTCTAGAAATGCTTTAGTTATATGTAGGGGAATTGATTGTGGGTGGGACGTAAGGCTCTTTTTACTCCTCTACCTTATGCCCTCTGCTCTGAGTCATCCTTTTCTCTTTCTACGTGGATTAAGGACTAGGCTCTCTTCTCTCTATCAGGTTCACGTGTTACTAATCCTTAGTAACTTATAGGATTGTTGGTTACAAGCCTCAGTTCAGTTTCTACTACTTCTAGTATGTTGTCAGTTGAACCAGAACCTTGATATGATGTTGTTGAGTGGCTTGCAAACTGTTGTGAATGTCTCAAATCTCTTTCTGAGCATTTACAGCCGTTATGCTGTCCGATTTCTCCTTGAAAATTCTAATGCCTTTGCCTTATTTCGTGTTTCCAGATGGCCACTCGCACCCAGAATCAAGTGGTTCGTCTGACTCGGTGCCTCGATGTACCTGGTCACACGGCCATGCTGGTCCGAGTGATGATCGAGACAGGCTATCGATGGTATCCAGAGTATACCGTCGAAGAGCAGTTTCGAGACTTTAATCAAAGCCAATACCTTTGTACAGTCAGGATATACCCTTCCTATCCTGGAGCTATTGAACCCCTCCATTGCTCATATGGACTTGGGGTTACCATCGAGATGTCCGTACAGGACGCTGCTTATTCGATGATGACTGTCATGCGAGCCAGACTTGCCTTGCTTCGGAACACTGATTTCCGCTATATGCCAGCATCACTCCCTGGGGCACAAGGGTACTATCAGGCCCTTTACACTGACTCTGTCCATGAGGATTCACTACTCCGCACCACCACCGAGTTGCTTGAGGACAAGGACCGTGAGAATCGTGCCTTGCGAATGGAGCTCTTCAACACTCGTTCTGATCACTGGGCCACTCTGACACGGTTTGCACCCGCCGTGCAGGCTGGGTATATGGACATGAGGGATTTGTACCCCGTGCGGTCTGGTCTGCCAGATTGTATGGATTGGCGTGATGTAGGAGGCATCACCCCTCCCCGTGGACCCCGTCTGCCACCGTTTGTTGGACCAAGGCCACATCCGAGTCCTTTTGGACCGCAAGCTCCACAGGACCGACTGTTTCCAGATGATCATGTTCAGCTCCCAGGACATGGTGGTAATCTCTATGAAGATTACTACGGAGACGCCTGAGTTGGTAGCAGCTTCACTAGTATTGTAACAGTTGTATTTTCCATAGTCCTGCGTGACTTGTGGGATACGACTTGGTGTGTATCATGTTCCGGAGGTGTAGAAAAATAATGTATAGGAGCTTGGAGTGCCTTCGATGAGATGTAACGTCTTTCACCGTAGTTGTACTTTAGCCTGGGCTTGTACTAAACTATGTACGGTGTGTATGACCGATGGTATATATATGGCAGTTTCTATATTACCATGTCGTGCAAAGGACCATCTCAGCATTTCATGTCGTCCATTACATTCTGCACTTCCTTGCCAGCATTTTGCCATCCTTGTCTAAGCCGTTGTCTTGTCTCTCCTAGGATGGTTAATACCCGCAACAACCCTGCTGCCCCGGAGCAGGGTGAAGCCAGTGCAGCTAGGGATGGGAATCTGCCTCACCCGCCTTCTCTGGCCGAAGTTATGCTGGAGGCAGAAAGAAACAAGCGTGAGACCAACCGCTTGCTAGCCCACATTGAGGAGAATACTGCACGTCATCAGAGGAACGAATTGGTGTCAATCAATGACTTTATCAAGTTGTACCCACCGACATTCCATCATTTCGTCGAGCCCCTCGATGCGGATGATTGGCTTCGCAGCATCACCAATAAGCTACGTTCTGCCAACGTAGCCGAAGCTGATAAGGTTATCTACGCTGCCTATCACCTCGAAGGCCCTGCTAGCCTTTGGTGGGAAAACTATGAGGCCATGCGCCCGGCTGGCCAGATTACCACTTGGGCTGACTTCAGTGAGGCTTTCCGTGAGCATCACATCCCGGAAGGTCTCATGGATCGTAAGAGGGAGGAGTTCTGCAATTTCACCCAAGGTAGACTGACCGTGGATGCATACAGCCGTGAGTTTGGAAATCTAGCACGATATGCTCCTGGAGAGGTATCCACCGACGCCAAGAAACAAGCAAGGTTCCGCAAGGGACTTAGCCCCGAGCTTCGTCGTGATCTTCGTCTGCACGAGTGCACCTCTTTTCAGAAGTTGGTGAATAAGGCCATCAGTGCTGAGGCAGGTCAGACTGACTATGACGCCTCACGCAAGCACTCTCGTGACTTTGGTTCGTCATCCGGTTCTGGACATCAGAAGCGCCGGGTGTGGATTCCAAACACAGCCCTGCCACCCAGGTTCACTCCGAGGCCATCCTTTGAGGGGCCTCGCCCCAATCAGCAGTTTGCACCGTCCAAAGCCTATGGTGGCCCCGCTGCTAATGCTGCTCCACGCCCCAATGTTGTGACATGCTTTAAGTGTGGAGAGACGGGTCATTACATACGTGAGTGTCCCCAGAACAACAACCCCAATCAGCCCGGCAAGTCCGTTGGTCGTGACAAGCCAGCGGGAAAGACATATTACGCTAAGCCAGCCACCACTGCACGTGGCCATGTCAACTATGTCTCAGCTGAAGAAACTCATGAGGATCCCAACGTCGTCCTTGGTACGCTCCTTGTTAACTGCCATCCGGCAACTGTTCTTTTTGATACTGGAGCATCTCATTCTTTTATCTCTGAGAGCTATGCTCGATTGCACAACACCACATTTTGTGACATGCCCACCTCCATGGCAATTCAAACCCCTGGTTCTAGATGGCAAACCTCTAGAATAAGCCATGGAAATGAAATTCTTGTCGATAGATTGGTCTTCCTTGCATCACTGATAGCTCTCAAGTCCTCGGACATAAACATCATCTTGGGTATGGACTGGATGTCAGCCCATTATGCTAAGATTGATTGCTCTTCTAGAACTGTTCAACTCACCCATCCATCGGGCAAGACAGTCAATGTTTTGACCCGAGTGTCTAAGCATCAACTCTACTCCCTAAATGCCAACCCTCTTCCAGACCTTGAAGATATTCCGGTAGTCCGCGACTTCCCGGATGTCTTTCCAGAAGAACTGCCAGGTGTTCCACCTGACAGGGATGTCGAGTTCGTGATAGACCTTGTTCCAGGAACTGTCCCAATCTCTAGAAGACCCTATAAGATGGCACCCCTAGAACTAGCCGAGCTTAAGAAACAACTCGATGAGTCCTTGAAAAAGGGTTTCATTCGTCCTAGTTCTTCTCCATGGGCTTGCCCCGTCCTCTTCGTCAAGAAGAAGGATGGAACGGATCGGATGGTTGTAGATTACCGACCTGTCAATTTGGTCACAATCAAGAACAAGTATCCGCTCCCCAGGATCAACGATCTGTATGATCAGCTCGCTGGATCCTCAGTCTTTTCCAAAATGGATTTGCGGTTGGGCTAGCATCAAATCAAAATCAAGAACGGGGACATTCCTAAAACGGCCTTTGTTACTCGTTATGGCCAATACGAGTACACCGTCATGTCCTTCAGTTTAACCAATGCTCCAGCCACCTTCTCTCGGTTAATGAACTCGATCTTCATGGAGTATTTGGATAAATTCGTCGTGGTATACCTCGATGATATACTCATGTACTCCAAGAATGAGGAAGAACATGCTGAGCATCTAAGGCTAGTATTGATGAAACTTCGAGAGCATCGTCTTTATGCCAAATTCTCCAAGTGTGAATTTTGGTTGCCAGAAGTGACCTATCTAGGCCACGTAATCTCTGGTAAGGGTATTGCTATCAATCCCGAGCGAGTTCAAGCCGTCCTTGATTGGACTCCACCTGAAACAGTCAAGCAAGTTCGGAGTTTTCTTGGCTTAGCGAGCTACTGTCGCCGCTTCGTCGAGAATTTCTCCAGGGTTGCTAAACCTCTAACTGAACTTCTCAAGAAAGATAAAAAGTTCGAGTGGACCCCACAGTGCGAGTTCAGCTTTCAGGAACTGAAAAGACGCCTGACATCTGCTCCCGTACTTGTGCCACCAGATTTTTCTAAGGACTTTGTTATCTATTGCGACGCCTCGCGACAAGGACTAGGTTGCATACTCATGCAAGATCGTCATGTGATTGCCTACGCTTCTCGACAGTTGCGTCCACATGAGGATAATTATCCCACACATGATCTAGAGCTTGCAGCTGTGGTCCATGCACTCAAAACATGGCGACATTACCTTCTCGGTAATCATTGCGAAATTTACACCGATCACCAAAGTCTGAAGTACATCTTCACCCAACCGGATTTGAATCTCAGGCAAAGACGTTGGGTCGAGTTGATTACGGATTATGACTTAGGAATAACTTACACCCCGGGCAAAGCCAATGTCATGGCTGATGCGCTAAGTCGTAAATCTTATTGTAACAACTTGATGTTACAACAAAGTCAACCACTTCTCCACGAGGAATTTCGCAAGTTTAACCTTCACATTGCTCCTCGAGGATTCTTATCCACCCTGGTGGCGAAACCTAACCTTACGGATCAAATCATAGCTGCCCAGAAGCGTGATAAGGGCATATCCCGCATCCAGGAGAACATTGCTAGCGGAGCTGCTAAGTGTTTCTCTATGGACGATCGAGGTGTTGTCTTCTTTGAAAACCGTCTAGTGGTTCCCAAGAAACAACAGCTACGGCAATTGATCCTTAAGGAAGCTCATGAATCCCCTCTCACCATTCATCCCGGTAGTACTAAAATGTATCAAGACCTATGCCAGGGGTTTTGGTGGACTAGGATGAAGAGAGAAATCGCTCAATACATTGCTAACTGCGACGTTTGTCGTCGTGTTAAAGCAGAGCATCAACGGCCTGCTGGCACCCTTCAACCTTTGGTTATTCCTGAATGGAAATGGGATAAAATCGGTATGGATTTCATTACCGGGTTTCCCAGGACCAAGAGAGGGAATAATGCTATCTTCGTCGTTGTCGATCGTCTTTCCAAAGTAGCCCACTTCCTACCTGTTCGTGAGAGTATAACCGCTAGCCAGCTAGCTGATTTGTACATCTCCCGAATAGTGTCTCTTCATGGTGTTCCATTGGAGATTAACTCAGACCGTGGAAGTCTTTTCACCTCTCGATTTTGGGAAAGTTTCCAAAATGCTATGGGAACTCGTCTCTCCTTTAGCACCGCCTTCCACCCTCAATCAAGTGGTCAAGTAGAACGAGTCAATCAAATTCTGGGAGATATGCTCCGAGCTTCTGTCATCTCTTTCGGTATGGATTGGGAGAAATGTCTTCCATTCGCCGAATTCGCTTATAACAATAGTTATCAAGCTAGCTTGGGCAAAGCCCCTTTCGAAGTTCTCTATGGATGAAAATGCCGAATGCCTCTTAACTGGTCAGAAACCGGGGAAAGACAACTCTTTGGCCCGGATATGATTCAGGAAGCAGAAGAGCAGGTTCGCATTATTCGTGAGAAATTGAAAACAGCCCAATCTCGTCAAAAGAGCCAATATGACCGCAAACATAAGCTCATGACTTATGAAGTTGGCGAGAAGGCTTACCTTCGGGTTACTCCTCTGAAGGGAACCCATCGATTCGGTATCAAGGGTAAATTGGCTCCTCGTTACATTGGACCCTTTCGTATTCTTGCCAAACGAGGAGAAGTTGCCTACCATTTGGAACTACCTCCGCATCTCTCCAGAGTTCATGATGTCTTCCACGTTTCTCAACTCAGGCGTTGCTTCTCGGACCCTATCCGTGAAGTGGACCACGAAACGCTTGATCTCCGAGATAATCTCACATATCGAGAATATCCCGTTCGTATCCTTGACCAAGCCGAACGTACCACTCGACGCCAGAATATCAAGTTTCTCAAGGTTCAATGGTCACACCATACCGAGAAAGAAGCTACTTGGGAAAGGAGGATCGTCTTCGACTTGAGTACCCCACCTTCTTCCCGGAGGATCCTAAATCTCGGGACGAGATTCTTTTGAGTGGGGGTGAGTTGTCACACCCTAGCTAGTTCAGGCATTAGAGTGTTGCATCATGTTTAAGTTTTTCCAGAAACTTGAAATGGGGATGATAGAACCCCCAGCACCCCCTGGAAACAACTAGGGTTTACTAAAATCTTTTTCAATGAACCTGAAATGCCCTTCTAAAATGTCCATCATTTTTGTCTTGGGTTAGAACCTCTGCCAAAATTGGTTCACATTTTTCTAGGTCATCATAAGGTCATTGAATTAAATCATATGTAACCTGCATTTTGGCATTTAAATGCTAGTAAATATTTTAAATGTCCAAATAATCCCAAACTGAAATGTTCCATGTTGGTTATACTCTATACAGTGGGCATGAGCAGTTTGGTGATTTTTGAAAGTGCCTAGGTATTTTTAGAAATGCCAAACTTGCAGAAATTAGAAAACAGATATAAAAAAAGAAGAGGAAATAAACTTACCTGGCAAAGTCACCAGCCGGCCCACCTGGCGGCCCAGCACTGTGCTGGCCCATGCCAGCCAGCTGCTTCGTCCCCGCCAGGCAGGCAGGGAGGTGACGCCGGCGAGCGCGAGCCCGCCACGGCGCCAGCTGCTTGCCGCTCGAGCCGCTGGACGCCTGGACGTCCTCCACGTCGTCGCCTCGACCCCCTCGACACCTCATTCTCCCCCCTGCGCCTCTCTCTCGCTCTCTCCCCACCATGGCCGACGCAGCCGCAGCCGCGCCACCGTGAAACCCGCGTCCACCGTCGTCCCCGAGCCGCGCTGCCGTGTCCACGAGCTCCGTCGTCGTCCTCTCCATCGAGCAGACCGAGCCCCGAGCGCTCATTCGCTTCGGAAGCACCGCAACAGCCCCGCCCGACCTCGCCGTCGCCAGAGATCCCTTTCGCCGTCACCACCGCAGCAGCTCGTCCCCGACCTCGCCGTCTGCTCCGTCGTGACCGCCGTGAGCTCAGCTACCTCCCCATCCTTTCCATTCTCGCTCTCGAGCCCTGCATTGACTGCACCGAGCTCGGCCGCACCCGCCGCCGCCTCAGCACGTCGCCGTCGTGGCCACAGCCACGTTGGCTCGATTCCGAGCACGCCATCGTCTTCGCCGCACTCGCAGGAGTCCACAGAACCACTCCACGCACCTCGCCGTGCCCCCTAGCGACAAGCCCGAGCTCGCCCGAACTCCGGCAGCCGCACAGCTCGTCGCCGGCGTCGTTTCCGGCCACCCCAGCTCCACCCACTGCCACCACTCGACGCGGCTCACTCCCCGCATCACGTAGATGTGCTCCGCCGTCGTTTTGGTCGCCGGAGCACGAATCCCGCACTGCGCCGCCGTGTCTGGCCTCACCGGCGGCTAAACGCCGGCGGGTTTGACCCCGCTGACCCAGTTTGACCCCCCCTGGGTCTATGACAGGTGGGACCCGCCTGCTAATTAACTTAGGATTAGGACTAACTAAAAATTAGTTAGACTTATGACACTGACACGCGGGACCCACTAGCCAGGTTTGACCTGGACCGGCCCCGTTGACTGCTGACGTCACCCTGACGCAATGCTGACGCAATAAGTATTTTCTGGATTTATTTTAATCAGGAAATTTCAGAAAACACCAAAAACTTCAAAAATTCATAGTAATTCAACCGTAGCTCCAAATCAAACAAATTATATATGAATTTGGATCAGAAAAATCCAATCTTCCCATCTGTACTGGTTTCATGCATGTCAGAACACTTTAACCTTGCTGATTAGATGAAACAAGATAATGCACTAATATGACCTCTTATTTTGGGTTTGCATTTGAATCCTTGATTCAAATGAACTCAAACCAACCTGTTCTAAGATGCATTAGCCAAAACACACTCATTTTGCCATGTCATAGCATGCATCATATTGTTGCATATTGCCATGTGATGATTGTGTTTCGATGTGTTCTTCGTGGTAGGTTCTGTCTCCGAGGATATCCACGAGTATCCAACTGAAGGGCAGTATTCCACTACCACTCTGTCAGGCAAGCAACCCCATTGATCATTTCGATACCAACCCATCTTCTTGCTTCTGCTCTCGTTTACTGCATTAAGAAAACGCGTTTCAAACTGCTGTGTGTTGCGGTAGTTGAACCCATATCCTCTGCATGACCTGTCATTGCCACAGTAACTAGATGAAACCCACTAGCATGTGTAGGAGTTGTTTGAGCCATGTCTGTGTTTCCTACCATGCTATGCCTGCTATGCTTAGAGTTGTGTCAGGTCTGGCTCATCAGGGTGATGAACTAGAGTGAATGGTTGTGTCGGTAATGAGAGTGAAGTGTTGAACATGTTTTGGTAAAGGTATTGATGGAAGGCCATGTAGGAGTACATGGTGGGTTGTTTCATTGAGGCCGTCCTTAAGAACTGAGATCTGTATGCGTGATTTAAGATTCAGCTACTACCACACGTTGGGCCCTGAAATATGACCCCGCTCGACTTACTGACCCCTCTCGTCCTCTGTCCAGGAGTTGCAAGTAGTTACTGGTGTTTGTAGTTGCTGGAGGCCGTGCGCAGCGCTGACCTTAGGGGTGGGCTGTGATGCGGTAGGCACGTGGCCGGTGTACCGAGTCGCCCGTTTGGTGTCTCGGGAACCCTGCACACATCGTTTGGGGCCGTTGAGGACACCCCGGCCGGATTTCCTTGCGGATGGAACCCGAATAGGCGATAAACCTGGACTAGAGACTTGTGTGGTTAGTCAGGTCGTGGTCTACACCCACGTCGGCTTTCGCTTGAAGTCTGCCGAGCACATGTCGTGTGCAGATGCTAAGTGGTGGAAACATGTGTGACGAAGTACACCCCTGCAGGGTATAAAACTATTCGAATTGCAGCGTCCGCGGTAAAGGACTACTTGGTCGCTTATGCAGTTCATAGACAAGTTAATGGTTACTACTAAAAGACTCAAGATAAGTGTGAGTACCGCGGATGGCCCTCTCGTAGGATTACGAGGGAGGATCCACGATGGAGTATTGTGATGGTGATTGGTGGACTCGTGTGCGAAAGCTAATTTCTCAAGTGGTGTCTCGTAGGATAGTGTAGCCAAGAGTCAAAGCTGGCTTGCTGCGATAACTCCACCACCCTTCTTGAGAATGTGCATATATATTAGGATCTGTTGTAAGACTTGCTGAGTACCTTTGTACTCATGTTGCTTTAATAACTGTTGCAGACGAGAACACCGCCCCCTCCGATGGGTTCTATGTAGATCTCGACGTTGACGAGTGACTTGCCACCCAGGTGGTGACCTGAGCTTGTGAAGGGCCTATGTAGATAGACAGGCTTCGTCGAGCCTTCTTTCTTTCTAGTGTCTGTACTCAGACTAGTTGCTTCCGCATGTGCTTGTATGTTTGTATGACTTGAGTGTCGGGTCGTGTGACCCCTATCTGTATGAACATGTTATGTATGGCTCCCCAGAGCCTTTTAAATAAAGTACTTTGAGTTGTAGAGTTTTGTTGTGATGCCATGTTGTATTTACACATGTCGAGCATATTGTGTGTATGATTGAAATGCTTGGTATGTGTGGGATCCGACTATCTAGTTGTTTATCCTTGGCAGCCTCTCTTATGGGGAAATGTAGTCTGGTGTCTCCACTGAGCCTTGGTAGTCCGCTACAGCCCGGTTTACCGGAGTCCTGCTAGCCCAGCACTGCTGCTCCGGAACACTTAGACTGGCCGGCATGTGTTTCACTTCGTTCCTGTGTCTGTCCCTTCGGGGAAATGTCACGCGGTGATATCCGGAGTCCTGCCTAGCCTGCTACAGCCCGGTTTCCCGGAGTCCTGCTAGCCCAGTGCTACAGCCCGGATTCACACGCTGCTGACCGACATGCTCGTTGTTGATTCATGTATGCCTGTCCCCGTAAGTTAGCGCCGCTTTGGGTTCACGACTAGCCATGTCGGCCCGGGTTCTCTGTCATATGGATGCTAGCAACACTATCATATATGTGAGCCAAAAGGCGCAAATGGTCCCGGGCCATGGTAAGACGACACCCGTGGGAATACCGTGCGTGAGGCCGCAAAGTGATATGAGGTGTTACAGGCTAGATCGGTGTGACTTAGAATCGGGGTCCTGACAGGAGTTTGGCATAGTCTGTTCGAGGCAACGAGGCAGGAAGGGAAACAAGCAAATAAAGGTTGAGCGACTTAGTTTTGGGAAATTCTTATTTTACGGAGTACGTACCCACTATGGAGGTAGTACTACTTACTACTCCCTCCTTTCCGGTTTATAGGGCTCATCTAAAAAAAATTGTTTTTCCATTTTATAAGTCTCAATTCTACTAGTACTTACCATCACATGTTTGGATTTCGAGGTGCATTAAATCACCTGATGCAAGCAATATCAAGAGAAAACTCACCAATGCATGTAGAAGTTCATGGAAATTTAGTGGTCATGCATGCATTCATTGTAATTAATGCATCGATAAACATAACTTTTTGAGAAAAACGAGCGTACTAATTAAGTACTTGTGCAAACTACGAAATTAATTCCACCACTCACCGTCTACCTTGGTTGGAGAGATTTTGAAATTGAGCCTTATAAACCGTAAAGGAGGGAGTAGTAACATAGCCTAGGGTAGCTTGCTGCAGCACAGACTCCAAGGAAATTGCTGTAGTACTACTCCTACCACTGTACTACTCCTACTACTAAAAGACATATATTTCAAACAATATGATAATCTCTCTAACCAAGGTAGGGGAGTATATGTCTAACGGAGGGAGTAGTAAAATTTTCTCCTCGTCCTGCGAGCCACCGCGCGCATGGGCGAGAGAGCGGGTGTAGGCGTAGTAAGCAAGCTTCTCCTCGTCCTGCGACTCTGTGAGCCACCGCACCCATGGGCGTGGGAGAGGGCGTACTAAGCAAGCTTCTCCTCGTTCTGCGAGTTGACGGGACACATCAAAAGTAGTACTACAGAGCATCCCCAGTGTATAGAGCCTTGCCTCTAAGGTAGGCCCCACATGGTTTGCCTCTTATCAAATGAAAAAACCACAATGTATAGAGACTCTAACCAGCCTCTAAGGTGGGCCCTAGCAGAATTTAAAAAGTATTGATTAGCACCATGTTTGTCCAATCAATAATATTTCTCTTGTACTTTCTTATGCTTCCTAAGGCTGACAAGTGGGACCAGATGGATTGTTACATTGTTAGAGGCAGCCTCTAAGGTTAGAAGCGATGCTAGCCAATTTTTTGTTAGAGGCGGTTCATGCAATGTATAGAGGCCTGCCTCTAAGAGGAGAGAGAGGGCTTAGAGGCAACAAAAAGCATACATTGTGGATGCCCTAAGTGCCTACTTTCCGGTCTATATGACTCAATTTGAAATCGCCCTAACCATAATAGATGCTGAGTGGTGGAATAAATTTGTTACTTCCATAGTTCGCAAAAGTACTGAGCATGTGAGATGGTGAACGGAGGGAGTACAGTACCATTAGTACTACAATTCTTTTGGAAGGGTTGTAGTAGTCCCTCCATTCACATGTTCACATTTCAAGCTTCAATAAAAACATTGCATGCAAGGATTAAGAGAAACCTCAGCAATGCATGTACTCCCTCAATCCATATAGGGTCTAAAATGCGTTTTGGAGGCTAACTTTGACCACATGTTAAAGCAATAATATGACATCCAACTTACACAAATCTTACCATCAAATTCGTACGTGGTCATTGTACTGCTAACACATGCATGCATTGCAATTAGTACGTACATGATACAGTAGTAAACATCCACTATCTAGTAGCACTAGTACTCTACACTACTACTACTATGAGGCCATCCAACTGTGTCCCGGCAGAAGACCGCGGACACCGATTATTCGTTCATATTTAAATTTGTTTTCACACAGCAAAATATCCATGAAAACAACACATGACAAAATTTCACGGCGAACGAGGGATTTGAATGTGCTGGGAGGGGTGGGGCTGGAAGGGGCAGTTTGGATCTTGCCCGGGGTAGCCAAAATATTGGCGACCCTTTTGTCCACCCGTGACTTTGCCACCGATGAACGAGGTAGAGCTCGGGTGCTCATGCATCCTCCAGCGCGCGCGTTGGAGATGAGCACGCACAAGTTGTGCTTTTTTTGTCCCACCTTGCCGCCCGAGCCAGCCGCAGACTGACCAGCGACCAGGAAATTACGCCATCCAACCGTAGCTGCACACATTCTGATAGCAACTCAACCAACCGGACAAAATTCATGCAAACACGGCGATATTTCATATAAACAATGACGGAATTCATATAAAATACCAGATTTTCATATAAAAATGATGGATTTCATTACATTTAAATCAACTAAGCGGTGCTACTCCTGAACAGCACAGGTATAATAATACCTAGCCTAAATGGCCACCCGCGGATCCATTTGTCGGCAACAGAAGGATCCGGCAAGAAACCTGCTATGTACGCCGGCGTCGCCTCAGCGGTGGCCTTCATGGGACCCAAACGGCGGTGACCTCCAGTGTTCTACTTCTCCTCGATGATGGCGGCGGACGCGGAGGCGCTGGCCAACGACTTGTCGCTCTTCGTGCACCCGACTTCTGTCTCTGCTTGCATGGCGCGGCCGCAGGCATGGGAGTCTCCGTCACAGACACGGGAGGCGCGGTACGAGGCGGCGGCGTGGACGGCAGCGACGACGCCCATGCTCCCTGCTGTGCCGGCGTGGAGCAGCTCGCCGCTCCTCGTCGAGCTAGCCTGGAGCGGCGAGTTGCTGAACGACGCGCCGGCTTGGGGCGGCAACTGGCTCCGTCGAGCAAGGGGAGGGAGGTGGATCAGCGAGCTTATCGGGGTACGACACCTATGGGATCCCGAGAGACCCCTTTACGATTCGGCGGGGGGAGAGGTATACGCAAAGAGCAGAACCAGTGATCGACGCGGGAAGCTTTTACCCAGGTTTGGGCCGCTGATCAGCGTAAAACCCTACTCCTGCTTTGTGTTCTTATTGATGTTCTTGAGCCCAGCCTTCAGGAGCGCACGCAATGAATAGTGCGTTCAAAGAGCAGCTACGCATGCAGAATGGGCCAGAAGTTCTCCTCCCCCTGTAGCAGTCGCCTTGGGCCTCCTTTTATATGATCAAAGGGGTCTCCACAGTGGCAAAATGTACATACATTGAGGTGTAAAGTTGCTACAGGGTATCATACCTAATCCCTGACGGATTAGGACAAACGCATTTAATGCACCGTGAGGTGTCCGTTTAGGTGTCCTCACTTTCTTGGGGATGGAAAAAGGGGCCATCCCATCAGCACCGCTTAGGCTCTCCTCCACTGGCGCGTTGCCACGCATCCAGAGAAGGACCCAGAATGTCAGGCTTTGTTACTGTGCCGGAGCGGTGGCATAGTGGAAGAATCTCGTCAGGCGCCGATCCTTGCCGGGCACCAATCCTTGCCGGGCGCCAGGGCTTGCCGGGCTCCTCGGGCCATCCCGGCAAGGATCTTGCCAGGGAGGCTGGCCTTCGATTTCCAGCTTTGCTTATTTGCTGATTCTCAGATCTCTGACTTGATGATTTCCTTGATGACTTAAATCGACCTCGAGCTGATCCCGGCAAGCCTTGCCGCGAGGACGGCTACAACTGCCCGTGCACAAGTAAGGGGTACTAGAGGCCCAATACTTAGTACACCGACAGGAGCCCCCGGGCCTGGGCCATACAATAGTGCGAGGCGTTGTTGGGCTAGGCCCAAACAGTGCACGGGCACGCGTGGCAGGGAATTAACTGCTCATAAAGATCTTGTTTTACTATGCCCCCACTACGCGCATGGAGCGCGCGATGTGGGAAGTGTGCCAAAAAGGCTGCAAACTGTTTCGCGCCCACAGAGGCGCATTCATATTGGGGGATAAACAAGGTGGTCCCGCTCCTTCCCCATAAAAAGGAGAAGTCGTGGAGGCGCAAACACATTCACCCCCCTCTTCTTCCCAATCTGGCCATCGCCATCGCCTTCCTCTGCTCGAGCTCAGAGCGAAACCTTCCTTCCCTTCTGCTCGCCGCTCCCGCGCTCGTTCCGTCCTCCGGCTTCCATCTCCACAGTCGCCATGCCGCCCAAGGCCAGCAAAGGCAAGGGCACGGACAAGGAGTCGAAGGCTGAAGTTCCGGAAAGCGAACTGGTGAAGATGCGGAAAAGGCTCATCGTCTTCCCTCCGACGCTCGATGCCGAAACCTTGAAGGGACGATACCAATGCATGTGGGCGAAGGGAACACAAGCTCACCCCGCCACACGCGTAATCCCAGGTGCTAGTTCCAAAGGCGGATCGGACAGATACCCCTTCTTCACTGCGTACTTTTATTGCGGGCTCTGTCCACCTTTTTCCGATTTCTTCAATGACATCTTGTATACATACGGCTTCCGCCTTCTTGATTTCACGCCGAATGCCGTATTTTGCATGTCGATCTTTGCCCATCTTTGTGAAAATTTTGCCGGCGTGATCCCCGATTCTGCTCTTTTCCACCACTATTTCTATCCTCGAATCCAAAAAGGAGAGGCTCTCTCTGGATCTATTGCTTGGATTCTAAGGGCCTGGAACAAAGAGATATACCCAGATGGAGTTTACCGCGAAAAGTGGGACGAGTGGCGGGCCGAATGGTGCTGGATCCAGGAAGCAGATCCTCATCCTTTTTGCCATCCCCGGCGACAGAAGGTGGTCCGCGGCAAGGATTGGGGCGATCTCACCGCAGAAGACGAGAAGCTCACAATCGCCACTACCAGGATCCTCCGCTTGAAGGCTGCCGGGCTGACAATGGAGATGATCGGCTTCGACTTCCTCCGCCGCCGCATTGCCCCTCTGCAAAATAGGGGGAGGCCAGCCTAGGAATATAAGAACGCAGCGGATGTCATGAGGCTGCGCCCCGGGCTGAACAACAACTTGACTGTTATGCAGCTTGGCGCTCTCCGCCAAAAGTTATTCCAGCGCGAAGACAAGCACCGGCTGCCGGCAAGGATCGTCCCCTTGTGCAACAACTCTGCACTGGGGTCGATCATTGCCTTCTTGCCGATGTTCAACGCCCACGGCCTTGACCCGACCTGGGTCGAGCCAAGCGAGGAAGAAGCGCAGAAATTCTTCGACAATCTGACGGAGAAACCTGTCCGGCAAGAGTCAGATCTTATTCGCGCCACCACAGATCGGGAGGTAGCATACATCGCTACCAGAGTGGAGGAAGCGAATCTTGCCACGGAGGCCGGCAGCGTTGGCTTCACAGAGTGGGAAGCCAGCGATGCAGAGGTGGTGGTGGAGGCAAAACCTGCCGAGGAGAGCAAGGTTGCCGGGGAAGAAGGCGGCGCAGTCGCTGAAAACTCATCCGGCGACGACACGGCCGAAGAGGAGACGCGAGAAGAGCCCTCGCCCCCGAAGAAGACAAAGCGTGTCCTTCGGAAAGCCGCATCAGGCGTCCCGGCAAGCCAGCCTACATCGAGCGGCGAATCCCGCGGCAAGAAAGTGGCCGGCAAGACCGGACCGCGGCAGGGGGCCCGTCAACAGCCCGCGCGGTGCGCGAGACCCACACCAGCGGCCACCGCCGGAACGGCAGGAGGGTCTCGTACAACCATGCCAGAGGCTGTCCCGGCGCCTGCCACAGCCAAGCGGCCCAGGACCCCTCCTCCGCCTCCCCACTCAGACATCGCAACAGAGGTCGACTTCGACATCTCCGGCTTCAGTCCGGAGTGAGAGGAAGAAGAGTGAGTACCTGTCACAACTTCCACCTTCCAATCTGCATCAGTCTTACTGACTTACTTGAATTGTTTCTGCAGTGACACAGAAACCTTGCTGGAGAGGATGGCGAAGAGGTCAAGGACTTCTACGGGCGACGAGCCCCCGGCAGGCTCCACTAGCGTGCCAGAGACCGTCATCGCGAGCCCGGAGCCTAGTCCTCAACGCAGCCCCCAGCGTAAGTTCATTGTCCCTTTTTCTGTTGGTTGGTGCCGAGGCTTCCATTCTTGTCGCTGATATCTTCGGGTTCGCAGGAGAAGAACGGCAACAAGGAGAAGATTGCCCCATTGTGCCTCCTTGATCGACCGCTCCGCCCACAAGCACATCTCCGGCAAGAGATCCTGCCAACGAGCCTGTCCAGATTGAGGAGGAGCCGACAAGCACGGACTCCGGCAACCCACCCCCGGCAACCGGAGTTGTCGGGAGAGGCGAAGCCACCTCTCGACAGCCCGACGCAGGTACTCGATCGCCTCAGAGTGCTAGTTATTCTTTTCCCCTTACTTCTTTATCTTTGATCACTTCAAACTTCAACCTTGATCTTATTCTGTTTTCCTCCTTCGCCTTTCAGAGTTCCCTGTGATGGAACACATGGACGTCGACGTTGTGATCGAGGAGACCGCCAGGGATGCTGCCGCCGAAGCAGACAGGATCGCTGCCAGCGAGGCCACCAAGGATGACATTGTCGAGGCTGGTGGCGCTTTTGACGGGGAGGCCGCCAAGACAGCACAAGAGGAAACCGCCGAAGAACCTGCTGAAGGGGGCGACAGGGAGGCTGAGGACCGCACTGATAGCATTCCTGCCACAGGAGCGCCAGGCGCTACACCGGCCACAGAGCCCCCTGTCACTGGTGAGGCGGCCACTGAAGACCAGCCATCAACAATTGAAGGCCCCTAATCCAGCAAGTACCTCAAGGTTGGCGAGGACCTTTTCATCAACTTGCCGGGGACGGCAAGCGCTGGGGCACCAGCCAAAGGAGAAGTTTTCGAAGAAATCATCGCTGCTGCCGGGCTTGAAGTTGTCGACGATCCCAGCACTAGCAGCGGCAAATCTGAAGAGGATCAGCTCCTTCAGGCCATGGGCGAGAACTTCCGCAAACTCCAGGCTCTCCATCGCGCCCGGAAAGACAAAGCGGACTCCAGAATGGCAGTTGTTGAGGCGGCCGAAGCAGATTTCCAAAGGCGCGTCGCACAAATGCAGATCTGGCACACCGAGGCCCTCCAAGAGTTGGTTGCCGGTCGGGAACAAGTGAGCCAGCAGTGGAATGAGATCCTCCTGAAGCAATCAGACATGGAGAAGGCGCATGATGAAGCTGTTCAAAGGATTGCTGCCGAAGATGCCCTCCTGACGGGGCGCCGCGTTGCTCTTGATGCTCATGAGGAAGGTCTCACTGCTCGTGAGCAGGCGCTCGCCGCCAAGCTTCACAGCAAGGATGAAGACATTGAAAATCTTGTCGCGCGGCGGACCCAGGAGCTGGAGCAGAAGCACAAGGAGGCGCTCGAAGCTCTAACTGCAAGTCACGCCGGCAAGCTCAAAGAGGCCGTCGATGCTGCCGAAGTTGCAGAGGCCGCCAAGAATGAGCTGAGCGACAAAGTGAAGAGGCTGGAGACAGATCTCGACGAGCATGGCAAGGAGCTCTCGACGCTCAAGGGGGACAGGGAAAAAACCCTCCACTCCTTGGCGGAGATGCAAGTCGCCCTGTCCGACAAGACCAAGCAGCTCTCCTCTGCGGCTGATGATATTGCGGTTCTGGAGCTGAAGCTGACCACGCTGCAGAAATCCCTTGAGGCCGGTAGGGCCCGTGAGAAGGCTCTACTCAAGGATCTCCAAGGAGAGAGGAACCTGCTCAAGAGCGCCGCCGCTGCCCAAAACGAGTACGAGAAGGGAGTGGAGATCTGGATTGGTCATCTCATCACTGCCGCGGAGAAGCTTACCGCAGAACTGTCAACCATGGGCTTGTCGAACTTCAGATATTCTTCCGAGGAAAGAATATCCCCAAGCGCGAGATTGACGATGTTCTTTGAAAGCATCATCAACGCGTTGAGGGCGCTCCAGTCCAGCCGGGCGACCCAACTGGCGAACGAGACTCGCCGGCTTTGCCGGGCCGTCCTTCGCAAGGTGCTCCTCAAGGTGGTGCACAGCAATCCCGGCATCGACCTCTCCAGCGCACTCGGCCACCTGCCAAAGGATGCAAATGTTGAGGTGCTTGAGAAGTGCATCGCGCCGATCCTTGAGAAGGTGGACTCCATCAAAAGGATCGAAGGCCAGCGCAGGGATTGAGTGCTTCCCTTTTATTCTTGACGCCATCATCTCATGTAAAAGACAGTTAAGTCTCGAGTTAGGACTGCGGCAACTCATGGATGTAATATAATTTAACTATGTTTAGGCTCATGCTAGCTACTTTCCTTGTCTGATTCCTTTATGTATGGAGTTCATCCTACGCTTACTGAAAAACTTGCCGGCGCGCAACCTGCTGGAGGCGCAGCGGCCGGCAAGACTCCTTGGCGTTCTCAGTGCAGCCACTTAAATCGTTGTGCGGACTCGAAACAAAATAAGGGCGCAACTGATTACAACAAGGGTTCCTTCGCGTGCAGATTTTCCATACAAGGGTCGGAATCGTCCACGGAACTAACTTGGTAATAAAAGAAAAACTTGCTGTGAGTTTTTAGGACTTAGCTTTCTGTCTTTGTCCTTCCTCCGGCAAGCATACGATTCCGAACGTCACCAACTGGTATTCATGTCTCCCTTCCCCCCCGGCAATTGTGCACGTGAGGAATCCTTCTGTCTTTAAGAAAAAGAAAGAAGAGAAAATAAAGAGATGAAACCTTGGCGGTTCGTTAGAACTTACGGGGATCAGGTGTTATACAACATCTTAGACAAACATGCATATATGAATGTGAACATGAGAATCAATAAGGAAATGTACAACACTTAAATTTATTCATCTGTGCTCAGGGTCTGCGCCTGGCTTTGTACAAAGGATCACATGCCTTGCCGGCAAGACTTGTACAAAAAGGTGGTTGCCGGGAGCGCCCGGCAACCGCGCCTTATGGATAGAACTTGCGAAGATGTTCGATATTCCAAGAATTACTTACTGGAACGCCATCCTCGGTCTCCAGGCGGACAGCGCCAGGCCTGGTGACTCGTACTACCCGATAAGGGCCTTCCCACTTTGGCGTCAACTTGTTTGAATTCTTGGTGGACTGAATCCGTCGAAGAACAAGGTCGCCTTCCTCAAGGCTTCGGGCATGAACTTTGCGGCTATGATAGCGGCGCAAAGCTTGCTGGTAGCGTGCAGCTCGCACAGCAGCCTGAAGACGATTCTCCTCAAGGAGCACAACGTTATCTTGCCGCAGTTGCTCTTGCTCGAGCTCATCATAAGCGAGCACTCGAGGAGATCCGTATATGAGTTCCGTGGGGAGAACTGCTTCCGCTCCATACACTAGAGCGAAGGGCGTCTGGCCGGTGGCTCGATTTGGTGTCGTTCTGATTGACCAAAGAACCGCCGGCAACTCATCAATCCAGCGTCTTCCGCACTTTTTCAGCCTGTCAAAAGTTCTGGTCCTGAGACCGCGCAGCACTTCAGCATTGGCCCTTTCCGCTTGGCCGTTGCTTCTCGGGTGAGCAACAGAGGCAAAACAAATCTTGCCACCAAGGTCTTGGACGTACTGCATGAAGGTGCGACTTGTGAACTGCGTGCCGTTGTCGGTGATGATCCTGTTAGGCACACCGAAACGGCAAACAATTCCTTTGAAGAACTTGACAGCCGACTGCGCTGTCACCTTCCTCACTGCTTCCACCTCCGGCCACTTTGTGAACTTGTCGATAGCAACGTACAAGTACTCAAAGCCCCCGGCAGCACGGGGGAAGGGGCCCAGTATGTCGAGCCCCCAGACCGAAAATGGCCAGGAGAGAGGGATTGTTTGAAGAGCTTGAGCTGGCTGATGTAATTTCTTCGAATGAAACTGGCACGCTTCACACCTGGTTACTAGTGCAGTCGCATCCTGGAGGGCGGTGGGCCAAAAGAAACCTTGCCGGAATGCTTTACCGGCAAGCGCTCTTGACCCTATGTGAGAGCCACACATGCCCCCATGTATCTCTGCCAACAGCTCTAGTCCATCCTCCCGAGGAATGCACTTCAATTTCACACCATTTGGTCTCTTTCTGTACAGGACGTCATCGATGAACTTGTACATAACAGACCGACGGGCTACTCTCTCCGCTTCTTCTTGTTCCTCAGGGAGTTCACCTGTCTGAAGGAAATGGACAATGTGCTGCGCCCATGCTGGAGCCTTAGGCTCGACAACTAGGACTAAAGGCATCTCATCCGTCGGGGAAACATTTGTCTCGACAGCAAGGGCCTGAGACCCTGCCGGAGCCTGTTGTTCCCCGGCAAGCGCGTCGATCCCGGCAACTTCCTTGCCGGCGGCTCCGGGGAGCTCTGTCGGGAAGTACTGGCCAGAGTTCAACTTTCTTCTCTTTTCTTGCCGCATTGATGGCGCCACGGATGGTCGAGTCAATTGGAGCACAAATGTTCCTGGTTCCATAGGCAACTTGAGGGCAGCACGCTTTGACAGGTCGTCAGCAACGCTGTTCTCGGCACGAGGGACATGCTCCATTTGGAGACTGTCAAAGCGCTCTTCCAATTTCCTCACTTCATCTACGTAGGCTTGCATCAACGGACTTTGATAGTTCTTGTTGACCTGCCTGACGACAAGCTGTGAATCACCTTTGATAATGAGCTTTTTGATACCAAGGTCTGCCGTGATCCTAAGACCGGCAAGCAAACCTTCGTACTCTGCAGTGTTGTTGGTTGAACTCTCCCGGGGAAAATGCATTTGGACTACATACTTGAGGTGCTCTCCGGTGGGTGCGACAAGCAGCACACCAGCACCGACGCCTTGCAGCGAAAAAGCCCCGTCAAAGTACATAACCCATTGCTGATCGATTTCCTTGCCATGGAGACTTGTTTCTTGAACTTCTTCGTCTGGCGTCGGGGTCCATTCTGCAATGAACTCCGCCAAGGCCCTGCTCTGAATTGTGGAAGTACTTTCAAACTTAAGACCAAAGCTGGACAGCTCCAACGCCCACTCCATGATCCTGCCGGTTGCCTCCGGATTTTGCAAAATCCGTTGCAACGGAAAGCGAGTGACGACGGTGATCTCATGTGCTTGAAAATAATGGCGCAACTTTCTTGAGGCCATAAGGAGGCCGAAAAGCAACTTCTGCACACCAGAATATCTTGACCTAGCCCCTTGTAAGAGGGAGCTAACAAAATAAACTGGGCGCTGCACCACCTTTTTCTTCCGCACGGGCTCTTCTGTTTGCGCAGATCCTGTCTTGCCGGGATCAACTCTTGCCGGGGAAGATCTTGCCACGTCATCTGGCGGTCCTTCCGCTGATGTTGCCTCCTCATCAGCTTCCCTCTGCGCCACCAGCGCAGCACTAACCACTTGATTTGTCGCCGCCAGATACAGCAGCAACGGTTCTTGTGGTTTAGGTGTGACTAGCGTCGGCGGAGAAGAAAGGTATTTCTTCAAATCTTGCAGCGCCGCCTCCGCTTCCGGGGTCCATTTCATTGGACCTGCCTTCTTCAAAAATTTGAAGAAGGGCAGGGCGCGCTCAGCAGATTTGGAAATAAACCTGCTTAGAGCAGCAACACAGCCGGCAAGACGACGCACATCCTTGACGCGTCTCGGCGCTTCAATTTGCTCAATGGCTCTGATCTTGTCGGGGTTAGCTTCGATTCCCCGGCAAGATACAAAGAATCCGAGGAGCTTGCCGGAAGGAACACCGAACACGCACTTCTCAGGATTGAGCTTCAAGTTGATCTTGCGCAAGTTCGCAAATGTTTCTTCTAAGTCTTGAATGAGCGTTGCTTTATCCTTAGTTTTGACCACTATATCATCCATATACTCCTCCATATTTCTATGGAGTTGTGGCTCAAAACCAATCTGGATTGCTCTGGCAAATGTTGAACCAGCACTTTTCAACCCGAAAGGCATTCGTATAAAACAATACGTACCACATGGGGTGATAAAGGCGGTCTTCTCTTCATCTTCCTTTGCCATAAAAATCTGATGATACCCTGAATAGGCATCAAGGAAGGACAGGAGATCACAACCAGCGGTGGCATCCACAATCTGGTCGATGCGCGGCAAGGGAAAAGGATCTTTTGGACAAGCTTTATTGATATCTGTATAATCGATACAAAGCCTCCATTTCCCGTTCGCTTTCCGCACTACAACCGGATTGGCCAACCAGGTTGGATGAAGCACTCCTTTGACCAGTCCTGCCGCCTCCAGCTTCTTAATTTCTTTGGCAATGAACTCTTGCCGCTCCAAAGCCTGTTTCCTCACCCTTTGCTTGACGGGCCGCGCATGAGGACAGACAGCAAGGTGGTGCTCAATTACTTTCCAGGGAACGCCGGGGATGTCAGACGGTTGCCATGCAAACACGTCGACATTCGCCCGCAGGAAAGCAACGAGCGCGCTTTCCTATTTGTCATCTAGGGTGGAACTTATGGTGAAAGTTCCCCCCATCCCGTCCTCCCTGGCAGGCACCTTCTTGGTTTCCGGCGGGGCAGCCTTGGAGTTCTTGTTCTTGCCGGTGGAACTCTCTGGCACGTCTTCGACGGAAGTGCAGCACTCCGAGGAGGTGCGCTTGCCGGAGTTGGCGCCGAGGTTACTGCCGGTCTTCTTCTTCCCCCCGGGAGTTCCAGCGGCAGGAGCAGATGCCTTGATGGCAGGTGCTGCAACTGCTTCCCGGTAAAGTTGGTCGGCACAGATGAGCGCATCCTTCTTATCGGAATGGATAGTGATGACGCTCAACGGCCCAGGCATCTTCAAGATGTTGTATGCGTAGTGTGATGCCGCCATAAACTTAGCCAGCGCTGGCCGACCAAGGATCCCATTGTATGACATGGGGATCTTGGCGACATCAAACACCACCTTTTCGGTCCTGAAGTTAAGCTCGCTGCCAAATGTTACCGGCAGCGTGATCTTGCCCTTAGGCTGGGTTCTTCCCGGGTTGACCCCTTGAAACGTACCCGTTTCCTCGAGGTCTTCGTCGGGAATCTGAAGCTTTGTGAGCACATCTGGTGAGATTAAGTTTAGGCCGGCCCCGCCGTCAACTAACATCTTCGTCACCTTGAGGTTGCGAATTGTTGGGGAAACCAACAATGGCAAGCACCCGACCGCAGTTGTGCGATCAGGGTGATCCTCGGCGTCAAAGATGATAGGCGTGCTGGACCACTTCAGAGGCCTACATGCATCGGGGGATGGCTCTGCCGCATTAACCTCCCGCATCCACTGTTTAAGTTGGCGGTGGGAAGAATGCAGCAAGGCACCCCCATCAATGCACATAGCCTCCGTAGCCTTCTGGAATTCCTGCTCACTGGACTCGTCATCTTCCTCATCATCATCCCCTTCTTTATCTCGGCCCCGAGCAGGCCGATCCTTCTGTTGCTTGGCCTTGCTGCGGCGACCCCCTCGGCCGCCGCGTTTCTTGCCGGACCCCTCAGCACCATCTTGGGCCTTCTCCTTGTCTCGCCTCTCGTATTCAGCCTTCTGCTTCTCGGCAAGCTGCTCAACTTGCCGGCAGTTCTGGAGATCGTGGCCCTTAGTGCGATGGATCTTGCAATACTGCTTGCCGGAGTTCTCCGACTTGTCGGCAGCCGCCAAGGCCTGACAGGAAGGGCACCCGGCAAGATCCTTGCCGGGGTCACCAACCTTGGCCTTCTTGGCAGCGCCAGGGTTGCCGGATTCCTCGACGGCAAGCACGGCCTTGCCTCCGTGCTTCCTATTCCGCCGCCGGCCTTTCCTTGAAGGAGCCGCGGCGTCTTCTTCTTCCGAGTCGCCTGTCGCACCAACAGCCTCACCGGGGAGTTTCCTCCCCTCTTCAGCTCGAGCGCACTTGTCGGCCAAAGTGTAAAGCTCGGCGATACTCCTGACTTTGTTCATTGCCAGCTCTTCCCGCATCCTGCGGTTACGCACGTTCTGATGGAACGCGCTAATGACAGCGGCAGGATGAACGTCAGGAATATTGTATTGCACCCGGCTGAATCTCTGCATAAACTTGTGCAGGGACTCGCCCTCCTTCTGAGGGATGATGTGCAAATCACTTTCTTGGCCTGGAGCTTGGTGGCCTCCAACAAAGGCGCCAACAAACTGATGGCACATATCTGACCAGCAAGAAATAGAATCCTCCGGCAGATGCATCAACCACGACCTGACGTTGGGTTTGAGCACCAATGGGAAGTAGTTGGCAAGTATCTTGTCATCTCGGCCCCTGGCAGCTTGCACCGCAATGGTGTAGATGCTCAGGAACTCCGAGGGATGGGTCTTGCCGTCATATTTCTCCGGGACCTCTGGCTTGAAGGTTCGGAGATTGGGCCACTGGACTTGCCGCAGCTCACGGGTAAACGCTGGAGATCCTACCTCGTAAGGCAAGTCTCCTACGTTCCCTGGCGCGGGCTCATCGACAACCGGCCCCGCGCGCTTATCAGACTGATAGCGCGCTTCCCGTCGCCACTCGATGGTTGTTCGAGCGTCCTCCTTGCCTCGTTCCTGGAGAACCAGACGCTGATCATGGCGCATCCGTGGATCGGACGACGCCGTGGAAACTTCTTCATGGCGGTCGACTTGCTGAGTCGTCGGCCGCTGCTGACGCCGCGGAGGAGAGTGCACTGTAGTTGCACCACCTCCGGTTTTCTCTGCACCGGCTCGCGTCGGATCGATGGGCCTCCGCTGAGAGGGCCCTGCCTCTTGCGGTCCATCCTTGTTAGCGAAGCCGATAAGGCTCTGGATAGTAGCTCGCCACTCCTCCATCTTCTCCGGGGCGGGAGGAAAATCGAGGAGCAGCTGTGCACGTGCCAAGGCTTCCGCTGGCGTAGGTGGTGGCGACAGGTGCGAGGTGCGTGAGGTGCTCTGACTCCTAACCAAGTTAGAAGGAGCACCGCCACAGTCACGCGACCACGCGCCACCTTCGCCGGCAGCTCGGTGTGCATGCTGGTCCCGCGCATCTTGGGATCTATGCACAGAAACCTTTTCGTAGGGACGCCCCGAACCACCAGCGCCATGATGTCGCTCATCTCGCACGACCTGGGCAGGTTGCGAGGCTCGCGCCGGCGCGGGAGCTCCAGCAGGCGCTCTTCGATCTCTAGAGTTTGTTGTGCCACCCGTAGGCAACACAACGCCATCTCTAGATCCAGCGGCGCGCAAGTTACCACTGCCACTGCGAACGATACCACTCGCTTGGCTTGGGTCACCAGAACGCCGCGGGGGTTCCAGTCCTCTTCCTTCTGCACCCACACCATCGCCTGTCTGCGAAGGCGCGAGCAAAACGGACCCGGACAGTTGTGCTGTCGCAATGTTCTTCTTCTTGGGCGGCATGATGATGAAGATGATGAAGGAACTAGGGCGTCGACCACCAGATCAGGTTCACGCAAACCTCAGTCCCCCTACCTGGCGCGCCAAAGATGTCGGGGTACGACACCTATGGGATCCCGAGAGACCCCTTTACGATTCGGCGGGGGGAGAGGTATACGCAAAGAGCAGAACCAGTGATCGACGCCGGAAGGTTTTACCCAGGTTCGGGCCGCTGATCAGCGTAAAACCCTACTCCTGCTTTGTGTTCTTATTGATGTTCTTGAGCCCAGCCTTCAGGAGCGCACGCAATGAACAGTGCGTTCAAAGAGCAGCTACGCATGCAGAATGGGCCAGAAGTTCTCCTCCCCCTGTAGCAGTCGCCTTGGGCCTCCTTTTATATGATCAAAGGGGTCTCCACAGTGGCAAAATGTACATACATTGAGGTGTAAAGTAGCTACAGGGTATCATACCTAACCCCTGACGGATTAGGACAAACGCATTTAATGCACCGTGAGGTGTCCGTTTAGGTGTCCTCACTTTCTTGGGGATGGAAAAAGGGGCCATCCCATCAGCACCGCTTAAGCTCTCCTCCACTGGCGCGTTGCCACGCATCCAGAGAAGGACCCAAAATGTCAGGCTTTGTTACTGTGCCGGAGCGGTGGCATAGTGGCAGAATCTCGCCAGGCGCTGATCCTTGCCGGGCACCAATCCTTGCCGGGCGCCAGGGCTTGCCGGGCTCCTCGGGCCATCCCGGCAAGGATCTTGCCGGGGAGGCTGGCCTTCGATTTCCAGCTTTGCTTATTTGCTGATTCTCAGATCTCTGACTTGATGATTTCCTTGATGACTTAAATCGACCTCGAGCTGATCCCGGCAAGCCTTGCCGCGAGGACGGCTACAACTGCCCGTGCACAAGTAAGGGGTACTAGAGGCCCAATACTTAGTACACCGACAGAGCTGCATAGCTCGTATCCGGCAGGCTCGGCAGACCACCCAGCCGGCTTGGATGCCGGATAACTACTCTTCGTAAGCCATTGTAAGAGTGGAGAAAATGGTGAAGGAGGAGATAGGGGAGCGGCGGAGGTGTGCGATTCTTGGCCGGCGTCTGGCCTCATTTAAATAGGAGATTAAATAGACGATGGACGGGAGGAGCTCGGTCGGCGTTGCATTTAATGCTGGCCGGTCATGAACGGACGTGTGGCCGGAGTGAGTTTCTCGGCTTCCACACGGGTTTCATGGAGGCGTTTGAATGCGGCAAGGAGGCGTGTTCAGCCGGGCGTGCAGCGAGCGGCGCCCTCGACTCTGACGTACGACACCGCGCCATTCTTCCACTGACATGTGGGCTCGTTGGGTACCTGACCTGCATGTTAGTGACCCAACGCAGGCAGCGCACATCAGAGGAGCTCTTGGTGGGCCAGGGCGGTGAGAAGAGGGCATTTCATAAACTAGTGATTGTTCATTGAGTGTGATGTCATCTAATTCATGTAGGTTGATAAGCCTACTATATAATGTAAGAGAATTTTAAAAATTTCATATATACATTGATAGCCCGTTCGATACGTTGTGATTCATAAAGACCGCTGCAAACATCAATGTTCTGCTTATCACAGATAAGATTGATTAATACCCGTAACAATCCATGTCCTTAACAAAGGGTGCATGCATGTATAGGTTGAGCGTGTGTCTTGCATCGTGTGCTGTGTGCATGCAGGCGTGCGAGTGTTGTGTGCGTGCATGTGTACGTTTCAGTGTTGCATGCATGTGTGCGTGCGTGCGTGTGTTCGTGCGTGCATGTGTACGTGTCAGTGTTGCACGCCTGCATGCGTGCGTGTGTTCGTGCGTGCATGTGTACGTGTCAGTGTTGCACGCCTGCATGCGTGCGTGTGTTCGTGCGAGTGTTGCGTGCGTGCATGTGTACGTGTGAGTATTGCATGCATGCATGCGGGTGTTGCAGGCATGTTTGTGCGCATGTGTGATGTGTTTGTATTCACCAGAGTGGCTCGTGCGTGCGTGCAATTAAAATGGCCGGCTCAGCATACCATCACAAGGCGACCTTGTCCACTGTGGTTAGGGCGCACGGGCTGCCAACCAGAGGTCTCACGACTTCGAATCCCCACCGACCACTAATTTATTACCATTTCTGTCTTTCATATACGCGCTGACAGGTGGGCCCTACGGTAATATGCGCTGGTGAACATGGACCATTTGACTGGTCAATTGATCATGTCATCAACAAATTACGGAGCTGTATGGTGAGCCAGTGACCGTATGATCACCATAAAATGTATTTTATTAACACAGTACAGACGCAAGCTACCATTTCTTTCTTTCATATACGCACTGACAGGTGGGCCCCATGGTTACGTGCGCTGATGGTGCAACACTAGTTGCTCCACGTGGAGCGTTTGACTAGTCAATTGATCGTGTCATCAACAAATTACGGAGTTGTACGGTGAGCCACTGACCGTATAATCACGACATGTCTTTTTTTAACACAGTACAGACGCAAGCGCTCATATATACACGCAAACACTCACCGCTATAAGCGCACACACGCACACCCTACCCCTATGAGCACCTTCGAGAGAGTGAGCCATCAAATGATCTTGAGATTTTATGAAGTCACCATAGGCGCCTTGTAGTCGAGGGGAACGTCTCTTCCCACTGAACGCACATCGCCGGAAAATACTAAAATTAATCCAGGATAAATGCAAGCACCAGGACTTTAACCCTGGTGGGCTAGGGAAACCACTGTCCTCCTAACCATCCAACCACAGGTTGGTTGGCACCACAAAATGTATATGGTGACTGTAATGAGCTTATTCTGAAGTCCACTGACCATATCGTGCTCTCGCTTCAAATACAATGACCGTAAGTGTCGTCAACAAAATACGGAGCACGCATCAAATACAATGACCGTCAGTGTCGTCAACAAAATACGGAGACGTATGGTGAGCTAGATACCGTATGATCACCACAAGAATGTATACAGTGACCGTAATGAGCATATTCTGAAGTCCAGTGACCGTATAGTGCTTTTGCTTGAAATACAGTGACCGTCACGCGTGAATGTGTCAGGGGCATACTTTTAGAGGGCCGAGAGATAGTTTGTGTGCGTACGTGAAAGTGGTGTAGAGAGAGGGGCTATGCGGTGGAGACAAAGAGAGATATGCCCTTCGTTTCCCTTTCCCGTGACTAATATTTTAGGAGAAAATATAAACATTCACAATGCAGAACAAATATTATTGGATGCACCATGCAATTAACTTTCATGTATAACTTTGTACTATTGTATGTGCTTATTTTCTTACTGGCCGATTGTGTGTGGGGTGTGGTGGGCACATCATTTCTAGTTGTGGTGGGTTGACGTGAGGACTCATGGGTCGGTTCCATCCTGCGCCACATAGGTTGGACCAAGACGCGTTATACGAAGACCCATGGAGGACTAGGCGTACAAGACGAAGCTACCAGAGTCGTGGAGGACTCTATCCCCACTGATGATAAGCCGACTATATATGATTTGAAACCCTAGGCCCCGAGTATGTTATATAAGCCCAGGGCTAGTTCGTCGATAGTATACACACACGCACAATGCCTGGTATTCACGTGTACTTTGTACACACCCCTATCACAAATATACAGTACCAGGAGTAGGCTTTCTCCTCAACTGCAAGGGCCCGGACTTGGGTAAAACTTTGCCTCGTATTACCATCCAACCTAACAGTCAGGGATATCCTACCGAATGATCTGATGGAATCATATCTGCCAACTAGTAAGAGAGAGGTGTGGGGGGGGGGGGTCATGTGTTTCGAGAGAGGCCTAAAGATAATGTGCGTGCGGGAGACACATAGGCACATATATGTGCCTATAGAGGGCCAGTAGAGACCGTGCGTGTGTATATATGCATGTGAGAGAAATAGTGTTTTGCAACTGAGATTAGTGAAAAGAGTGGTACATAGTAGTAAGAAAGAGAGAGGGAGATATATAGAGAGAGTGTGCATGAGACACCCCGGGAGAGAGTGTGAGCATGTGTGAGAGAGAAATGCTGATATATATAAAGTGTGTGCACTTATGCGTCAGATAGAGAGATATATAGCGCGTGTGTGAGAACGGGCCAAGGCATAGTTCATCTACGTGTAAAAGGCGGTTCTACGCATTAAATTAAAATATAAATGGCATTATTATTTTTGGATGAGATCATGAATTTTGCAATTTGCGTATGAACGAACATTGGTCTATCAGACACCCATACTCTATTGAATTCGAGCATGTGTATCGGTTTATTTCATATTATCGATCCATAGAGTGAGAGTGGCTTGAAATCCAGACAATGCATGGCTTTTGCAATTCATATATAAACATTAATTAGTGCACTCCGTGTTGTTAGTGTCAAGCACTTTATACATTTGTCACATACATGGATACATTCCAAATTGCTAGCTACGAAATAGAATACATGTTGAATTCAACATAAAGGTGGTTTCGAAGATTCGAATTCATAGGAAGTGCATTCATCTATTTGAATTCGAGATAATGGCATTTGTAAATCAGATCTAAAAGGGGGCATCAATCTTTGTTGTGCGTTTGAACATGCTATATATTCATACGCATGTCTAACTATTTTTTGGCAACCAAGGAGATTATATCTGGAACCATGCAGAATTGAGGTAAGCTGCATATTTTTTAATATATACTCGTGTACAATGTATATTCAAATGTACCCCCTCCATTCCAAAATAATCGTAGTTTTAGGATTTTCAAGAGTCAAGATTTGTGAAGTTTGACAAATCCTGAAAGTTCAATTCAAGAGAACTGTAAACGTTAATGCTTCTGCTCCCAAATATTGAACGAAGCGCCAAATAAGCCTCTGGTCGCCCGAAACCACGCGAGACTAGTGTTTGGTGGTAGGAAATTACTGTCCTGACTCTGACCCGTGTAGCCTATCGGCCCGATGTCCAAAGGTCTAAACCAGGGTAGGTTTGTAACTTCACCAAGACTACAGTCTTAACCACCTCCGAGAAGCATTCATACACTGTGGGCGCCTAAACACCCATGCGCTCGGCCGAAATCTATCCCTCCCACTATTTGGGACACCTGAGATTACTTTCCTACCCCCGACCCACAATATGTTCAAAATTTTAGATGGGGGCAAAGTTTGTAACTTTCCCCAAATTTCAAACTAGAACGTCCCAAACCGAAACATTGTTCCCCCTTAGTTCCCCTCCCTCCGTTTCCCCATTCATACTCCGTGGGCGCCAAAACGTCCTCTCCACCAGCCGCGAAACCCCAGGCTCCTCCGTCCTCCACCCCATCGCGCCCAATCCACCGTCGCCCTCCTCCATCACGCCGGAGCCGGTACCCCGATGTCGTCATCCAATGCAACCACAACCGCAACGCCCTCAAGGACTTAGCAGCTGAAGCCGAGGCAGAGCTGCCTCCACGACGCCGACACCGATGTGCGTCGTACCAGAACCACTTCGACCACGCCATCCTGCGCCTCACCGCTGCCGCTCCACTGTCACAACCGTCCACCACACCGGAGCTGTTCCCGCTACGCCGTCATTCGCCGCCTCAAATATGGTTCCCCGTCGCCAACAGACGACCACCGCACCACACTCAACAACTTGGCCATGGGTTTGTCCAAGGCTCCACCATCCTCCACAACTTCTCGTTTCCAGTGAACCACAAGAAGATCGTTGGAAAAACAGAAGGAGGACACAACACTGCTAGCAGAAAGAGGTACTCCTCTTCCCTTATTCGTGCAAATCTTACGTCTCTGCTCACACCGTGTTCATCCCACGAAAGAAACTAGTTGAGCGCTTCTTACTGCACCTTCTTCATGATACTAAATGCACAAGGTTTCCTCTCATTTACTATTTCACCTTAGCTAGAGGTCAGTCGCCCACCTGGATTTCAATTCAGGGTCAGTTGATTCGCAATTAAAAGAAGCAGCACCCGCTTAGGCGTGCGGAGCACCTAGTCCGCCTGTTCGCCGGGGAAGCGGCGCATCGCTGTCTATCATAGGGGTGTGGGGTGCAGGAGCTGCTTGCGCCCGATCTGGAGGTTGGTGGGGCTTGAAGGGATGGCCGGGGGGCGGTGCCAAGCACGGCGGTGCGGTGAGGTCGATGGGAGGGCGGAGGCAGGGGACTGGGCCGGTGGTCGCTGGTGTTTCGAGGAAAATCGTCAACACTGATTGGCTGGAGGTAGATGAACGCGATCTGCCCATTCTTTGTACATCGGACGGTGCAGAAAAAATGGACTAACCTATTTGTTTTCAGTCGACCGTTATTTTCATAGGACCACACCTTGTGGTGTGCTGGAGGAGTATCTGCATTTCCCAGCCATCCCTGTGCTCATATTTCAAAATCCTAGAACCTAATTTCGTGTGCCATGCATGTTGTAGAGCTATCATATGTCTCCCGTCATTTATTTCTCACCCACTTGCTATCTGCTACTTTTACACTGTACTACTTGTGCACACACTTCACCCATACTCACACTATTGTTTTTTTATGCATGGGTTTTTTAGACTCTGACGCACTGTTGATGAATACACAAAAGAAAAGATAGAAGTCGCTCCAGTGTAATTCGAGGATAAGTACTAAGCGTTTCAGCGCTCTAAAGGGTGTAGTGTCAGCGGATGGAGACAGTAAACGTAGCTATGCAGTTGATGATCTCAATTGCTACACACAACCATCCCAGGTGCTTGCTTTAACTTTGCGTTGTCAAATGTGGTTGCATGTTGCATATGGTGTCTAGCTTGTATTGCTTCCAATTTGGTTAAATCGCATCTGCTTACTTTACACATTATACCTTTGATAATGACATGCCTTCCTGTTTTTGATACATACTACATCTGTCTATTAACCATGTTCTTACATCAAACTAATGCTCTTGTGTATCCCTCATCAATCAATTATGATGAGACAGTCACCCCAGTGGGTTACTATGAGACGCGCTACTCTTTTAAAGAGTGTAGTGTCATCCTCCCCACATGATTCTCAAGAAACTACAAGGCTAAATGAAGATAGTCAACGTAGCTCTGTAGTTGATGACCGCAATTCCCCTACACCACCATCGCAGGTGCTTGCTCTTACTTGACAATGTGATATGTGGTTGCATGTTGTAGATGGTGTCTACCTTGTAATGCTTCTAATTAGGGTAAATTGCATCTACTTAGTTAACACATTATACCTGTGAATATGACATGCCTTCCTGTTTTTGGTACGTACTACGTCTTTCTATTAACCATGTACTTACATCAAACTACTTTTCTTGTGTATCCCTCATCAATCACTTCTGACGAGACACCTTCAAATTGACAGTGTAATATTGGTTGCATCTTACATATCATTTCAAGCATGTACTGCCTCTAATTTGTTGAAATGCCACTTATAATGAGACACTTCTAACTTGGTAGAGTGATTTTGGTTGGATCTTTCATATGCTGTCTAGCTTGCATTGCTTCCAATTTGTTGAATTGCCTTCTGCTGAGCATTTTTCGTACATATTCCATCCTCCTACAATGTGGTTGCCTTACATAAAAGTTATGTTCGTCAGTATCATGCATCAACGAATTTGGAAGAGCAAATTTCATTCCTTTTTCTTGTGTGTTTGACTTGACAAGGCAAAATCTAAAAGGATGAACGCACAGGATGATGGTGGTCCTCTGGAGCAACCGAAATAGATGATCTCTACAGATTATCCTACTACTCCTACTGCAGTGCAAGTTCCAAATCTCATCTCCCCTACTCCACAACCACAGGTGCTTGCTCTAACATGGCAGTGTGATATCTGGTTGCATGTTGCATATGGTGCCTAGCTTGTATTGCTCCTAATTTGTTAAATCGCATCTCCTTAGCTTACACATTATACCTGTGAATATGACACGCCTTCCTATTTTTGGTACATACTACATCTGCCTATCACACCATGTTCTTACATCAAACTACTATTCTTGTGTATCCTGCATCTATCACTTATGATGAGACAGTCACGCCCGTGGGTTAGTATGAGATGCGCTACTCTTATAAAGAGTGCAGTTTCATCCTCCACACATGATTTTCAAGAAACAACAAGTCTAAATGAAGATATTGAACGTAGCTCTGTACTTGAAGACCACATTTCCCCTACACCACCATCGCAGGTGCTTGCTCTAACTTCACAGTGTGATATGTGGTTGCATCCTGCATACGGTGTCTAGCTTGTAATCCTTCTAATTAGGGTAAATTGCATCTGCTTAGTTTACACATTATACCTGTAAATATGACATGCCTTCCTATTTTTGGTACATACTACATCTATCTGTTAACCATGTTCTTACATGAAACTACCGCTCTTCTATATCCTGCATCAATCACTTACGATGAGACACCTTTATTCATTGCATATTGCATATTATTTCTAGCCTTTTGCCATGTATTGCTTCTAATTTGTTCAAATACATTTATGAGGCCACCCTTTTAATTTGGCAGAGTGATATTGGTTTCATCTTTCATATGGTGTCTAGCTTGCATTCCTTCTAATTAGTTCAAACACCTTGTGCTTAGTTTACACTTTACACATCATACATGTCAATATGTCATGCCATCCTGTTTTTCATACATATTCCATCCTCCTATCATGTGGTTGCCTTACATGAAAGTAGTGTTCGTCAATATCATGCATCAATGAGTTCTGAAGAGCAAATTTTAGTCCTTTTTCTTGTGGGTTTGACTTGACAAGGCAAAATCAAAAAAGAGGAAGGAAAAGAGTAAGGAAGGCGATGATGGTGGTCCTCTACAGCAACGTAAATGGAGCATCTGTATGGATTCTCCTCGTACTACTAGTGCATTACAAGTTCCAAGTCTCTGCTCCCCTACTCCACCATTCCAGGTGCTTGCTCTAACTTGGCAGTGTGATACCTGGTTGCATGTTGCATATGGTGTCTAGCTTGTATTGCTTCTAATTAGTGTAAACTGCATCTGCTTAGCTTACACATTATACGTGTGAATATGACACGCCTTCCTGTTTTTGGTACATACTATATCTGTCTATCACACCATGTTCTTACATGAAACTACTCTTCTTGTGTATCCTGCATCAGTCACTTATGATGAGACACCTTTAAGTTGGCAGTGTGATATTGGTTTGCGTCTTGAATATGATTTCTACCATGTAGTGCTTCTAATTTGATGAACGCCACCTATGACGAGACAATTTTAACTTGGCAGAGTGATATTGGTTGCACCTTCCATATGGTGTCTATCTTGCAGTGCTTCTAACTTGTTGAAGTGCCTTCTGCTTAGTTACCACATCATAGGTGTGAATATGTCATGCCGTCCAGTTTTTCGTACATATTCCATCCTCGTATCATGAGTTTGCCTTTCATCAGAGTAGTGTTCGTCAGTATCATGCATGAATGAGTTCTGAAGAGCGAATTTCATTCCTTTTTCTTATCGGTTTGACCTCACAATGCAAAATCAATAAAGCGGAAGGAAATTGGTAAAGAATTGGATGATGGTGGTCCTTCCGAGCAACTGAAACGGAGGGTCTCTATAGATTCTACTCCGCCATCCTCCCAACAAGATTCGCACGACAACGCAAGGCTAGACAGTCAACGTAGCTATGTAGATGATGAGCACATCTCCCCTACTCCACCATCACAGGTGTTTGCTCTAACTTGGCACTATTATATGTGGTTGCATGTTACGTATGATGTCTAGCTTGTATTGCTTCTAACTTTGTTGTATTGCATCTGCTTACTTTACACATCATACCTGTGAATATGACATGTGTTCCTATTTCTAGAACATACTATATCTGATCACACCATGTTCTTACATCAGACTACTGTTCTTGCGTATCCCGCATCAGTCACTTATGATGAGGCACCTTTAAGTCGCCACTGTGATATTGGTTGCGTCTTGCATATGATTTCTAGCATGTACTGCTTCTAATTTGTTGAAATGCCAGACAGTTTGAACTTGGCAGAGTGATATTGGTTGCATCTTTCATATGGTGTCTAGCTTGCAGTGCTTCTAATTTGTTGAAACGCCTTCTGCTTAGTTACCACATCATAGGTGTGAATATGTCACGCCGTCCTGTTTTTCGTACATATTCCATCCTCGTATCATGTGTTTGCCTTTCATCCGAGTAGTGTTCGTCAGTATCATGCATGAATGAGTTCTGAAGAGCGAATTTTATTCCTTTTTCTTATTGGGTTGACTTCACAATGCAAAATCAATACAGCTAAAGTAAATTAGTAAGGTAGTGGATGATGGTGGTCCTTCGGAGCAACTGAAATAGAGGGTCTCTACAGATTCTACTCCGCCATCCTCCCAACAAGATTCGCAAGACAACACAAGGCTGGACAGTCAACGTTGATGTGTAGAAGATGAGCACATCTCCCCTACTCCACCATCATAGGTGCTTGCTCTAACTTGGCACTGTTATATGTGGTTGCGTGTTCCATATGATGTCTAGTTTGTATTGCTTCTAATTTTGTTGAATTGCATCTGTGTAGCTTACAACTTATACCTGCAACAATCACTTACCCATAAGACACATTTAACTTGGGAGTGTGATGTAGGTTGCATCTTGCATTGTCTTCTAGCTTGTACTGCTTCTAATTTGTTGAAATGGCACTTATGACGAGACACTTTTTTCCTGGTAGAGTGATATTGGTTGCATGTTCATATGGTGCCTAGCTTTCATTTCTTCTAATTTTGTTGAAATGCCTTCTGCTGACTGTTTTTCATACATATTCCATCCTCCTATCGTACGTGTGAATATGCAATGCTGTCGTTTTTTTGTATATATTCCATCCTCATATCATGCGCTTGCCTTACATCAAAGTAGTGTTCGTCTGTGTCATGCATCAACCAGTTATGCAGAGCTAATTTTATTCATCTTCTTGTGGTTTTGACTTCAGAAGGCAATATCAAAAAAGAGGAAGGAAAAGAGTAAGTTAGGGGATGTTGGTTGTCCTCCGGACCGACGCAAACGGAGGCTCTCTAGATTTGCCACTGCTACTGCTACTGCAGTTGAAGTCCCAAGTCTACATGATGAGTTCATCTCCCCTACTCCACCATCGCAGGTGCTTGCTCTAAGTTGACAGTGTGATAATTGGTTTCATGTTGCATATGTTGTCAAGCTTGTATTTCTTCTATTTTGATTAAATTGCACCTGCTAAGTTTATACGTTATACATGTGCATATGACATTCCTTTCTGTGTCTAGAATACACTGCATCTATCTATCATACCATGTTCTTACATCAAAGTACTGCTGTTGTGTATCCCACATCAATCACTCATGATTGGATGCTTTTAACTTGGTAGTGTGATAGTGGTTGCATCTTGCATTGATTTCTAGGTTGTACTGCTTCTAGTTTTTTGAAATGCCACTTATGACAGGACACTTTTAACTTGGCAGAGTGATATTGGTTGCATCTTTCATATGGTGTCTAGCTTGCATTACTTCTATTTTCTTGAAAATCCTTCTGCTTAGTTTACACATCGTAGTTGAGAATATGTCATGCCATCTAATTTTTCTTACATATTCCATCCTCCTCACACGGTTGTCTTACATCAAAGTATTGCTTGTCTGTATCATGCATCAATGAGTTCTGAAGAGCGATTTTATTCTTTTGTGTTGTGGGTACGGCTTGACATGGCAAAGTCAAAAAAGAGCAAGGAAAAGAATATAGTAGGGAATGGTGTTACTTGTTGGGTGCAATGGAAAAGGATCTTCCCTTGAGATTTTGCTGGTACTTATAATGCAGTAGAAGGCCCAAGTTCACCGGCTAAATCTACAAACACAGTATCACTTTCTCCACCAGCTGCAGCATCCCCTTGAACTGTATCGGCATCTCAATGAGTTACTCATTCGTTTGCTCCGCAACTAGCCTGTTCCCAAGCTGCCTTCACACCTAACACTACTTCCGAAGCACTGCTGACACAACAGGACTTGGCAAGATTAGATGAACCTCATGAGCATCAACACCAAGATGGTACCTGACCGAGTCAAGTTGCAGTTGCATGCTCCTTTATATGTACTCTCACAGTTTGATGTGCACTAACACTTTCCATATTCGTTGTTGAACTAGCACCACAACGCAAGCAAAAACAGACATCAGGGATAATGCTTGACAGATTAACAAAATCTAAAGGAGGAAGAATGGAGATCCATTTTGAGGCAGGTTCAAAAAGGCCACGTGATGCTACAGAGTCAGCCAAGTTAGTATCAGAGGCAGCCATTGCCATTATGTGTCATGCACGTATCCTCCCAACGTAGATCCAGTACAGGAATGAGAAAGAGGATACCCAGTTTAACACCTTCCTTGACCATTTATCCGTAAGTAATGTTATTCATCGCAATTTGTAATATTGTCTTGCTCTATCCCATACTTTCTAGCTTCCTCCTAATAAGACTCACATTCTTTTTTCAACAGATGAGGTTCAAGTTGGATCCGAAAGATGATGTAACTAAACAAGCATGCACTCATGTTTTTCAGTCTGCTCTGCGACAGTATCGGTATCACCTTAGAAAAACTCACTTCGAAGGCAAGGCTAACAATGAAATCGCCCAAACATCTCCAGTGGAATATATTACAGATGAAGACTGGACAACCCTTGTTAAACACTGGTCTGATCCAAAGTATCAGGTAGGGTATATGTATTTGATCAGATCACATATTGAACTCATATTTACGTATGTGCCTTACAAGTGTATCTTTTTCTAGGCTAACTATTTGAAGAACAAGACCAACCATTCTAAAGTGAAATTCCAATAGACAACAGGATCTCGTAGCTATATTGCACACTGCGAGGCTCTTGTAAATAGTGTTGGGAAATGTTGCATGGAAAACAAAAAAAATTCTACGCACACGCAAGATCTATCCATGGAGATGCATAACAATGAGGGGGAGAGTGTGTCTACGTACCCTTGTAGTCCGTAAGCAGAAGCGTTTAGTAACGCGGTTGATGTAGTCGAACTTCTTCGCGATCCAACCGATCAAGTACCAAACGTACGGCACCTCCGCGTTCAGCACATGTTCAGCTCGGCGATGTCCACGCCTTCTTGATCCAGCAAGACGGTGAAGTAGTGGATGAGTTCCGGCAGCACGATGGCATGGTGACGGTGATGCTATCTCTGCAGGGCTTCGCCTAAGCACTACGAGAATATGACCGAGGGACAAAACTGTGGAGGGGGGCGCCGCACACGGCTAAGAGATTGTCGTGGTCTTGTGTGGCGCCCCCCTCCCACATATATATAGGCAGGGGGGAGGGAGGAGCAGCCAAGGAGGCGCCCCAAGTGGGGCCGAATCCCACTTGGGATCCTACCCCTTGCCGCGCCCCCCTTGCCTTTCTTGGCGAGCGGGGAAAGGCAGGGGAGGGTGGCGCCCCCCTTTCCTTTCTCCCATGTGGAGGGGAAGGCAGGAGGGGCTAGTCCTCCCCCCTTTCCTTCCCTAGGGCCGGCGGCCAGGGAGAGGGGCACGCCAGCCCCCTTGTGGGCTGGTGTGTCTCTCCCCTTGGCCCATTAGGCCCATAGACCTCCCGGGGGTGTCCGAAACCCCTTCCGGTGCCCTGTTGACTACCTGGTGCACTCCGAAACTCTTCCGGTGTCCGAATATCATCATCCTATATATCAATCTTTACCTCCAAACCATTCCGGAGCTCCTCATCATGTCCGTGATCTCATCCAGGACTCCGAACAACATTCGGTCACCAAATCATATAACTCATATACCACTATATCGTCAACGAACGTTAAGCGTGCGGACCCTACGGGTTCGAGAACTATGTAGACATGACCGAGACACCTCTCCGGTCAATAACCAATAGCGGAACCTGGATGCCCATATTGGCTCCTACATATTCTACGAAGATCTTCATCGGTCGAATCTTATGACAACATATGTAATTCCCTTTGTCCGTCAGTATGTTACTTGCCCGAGATTCGATCGTCGGTATCTTCATACCTAGTTCAATATCATTACTGGCAAGTCTCTTTACTCATTCCATAATACATCATCTTGCAACTAACTCCTTAGTCACTTTGCTTGCAAGGCTTCTTATGATGTGTATTACCGAGAGGGCCGAGAGATACCTCTCCGATACATGGAGTGACAAATCCTAATCTCGATCCATGCCAACTCAACAGACACCTTTGGAGATACCTGTAGAGCATCTTTATGATCACCCAGTTACGTTGTGACATTTGATAGCACACAGGGCATTCCTCCGGTATCCGGGAGTTGCATGATCTCATAGTCGAAGGAATATGTATTTGACATTAAGAAAGCAATAGCAATAAACTGAACGATCATATGCTAAGCTAACGGATGGTTCTTGTCCATCACATCATTCTCCTTATGATGTGATCCTGTTATGAAATGACAACTCATGTCTATGGTTAGCAAACCTTAATCATGTTTTGATCAACGAGCTAGTCTAGTAGAGGCTCACTAGGGACACGGTATTTGTTTATGTATCCACACATGTATTTAAGTTTCTGGTCAATACAATTCTAGCATGAATAATAAACCTTTATCATGATTAAGGAAATATAATAATAACCATTTTATTATTGCCTCTAGGGCATATTTCCATCAGTCTCCCACTTGCACTAGAGTCAATAATCTAGTTCACATCGCCATGTGATTAACACCCATAGTTCACATCGCCATGTGACCAACACCCAAAGAGTTTACTAGAGTCAATAATCTAGTTCACATCACCATGTGATTAACACCCAAAGAGTACTAAGGTGTGATCATGTTTTGCTTGTGAGAGAAGTTTAGTCAATGGGTCTGTTACATTCAGATCCGTATGTATTTTGCAAATTTCTATGTCTACAATGCTCTGCATGGAGCTACTCTAGCTAATTGCTCCCACTTTCAATATGTATCCAGATTGAGACTCAGAGTCATCCGAATCGTTGTCAAAGCTTGCATCGATGTAACCCTTTACGGCGAACTCTTTATCACCTCCATAACCGAGAAATATTTCCTTAGTCCTCTTAGGTAACTATGGATAATTCTGACCGCTGTCCAGTGATCAACACCTGGATCACTATTGTACCCCCTTGCCAAACTCATGGCAAGGTACACATTAGGTCTGGTACACAGTATGGCATACTTTATATAACCTATGGCTCAGGCATAGGGAATGACTTTCATTCTCTCTCTATCTTCTGCCGTGGTCGGGCTTTGAGTCTTACTCAACTTCACACCTTACAATACAGGCTAGAACTCCTTCTTTGACTGATCCATTTTGAGCTCCTTCAAAATCTTGTCAAGGTATGTACTAATTGAAAATCTTATCAAGCGTCTTGATCTATCTCTATAGATCTTGATGCCTAATATGTAAGCAGCTTCACCGAGGTCTTTCATTGAAAAATTCTTATTCAAGTATCCTTTTATGCTATCCAGAAATTATATATCATTTCCAATCAGCAATATGTCATCCACATATAATATCTGAAATGTTACAGAGCTCCCACTCACTTTCTTGTAAATACAGGCTTCACCATAAGTCTGTATAAAACCATATTCTTTGATCACCTCCTCAAAGCGTATATTCCAACTCCGAGATTCTTGCACCAGTCCATAGATGGTTCGCTGGAGCTTGCACACTTTGTTAGCACCTTTAGGATCGACAAAAACTTCCGGTTATATCATATAGAACTCTTCCTCAAGAAACCCGTTAAGGAATGCAAGGTTTTTGACATCCATTTGCCAGATTTCATAATCATAAAATGCGGTAATTGCTAACATGATTCGGACAGACTTAAGCATCGCTACGGGTGAGAAAGTCTCATCGTAGTCAACCCCTTGAACTTGTCGAAAACCTTTTGCAACAAGTTGAGCTTTGTAGACAGTGATATTACCATGAGCGTCCATCTTCCTCTTAAAGATCCATTTATTCTTTATGGCTTGCCAATCATCGGGCAAATCGACCAAAGTCCACACTTTGTTCTCATACATGGATCCTATCTCAGATTTCATGGCCTCAAGCCATTTATTGGAATCTGGGCTCATCATAGCTTCTTCATAGTTCGTAGGTTCGCCATGGTCTAATAACATGACTTCTAGGACAGGATTACCGTACCACTCTGGTGCGGAACATGCTCTATTCGACCTACGAGGTCCAGTAGTAACTTGATCCAAAGTTTCATGATCATCATCATTAGCTTCCTCTCTAGTTGGTGTAGGCATCACGGGAACGGATTTCTCTGATGTGCTACTTTCCAATTCGAGAGAAGGTACAATTACCTCATCAAGTTCTACTTTCCTCCCACTCACTTCTTTCGAGAGAAACTCCTTCTCTAGAAAGGATCCATTCTTAGCAACAAAGATCTTGCCTTCGGATCTATGGTAGAAGGTGTACCCAATAGTTTCTTTAGGGTATCCTATGAAGACGCACTTCTACGATTTAGGTTTGAGCTTATCAGGTTGAAGCCTTTTGACATAAGCGTCGCATCCCCAAACTTTAAGAAATGACAACTTAGATTTCTTGCCAAACCACAGTTCATACGGTGTCATCTCAACGGATTAGACGGTGCCCTATTTAATGTGAATGCGGCTGTCTCTAATGTATAACCCCAAAATGATAAAGGCAAATTGGTAAGAGACATCATAGAACGCACCATATCTAATAAAGGACGGTTACGATGTTCGGACACACCATTACGTTGTGGTGTTCCAGGTGGCGTGAGTTGTGAAACAATTCCACATTTTCTTAAATGAAGGCCAAACTCGTAACTCAAATATTCACCTCTGCAATCAGATCATAGAAACTTTATTTTCTTGTTACGATGATTCTCTACTTCACTCTGAAATTCTTTGAACTTTTCAAATGTTTCAGACTTGTGTTTCATCAAGTAGATATACCCATACCTACTCAAATCATCTGTAAAGGTTAGAAAATAACGATACTTGCCGCGTGCCTCAACACTCATTGGACCATATACATTGGTATGTATTATTTCCAATAAGTCATTAGCTCGCTCCATTGTTCCGGAGAATGGATTTTTAGTCATCTTGCCCATGGTTCGCAAGTATCAAATGATTCATAATCAAGTGATTCCAAAAGTCCATCCACATGGAGTTTCTTCATGCGCTTTACACCAATATGACCTAAACGGCAGTGCCACAAGTATGTTGCACTATCATTATCAACTTTGCATCTTTTGGCATCAATATTATGAATATGTGTATCACTACGATCGAGATTCAATAAACCATTCACATTGGGTGTATGACCATAGAAGGTTTTATTAATGTAAACAGAACAACAATTATTCTCTGAATTAAATGAATAACCGTATTGCAATAAACATAATCTAATCATGTTCATGCTCAACGCAAACACCAAATAACATTTATTTAGGCTTAACACTAATCCCGAAGGTAGAGGGAGTGTGCGATGGTGATCATATCAATCTTGGAAACACTTCCAACACACATCGTCACCTTGCCCTTTACTAGTCTCCGTTTATTCTGCAACTCCTGTTTCGAGTTACTGATCTTAGCAACTGAACTGGTATCAAATACCCAGGGGCTACTATGAATACTAGTAAGGCACACATCAATAACATGTATATCAAATATACCTTTGTTCATATTGCCATCCTTTTTATCCGCCAAGTATTTAGGCCAGTTCCGCTTCTAGTGACCATTCCCTTTGCAGTAGAAGCACTTAGTTTCAGGCTTAGGTCCAGCTTTGGGCTTCTTCACGGGAGTGGCAACTTGTTTTCCATTCTTCTTGAAGTTCCCTTTCTTTCCCTTGCCCTTTTTCTTGAAACTAGTGGTCTTGTTTAACCATCAACACTTGATGCTCTTTCTTGATTTCTACCTTTGCTGATTTCAGCATCGCGAAGAGCTCGGGAATCATTTTCGTCATCCCTTGCATATTATAGTTCATCACGAAGTTCTAGTAGCTTGGTGATAGTGACTAGAGAACTTTGTCAATCACTATCTTATCTAGAAGATTAACTCCAACTTGATTCAAGCGATTGTAGTACCCAGACATTCTGAGCACATGCTCACTGGCTAAGCTATTCTCCTCCATCTTGTAGGCAAAGTAGAGGTCTCATACCTCTCTACATGGGCATGAGTCTGAAATACCAATTTCAGCTCTTGGAACATCTCATATGTTCCGTGGCGTTCAAAACATTGTAGAAGTCCCGGTTCTGAGCCGTAAAGCATGGCACACTAAACTATTAAGTAGTCATCATATCGAGCTTGCCAAATGTTCATAACATCTGCATCTGCTCCTGCAATAGGTCTGTCGCCTAGCGGTGCATCAAGAACATAATTCTTCTATCCAGCAATGAGGATAATCCTCAGATCACGGACCCAGTCCGCATCATTGCTACTATCATCTTTCAACTTAGTTTTCTCTAGGAACATATCAGAAATAGGGGAGCTATATTGCGAGCTATTGATCTACAACATAGATATGCAAAAACTATTAAGACTAAGTTAATGATAAATTTAAGTTCAATTAATCAAATTGTTAATGAACTCCCACTTAAATTAACATCCCTCAAGTTATCTAAGTGATACATGATCCAAATCAACTAACCCATGTCCGATCATCACGTGAGATGGGGTAGTCATCAATGGTGAACATCTCTATGTTGATCATATCTACTATATGACTCACGTTCGACCTTTCGGTCTCCAGTGTTCCGAGACCATGTCTGTACATGCTAGGCTCGTCAAGTTTAACCCAAGTATTCTGCATGTGCAAAACTGTCTTACACACATTGTATGTGAACGTAGAGTCTATCACACCCGATCATCACGAGGTGCTTCGAAATGATGAACTTTGGCAACGGTGCATACTCGGGGAGAACACTTTTATCTTGAAATTTAGTGAAGGGATCATCTTATAATGCTACCGCCATTCTAAGCAAAATAAGATGCATAAAGGATAAACATCACATGGAATCAAAATATGTGACATGATATGGCCATCATCATCTTGTGCTTTTGATCTCCATCTCCAAAGCATCATCATGATCTCCATCATCACTGGCTCGACACCTTGATCTCCATCGTTGCGTCGGGGTCGTCTGGCCAACTATTGCTTCTACAACTATTGCTAACGCATAGCGATAAAGTAAAGCAATTACATGGCGCTTGCATTTCATACGATAATTAAGAGACAACCCTAAGGCTCCTGCCGGTTGTCGATATTACAAAACATGATCATCTCATACATCAACATATATCACATCACGTCTTGACCATATCACATCACAACATGCCCTGGAAAAACAAGTTAGACGTCCTCTACTTTGTTGTTGCAAGTTTTACGTGGCTGCTACGGGCTTCTAGCAAGACCCTTCTTAACTACGCAAAAACCACAACGGTGATTTATCAAGTTTGCTGTTTTAACCTTCTTCAAGGACCGGCCGTAGTCAAATTTGATTCAACTAAAGTAGGATAAATAGACACCCGCCAGCCACCTTTATGCAAAACAAGTTGCATGTCAGTCGGTGGAACCGGTCTCATGTGCGTGGACATGTAAGGTTGGTCCGGGCCGCTTCATCCCAAAATACCGCCGAATCAAAATAAGATGTTGGTGGTAAGCAGTATGACTATCACCGCCCACAACTCTTTGTGTTCTACTCGTGCATACGGATGCCACTGTTGGGAAACGTTGCATGGAAAACAAAAAAATTCTATGCACACGCAAGATCTATCCATGGAGATGCATAGCAACGAGGGGGAGAGTGTGTCTACGTACCCTTGTAGACCGTAAGGGGAAGCATTTAGTAACGCGGTTGATGTAGTCAAACTTCTTCGCGATCCAACCGATCAAGTACCGAATGTACGTCACCTCCACGTTCAGCACACATTCAGCTCGGTGACGTCCTCGCCTTCTTGATCCAGCAAGACGACGAAGTAGTGGATGAGTTCCGGTAGCATGACTGTGTGGTGACGGTGATGGTGATGCTACCTCCGCAAGGCTTCGCCTAAGCACTATGAGAATATGACCGAGGGACAAAACTGTGGAGGGGGGCGCCGCACATGGCTAAGAGATTGCCGTGGTCTTGTGTGGCACCCCCTCCCACATATATATAGGTGGGGGAGGGAGGAGCAGCCAAGGAGGCGTGCCAAGTGGGGCCGAATCCCACTTGGGGTCCTGCCCCTTCATGCGCCCCCCTTGCCTTTCTAGGCGAGCGGGGAAAGGCAGGGGAGGGGGGCACCCCCCTTTCCTTTCTCCCATGTGGAGGGGAAGGCAGGAGGGGCTAGTTGTCGCGGTGGAACACGATCACCTATGGGGCCATCAGCCCCTTGTGGTTCGGCAAGGGGGAAGGTCACGTCGCACAAAGAGCAGAAGCCATGGAACAACATGACAGAGGTGACGCTGGTGGTTTTTACCCAGGTTCGGGCCGCTGGGAAGCGTAAAACCCTATTCCTGCTTTGGTGGATTGATGGAAGGACCGCGATGAACACGCAGCGCTCAAGCCCGACAAGGTTGCCTCGGGGAGAGTAGCTATGCGTGTATGAGTATACAAGGGTCTGAATCCTTTTTAGGTTGCCATGGCCCTCCTTTTATAGGCTAAGGGGTAACCACAGTGGCAAAACAGTCATTATCTAGTGATTAGATAGCCAACAGTGCTATCATGCCTAACTCTGGCAGTTAGGACAAAGTGCATTAAATGCACTGCTAGGTGTCATGCTGAGGATGTAGCCCAGCAAGCCTGCCGCGCCGCTTAGTCATCTTCTACCTGTCTGCATGACACGCCTCTGGACGGGTGTCATATAGAGGTAATCTTCCTTCCAAATGGCTGCCACGTGCCAAATGACAGCCACTTAATCACTTGGGGGCTCGACACCGCACTGATAGATGACTTGCGTTGTGGTGCGGTGGAGCGGTGGAGTCTTGGCGGGGAGGTTTGCCTTTAGCGGCCCCGACAAGCCTGCCGGGGAAGCATTGGATTCGTCCTTGGGGCGGCCTCGACCTGACCAGGCTCACCTGCCCGATAAGGGAGGCTTTCACTTGGTGACTTCTTGTTGTTTTGGCTTGTCTTGGTCTTCTTGATCTGCCCGTTGATCCCTCAAAGAGCTTTTTATCTGGCTTGGTTTTGACTTGGATGCTTGGTGAAGTTCGCTTCCTTGCCATCGTGCCTGTGTACAGTCCGGGCAACATACGTGAAGGTTTGTTGCATCGACAGGAGCCCCCGGGCCTGGTCCAAACGTGTTGCCGAGCATCGTTGGGGTAGGCCCCATCAGGTACACAGGCAGGGCACTTGTGACGATATTCTCCTCTTTCTTGATATTTTCCTTGCTTCTTCATTAACCTGTGCTTGAGTCAGTTTCCGGTTTCCCCATGCATCGTGCGAGACGACGTGGGGGAATTTACACCATGATCCGTGGGCTGCCCACGTCCCACGTTCACGGGGTGGTAACTGCCATTCCGCTAGCTCTTCCGCTCCTGCCGTTTTCGCCACGTACGCTGCATGCATTGCACAGGGTTGGTGGCGGACGCGGAGGGCGCAAGAATGAGTGCCCTGGGAGAAATTCAGGCGCCGCGGATAGGTGCAGGAGGGCGGTCTTGATTCCGTGCATCATTGGTGACGCAAAGGGGCCAGATTGGCGGAGCAGGGCGGTTGCCCCCTGGGTGAGGAGCTAGCTCCTGGCCATGTTCGCCTAATAAAGGCGACGCAGGCGAGGTGCTTACTCACACACTTCTCCTCCTTCTTCCTTCCGGCATCTTTCTCCACCATGGCAAGGGGGAGAGGGCATGGTGGTATTCCAGTGGCGGCGACGAGGGTTTCTGCTTGACAGCGCCTCCTGATGACCCACAAGTATAGGGGATCAATCGTAGTCCTTTCTATAAGTAAGAGTGTCGAACCCAACGAGGAGTAGAAGGAAATGACAAGTGGTTTTCAGCAAGGTATTCTCTGCAAGCACTGAAATTATAAGTAACAAGTAATTTGATAGCAAGATAATTTGTAATGAGCAAGTAACGGTAACGACAAATAATATGCAGCAAGGTAGCCCAATCCTTTTGTGGCAAAGGACAGGCCAAAACGATCTCTTATGATAAGCAAAGCGTTCTTGAGGGTACACGGGAATTTCATCTAGTCACTTTCATCATGTTGGTCTGATTCGTGTTCCCTACTTTAATAATTTGATATGTGGGTGGACCGGTGCTTAGGTGCTGTTCTTACTTGAACAAACCTCCTACTTATGATTAACCCCCTCGCAAGCGTCCACAACTACGAGAAAAGTATTAAGATAAAATCTAACCATAGCATTAAACTTTTGGATCCAAATCAGCCCCTTACGAAGTAGCGCATAAACTAGGGTTTAAGCTTCTGTCACTCTCGCAACCCATCATCTAATAACTACTCCACAATGCAGTCCCTTAGGCCCTAATGAGGTGAAGTGCCATGTAGTCGACGTTCACATGACACCACTAAGGGAATCACAACATACATACCATCAAAATATCGAACACATATCAAATTCACAAGATTACTTGCAACAAGATTTCTCCCGTGACCTCAAGAACAAAAGTAACTAATCACAAATGATAATCATGCTCAAGATCAGAGGGATATTAAATAGCATAATGTATCTGAACATATAATCTTCCACCAAATAAACCATATAGTAATCAACTACAAGATGTAATCAACACTACTAGTCACCCACAAGGACCAATCTAAGGTTCTGGTACAAAGATTGAACACAAGAGATGAACTAGGGTTTGAGAGGAGATGGCGTTGTTGAAGATGTTGATGGAGATTGCCCTCCCCAAGATGGGAGAGTTGTTGGTGATGATGATGACGATGATTTCCCCCTCCGGGAGGGAAGTTCCCCCGGCGGAATCACTCTGCCGGAGGGCAAAAGTGCTCCTGCCCAAGTTCCACCTCGAGACGGTGGCGCTTCATCTCGAAAGTCCTCCCCTTATTTTTTCTAGGTCAAAATGACTTATATACCAGAAGAGGGGCACCGGAGGTGGGCCGAGGAGGGCACAACCCACCAGGGCGCGCCTGGGGGCCCTGGCGCGCCCAGGTGGGTTGTGCCCGCCTGGTGGGCCCCCTCTAGTAGTTATTTGCTCCAATAATTCTTAAATATTCCATAAAAATTCTCCGTGAAGTTTTAGCTCATTTGGAGTTGTGCAGAATAGGTGACCTGACGTAGCTTTTTCAGGTCCAGAATTCCAGCTGCCGGTATTCTCCCTCTTTGTGTGAACCTTGCATATTATGAGAGAAAAGGCATTAGAATTACTCCATAAAGCATTATTATGCATAAAAACATTATAAATAACAGTAGGAAAACATGGTGCAAAATGGACGTATCAACTCCCCCAAGCTTAGACCTCGCTTGTCCTCAAGCGAAAAACCGAAATCGAAAAACATGTCCACATGCTTAGAGAGAGAGGTGTTGATAAAAAACAAAATACGGACATAGAAGCATCATGCATATTATTATAATAGCAACAAACTTTATTATAAAAATTTTATCACAAAACTATTATCATATAACTTCCCATGAACAAGTAACAATTCATCACAACATCGAAGTATAAAGCATAAACTCTATTGAAAACCAACAAACTATGTTCTCAGTCAACTTTGCAACTACAATTCATCAGGAAGGATCATGTATCGGAGCCTTTAGGCAAGTCCACATACTCAACCATCATTTAATCTGCTATGATTGCTGACACTCACAGCGTACCCATGAACAAAAAGTTTCAACCGGACACATAGAAAGATAGGGGCTTATAGTTTCGCCTCCCAACGTATTCACCTCAAGGGTGATGTCAACAATAATAACTCATGCCCACTCATATTCAACTGGATATATGTGCCTAGATCTTTCCTCACCACATGATGCTTGCAAAAAGAGAAAATAAAAAGGAATAGGGAAGAATACTTTGACTCTTACATAAAAGTAAATGCATAAAAGTAAAAGATAGGCCCTTCGCAGAGGGAAGCAGAGGTTGTCATGCGCTTATTTGTTTGCATGCCAAATCCCTTAGTGCAAAAGAACGTCATGTTATATTGCCCCTTATGATAGCAACCTTTATTATGTAGTCTATCGCTTTTATTCTTTGCCATCACAAGTTCGTACAATGCTCAATTTTCTCTTACACTAAATGATCCAACACATTTAGAAGCAATTTTTATTGCCTTTTTGCACCGATGACAACTTACTTGAAGGATCTTACTCAATCCATAGGTAGGTATGGTGGACTGTCAAAGTAAGATTTGGGTTAAGGGTTTTGGATCCACAAGTAGTATCTCTACTTAGTGCGGAGTTTTTGGCTAGAAAAGATATTGGGCAAGCACCACATGTTAAAGGATCTATGGCAATATAACTTCTATGTGAATATGAACAAACATAAATCATTACGTTGTCTTCCTTGTCCAACGTCAACTATTTTGACACAAAATATTTAATGGGGGCTCACAATCATAAAAGATGTCCAAGATAGTGTATTTGCATGTGAATCTTCTCTTCCCTTATTAATTCTTTCATGAATTGCATCATTGACTAATGCTATGTCTGTCAATCTCCAATACATTTTACTACTTATACTCTTCCTTATGTGATGTCATTACTTACCATAAGATTAGCATATGATCTTTTTCATTTATTTCCTTTCTTTTTATTGAACATGAAAGTAAAGAAAACAAAACTCAAACAAAACTTTATTATATATCTCGAATACGATTACAATGATAGATAGATCACTAAGCAAGCACTCGAAAAGAAAAGGATCGAACTAAACTTTTATTCACCTAAATCATAGGAAAACTAATGATTGAACTAAAATAAATGAAAGCAAATATAGTGGTGGTGATACGATACCGGGACACGTCCCCCAAGCTTGGCTCAAGCCAAGGGGAGTGCCCATACCCGATACTCAAGTCTCCTTTGGTGATGAAGAAGGTGGTGGTGATGAGGTAGTGGAGGGTTCGTCCTTCCTCCTCAGCCTACGCTTGAGGACGGAATTCTCCTCCTTTAAGCCACCGATCTCTTGCTCAAGCTCTAATATCTTTTTGCATAATTCTTGCTTGTTTTCCTGCAAGAGACGAAAGGGGATAAACTGAATCTTAGGTTTCTTTGCTTTGTTGGGGAGACTTGACTTCTTGAATTCCACGTGCATGTCCCCAGGTTGAGGCAATGGAACTTCATCTTCGTCTGAGCTTGTCTCCTCCTTCCCATTTGGATCATAACCTTCTTCCTCCTCTGAAGTCCAGCTACAATGCTCCACATCCCCATATACCTTGGGGTTTGCGATATAATCAGCAACATAGCTCTCACCTTCCGAATCTTGGGATGACATATTTTTCAGATTTGTCAGGAAACAGCAAGAAAGAAGAAAACAGAAGATTTCTCCGTGATACGGTGGTCAATAGGTTTGGGGGGTATATAAAGATTTTTTTATCTTGGGAAACAAGCGAACGAGAGAAAAACGGAGTCCGGAAGGTAACCGAGGTGGGCACAACCCACCTGGGCGCGCCTGGCAAGCCAGGCGCGCCTTGGTGCCAGGCGCGCCCTGGTGTCTTGTGCCCACCAGGGTTGCCTTCCTGGTTGTTTCTTATTTTCCTAATTTTTGTTATATTCCAAAACTGACAGAAAATATTTTTGCGGATTTTTCGGAGTCCGTTTACTTACCGTATCACGTACCTCCTCTTTTTTAATTATTCTGGAGTGTTCCGGAAGGTCTCCTTTATGTGTTCCTCAGGTGTCATAGTTTGAATAATATTGCTTTCAACATTAATAGGCATACCTGAGATATAGTGTTTAATTCTTTGCCCGTTGACCACCTTCAGGTTAGTACCTTCAGCATTATTTATTTTTATAGCTCCAGAGCGGTAAACCTCTTCGATGATATATGGTCCTTCCCATTTAGAGAGAAGTTTTCCTGCAAAGAATCTGAAACGAGAGTTGTACAAAAGAACATATTCTCCAACTTTGAACTCACGCTTTTGGATTCTTTTATCATGCCATCTTTTAACCTTTTCTTTAAATAATTTGGCATTTTCATAAGCTTGGGTTCTCTATTCATCTAGTGAGCTGATGTCAAATAGCCTATTTTCACCGGCAAGTTTGAAATCATAGTTGAGTTCTTTAATTGCCCAATATGCTTTATGTTCTAACTCAAGGGGCAAATGACAAGCTTTTCCATAAACCATTCTATAAGGAGACATACCCATGGGATTTTTATATGCTGTTCGGTAAGCCCAAAGTGCATCATCCAATTTCTTAGACCAATTCTTTCGGGACCTATTAACAGTTTTTTGTAGAATTAATTTTATTTCTCTATTGCTAAGTTCAACTTGACCACTAGACTGAGGATGATAGGGAGATGCAATTCTATGGTTAACATCATACTTAGCAAGCATTTTACGGAAAGCACCATGAATAAAATGCGATCCACTATCAGTCATTAAATATCTAGGGACTCCAAACCTTGGGAAAATAACTTCCTTAAGCATTTTAATAGAGGTGTTGTGATCAACACTACTAGTGGGAATAGCTTCTACCCACTTAGTAACATAATCAACATCAACCAAAATATGTGTATACCCATTAGAGGAAGGAAAAGGTCCCATATAATCGAAACCCCAAACATCAAATGGTTCAATAGCAAGTGAATAATTCATAGGCACTTCCTGACGCTTACCAATATTACCAATTCTTTGACATTCATCACAAGATAAAACAAACTTATGGGAATCCTTGAAGAGAGTAGGCCAATAAAAACCAGATTGCAATACCTTATGAGCAGTTCTATCTCCCGCATGATGTCCTTCATAAGCTTCGGAGTGACATTTTCATAGGATTTGTTCCTGTTCATGCTCAGGTACACAACGTCTAATACCATCATCCACTCCTTCTTTATATAGGTGTGGGTCATCCCAAAAGTAATGTCTTAAATCATAAAAGAATTTTTCTTTTGTTGGTATGTGAAACTAGGTGATATATATTTTGCAACAATATAATTAGCATAGTCAGCATACCAAGGAGTGTTATGAGAAACATTTATTGCAGCTAATTACTCATCAGGAAAACTATCATTAATAGGTTGTGGGTCATCAAGAATATTTTCTAACCTAGACAAGTTATCAGCTACGGGGTTCTCAGCTCCTTTTCTATCAATGATATGTAAATCAAATTCTTGTAGCAAGAGAACCCACCTAATGAGTCTAGGTTTAGTATCTTTCTTTTCCATAAGATATTTTATAGCAACATGATCGGTGTGAACAGTCACTTTAGAATCAATAATATAAGATCTGAATTTATCACAAGCAAACACCACTGCTAAAAATTCTTTTCTAGTACTAGCATAATTTCTTTGGGCACTGTCTAGAGTTTTACTAGCATAATGAATAACATTTAATTTCTTATCAACTCTTTGTCCTAAAACAGCACCAACAGCATAATCACTAGCATCACACATAATTTCAAAAGGCAAGTTCCAATCAGGTGGTTGAACAATGGGTGCAGAAATTAAGGCTTTCTTAAGTGTTTCAGAGGCTTCTACACAATCATCATAAAAAACAAATGGAACATCCTTTTGTAAAAGATTTGTAAGAGACATAGAAATTTTAGAGAAGTCTTTAATAAACCTCCTATTGAAACCAACATGACCGAGGAAACTACGAATACCTTTGATATATTTTGAACATGGCATTTTCACGATTGCATCAACTTTAGCTTTATCCACCTCAATACCTCGTTCAGAAATTTTATGCCCGAAGACAATACCTTCATTAACCATAAAGTGGCACCTCTCCCTATTCAAGACAAGATTAGTTTGCTCACATCTCTGCAAAACTCGATCAAGGTTGCTTAAGCAATCATCAAAAGAAGATCCATATACAGAAAAATCATCCATGAAAACCTCAACAATCTTTTCACAAAAATCAAAGAATATAGCAGTCATACATCTTTGAAAGGTAGCAGGTGCATTGCATAAACCAAAAGGCATACGTCTATAAGCATAAGTTCCAAAAGGGCAAGTAAAAGTGGTTTTCTCTTGATCAGGTTGTGAAACAGGTATTTGAGAAAAACCAGAATATCCATCAAGGAAGCAAAAGTGTGTGTGCTTTGATAATCTTTCTAGCATTTGATCAATGAAAGGCAGAGGGTAATGATCTTTTCTAGTTGCTTTATTTAATTTTATAAAATCAATTACCATTCTATAGCCAGTGACAATTCTTTGTGGAATAAGTTCATTTTTATCATTAGGAACAACAGTAATACCTCCCTTCTTAGGGACACAATGAACATGACTCACCCATCTACTATCAGCTGTGGGATAGATTATACGTGCTTCCAGGAGCTTCAGTATTTCAGTTCTTACCACTTCTTTCATTTTGGGGTTTAAACGTCGTTGGTGATCAACAACGGGTTTAGCATCAGGTTCCATATTAATCTTGTGCTGACATAGAGTGGGACTAATGCCCTTAAGATCATCAAGAGTATATCCAATAGCAGCTTGGTGCTTCTTCAGAATTATCAATAATCTTTCTTCTTCATGTTCTGAAAGGTTAGCACTAATAATAACATGATATATCTTTTTCTCATCAAGATAAGCATATTTCAAAGTGTCTGGCAATTGTTTTAATTCAAACACAGGATCACCTTTAGGTGGAGGAGGACCTCCTAGAGTTTCAATAGGCAAATTGTGTCTAAGCAGAGGTCGTTGTTCAAACAAAATTTTATCTATCTCATTTCTTTCATGCATATGCATATCATTTTCATGGTCTAGCAAATATTGTTCTAGTGGATCAGTAGGAGGCATGGCAATAGAAGCAAGACCAATTATTTCATCCTTACTAGGCAATTCATTCTTATGATGTTTTCTATTGAACTTAGAAAAATTAAACTCATGAGACTCATCACCAAAACTAACACTGACGGTTTGTTTCTCACAATCTATTTTAGCATTAACGGTGTTCAAGAAAGGTCTACCAAAGATAATGGGACAAAAGTCATCTTGTGGTGAACCATGAACTAGAAAATCAGTAGGGTATTTTATTTTTCCACACAAGACTTCAACATCTCTAACAATCCCAAGTGGTGTGATGGTGTCTCTATTAGCAAGTTTAATAGTAACATCTATGTCTTCTATTTCAGCGGGTGCTATGTCATTCATAATTTCTTGATATAAGGTAAAAGGAATAGCACTCACGCTAGCACCCAAGTCACATAAACCATGATAACAGTGATCTCCTATTTTAACTGAGATAACAGGCATGCCAACAACAGGTCTATGTTTATCTTTTTCATCGGGTTTAGCTATTCTAGCAGCTTCATCACAGAAGTAAATAACATGCCCATCTATATTTTCTACCAAGAGATCTTTAACCATAGCAACACTAGGTTCTACTTTGATTTGTTCAGCAGGTTTAGGTGTTCTAATATAACTTTTGTTGACCACGGTTGACACCTTAGCATGTTCCTTTACCCTAACAGGGAAAGGTGGGTTTTCAATATAAGCAGTAGGAACAACTGGATCAACATTATAAATGATAGTTTCATCTTTAGCTATTACTGGTTCTTTAATTTCTTCTTTAATAGGTGGGTGATATTTAAACCACTTCTCCTTAGGGAGATCAACATGAGCAGCAAATGATTCACAAAAAGAGGCTACTATCTCAGAGTCAAGTCCTTATTTAGTGCTAAACTTTTGAAAAGCATCGGTATTCATAAAAGATTTAACACAATCAAACTTAAGCTTAATATCTGACTCTTTACCTTCGTCGAGTTCCCAAACTTCAGAGTTGCATTTAATTCTTTCTAAAAGATCCCACCTGAATTCAATAGTCTTCTTCATAAAAGAACCAGTACAAGAAGTATCTAGCATGGATTGATCATCACGAGAAAGCCGAGCATAAAAACTCTGAATGATAATTTCTCTTGAGAGCTCATGATTGGGGCATGAATATAACATTGACTTAAGCCTCACCCAAGCTAGAGCGATACTTTCTCCTTCACGAGGCCAAAAATTATATATGTAATTCCGATCACGATGAACTAGATGCATAGGATATATTTTTTGGTGAAATTCCAATTTCAATCGGTTCCAGTTCCAAGATCCAATATCATCGCATAGCCTATACCAAGACAATGCTTTTCCCTTCAAAGATAAAGGGAAAACCTTCTTCTTAGCTTCATCTCCAGGTAAACCTGCAAGCTTAAATAATCCACAAATTTCATCCACATATATCAAGTGCATATCAGGATGTTCGGTTCCATCTCCAGCATAAGGATTAGCTAGCAGTTGTTCTATCATACCCGAAGGAATTTCATAACCAATATTTTCAGTAGGTGCAATAGGTTGAGGGGTAACTAATTGTGGTTCCGGTTGAGGCAAAGATACCCCGAACAAACCCCTTAAAGGATTGTTCTCCATAGTAATAAGTGACAATAAATTTCAGCACGTAGTAATAATTTTTCCTTACCAATTTCCACTTACCAAGAGCACTTCACTCCCCGTCAATGGCGCCAGAAAAGAGCCTTGATGACCCACAAGTATAGGGATCAATCGTAGTCCTTTCGATAAGTAAGAGTGTCGAACCCAACGAGGAGCAGAAGGAAATGACAAGTGGTTTTCAGCAAGGTATTCTCTGCAAGCACTGAAATTATAAGTAACGACTAATTTGATAGCAAGATAATTTGTAACGAGCAAGTAACAGTAACAAAAAATAATATGCAGCAAGGTAGCCCAATCCTTTTGTGGCAAAGGACAGGCCAAAATGATCTCTTATGATAAGCAAAGCGTTCTAGAGGGTACACGGGAATTTCATCTAGTCACTTTCATCATGTTTGTTTGATTCGTGTTCGCTACTTTGATAATTTGATATGTGGGTGGACCGATGCTTAGGTGCTGTTTTTACTTGAACAAACCTCTAAACCTCGTACTTATGATTAACCCCCTCGCAAGCATCCGCAACTATGAGAAAAGTATTAAGATAAAATCTAACCATAGCAATAAACTTTTGGATCCAAATCAATCCCTTACGAAGTAGCGCATAAACTAGGGTTTAAGATTCTGTCACTCTCACAACCCATCATCTAATAACTACTCCACAATGCATTCCCTTAGGCCGTAATTAGGTGAAGTGCCATGTAGTCGACGTTCACATGACACCACTAAGGGAATCACAACATACATACCATCAAAATATCGAACACATATCAAATTCACATGATTACTTGCAACAAGATTTCTCCTGTGACCTCAAGAACAAAAGTAGCTACTCACAAATGATAATCATGCTCAAGTCAGAGGGATATTAAATAGCATAATGGATATGAACATATAATCTTCCACCGAATAAACCATATAGTAATCAACTACAAGATGTAATCAACACTACTAGTCACCCACAAGCACCAATCTAAGGTTCCGGTACAAAGATTGAACACAAGAGATGAACTAGGGTTTGAGAGGAGATGGTGCTATTGCAGATGTTGATGGAGATTGCCCTCCCCAAGATGGGACAGTTGTTGGTGATGATGATGACGATGATTTCCCCCTCCGGGAGGGAAGTTCCCCCGGCGGAATCGCTCCGCCGGAGGGCAAAGGTGCTCCTGCCCAAGTTCTGCCTCGAGACGGCGGCGCTTCATCCCGAAAGTCCTCCCCTTATTTTTTCTAGGTCAAAATGACTTATATACCAGAAGAGGGGCACTGGAGGTGGGCCGAGGTGGGCACAACCCACCAGGGTGCGCCTGGGGGCCCTGGCGCGCCCAGGTGGGTTGTGCCCACCTGGTGGGCCCCCTCTGGTAGTTATTTGCTCCAATAATTCTTAAATATTGCATAAAAATTCTCCGTGAAGTTTCAGCTCATTTGGAGTTGTGCAGAATAGGTGACCTGACGTAGCTTTTTCAGGTCCAGAATTCCAGCTGCTGGTATTCTCCCTCTTTGTGTGAACCTTGCATATTATGAGAGAAAAGGCGTTAGAATTACTCCATAAAGCATTATTATGCATAAAAACATTATAAATAATAGTAGGAAAACATGATGCAAAATGGACGTATCAACTCCCCCAAGCTTAGATCTCGCTTGTCCTCAAGCGAAAAACTGAAATCGAAAAACATGTCCACATGCTTAGAGAGAGAGGTGTCGATAAAAAACAAAATACAGACATAGAAGCATCGTACATATTATTATAACAACAACAAACTTTATTATAAAACTTTTATCACAAAACTATTACCATATAACTTCCCATGAACAAGTAACAATTCATCACAACATCGAAGTATAAAGCATAAACTCTATTGAAAACCAATAAACTATGTTCTCAGTCAACTTTGCAACTACAATTCATCATCTTTTCAGGAAGGGTCACGTATCGGAGCCTTTAGGCAAGTCCACATACTCAACCATCATTTAATCTTCTATGATTGCTGACACTCACAGCGTACCCATGAACAAAAAATTTCAACCGGACACAGCACAGCCGTCTTTGACTTCCAACTCCATTCGCAAGGGTGATGGAGGTTGAACGGCCACCGGGGTTGAGGCTGCACATGAGGGGCTGCTGTAATGATAGCATGCGGGCGAACGTATAGTTCCTGCACCTCATGTCATGCTTCTCCGACGCGGTTGGAAAACCTTCGTTCGTGCCCACAGTTTGGCGGCAGGGCACATCCTTCACTTCAAGTTAATGGATGCCACCCTGCTCACCATCAAGGTCTTCGGGCGTTCGGGTGCTCGCTTAGGGTGCTGTGCGGAGAGCTCGACCAACGACGAAAGCTCCTCCTCAAGCGATAGCGACGAGGAGGATAGTGACCGCGATGACGACGGCGCCGATGGGGAGGACGACGGCTCCGACTCCGGCTGAACACTAGCCGCACCATCGCCGTCAGCCGGCGGCACCACCATCTACACCTGCATCTCCTCCCCTGCAAGGCGATTTGCCGGGGTGTTGGGTGTGGAAGGTGTCTCCGTGTCCTCCAGCAGTCTTCCAGCTGGACCCCGGCAGGCTTCCCCATGGACTCCGGCTTTGTCTTCCTTGCCGGTGTCCACGCTGCCGTGTTCTGCTGGCCCTGGTGGCGGTGACCAGGGCATTGCCTAGCCGCTCTCTCCGTCCCTCGCCTTCGCCCGCGCACTCCCAATCTTGTCAGGCTGCGTCCCGCGGGCCCGGACAGGGTCAGGCTGGGCTTCTGTCCAGGCACTCCTTTTGCCCTCTTTGTCTCCCACTGTAGTTCCTTGGAGGAGAGGGACAAGAAATGGATTACGGGGCACTTATCTTTTTTCAATCTAAAACATGTAGGCATTTGCCAAATTTTAGTCTCAAGTATGTAATTTCCTCTATCCATGTTTGTACTCTGTAAGGTTTGTACTTGTTCATCCGCATATTAATGAAAAAAGACATGCTTGCTGGGTACTTGTGCATGTACTACATCCATGCAGAGGAGGAACGCCTCTATACTTTCAAGTAAACAAGTTTTCCCTGCAAGCTATCTTGCCGGTGCCTTCCGTCGTTGCCGCGGGGCTTGGCCTGCCGGGCTCAAAACTATGGAAGGGAACCAGCCCCTCGTTGAACCTTCTCTATCAAATGCCACTTCAACCATCTTGACCGAAATAATGTTCGAATCAAGGGATGGGAGCACAAATGTTTTGAAGGTGACAAGGTTTTTCTATGCACGAGTTTTCTTCTTACAGAGACATGTTTATGGATAGAAAGAAACTTATCTGTTTGGCCTATCGGGGATCGATATGTAGGCTTGTTTCCATCTCTTCTTTTCGGGATCGAGCCCGCAGCAAGAGCCCTGTAGTTAGTGCAGAGGAAAACATAGCAACATACAATCTCATCTAAATGATCATGGCAAATTTATGCTAAGCTAATCATGCATGCAAGTTTTTAGGGCGCCAACGCTTCGTTTTATTATCTATGCTCAGGGTCTACACCTGGCTTTGTACAAAGGGTTACATGCGCATCGGCAAGGCTTGTACAAAAGGGTGGTTGTCGGGGCCGGGCCCGATAGCCGCGCCTTACGGGTAGACCTTGCGAAGATGCTCAATATTCCATGAGTTTTGCATTTTGATGCCATCTTCGGTCTCCAGATGGACTGCGCCAGGTCTGGTGACTCGTACTACCCGGTAAGGGCCTTCCCACTTCGGCGTCAACTTGTTGGTACCCTTGGCGGACTGAACACACCTAAGGACAAGGTCACCTTCCTCAAGGCTCGTGGCATGAACCCTGCGGTTGTGATAGTGGCGCAGGGCTTGCTGGTAGCGTGCATCACGCACAGCAACCCGGAGACGGTTCTCCTCAAGGAGCACGACATCGTCATGCCGGTGCTGCTCTTGCTCTACTTCATCGTAGGCAAATACTCAAGGTGACCCGTATATGAGTTCCGTGGGGAGCACTGCTTCTTCCCCATAGACTAGGGAGAAGGGAGTTTGACCGGTAGCTCGATTTGGTGTTGTACGGAGGGACCAAAGAAACACCGGCAGCTCACCGATCCAGTGTCTACCACACTTTTGCAGCTTATCAAAAGTCCTTGTCTTGAGCCCACACAGCACTTCAGCGTTCATCCTCTCAGCCTGTCCATTGCTCCTGGGATGAGCAACAAAGCCGAATGAAACCTTGCTTCTGAGGGTTTGAACGTATTGCATGAAGGCGCGGCTTGTGAATTGGGTGCCGTTGTCAGTGATAACTCTGGCAGGTACTCCGAAACGGCACACCAACCCTTTCAAGAACTTGATAGCTGATTGTGCGGTTACCTTCCTCACAGGCTCCACTTCCATCCACTTTGTAAACTTGTCGATTGCAACGTACAAGAATTCAAAGCCCCCGGTAGCACGGGGGAAGGGGCCCAAGATGTCGAGCCCCCAGACCGAAAATGGCCATGACAAAGGGATTGTCTGGAGAGCTTGAGCAGGTTGATGGATGTTCTTGGAGTGGAACTGGCAGGCTTCACATCTAGTGACTAGCTCGCATCTTGGAGAGCCGTGGGCCAATAGAAACCTTGCCAGAAAGCTTTTCCAACCAAGGCTCTTGATCCAATACGGGAGCCGCACATGCCTTTGTGTATTTCTGCCAACAATTCCTTCCCCTCTTCCTGGAAAATGCACTTCAATTTCACACCGTTGGGCCTTCTTCTGTACAATGTGTCATCGACAAATTGATACATACTGGCCCTCTGGGCTACTCTTTCGGCTTCTTCTTGCTCCTCGGGAAGTTCTCCTGTTTGGAGGTAGTAGACTATGTGCCGTGCCCAAGTTGGAGCTTGGGACTCAGCAACAAGGACAAACGACACCTCCTCGTTCATGGGAGCGCTTATCTCAACCGCAAGAACTTGTAGTTCGGCGGGAGGGTGCTGCTCACCAGGCGAAGTGGAGTTATTCCTGGAAACCTCTCTACCGGGGACTTCGGAGAGCCCTGCCGGGCTTGCCGGAGTCCAATTTCCTCCTTTTTCTGGCCATCATTGTCGGGGACACCGAGGGCTGAGTCAGGTGGAGAACAAAAGTCCCTGGTTCCACAAGGAGCTTTTGTGCAGCGCATTTTGACAGATGATCAGCGATGCTGTTTTCCGCACGTGGCACGTGCTCTGTTTGCAATCCATCAAAATGCTCCTCCAGCTTCCTTACTTCCTCTACATATGCCTCCATTAATGGACTCTAGTAATCCTTGTTTACTTGTCTCACTACGAGCTGCGAGTCTCCATGAATGATCAACTTCTTGATTCCCAATTCCATTGCAATTCTGAGCCCGGCAAGGAGCCCTTCATATTCCACAGTGTTGTTGGTGGCCGTCTCCTGGGGAAAATACATTTGGATCACATATTTGAGGTGTTCTCCAGTGGGCACAACAAGGAGCATGCCAACCCCTGCGCCTTGTAGTGAGAAGGCACCGTCAAAATAGATGATCCATTCTTGTGGCGCCTCCTTGCCGGGGATAACTATTTTCGGTGTCTCTTCATCTGGAGTAGGTGTCCATTCTACAATGAAATCCGCCAGTGCCCTACTCTGAATGGTTGAGGTACTCTCATACTTCAGACCAAAACTTGACAACTCTAATGCCCATTCAACTATTCTGCCGGTGGCCTCAGGGTTCCTCAGTATGCGTTGCAAAGGAAAATGAGTGACAACTGTGATCTCATGGGCTTGGAAGTAGTGGCGCTGTTTCCTTGAGGCCATGATGAGGCCGAAGATCAACTTTTGCACTCCAGAGTACCTTGACCTAGCCCCTTGCAACAAGGAGCTAACAAAGTATACTGGCCGCGGCACTACCTTTTCCTTTGCCGTGGTCTTGGGATCGCCTTTGTTATCCTGCTCTTCTTTCTCCTGATCTGTACCCAACCTTGCCGCGACTGGTTCACTTCCTTCTCCAGGGAGGACAGTAGCTGCGGCTTCTCCTTCATCTACTTCCAGCTGCGCCACCATCGCTGCACTAACTACTTGATTGGTTGCCGCTAAGTATAGCAGCAACGACTCTTGTGGTTTAGGAGCGACCAAGGTGGGAGCAGAGGAAAGATAGGCTTTCAAGTCTCGCAGCGCTGCTTCTGCTTCCGGGGTCCACTTCATTGGCCCGGCCTTCTTCAGAATTTTGAAGAATGGTAGGGCGCGCTCGGCAGACTTGGAAATGAACCTACTCAGCGCGGCAACACATCCAGTTAAATGCCTCACGTCCTTGACTGTCTTGGGTGCTTGAATCTGCTCAATTGCTCTGATCTTGTCGGGGTTGGCCTCTATCCCCCGATGAGATACAAAGAAGCCAAGTAGCTTGCCGGAGAGAACGCCAAACACACATTTCTCAGGGTTCAACTTCAAGTTGATCTTGCGCAGATTTGCAAAGGTCTCTTCCAAGTCCTGAATAAGTGTTGATTTATCCTTGGTTTTGACCACTATATCATCCATGTAAGCTTCAATATTCCTGTGCAACTGAGGCTCAAAATCTATTTGCACTTCTCTTGCAAAAGTGGATCTAGCGCTCTTTAACCCGAAGGGCATCCGCACAAAGCAGTACGTGCCACATGGGGTTATGAACGCGGTCTTCTCCTCGTCCTCCTTGGACATGAATATCTGATGGTATCCAAAGTATGCATCCAAGAAGGAAAGTAGATCACACCTGGAAGTGGAATCCACAATCTGATTGATGCGCGGCAAGGGGAATGGGTCCTTCGGGCATGCCTTATTCAGATCTATGAAGTCTATGCAAAGCCCCAATTTCCCATTCGCCTTGCGCACCACCATCGGGTCGCCAACCACGTCAGGTGCAACACTCCTCTGACCAAACCAGCCGCTTCAAGTTTCTTGATCTCTTTGGCAATGAATTGCTGCTGCTCTGAAGCTTGCTTCCTGACTTTTTGCTTGACGGGCCGAGAATGAGGGCAGACAGCAAGGTGGTGCTCGATTACCTCCCTGGGAATGCCGGGGATGTCAGATGGTTGCCAAGCAAACACATCGACATTCGCCCACAGGAAGGCAACGAGCGTGCTTTCCTATTTGTCATCAAGGGTGGAGCTGATGGTTAACGTACCACCAGCGCCATCCAGCCCTACGGGGACCTTCTTTACAGCATGCGAGGCAACTTTGGATCTCTTGCTAGTGGAACTCTTTGGCAAATCATCGACGGGTGCAGCGCACTCCGGAGAGGCGCGCTTCTCGGATTCCTTGCCGGCATCCCTGCGAGCCTTCTTTCCTTTCTTGTTTTCCTTGGCAGGAGCTGCAGCTTCTGTGGCCTCGGCAGCGACCGCATCCCGGTACATCTTATCCACGCATATGATTGCATCTTTCTTGTTCGACGGGATGGAAATGACGCCCATTGGCCCTGGCATTTTCAGTGTGTTGTAGGCATAGTGAGATGCCGCCATGAATTTTGCCAGGGCTGGACGACCAAGAATCCCATTGTACGGCAAGGGGAGCTCGACCACATCAAACACGACTCTCTCAGTCCGGTAGTTTAGTTCTCCACCAAACGTCACCGGCAGCGTAATATTCCCCTTAGGACGACTCCTGCCGGGGTTGATTCCTTGAAACATGCTAGTAACCTTGAGTTCTTCATCTGATATCTGAAGTTTGCTAATGACCTTGGGGGAAATCAGATTCAACCCTGCCCCATCGTCAACTAACATCTTTGTGACCTTGAGGTTGCAGATTGTTGGCGAAACCAACAATGGCAAACATCCTACCGCAGTGGTGCGGTCAGGGTGATCCTCTTCATCAAAGATGATAGGCGTGCGGGACCACTTGAGCGGCTTCCAGGAATCTGCTGCTGGCTCTACGACATTGACCTCATACGCCCACTGTTTGAGCTGGTGGTGAGAGGAGTGCAAGGATGCGCCTCCATCAACGCACAGGGCCTCAGTTGCTTTCTGGAACTCTTGCTCATTGGTTTCCTCATCATCCCCTTCATCAGTTTCATCATCACCTTCCTTTTTTCACGGCCTCTAGCAGGCTTTTCATGCTGCTAGGGAGTCTTGCCGTGGCGGCCTCCTCTGCCGCCTCGGCCCTTCCTGCCAGCACCTTCTTGGTCTCTCTCCTAGTCGCGCTTCTCATACTCAACTTTCTGCTTTTTGACGAGTTGCTCAACCTGATGACCCTCTTGGAGATCATGGCCCTTGGTTCGGTGGATCTTGCAGTACGACCCGTCTATCTTCCCGGCTTTTTCGGCCACCGCCGCCTCCCGGCAATCAGTGCATGCTACTTCTTGAGCTTGCGTTGGTTTTTCCCTTGAAGAGGAAAGGGTGATGCAGCAAAGTAGAGATAAGTATTTCCCTCAGTTAGAGATCCAAGGTATCAATCCAGTAGGAGACAACGCACAAATCACCTAGCACCTGCACAAACAATCAAACAACTTGCACCCAACGCGATAAAGGGGTTGTCAATCCCTTCACGGTTACTTGCAAAAGTGATATCTAATAGAGATAGATAAACAAAAGATAAAATATTTTTGGGTTTTTTGGTATATAGATCTGAAAATAAAAGATTGCAAAATAGTAGATCGGAAACTAATATGATGGAAAATAGTAGATCGGAAACTTATATGATGGAAAATAGTAGATCAGAAACTTATATGATGGAAAATAGACCCAGGGCCATAGGTTTCACTAGAGGCTTCTCTCAAGATAGCAAATAATACGGTGGGTGAACAAATTACTGTCGAGCAATTGATAGAAAAGCGCAAAGTTATGACGATATCCAAGGCAATGATTATGAAATATAGGCATCACGTCCGTGTCAAGTAGACCGAAACGATTCTGCATCTACTACTATTACTCCACACATCGACCGACTCCTGCCTGCATCTAGAGTATTAAGTTCATGAAGAACAGAGTAACACATTATGTAAGATGACATGATGTAGAGGAATAAACTCAAGCAATATGATGTAAACCCCATCTTTTTATCCTCGATGGCAACAATACAATACGTGCCTTGCTGCCCCTACTGTCACCGGGAAAGGACACCGCAAGATTGAACCCAAAGCTAAGCACTTCTCCCATTGCAAGAAAAACCAATCTAGTTGGCCAAACCAAACCGATAATTCGAAGAGAATTACAAAGATATCAAATCATGCATATAAGAATTCAGAGAAGATTCAAATAATATTCATAGATAAGCTGATCATAAATCCACAATTTATCGGATCTCGACAAACACACCGCAAAAGAAGATTACATCGGATAGATCTCCAAGAACAACGAGGAGAACGTGGTATTGAGAATCAAAGAGAGAGAAGAAGCCATCTAGATACTAGCTATGGACCCGTAGGTCTGAGGTAAACTACTCACGCTTCATCGGAAGGCAATAGAGTTGATGTAGAAGCCCTCCGTGATCGAATCCCCCTCCGGCAGGGTGCCGGAAAAGGTCCCTAGATGGGATCTCACGGGTACAGAAGGTTGCGGCGGTGGAAAAGTGTTTTCGTGGATGCTTTTGGTGGTTTGGGAACATATGTGAATATATAGGCGAAAGAATTAGGTCAGGGGAGTCACGGGGGGCCCACAAGGCAGGGGGCGCGCCCTACCCCCTAGGCGCGCCCTCCACCCTTGTGGCCGCCTCGTGGCTCATCCGACTTCATCTCCAAGTGGGTGTCTTCTGGTCCAAGAAAAATCATCGCGAAGGTTTTATTCCGTTTGGACTCCGTTTGGTATTCCTTTTCCACGAAGCTAAAAAACAAGGAAAAAACAGAAACTGGCACTGGGCTCTAGGTTAATAGGTTAGTCCCAAAAATAATATAAAATAGCATATTAATGCATATAAAACATCCAAAACAGATAATATAATAGCATGGAACAATAAAAAATTATAGATACGTTGGAGACGTTTCAGTGCACGCGGCAACTTCCTTGCCGGGGGCTTCGGTCTTGGCTTTCTTGCCGGTACTAGGGGTGCCAGAGCCCTCAACAACCAGTACTGCCTTCTCTTTGCGCTTCTTGTTGCGCTTTTTATTCTTCCTCTTCGGTTTAGTGGCATCGTCGTCATCCTATGAGTCAACTTCGATGCCATCCTCTTCTCCGGGGAGTCGCCTCCCTTCCTCTATATGGGTGCACTTATCCGCCAAGGTGTATAGCTCATTCACAGTCTTGGGCAACCGGACGTTCATCTTGGAGCGTATCCTCCTGTTGCACACGTTTGACTGGGATGCGGCAATTACAGCTGCCGGGTGGATATCTGGAATGTTCCTATGCACCCGGCTAAACCTCTGCATGTACTTCCGCAAACTTTCCCCTTCCTTCTATGGAAGGAATTGCAAGTCACTGGGTCGTCCTGGTTCTTGGTGGCCGCCTGTGAAGGCACCAACAAACTCATTGCACAGGTCAGCCCAGGACAAAATGGAATTCTCCGGCAGGTGCATCAGCCATGACCTCACATTTGGCTTGAGTGCCAAAGGGAAGTAGTTGGCGAACACCTTCTCATCTCTTCCTCCGGCGGCATGAAGAGCAATTGTGTAGATGCTCAAGAACTCTGCCACGTTCAGCCTTCCATCATACTTTTCTGGTATTTCTAGTTTGAAAACGCGGGCAGATGGCCAACGGACTTGCCGCAGCTCGCGAGTGAAGGCAGGGCACCCAACCTCGAAAGGCAAGTATCCGCCTTCACTGGGCGCGGGTTCGTCGACGTCTGGGCCATTGCGCCTGTTAGATTGGCGGCGGAATTCACGGTGCTGCTCTATAGTGACGCGCGCATCTTCCCTCCGCCAATCTTCCAGGACCTGCCGCTAATCTCGACGGGCCTGAGGATCAGATGAAGCCATTGACGCCTCGTCGGGCTCCTAGTCGCGCGGTTCTGGTTGTAGCCTCTGCGCTGGCTGTCATGGAGGGGATTGCACTGTTTGAGTGGCCCCCTCAACACGGTCAGCAGCTCGGGCCATTGTTGTTGCTTGCGGGCGCTGCGGCGGGCCCACCCGCTGTGATCCTTCCGCTTCAGCAAAACCGATCAAACTCTGGATGGTGGCTCTCCACTCATCCATTTGATCGGTCATGGGCGGGAATCTCAGCAGGAGTTGGGCTCGCTCCATGGCTTCCGAAGCAGTGCTTGGCATAGATGACGAGGCAGACTGCGACGTCGCTCAACTCCTGATAGTACCAGTAGTGGCGGCGTCGTGTTCTCGTCGCTGTGAGCCAGTCTCCATGGTAGTACGGTGGCGAGAGGGGTGCGCTTGGGGGTTAACGACCTCGTTCGGTGCTTCGTCTTGGTTACCCTACCCTGGGCAGGGCGCATGCCCCGTAGCTGCACCTGTAACAAGGACAGCTAGGGGATCGCGACTCGCACCAGAGCGGGCGTTGTCGCTGCCGCTGCGCCCACCAGCGCGGTGGCGAGGTGGAGACTGAACATTTTCCCTGCCCGCGCCTTGTGGAACACGGCCGTCGGGATGTTGTTGATGCCGCCCTCCCCGGCGTCTTCCGCTCCTGCTTTGGCCGCAGGGGGGATGGCGGCAGCGCCGCCTACGCCGGTCACGTCCCCTACGGCACCCGCGTCCTCCGACGCCGCCGCAGCACCCATAGTATCAGGGGCTGCATGCGAGGGGGCCTTCAAGGTGGAAGGATGAGCTGTTGCGCCGGGCTTCTTCTTGGGCGCCATGGATGATGAAGCCAATGATGAAGAAAACAATGATGAAGATTGACTTGCTGTTCACAACCTCGGGTTCGCGCACGCGCTTCCCCCTACCTGGCGTGCCAAAGATGTCGCGGTGGAACACGATCACCTATGGGGCCATCAGCCCCTTGTGGTTCGGTAAGGGGGAAGGTCACGTCACACAAAGAGCAGAAGCCATGGAACAACACGACAGAGGTGACGCTGGTGGTTTCTACCCAGGTTCGGGCTGCTGGGAAGTGTAAAACCCTACTCCTGCTTTGGTGGATTGAGGGAAGGACCGCGATGAACACGCAGTGCTCAAGCCTGGCAAGGTTGCCTCGGGGAGAGCAGCTATGCACGTATGAGTATACAAGGGTTCGAATCCTTTTTTAGGTTGCCATGGCCCTCCTTTTATAGGCTAAGGGGTAACCACAGTGGCAAAACAGTCATTATCTAGTGATTAGATAGCCAACCGTGCTATCATACCTAACTCTGGCAGTTAGGACAAAGTGCATTAAATGCACTGCTAGGTGTCATGCTGAGGATGCAGCCCGGCAAGCCTGCCACGCCGCTTAGTCATCTTCTACCTTTCTGCATGACACGCCTCTGGACGGGTGTCGTATAGAGGTAATCTTCCTTCCAAATGGCTGCCACGTGCCAAATGACAGCCACTTAATCACCTGGGTGCTCGACACCGCACTGATAGATGACTTGCATTGTGGTGCGGTGGAGCGGTGGAGTCTTGGTGGGGAGGTTTGCCTTTAGCGGCCTCGACAAGCCTGCCAGGGAAGCATTGGATTCGTCCTTGGGGCGGCCTCGACCTGACCAGACTCGCCTGCCCGGTAAGGGAGGCTTTCCCTTGGTGACATCTTGCTGTTTTGGCTTGTCTTGGTCTTCTTGATCCTCCCTTTGATCCCTCAAAGAGCTTTTTATCTGGCTTGGTTTTGACTTGGATGCTTGGTGAAGTTCGCTTCCTTGCCATCGTGCCTGTGTACAGTCAGGGCAACATACGCGAAGGTTTGTTGCACCGACACTAGTCCTCCCCCTTTCTTTCCCTAGGGCCGGCGGCGAGGGAGAGGGACGCGCCAGCCCCCTTGTGGGCTGGAGTGTCACTCCCCTTGGCCCATTAGGCCCATAGACATCCCGGGGGTCTGCGGAACCCCTTCCGGTGCCCCATTGACTACCCGGTGCACTCAGAAACTCTTCCGGTGTCCGAATATCATCGTCCTATATATCAATCTTTACCACCGGACCATTCCGGAGCTCATCGTCATGTCTGTGATCTCATCCGGGACTCCGAACAACATTCGGTCACCAAATCATATAACTCATATAGCACTATATCGTCAATGAACGTTAAGCATGCGGACCCTACGGGTTCGAGAACTATGTAGACATGACCGAGACACCTCTCCGGTCAATAACCAATAGCAGAACCTGGATGCCCATATTGGCTCCTACATATTCTACGAAGATCTTTATCGGTCGAACCTTATGACAACATATGTAATTCCCTTTGTCCGTCGGTATGTTACTTGCCCGAGATTCGATCGTCGGTATATTCATACCTAGTTCACTCTTGTTACCAGGAAGTCTCTTTACTCGTTCCATAATACATCATCTTGCAACTAACTCCTTAGTCACTTTGCTTGCAAGGCTTCTTATGATGTGTATTACTGAGAGGGCCCAGAGATACCTCTCCGATACACGGAGTGACAAATCCTAATCTCGATCCATGCCAACTCAACAGACACCTTCGGAGATACCTGTAAAGCATCTTTATGATCACCCAGTTACGTTGTGATGTTTGATAGCACACAAGGCATTCCTCCGGTATCCGGGAGTTGCATGATCTCATAGTCGAAGGAATATGTATTTGACATTAAGAAAGCAATAGCAATAAACTGAATGATCATATGCTAAGCTAACGGATGGGTCTTGTCCATCACATCATTCTCCTAATGATGTGATCCCGTTATCAAATGACAACTCATGTCTATGGTTAGGAAACCTTAACCATCTTTTGATCAACGAGCTAGTCTAGTAGAGGCTCACTAGGGACACGGTATTTGTTTATGTATCCACACATGTATTTAAGTTTCTGGTCAATACAATTCTACATGAATAATAAACCTTTATCATGATTAAGGAAATATAATAATAACCATTTTATTATTGCCTCTAGGGCATATTTCCATCAAACAGCTACTAGTTCCTTCTTTTTTCTGTGCCATATTATCGTATCTATATTGACTTGTTCCAAATACAGAGGAAAGCCCATGCAGACCAAAAAGAACTTGAACCCAATGCAGTGCACCACACCAGCAAGATGAAGGGCATGAGCACACCAGTTCAAGCCGCTGTTGTAAGTCCTTACTCCTCCTGCCTTTGAACTGCTTGTTACTGTGACGTGTTCATTTAACTACTTGGTTTGCAGCCAATGTCAGTTACTCTGTTCACTTTTATACAAAATTGTCTTAATGTATCATTTCACCTTACACGGTTTAAAAGAGAGGAAGGATATTCTTTTGGTCTTGATTTGTAATCTAGTTGTGATGTTCACATGCCCACACAATGATACAATAGCCTGTTTGTTTGATATCTGTTTGCCCATGATATGAATGATGTCATACTATGTTCATCCTACTTTAAACCATGCCTCTTTATCCTTAGATGTCAACGAATGTGAGGAAATAGACAATATAGTGGGCATGCTACGTGGACATATGTTCCGAGAGTGATTTTATTATGTAGTTGGCACTACAATACATGCTAATGTATTACAGTAGTTCACCAAAATGTGAAACCTATTTTTTTTGTTTTTGTCTCATTAGTAACTTATCTGGTACACTAATCTACAAGTTCAAACTTTCAGCAAGCTATGGAACAAATGATTGAATAGCCACAAGCACTTGAAGGTGACGAGGCTACCACAGGCACAATGTCACCTCTTGGTGCAGTGCGTTACTATCTCTCCACTAACAGTGCAAAAAGCACCTTCCTGCGTAATTCTGGGTTGGTTGTCAAGGTAACCTCGTCCAAATCGCCTATTGAACAAAATCTTCCGGCTAGACAGAGTGATATATCTATGCTCCAGACACAAGTCCAATCCCTAATGGAGGTTGTTTCGGAAACAAGAATAGAGGTTTACAAATGTCGTCAAGGTATGAATGGTTTTGAAACCAGACTATCAGACATTTGCTTCGTTGTTCAAGAGCAATGGCGGGAAAAAGGGGAAGATCATGCTGCTCCATCAGATTCTACAGCCTGAAACATTAGCACTCAGGTCAAATGATCTGTGCTTCTATGCATCTGATGGTGCTTTTATCTGCAAGGACTGTAAACTTTATGCCAACAGGCCTTTTGTTGTATGGTTGGAATTTATTTTGTTGTGATACAACATTTATCATGCTGCCGAAAGCTGTAGAAATTATGACGCTATTTTTGCATAGTTTAGGTTTATCTTAGTAATGTATTTGGCCGAAAGCTTCGTAGGAGCCCAACGTGCCAACATTCGTTAGGCCCACAGTTACAATAGGGCTAAAAACAATTATAGGCCGTAATTTGCATGTAGCCCACTTAAAATATCTGGGCCTAAATCAGCATAAGCTTTCTTATTTTTGGTAGGCCTGTGCCCACAGCGGGCCTTTAACAGGCCTAAACATAATTTGGGCCCTCAGTAACAACAGGCCATTAACATGTGTAAATATCTTGAGCCCATAAATAACACGGGCCTTTAATAGGCCAAAAGTGAGAATTGGCCCTAATTGTGCCAAATAACCCACTGGTCATTAGCAGGTCGAAATGTATCTGAGCTCGTAGTGGCCCATTTACAAAGCGGATCGTTCACAGGCCGACATTCAGACGGGCCGTAAATGCGCCAACCTACTACACATGCCTTTACCAGGCCGGAAGTGCGGTCGGGCTTGATTAGTATCAGTTTTATATGGGCCGTTAATAGGCCTGATGTGACGTTGGGCCACATATGGCCCATGGATTTCATCCGACGTTAACAGGCCAAAAAACACAACAGGCTGGAAGTGGTCCAAATCTACAGTGGGCCTCTAACAGGCCGAATGTCAGACATGGCCGAATATGACCCAATTCCTTCACGGTCGTTTATGGGCCGAAAGTTTCAATGGCCAATAAATGGGCCCAAATGAAGAAGGACCTTTAACAGGCCGGAAACACACCATGCCGTAATTCGGCCCAAATACTTAGCAGACTATTAACGGGCCAGAAGTGACCATGGGCTGCAATGATGACAAGTCTAGAATGGGACGTTGACGGGCCGATTTGACACTAGTCGTACAGTCCTTAACTGCGAATGGGCCATCTACAAGCAGGCCGTTAATGGGCCAGCCCACTAATTTTGACCGGGCCAGCTTTTTAACCTAAATGGGCCGTCGTTGTTGGGCCTTGCCACATGTCGACGTACCATAGGCGCCTCCTATCCATTAGGCGGTTGACATCTGTCCTTTCACGGTGCCGACACATGGTTGCTACATCCAATGAGAATTTTACACGTGGATAATCCCCATTGGTCAGGGCTGTTAATGGGTTATCGATCCAAACCGGAACCCGATAGCTTAACGGCGACCCGTTACGGTGGATGCCACATGTTGGCTACCCTTAATGAAAGAACTTCCATGACGCACCATTTATCATCATGGAAGTGGACACTTCCATGATGATAATTCTGGTATTGTCATGGAACACATCTAGGACAACACAGGTATGACTATCTTGATTCTGTCATAAAATCGTCATGGACGTGCATGACAGAAAACGTGACCTACTGTGACAAACACGTATCATCACGGAAGTGTATTTTTTTGTAGTGTAACTGGGTGATCATAAAGATGCTCTACAGGTATCTCCGAAGGTGTCTGTTGAGTTGGCGTGAATTCATATTGGGATTTGTCACTCCGTGTATCGGAGAGGTATCTCTGGGCCCTCTCGGTAATACACATCACAAGAAGCTTGCATGCAAAGTGACTAAAGAGTTAGTTACGAGATGATGTATTACGGAATGAGTAAAGAGACTTGCCGGTAATGAGATTGAACTAGGTATAGAGATACCGACGATCGAATCTCGGGCAAGTAACATACCGATAGACAAAGGGAATTACGTATGTTGTCATAAGGTTCGACTGATAAAGATCTTCGAAGAATATGTAGGAACCAATATGGGCATCCAGGTTCCGCTATTAGTTATTGACCGGAGAGGCATCTCAGTCATGTCTACATCATTCTCTAACCCGTAGGGTCCGCACGTTAACGTTCGTTGATGATATATTATTATATGAGTTATGTGATTTGGTGACCGAATGCTGTTCGGAGTCTCGAATGAGATCATGGACATGACGAGGAGCTCCGGAATGGTCCGGAGGTAAAGATTGATATATAGGACGATGCTATTTGGACACCGGAAAGGTTTTGGAGTGTATCGGGTAGTCATCGGATAACCGGAAGGGGTTCCGGGAAGCCCCGGAAGGTTAATGGGCCTTATGGGCCAAGAGAGGGGAACACACCAGCCCACAAGGGGCTGGCGCACCCCTCCTCTTGGCCGCCGGCCCTATGGATGGAAAGGGGGAGGGCTAGCCCCTCTTTCCTTCCCTCCACCTAAGAGGAAGGAAGGGGGGGGGGCGCCACCCCTCCTGCCTTCCCCCCGCAAGGCAAACAAGGAAGGGGGGGGGGGCAAAGGGCAGGCACCCAAGGGGTCGGCCAACCACCTTGGGGCGCACCCAAGGCTTCCTCCCCTCCCCCACCTATATATATGAGAGGGAGGGGCGCCACGCAACCGATGACAATCTCTTAGCCGTGTGCGGCGCCCCTCTCCACAGTTTAGTCCTCCGTCCAATTTTTCCGCAGTGCACGGCGAAGCCCTGCGGAACAAGTTCACCACCACCATCATCATGCCGTCGTGCTGCCGGAACTCATCTACTACTTCACCCATCTTGCTGGATCAAGAAGGCGAGGACGTCATCAAGCTGAACGTGTGCTGAACGCGGAGGTGCCGTACGTTCGGTACTTGATCAGTTGGATTGCGAAGGTGTTCGACTACATCAACCGCGTTAATAAACGCTTCCGCTTTACGGTCTACGAGGGTATGTAGGCACACTCTCCCCTCTCGTTGTTATGCATCTCCATGGATAGATCTTGCGTGTGCGTAGAATTTTTTTGTTTTCCATGCAACGTTCCCCAACAAGATCTTACTCATCTGCCTTAGAAGTTCATGATTCATTTGTTTTTTATTGATTAATGGTTGGGAGTAATAAACATTCGGTTTGCTCCAGGCTAGGATTGGCGACGACAAGAGGATTTGGCAGTGGCGCTGAAGCTGGGAATACTTTAATTCAAATTAAGCAATGGATGTCCCTTGGGGATGTCATCGACGGCTGCCCAGGAGTTTGGATTGGATGCGTTCATGTTCCAGGATGTGATGGGGAGACTGTGAGTGAGATGATTAACATATCAGACTTGCAAACCATGTGCTTGCTTTTTGAAAGGAAACATTTTGGTGTTAATGACCTGTGTCCTTTTCTCATATGTGGCAGCTAAGAACACCCATCTTTTTAGTTCATTCACATACCATTGTCTTAGTTTATATACTTATTTTCTTGCGGGTTTAGTATATTCTTATCAAGATTTTTTTAATGGCATTCTTACCAATATTGAATTAGTAAAATTCCCATTCTTATCAATGTTGAATCAGTAAAATTCCCATGGGTTGGAGATTAGCCTCTTCATATGTTACTAGCTGTAGGAACAATATGGCCAACTAGTACGTGTACATGACCATAGTACTTTTATGTTATTTTAGGGGAAACACTACTTTCATGCATTATGAATATCCAATATGTTCTCAATTTCCTGGTGCACAGTACAGTATTTTCCATATGGAAAATTTCCATGAATTTGATATCAGCCTCTCTTCATATGTTGCTAGCTCTACAAGCAATTGGCCAACCAGTACACATACACGTACCATAATACTTTGATGTTATTATATGTGTACACTACTTTCAGCTATTATGAATATCCATCTATAGAATATTTCATATGGAATTGGATCTTAATGTTCTTCATCACTTATATATAAACATTCCATCAAAACAATTGTCTACAATCCCGCAGCAATGCACGGGAAAGATTCATAATTCTAGATGTTTTTCAGCGGTACAAGACTACAAATATATAACCATACTGGAGTACATGTATTTGTGTCAATTGTTGATATATGATATCATCTGCTTAGTTTCTGCAAACCTCCACTGTGAGGCATTTGTTAGCCTGTTGACCCTACCTCAATGTAGATTGCCAGCTAGAATGTACAAGGCATTTTGTTACTTAAATTTGGATCATAACTTTTCTCAAAAGAAAAAAAATCCTGTAGCAACGAGCGGCGCGGGGCATCATCTAGTATGCTAAATCCACATACACATAAGGGGATACAAGATCCAAAGTGAACACAAGAGGATACAAAGGGTAGCTAGTTCATCCATGTCCTTCAAGGAGAGAGGTCTTGAATCCTAGGAGGATCTTCCCATGAAGGGGTCTTGAATCCACTTGGGGGATCTTCTCACATGGAGGTCTTGAGCTCCATGGGAGTAGGGGTAAGTGGATGAGCAAAGCTCTATCTCAAATCAGCTCTAACCTTTGCTAACCCTAGATGGAGGAGGGGATGGTCTATATATAGTGTTAGTACAAGTTGGGATGAGTGGAAGGGGTACATGGGCCTTTGGCCCGTTCACTGTACGCAGACTGGAGCCGAATGTCCGAGCTAGGGCCGGATGTCCGGGCCTTCACATCGAGTCGGATGTCCGGGGCCTATGGCCAGATGTCCGGGCTGGCTCTGGCTTCGATGCTGTAGGGTTCGGCCGAATTTTCGGGCAGGGGCCGGATGTCTAGGGCCATCGGGCCAGATGTTCGGGGCAGGGCCGGATGTTCGGACCCTGTAGCTCCTTCAGCTACTGGGTTGTTGTTGTGGCTGTGGTCTCCAGGCGTCGCATGTCCGGCCGTTGTCGCTTTGCAGCGGTTCCTCTCATCGTGCTCCTTCATCCTTGTACTTGGGGCTTGTCCGTGATTCCGAGCATCTCCGAGAGGGTCTTCTTGGTACCTAAGCACACATAGCATTCCAGATTGAGGAACCATGTCTCAGATGGGTCAAACGGAATGTCACTAAGGAGAGATGTCACCTCGGTCTCGAGAGCTCTTGCACGTGCTTGTGTCATCGGTCCACATGGCAATTGGGGAGACGAAGGTAGGTCCATGGGGATGACTGTAGGATGCTCTGCATCATCTGCCCCCCTTGGGAAAGATCCAACCTCGTATCGAAAACCTCAACACCATGGAAGGGAGATAGACCCTTGACATTGAAGATGTCGCTCACTGTTAGAACCGAGAGTATATCGGCCAGGGGGGGGGGTTGAATGGGAGATTCAAAATTTCTTTTGAAAGCTTTGAACCAAAACCCAATCACAGCAGTGTAATAGAGTATTGAAGGAAATGGACAGAATCAATCTTCTTCGTCAGAAGCATATTCATCGATAAAAGCATTGACAACAGTACGAACTTGATAAATCACAGGTTTAACTATGATGAGAGTAACCCAGCATGCAAACAGATGTAGCAGAATGAGACACAACATGTTCGATATTGAATAAAATGCTAAAGATAGATTTCACAAATGAATATGAAATACAGGATGGTAACAAAAGAGTACATGAACGGGGATGAACACAGATACACAAGAAGGAGGCAACAGAACAAAATGATCAAGTAAGCTATCGGCACAGAGCACGAATAATAACTGTTGAAGGAAATGCAGTAGAGTAGAAATGACTAGTGGTGTTCGATGGCGACAGAGAGATTTGGTAGACCAGTTCACCCTTCTGCCAAAGGGCTATGTCTGGTTGGAGGGGCTGTGACTTAACACGAAAGATAAACTCTCTTCACCCTATTCTCCTTCAACGCAGAGCTGATCAGACTCAGGTAGATTTCACTCATGGTAGATCCTTGTCAGCGATCACCAAACCTTCGGTCAACCTTCGCGAACCACAATCACTCTTGGTTGCTAAAGATCAGGCTCGGTGAAGACAACAACTCTTCAACACTCAAAGCCAAACATATCTTTCTAGAGAGTGCGCAACTCTCAAGAGTAATAGGTACAAGAACTCTCACTCAGAACTACTGTGATGCTAAACCACTGTCTAAGTTTGGGCTCTTGGTTTTTCTATCAGTGGATCTTAAACTCAAACCACTCAGAGAGGGGTTGCTCATATCAATCTTCTTAGAAATCTCAAGCAAAGCAGCCGACGGACAAAGTTGGAGCGGGGTGGCTATTTATCGCCGCAGCCTTCCCAGAAGGGAAATGACCATTTTGGACACAAGGTACAGCCAATGGCCAACCGACACATTTACAACGGTCGGATTTTCGAGCAACGGTAACATTACTTGAGGAACAGGTAATGCTAACTCCTCAGTCTGAGTCAAATCTCTCGTAGCAAAGAAGATCACAGTCTCTTGCTGGCAAGTATTTGCTCGGAGCACAAAGAGATTTCTCTCGCATCTTTCATAGGTTATGGCTAAGCATCATAGCCGATCTAAGCATCGAGAACCTATACCCCTCTTAATAGTATGGAGGTCCTATGACTCGAAAGAATGAAAGAAGAACAACGAAATGAATACTACGTCTTCACTTTGTCTTCGACTTCTATCGCTGTAGTCAATTTCTTCGGACGACAGTACCAAAACAAAAGCTATGTTTTAGTAGTAAACTTTTGAGGGGTCGATTTCTTCACATCAATACTCTATCACTTCAACAGATATAGCTCGTTCTTCTCTGCAACGCAGATGTGCTTCGATGAAGTTCCTCGAACTCAGCACCAAAGACAACATTCTCTTCGGTTGTGTATGGACTTTTTCTCTCTGTATGCACTAGCAAACAAATCAGTCCATACCTGTTTCTGTCAACAATCTCCAAAGCACAAGGTAGGCAGATATTGCACCATCAATCTCCCCCTTTTTGGACGATTGTTGACAAAATTGATCACATCGAATGATAGATAATGAATGGAATGTAAAGTGAAGAATAATAAAGGATGAGAGATGATTGCGAAGATAAAATATTGTCTCCCTTAAAATATGCTTCGGATCATGAAGGATCAGGTGGGGAAGTGATATTACTCTTCGTATGAGTGTCATTGATCATATCTTAAATATGAGTTCTTACAATGCACTCAACGGTGTCTGAGTTGATTCCTGTCACAAAGTCTTCGAAGAGAGTTAGATGTAAGATAATAGGTGAGTAATTTGTGACAAGGATAAAACATGAAGGTTTTCTCAGAACACAGTTTGAATCCACAAGAGATGTAGTTTTCCTGCATGTTAGATATTCGATATGATCAGTGCAGGATAACATAAGAATATGTTGCTTGGAGTGAATATGCTTTGGAGGAAGTTTTCCTGCAATATAGATGATACAAAAGGATATCTGTGAGGAAAACACTTTGTCAGTCACAGAGATAGCCTTTACGTAAGGCAAATGTGGATAGCACTTAGAGCATATCCAACGAAAACAGATATAGCTTGTCTAGTACTCGAAGTATTTCTCTGAATTAATATCATCACATGATGATTTTCTGCTCTTCTCCGATAAGCAGATATGTTTCCCTGTAAGACAAGATGATTGTCGAAGATAATCAATCACATGAAAATCATTCAGTGATACCTGCAGACAAATAGTGCGAAGCAAATGATATTGCAGGCGGGGTTATTAACGTTACATGACGTCCGAGTGTTTCAGCACCACAGGCAGTGCGATAAGTCCATGAAGCAAATTGTTCGAGGGAAAACCAAATAGCGAATGAAAAACAAACACCCTGCAACCCCGATAAACTATCACTTGATGTAATTCTCCCCCTTTTTGTAAACAAGTGTCAAACAGGAAAGAGAAGAAGAAGAGGAAGTTTGTTTCTCCTCAAGCATCAAAGAAGAAGTCTATTGCTAGCATATCAAGAAAGGTTGCATCTGCCTTGTCCGATAATTCTTCTGATGATAATGCTGGTGAAGAAATTCCCATGTATGATCAAAGAGCTCTACTTGATAAGCCCTACCAAACTTCATCTCCAGCAAAGAAATCACCGCCAGTGAGATCTTCTTTAGGGCTTGCTCCCGTGCCCTCAGATAAACCTTCGGGTTCTGCTACCCCAGTTGCAAAGAGAAAGCTGATTACCGATGAACAAGCTACTGCCCCAGCCAAGAAGGCGAAGAAAATTGTTCCTGCTTCCATAGAGGAATATGATTTTGATCTTATAGTTGACATCATTGAAGGTGCTTCCTATGGTGCAAATCCAGCTGAGTTGAGCAGTTTGGGTCTGCCTGAAGATGTTACCAAGATGGTAGCAAAGCACTTCTCTGACTTGAGAGAAATCACCATAGAACTCAATCAAGCTGTCGATGACAAGAAGCTTCTTGAGAAAATGAGGAGGGAAGCCAAGTCTGAGTCTGAAAGAAAATATGTCAACAAGGGAATCCTTGAGATCACCAAAGCCCTCACTGTCATGAGAAACAACAAGATTGATTGGCATTCCAAGTTGAAGATGGATGTTTCTCAGCTTTGTGATCATAGGAATGAAGAGATTAGGCGTCAAGCGGATCTTGCTTGACGCAGAGAAAAAGAAGAAAAACGCCAGAGAGCTCAGGCAAGAGCCAAAAAGCCAAAAGAGATCAAGGACCGTCATGTCCAATCTATATCAACTGATGCACCTATTGACACAAGTGTCCCTCAGCAACAGATTCCACCATCCCCTCGCTCCGAGGAAGAAACCGAGCATCAAGCTGAGCCTGCGGTAGTTATCATTCCTACCTCAGTCGAACAAGAATCTGACGTGGTGGATATGTATATAGTCAACCCAGAAGAAGAGAATGTCGTGCTCGAGCAAAATGTTCCTGAAGAAAAGTGGATGAAGAGATTGAGATGGAAAAGGCAGTGTCATCGCCTTTGAAGGAAATTCAAGCTGAACCCTCCAGATCCACCAAGGAGGATGAGAAGGTTAAGGGGGAGCAAGTTGCTTCCCAAGGAAATATCCCTCCGGTCTCCTCATCTGGTGCCCCTACCCAGATGGAGGTTGACCCTGCTCCTGGTTCCTTGGCTTCACAACCAGAATAGGAAGAGAAGAAAGTTGAAGAGCCCATGGCTCCCGAAGAGAAAGATCAAACTACTGTACCACCGGTGCTACCGCAACAGACTAAAGGAGAACAAGTTGTGACTCGAGAGTCTGAAGAAGTTGTCATGCAGCCCATCATTGAAAGCTCACCGAAAGAAAAGGCCCTAGTGCCTGAGACAGTGAAAGCCGCCGAAGGAGTTCCGGCGAAGGAAAATGAAGGTCAGACAAAGTGCTCCTATGCCATCTGCTCCAGAAAAGGCTATAAGACCACTTGCTCCATTGAAGCCCATAGATGAGAATGCGTCTGCCTCTGAAGATTTTTAGCCGATGGAAATTAGCGAGGAAGAACTTCGGAAAAATCCTCAGGAATCATTTCCGTTGTTTATAGCTGAGTATGGCCCCAATGGCCCCACATTCAATGAACAACTTCACTCATCAAAGCTTGCATTCTTTGGGGTCAGCCCGTACGACGAAGAAAGGACGTCATTATCACTGAGGTTTTGGACTGAAGAACAAGCAGTCTATAACACTCAGATCTTGTTTGGCATGCACAGAATTTTCAATCATAAGATGTTAAACTTCGCCAAGCTCGAAGAAATGCCTTGCTTCCTTAATACAATTGATCATATTGAACATGCTCTTCTAAAGGGGTTCATGTGCTTCAATCATGGCTGGAACAAGGAAGTTATTCTTCAGTTCTATGCCTCGCTTTACATCTCAGGAGAAATGGGAAATATCTCAACTTGGACGCTTGAATGGATGACTGGCAGAGAGAGAATCAAATGCTCGGCAGATCATTTTCTGGCTTTGCTAAATTTGCCTCGATGTGAATTTGAGAACGACAGAGAGCACAGACTGCATTTCTGGGAAGTGTCTGATGCACAACTCCACGTCCTGATGGATCCCACCATGGTGGGGGACGAATGCGTTGATGTTGATCCAAAGAAGTTGGCTTATGACAACAAAGTACTATTCCACATTCTGTGCAATACTATCACACCAACAAACAGGGCAAACTCCATCAAAGGCATCGTAGGAAATGCTCTTGTGGCAATATCTCAGGGAATCAAGTTTGACATTCCTGATCTTTTCATTCGAAACCTGGCATGTGCTGCAGATAGCCCTCAGTCATTGAAGCCCTATGCTCCATGGATAATGTTCGCAATTGAGCAACTCACTAATGAGAAATTTTTCTAGGCCTACGAGCCAAAAGTATTCATGCCACCTGTTCGTGACACTCTGCGAATTGTGAAGGATAATCGCAAAGGGAAGGAACTGGTTGATGCTGCTGCAAATGCTTCCGCATCTAAAAATGCTCTGAGGGTTCAGGAAGCCCAGATTGAAATCCCTCATGAAGAAAATCCATCACTCTATGAGATTTGTATTCGCACGCAGCAGACTCTGGATAGACACATCAAGATGGATAGAAAGGAAAAGGTGGAACTGATGGCTGAGCTGAATCTGATTCACAATCACACTCGTCAAATTCTTCTACATGAGAAGGATGCTAGGAAGCGATCATGGACCTTGCTGCGAAAGCATTACTCTCGCAAGGATCTAGCTAAGAAGGGCCTCTTCAAGGAATATGACTACCTGGACTTGCTTGCTATTCCGCGCATCCAAAGACAAACTCCAGTGCTCCCACAGTGTTCTGACTCAACGGATCTGCTGTTTGTTAATCATGATGATGAAATTGCAGATACAGCTGATACTCGTGTCTACAAGCCAGATGTTCATCTCTCCAAGTCTTCAAAGACCAAGGCTGCTACTCCTGCTTCTGCCTCGACCATTCCGCATTCTTCTGACTCTGATTCTTTGAGTGGTTTTAATTCGGATTCAGAAGATTCTCCCTTAGAGTAATTCCTCGAATATGCTCTCTTTCCTGTTTGACACTTGTTGACAAAAAGGGGGAGAATTAATCAGCTTTCTCTTTGCAACTGGGGCAGTAGAGCCCGAAGGTTTATCTGAGGGCACATGAGCAAGCCTTGAAGAAGATCTCACTGGCGGTGATTCCTTTGCTGTAGACGGAGTTTGGTAGGGCTTATCAAGCAGAGCTCTTTGATCATACATGGGAATTTCTTCACCAGCATTATCATCAGAAGAATCATCTGACGAGGCAGATGCAACCTTTCTCGATTTGCTAGCAATAGACTTCTTCTTCGATGCTTGAGGAGAAACAGACTTCCTCTTTTTCTTTTCTTTTCGGGTAGACGCCCTTTCCTTCTTTTCTAGCACATCTTGTTGAGTCAACTCAACATTTCGCTGTTCCACTTGATTTTTCTTCATGGCTCTAGCCTCACACTTGGCCTTGGCCTTTTCCCTCTTTGCAACCTCCTCGGGAAAATCAACAATTGTTTTCAAGGAATCAGCATGAGCATTCAGAGGCAGTGCCGGCCTTACTTTTTCATCATCCTGCCCAAGAGACCCCTCTGCTATGCAGTCATTCCATAGAGGAGTGAATGCAAATAGAATCTGGTATTTCCTTCGGACGTTCTCATAGTTGAACCACTTCTTCGCCCTATGACGGTGAATCTTTTGCAGCCTGTTGTTCCTTTCCTGAGCTGTTTCTACTCCAGGTGGAGTCTTGTACGTTTCCTGATCAGACATCTCAGCTGCAGTATTTCTTTCTCTTCTGCGGCCACCCTTCTTGGGATTTCCATCAGAAAACAGGGTTTTGGAGTCAGTGACTAGCTCATCCTCTGGCTGACTCTGAGCTGAGGGAACATCATCATCTTCATCAGCAGATTCTGATTCGACCTTTTTCTTCGGTGCTTTTGGCGGCTTTGCAGATTTTCTTTCAACCACCTTGGCTTTATCAGCTGCACGCGGCTGCTGTGGAATTTCTTCCTTGGACCCAGAGTGCTCATCCGAACTATTTGCCATGACCACTCCTGAGAGAAAGATGCAAATACGAAAGAAAACACAGGAAGAAGTCACAAACATGCACAGAAGCATTTTTAAATCAAAACAGATAAGTTTTCGGAAGAAGCAAGGGATTCATGGAATACACTAGCAAGATATCGTCGAGTGAATTGTAGTATGCCTTAAGACAATATAACCATTCCTCTAATCTTTCGAAGTATGTACAGAGAACCCTAGATCGAAAAGGCTGGTACGAGGAACTACTACACACCGTACAAGCCAAGTCTTAGTGAATCCTGAGGATCTACCGCAAGAGAAATAAGAAAGATAAATGGTGTCGGGATGAACTTCCCTAGAACAGAAGAGGGATAGGGCAAGTCCTAGATCTGGACGCCCTATCTTGGCGATATAGATCGACTATGGCAGTGCAGAAGAGAAGATTTACCGCACTGGCGCGACCAACGATGACGGAGCTTCACCGGAGTTGCACGGCGAGGCCTGTCGTCGACGCTGCTTCGAGCTCGGGCTCGGACGAAGAGCGAGAGGAGAGGTTTGAGGCAGAACAGAGAAAGAACTAAGGAAGAAGAGACCCAGAGAGGGGGGTTTATATAGCCTGAGGGAGAAACCGCCCACTCCGAAATCTACGGCCAAAAAACTCGAGACGTTCCACATTCAACAGACTAGATCACAAACGTGAGAACATGGGCACGTGTCAGCCGTTTCCTGCAAAAATCTCGGTAACTAAACTGGATGCCGAAGGGTTTGAGGAAGCGCAAGCGTCAAACCAGATGAAATTTTGAAGTTGATTTCATTCGCGACCAAGGACATCGGAGTGAAAACATCTTCAGATCAAGTTGCATGTTTATGACACGGAAAAATGAATAACAACCAGAAAAAGAACTGAAGCGAAATATAAATCCAAACAAAGGGAAAACACAAACACTTTGAATCACAACTTAGAAGGAGTAAGCACCAACAATAATAGATCTCAAGGCTTAAGATAAGCATGAGATATCCCTGAGAGAATTTCGTGCAAGAATTGATTAGTTCTTCTTCACAACCCACACTCGCGTGGGAGGTGAGGTTCTCATTTGCTTTGTCTGACTAGGGATATTTCTTCGGTGAGTCCCACGAGACACCTGTGCATAATGATGATAATCATATGAATAGGCATTGAAGTTATTCCCAGATACATGAGTGTAATGATTTGATGAAGTACGCATGTATTCCTTTTGACGCAGTTCAGGGTGATAAACATTTGAGAATGATTCTCGATTTGATTTGGAATGACATCCATTTCTTCGTCGAGGATTATCCTGCACAGTCAGGTTAGCAGTAACTGATAGATTTTCAATGGTGCACTTCCTTACCCAAATTTGCTTCTTGGATGTATCTGACCTGCAGTTAGATCCAATATATCGAGCGAAAACCTTACCATTATGTTGTTTGAAGAGTTTGTCATTTGAGTCTTTTGACTCGTCAGTATCAACAGGAATGGGCGAAAGATAACCAGTTAGAGGTTCGAGGGTTTTACTCTTTGCACAAACCCAAGTTGTTCGAGGATATTGCTCGGGAGTCCAATAGGATCCATCCACATTGAGTTTCTTTTCGAAACCTAGTCCTTCCTTCTGAGGATTTTTGTTCAGTATGGACTTCTTGAGCACATCACATAGGGTTTCATGCCCTTTCAGGCTCCTCAGCATACCAGTCTCAAGTAAGCCCTTTAGCCTGCAATTTTCTTCAGTAATAGCAGCAAAATCCTCGGAAGAGGTGTTAGTAGTACCAATTTCAGGAGTAGCAATGTTCACGATGACAACATTAGAAGTTTCAGCACGAGAATCCGCATTGCTATGTTCTAGGCATTTCAAGCAAGGAGGAACAAAGTCATCAGGTAATCGAACAGATTGCTCGGCGAAGAGAGAAGCTTTTTCTAACACCAGCTCGTTATGAGATTCTTTCAGTGACACGAGTTCTTGATTTCTGTTAAGGAGTTCATCTGATATATTCTCTTAGTCAACTGTAAGTGAATCATATCAATTGGTAAGATCATCAATAGTTGAGGAAAAAGCATCTTGCTCTTCGATCAACTTTTGATTCTTCTCCATTTCTTCGACCAGTAATCCTTCGGTTTTCCTGAGATTTTTCTCAAGCATTTCAAGTTCATCATGTTGGGATTTAACAATTTTCACCAACTTGGCATATGAGATATATTTGGGTGAATATTCGTTCATGGACCTTTGGTGTTTTGCAGATACCTGATCTTTTGATGATTTTGCCATAAGGCAGAAGGCAATTGGTTCATCATCACTTGAATCATCACCACTTGACGCATTATCATCAGCATCTGATTCACTGAGATCTTTCGATGATTCAATGGCGGCATATGCATTGCTTCTTTCAATCCTTTTGTAGAATTCTTCATCATCTGAATCAGTATTTGTTGTCTCTTCTTCAGATTCAGGAGTCAGGTTGGTGCAGGCTCTATTCAGCTGAGAGATTTTCTTCATGTTGGAATCAATGATTGCTCTGGCATTTATGTCAGTGACTGGTCTCGTCGAAGAAGATGAAGCGGGTTCATTTTTCTTCGAGAGCTTAGTGTGATGATCCATTCGAGCCAAACCATTGTATTGAAGATGTTTCCAACGATTACTCGGTGCTTCATCCCAGCAAGGACAATCTGCTATGACATGACCGAATTGTTTGCATTTGAAGCACTTCATTTCTTTCGGAGGCAACTGTCTTGAGGATTCAGGCACTTCATCTTCATCATCATTCACAAGATACACGTTTTGTCTTCTGAGATCACTCAGCCGTTGTGTGAGCATTTCCAATTCTCTTGTGATAGTGTGTTGGTTCTCAACATCTTCTTCTTCCTGAGAGCTGCCATAGTGAGAGAGGATTTCTCCTTCACCTTCTGAAGAAGATTCTTGATCTGCATTTTTCAATTCCATCTTTTCTTCATAAGTTGATAGTAGCGTCATCATCTCAACATAGTGAAGCTCTTCATAGTCTGGTCTTTGTTTGATTTCGGCTATAATAGGTTCGAAGGATTCATCAAGTGCACTCAATAGCTTGTTTACCACATCTTTATCAGTGACACCGGTTACTCCTCGTTGGCGAAGTATTTCAACAATGTCTGTCAGCCTATCCGTGAGTTCCATCACACTTTCCTTTCAAAAACTTCTGAACCCAGAGAACATGGCACGAAGCATTTGAGTGTGAGAGTGTGTTCTGGAGATAAATTCTTTGTGAACATTTTTTATAGCATCCCAGAGTTGCTTTGCTGTGTCAAGGTTTCGGAACCGAATGAACACGTTCTTTGAGATACTTGCACAGATGATATCTCTTGCTTGTGCATCCATACGCATCATAGCCTTGTCATCAGGAGATGGAGCATCAGGGTGTTGAATGGTGTAACCATATTCTACAATCTGCCACAGATCATAGTCGATAGCTTGAATTCTGATTCTCATTCGTTCCTTCCAGTATAGATAGTCATTTCCATCAAAGATAGGAAATCTTTCAGAGTGCGAGGATCTACCTGCATACGACATACTCAAAACTCCAAGGACATTAGACCTTTAATAAGCAGAGACAAGGAGTACCTGCTCTGATACCAATTGTTAGGACCGAGAGTATATCAATCAGAGGGGGGGGGGGGTGAATGGGAGATTCAAAATTTCTTTTGAAAGCTTTGAATCAAAACCCAATCACAGCAGCGGAATAGAGTATTGAAGGAAATTGACATAATCAATCTTCTTCGTCAGAAGCATATTCATCAATAAAAGCATTGACAACAGTACGAACTTGATAAATCATAGGTTTAACTACGATGAGAGTAACCCAGCATGCAAACAGATGTAGCAGAATGAGACACAACGTGTTCGGTACTGAATAAAATGCTAAAGATAGATTTCACAAATGAATAGGAAATACAGGATGGTAATGAAAGAGTACATGAACGGGGATGAACACAGATACATAGGAAGGAGGCAACAAAACAAAATGATTAAGTAAGCTATCGGCACAGAGCACGAATAATAACTGCTGAAGGAAATGTAGTAGAGTAGAAATGACCAATGGTGCTCGATGGCGACAGAGAGATTTGGTAGACCAGTTCACCCTTCTGCCAAAGAGCTACGTCTGGTTGGAGGGGCTGTGACTTACCACGGAAGATAAACTCTCTTCACCCTATTCTCCTTCAACGCAGAGCTGATCAGACTCAGCTTGATTTCACTCATGGTAGATCCTTGTCGGCGATCTCCAAACCTTCGGTCAACCTTCGCGAACCACAATCACTCTTGGTTGCTGAAGATCAGGCTTGGTGAAGACAACAACTTTTCAACACTCGAAGCCAAACCTATCCGTCCAGAGAGTGCGCAGCCCTCAAGAGTAATAGGTACAAGAACTCTCACTCATAACTACTATGTTGCTAAACCACTGTCTAAGTTTGGGCTCTTGGTTTTTCTCTCAGTGGATGTTAAACTCAAATCACTCGGAGAGGGGTTGCTCAAATGAATCTTCTCAGAAATCGCAAGCAGAGCAGCCGACGGACAAAGTTGGAGCGGGGTGGCTATTTATAGTCGTAGCCTTCCCAGAAGGGAAATGACCATTTTGGACACGAGGTCCAGCCAATGGCCAACCAACACGTTTACAACGGTCGGATTTTCGAGCAATGGTAACATTACTTGATGAACAGGTAATGCTAACTCCTCGGTCCGAGTCAAATCTCTCGCAGCAAAGAAGATCACAGTCTCTTGCTGGCAAGTATTTGCTCGGAGCACAAAGAGATTTCTCTCGCATCTTTCATAGGTTATGGCTAAGCATCACAGTCAATCTAAGCATCGAGAACCTATACCCCTACCAATAGTACGGAGGTCCTATGACTAGAAAGAATGAAAGAAGAATAATGAAATGAATACTACGTCTTCACTTTGTCTTCGACTTCCATCCCTACAGTCAATTTCTTCGGACTACAGTACCGAAACAAAATATATGCTTCAACAGTAAACTTTCGAGGGGCCGATTTCTTCATATCAATCTTGCTCGACTCTATCACTTCAACAGATATAGCTCGTTCTTCTCTGCAACGCAGATGTGCTTCGGTGAAGTTCCTCGAACTCAGCACCGAAGACAACATTCTCTTCGGTTGTGTATGGACTTTTTCTCTCTGTATGCACTAGCAAACAAATCAGTCCATACCTGTTTCTGTCAACAATCTCCAAAACACACGGTAGGCAGATATTGCACCAACACTCACGTTATACTTGTCGCGTGGAATGTCGATCTTGTAGGCATTGTTGTTGTAGCATGCTAGCACCTTGAACTTGAAGGGTCCATCAACGCGAGGTAGTAGTTTGGACTTGTGCTCATTGGGGAAGCGTTCTTTGTGTAGGTGTAGCCACACAAGATCTCTGGGGTTGAATACCATGGGGTGTTTGTTGATGTTGATCTTGGTCGTGAGTCATTGTACTTGGCGCTCGATGGCATGTCGTGTATCTTCATGCACCTTCTTGAGATAGCTCGCTCGTGCACTTGCGTCCATGTTGATGCGCTCTTGTAGTGGTAGCGATAGAATGTCCAATGGTGACAACAGGCTGAATCCGTAGATGACCTCGAAGGGGGACTTGCCGGTAGTAGAGTGTCTTGCTCGATTATAGGCGTACTCGGCAATGGGTAAGCATTCCTCCCACTCCTTGATGTTCTTCTTGATCAATACACGGAGGAGAGTAGATAGCGTCCGGTTGGTGACCTCCGTTTGGCGGTCGGTTTGTGAATGGTATGCCGATGAAAAGAGTAGCTTGATTTCGAGCTTGGCGTATAGTGTCTTCCAAAAGTAGCTTAGGAACTTGACGTCACGGCCCGACACAATAGTCTTGGGCACTCCATGCAATCTCAAGATTTCCCTACAAAAGATATTTCCAACATTTGAAGCATCGTCTATCTTGTTACAAGGAATGAAATGTGCCATCTTAGAGAAACGGTCCACAACAACAAATGCCGAATCTTTTCCGTTTTGAGTTCATGACAAACCAAGCACAAAATCCATACTAATGTCTTCCCATGGGTGATATGAAATGGGAAGTGGCATATAGAGACCATGGGATTGAGCGGAAGACTTAGCTTTGCGACATGTAGAGCATCGGTTGGTGTAGCGTGAGGCGTTGCAAAACATCTTGGGTCAAAAGTAGTTCTTGGAGAGCGTAGCGAATATCTTGTCGCATCCAAAATGTCCCATAAGTCCTCCGCCATGAGCCTCTTGCAAAAGCAACAAACGAAGAGAAGACCTGGGGATACAAAGCTTGTTAGCTCGCATTAGATAATCATCCTTGATATAATATCGCTCCCAAGTTGTATGCGTTAGGTATTTTGCATAAGGGATAGCAAATGAAACATCATGCGCATACAAGCCTTTTATGTGCTCAAATCCTATGACATTCAATTCAAGTTGAGTTACGAGCATGCATTTGTGGCAAAGAGCGCCTGACACAACATTTTCCTTACCTTTGATATACTTGATCGCATAAGGAAATGAGTCAATGAAGTCACTCCATTTGGCATGTCGCTTATTCAATTTTGTTTGACCCTTAAGATATTTAAGCGTCTCATGATCCATATGGATGATAAATTCACGAGGGCGAAGATAATGCTCCCACACATGCAAGACTCTCACTAAAGCATATAATTCCTTGTCATAAATGGGTAATTAAGTTGCACCCCGGAAAGTTTCTCGCTAAAGTATGTGATTGGGCGCTTCTCTTGCATTAACACGCCTCCTATGCCATTAACACTAGCGTCACAATGCACTTCAAAAGTTTTTATCAAAGTTGGGTAATGCAAGCAATGGAGCATGTGTAAGCAAGTTTTTAAGCTCAGGGAATGCGGTGTCTTGGGAAGGTCCCTGTCGGGGTACACAAACAGGGGTGTGTGTTTCCCCTGACTTGTGCACGGACGGCAGGCCTCCACCACGACATCGCCAGCATTCCAAGACGAGACCAAGCCGAAGAGATAGCTCTTTGAGGAATCAAAGGGCGCATCAAGAAGACCAAGACCAACCAAGTGAGCAAGATATCACTGAGGAAAAACCTCCCTTGCCGAGCAGGCGAGCCTGGCCGGGTCGATGTCATCCAAAGGACAAGTCTCAAGACTCCCCCGGCAAGCCTGCCGGGGATGCCGAGGGTGAACTATCCCGCCAAGGCGCCACCGCTCCACCTCTCAGCAATGCAAGTCACCTATCGGTGTGGTGTCGAGCCCCCAAGTGATTAAGTGGCTATTATTTGGCACGTGGTGGCCATTTCCAAGGAAGATCACCCCTAAATGACACCGGTCCAGGAGACATGTCACGCAGACAGGCGAGAAGATGGCTGAATGGCGCGGCAAGGCTGCCGGGCTACACCCATGATGTGACACTAAGCGGTGCATTTAATGCGCTTGGTCCTGTCTACAGAGTTAGGTATGATAGCACTATTTGCTATCCAATCAGTACGTAATGATTGATTTTCCATTGTGGTGACCCCTTGGCCTATAAAAGGAGGGCCATGGTAACCTTAGAAAGGATTCGGACCCCTGTACACTCATACGCGCATAGCCGTTCTTGTCCCAAGGCAACCTTGCCGGGCTAGAGCGCTGCGTCTCCACCACGGTCCTTCCATCAATCCACCAAAGCAGGAGTAGGGTCTTACGCCTCGCGGCGGCCTGAACCTGGGTAAAAACCGCTCGTGTCATTGCTGTCGTGCTGCTCTACGCTCTCCGCTCTTTGTGCAATGTGCTCTTCCCCCTTGCCGAACCACAAGGGGCCGATGGCCCATAGGTGGCCATGTTATACCACGACATCTTTGGCGAGCCAGGTAGGGGGAGGCGCTTGCGCGAACCTGAGGGTGTAAGCAGCGCGTCATCTTCATCATCGTTTTCTTCATCAATGGCTTCATCATCCATGACGCCAAGGAAGAACTCGGCGCAGTGGATCAGGAAGGAAGCGAGCTCGTTCCTTCGCATGCCCCGTCCAGTTCCCATCATCATTATCCACCGCGGCTGCAGCAACGGCGGGGAAAGAAATGATAGCAGCACAACAGCCCCGAACGTCTCGGGCGGCATGGTCACCATGCGAGCCCCGCGCGGAAAAGGGTGCACGGTGGTAAGGTACATGGTTCCTCTCTCTGCCACTTTCACTTGTCGACGATCGAGCTACACTGGGTTTAGCGTCGTCAATGTAGATGAGCCCGCGCAAAACTCGGTCTGGTATTTGTCCTGCTAAGGGAAATCTTGAGTAGAGCGCCGGTGCGAATTCGTTGATGGACGCCCCGGCAAGCATGCTCCGGCAAGGCCGTAAGATCGTTAAAAGTGTAAAGAGGAGGAGAGAGAAACCGGTCCAGCCTTGCATCACATTCTGTTACTCACAAGATATCTATGATTCCTTCTGGCCCTGGCCGGGAACCTGGAAGCAACATGCAAGGCACCATCGTCCCAAGATACGCGGACGCGACGAGCGGCTGCGGCTGGAGGGGAGGGAGGCAGCACGGATGAAAGCTAAGTCCACGTGATCATTGCTCCTTTATAAGATCCAGAGCCTGCATTTGCTTATCCCCCAGATACCAATGGGTTTCGTATGAAGAAATCTTTTTCGTGTAATGGCACCTTGACGGATCGTCTGCGCCCCCGCTCTGTTCCAAGCCCGCTCACGAAGCGGGTGGCTGCATCAAAGAGTCCTAAGGGAAAAACTTGCCGGGACATGTCCTCGCCAGCTGATGCTAAGGACCCACTCCTCACAGCAATTGTGGCGGCATGTTGCTGGCAGGCAACCAAAACATGTAAAAAAAACTAACCATACGAACATCCATGGATAAAACGCAAAGGGGATAGCATGCGCTCGGAAATAATTAAACATCAGTTCAGCACGAATAAAAGAAGTGCGGTGTCTAAACACAGGACATGCATAATGTTTTGTTACAGGGCACCACAACGATGTGAATGGTTCAAGGCCGAGCTTGGCGGCCTTATGGATCCCTGGGAACGGAGAGCACCTTGTCGGCATAGGGGGCAGCCTTTTCCTCGGCAGCGGAAACATCAGCACCTGCCGGGAGCTTCCTGAAGCCATCAGCAAGGTTGAGCTCGGGGTGGCGGTAGGCGAGGTTGCTCAAGACCATGAAGAGGGCGTTGCGGGCAAGCTTTCGAGACTCGCTTTCGAAAAGGGCATCTCTTCCTTCTTCATGAGTCTTCAACCCTTCAATCAACTCGTTGAAGAAGAGCCCTAACTTGACGCTCGGGACCTCATGTCTGTCCACCGAGAAGACTGGCCCCTCCATGCCCATCGCTGCAATCTGGGCAATGAGGCGCTCGGTGATGTCGATCAGGCTCTTGATCCAAAGGTCGACCTACTCGGACTGGTTTGCCAGCTTGTCCTCTGCATCCTTTCGAAGGAGTCTCGTGTTGTCCAGATCCTTCATCAGCTGCTTCTCGCGGACCTCGCCAGATTCGATCGAGCTCTCTAGGGTGCCAACCCTAGCCTTCATGTCTTTGATGGTGCCATTGGTAGTCTCAAGGTCTTGGCTCTTGGAGGAGAGCTGCGATTACACCTCCTTTAGAAGGATCTCTACTTTCTGCGCCTCCTCCTTGAGGGTCACGACTTCCTTGGCACTCCCGGCAAGCTCTTATGTTAGTTTGGCCACCTGTTGGTTGAGACCAGCCTTGGCAGTAGATGCAGCGGCAAGATCATCAGCAAGCTTCTTCAGTTGGGCGGCAGAGTCGGCAGTAAGAGCATCCAGGGCTACCTTATGTTTGTCCTCCTGCTCTTTGGTACGCTGCTGGACGAGGGCTTCCAGTTCATCGTCTTTGGCGCGGAGAGTGGCCTCGAGGTTCTCCTCCCGGGAATAGATGCTCCGCTCCTTGGCATCTAGAAGCGCTGTACATTCCACCAGGCGGGCTTCTCGGGCGGCGACATCCTCTTTCGCCATGGAGATCATCTTTTGTTGCCGCAAGAGGACTCAGAGTTGCTTGCCGTGTGACTCGCGCAGCTCGTTGCCCTTGTCCCTCAGCTTCTGGTCAACGCTGTTGGCGGATTTACGCTGCTCCTTGAGTGCCTGCCACTTCTAGCCATACCGGTTCTGCATGTCCTTGATGCCCGGCGCCACGGACTCCAGGAAGGACAGGTCCAAGACTGCATCGACAGAGCCTTCGGTCTCTCCGATTTGCTGAGACAAGGGTGCCATGATACGCTGGATCTCTTCGTCTAGTTCTGCGCTCACTGCTGCCGAAGAGTCGGGGCTCCGAGACCAGGTTGGGCCAGCACTAATGCCAGTTGGCTTGAGGTTGGCTGCGGAATCCCAGCCGAGGTGCCAAACGATGGAGGAGGGCTCATGGTTTGAAGGGGGATTTTCTCTTCAACCAGTATCCCCAATACTGATGCACTGCCAGTGGCCTGCCCTGCCTCCTTTGGGGGCTCCTGGGCATCCCCGGCAGCGTGTTCTTGCCCCTCCGCAGCAGCAATTTTGGCGGCTTCCTCGGTAGCGTCTTTCCCGATGCTGGCCACCTCCTCCAACAACTCGGGCTCCTCGGCCAATGGTACTGCAAGAAAGAGCAAACGAGCAATCATGAGGGGGAAGAAGCATTGGAAGACCAAGAACTTGGAACAAGATTATAAAGGAAAAACAAGTAAGTTATTGGGAGTTGTCTGCCATGGGGGATCTTCATTTTCCCTGGCAACGCCAATTGCCAGGACATGGACACCACCCCCTTCCCCGGTAACCATGGTGTCTACTTGGGCAGAGCCTTCCGTGGGAGTCTCTGTCAGGGTCTCTTCACCTCGTCCAACAGGCGGAGTGGGCCCCTCCTGGGAGGCCCCATCCTGGGCAGACTCCCCCTCTTCTCTGATTGGAGATGGGGGTGCTCTTCTGCATCGTCTTTGGTGGAGGCGATCAGTCCCATGCCTTCGCGGCGAGGGCTGGGCTGGGGGCTTACCACTGGATCATTCGTGCTGCTCCCCGCCTAACCCGTGCCTCCCAGGGACCCCGGTGGCTCCGCATGCCTGAGCTGCCTGGCTCGGTGGATGAGGGTCTCCTCCTCCTCCTCTTCCCTATCAAAGGCAACAAGCGAGGTTGAATTAGCAAACCAACAAGTATGCTAGACTCGGATGAGAACGGAGGATATTGTTCTTACTCCGAGTCCATGAGCATGGAGCCCAGCTCGAATTCCATGGGTGGCGGAGGCGCTCTGCCTCTCTTCAGGACCAGGGGAACAATACTCCCCGGTAACTTCAAGTCCTGCTTGGGCGGAGGGATCTCCAGCAAAGACGAGCTGCTCGAAGAGGTCGAATCTAACTGGGAGCTGGAATCGCCCCGTGTGGCTGCCGGTCGCTTGGTGGGAGGGGTCTTGGCCTCGGAAAGGCGAGAGGAATGCCGACGCTCCACCTTCGCCCCGCCGCTTTTGGAGGCGATCTTTTTTACCTTCTTGGCGGGCCTGGGGGCTAGGACGGCTGCTCCTCGGCCGGACCGCCTGCGCGGACGGGGTTCCAGATCCGGTTCAAGAGCCTGGGGACCCGCGGCAAGGCACTCCTCCCCGGGCTGTGCCACCTCCACGGCATCGTCTTCTTGCTGAGCTCCCGCTGCCACAGCGTACAGAGCCTCAATCCCGGCAGGTTCATCGCCGGCAGGTTCATCCTCGGTAGCCCCTTCCTTGGCTCACCCTTCGCTCCTCCGTGGGTAACCCTTTTGCTTTCTGCTTCCTCCTTCTCTTCCTCCTCCCCACTTCTGGGCCTTGCTTTTCCGACGGCCCGGAGCGTTCTGTCCTCCTCAATCCGCTTCTTGATGAATGCCGCCTCTGCCTTGGAGGTGCACTTGAACATGTTGGTCTCCACCCTGGTAGCCCTTTCCTCCAGGCCGGAGAACCACTTGATCTCATCGTCGAGTTCGGGAAATTGCCAATCACCCGCAACCCCATGAGCGTTGCAATCTGGCATCCATTTCAGAATCTGATCTCTGGCGGAGTTGACGTTCAGTGGGATGACACCTACCGGCAACTTGAATGGCCCAAGGCTGCCGAATAGCTATTCGCACAACCAACCATGGCCGTAGACCGACAAGTTGTTGGACAGACCTGGGTACAGTCGCATCCTGTCCTTGGCCTCCCCATACAGCCAGGCAAACCTGTCCCTTTTCTGCAGAGGCGCGATGCGGTGTCGGAGGAAATCAGCCCACCTGCTCGATGGTTAACCCGGCGGCTTTAAGGCGGATGATCTTGTTTAGTGCCAGGCAAAGCCTGTCGTCGGTAAGGCCAAATTCCCTCCAGTCGTTGCCGCGCTCAATACACTCCGTCCACGCCTGGCAAAATTCTGGGGCCTCCTCATCCTGGATCCAGCACCAGTCTGCCCTCCACTCTTCCCACCTGCCGCGCTGTTGCCCCGGCAGATAATCCCAGGTTTCCTTTGCCACCCGAGGGATCCAGCTTATATTCCCGGAATGGTGGGCTTTGTTCTCCATCCGCGGGATGAAGAAGTGTCGAAACAGATCCACATTGGGGGCGACCCCGACAAAGTTCTTGCACAAGTGGGCGAAAATTGCCATGCATGCCAACGCATTTGGCGTGAAGTCCAGAAGGTGGAATCCGTACACCATCATTATCGCTTCAAAGAAATCTGAGAAAGGGGGACAAAGGCCGCAGAAGAAGTACGCACAAAAAAACCGGTAGGAATTCGACGGATCTTCTTCCCCCTCCGGCAAGACCACGGGCGCCCCATGCCCTTTTGGAACTTCCGTCCCCCACATATACCCATACCTTGCGACCAAGGTGCCCTCATCCAAGCTCGACGGGGAGAAAACCATGTCTCCCCACCGCTTCTTGTCCCACTCTGCCGCTCTCCTTTTGTTCCCCTCTGAGGCTACAGTCTTTGTGGCGGCCGCCCGCTTCCCCTTGTCGAAGGCAGTCTTCCTTCCCATCCTTATGGGCGATAAGGGAATGGGGGATTAGATGAGGCAAATAAGAGCGAGAATGGGCGTGGAGCGACTGCGGGGCTAGAGGAAGAAGATGATGGCTGGAGAAACAGGTGCGAATGAGCCGCGCCCCTTCACGTTTTCCCTCTTTATGGGGAACGAGCCTGGAGAAAGGGGCGACTCTTCGCAACTTTCCCTCAGAAAGTTACCATTTTACATTAACTGCAATAGTCCCACGACCCCACGACCCGTGGTAATTACGCGGAGTGGACATTGGTCAGTTGGTCATCATGACGAACCGCTGCACGCGTAGCATTCCCTCGGCACGTGTCCGTACACTATTTGGGGCCTAACCCAACGTGCCCGGCGACACGTATGGCTCAGGCCCGGGGGCTTTTGTCGGAGTACACAAACAGGGGTGTGTGTTTCCCCTGACTTGTGCATGGACGGCAGGCCTCCACCACGACAGCGCCAACATTCCAAGACGAGACCAAGCCGAAGAGATAGCTCTTTGAGGAATCAAAGGGCGGATCAAGGAGACTAAGACCAACCAAGTGAGCAAGATATCACTAAGGAAAAACCTCCCTTGCCGGGCAGGCGAGCCTAGCGGGGTCGAGGTCATCCGAAGGACAAGTCCCAAGACTCCCCCGGCAAGCCTGCCGGGGATGCCGAGGGTGAACTATCCTGCCAAGGCGCCACTCCTCCACCTCTCAGCAACGCAATTCACCTATCGGTGCGGTGTCGAGCCCCCAAGTGATTAAGTGGCTGTTATTTGGCACATGTCGGCCATTTCCGAGGAAGATCACCCCTCAATGACACCCGTCCAGGAGAAGTGTCACGCAGACAGGCGAGAAGATGGCTGAATGGCGCGGCAAGGCTGCCGGGCTACACCCACGATGTGACACTAAGCGGTGCATTTAATGCGCCTGGTCCTATCTGCAGAGTTAGGTATGATAGCACTGTTTACTATCCAATCAATACGTAATGACTGATTTGCCATGGTGGTGACCCCTTGACCTATAAAAGGAGGGTCGTGGCAACCTTAGAAAGGATTCGGACCCCTGTACACTCATACGCGCGTAGCCGTTCTTGTCCCAAGGCAACCTTGCCAGGCTAGAGCGATGTGTCTCCACCACGGTCCTTCCATCAATCCACCAAAGCAGGAGTAGGGTCTTACGCCTCGTGGCGGCCTAAACCTGGGTAAAAATCGCTCATGTCATCGCTGCTGTGCTGCTCCCTGCTCTCCGCTCTTTGTGCAATGTGCTTTTCCCCCTTGCCGAACCACAAGGGGCCGATGGCCCCATAGGTGGCCGTGTTATACCACGACAGTCCCCAAACAAATGGTGCATTCTTCTTACTCAATGCGCGCAATGTTGATGCAATAGTGTTAAAGTCCTTAACAAATCGACGATAGAAGCCGGCTAGTCCAAGGAAACTACGCACTTGTTGCAACTTGGTTGGTTGTGGACAAGTTTTAATAGCTTCTATTTTAGACTCATCAACTTGAACATCCTTAGAGGAAACAACAAATCCCAAGAAAACAAGCTTGTCAACACCAAAAGTGCATTTTTCCATGTTATCATAAAGGCGCTCGCTTCTAAGAACTTGCAATACGTCCCTAAGATGTACAACATGATCTTCAAGAGATTCACTAAACACAAGTATATCATCAAAGTATACCACAACACATATACCAATATATTTGCAAAGAACATAATGCATCACACGCATAAAAGTGGTAGGTGCTTCCGATAAGCCTATAGGCATGACTAACCATTCATACAAGCCAAATTTGGTTTTGAAAGTCGTTTTCCATTAATCACCCTCTTGAATGCGAATTTGATAGTAGCCACTTTTAAGGTCAATTTTTGAGAAAATGGTGGCTCCGCTAAGTTCATCTAGCATGTCATCAAGGCGTGGAATGGGGTGATGGTATCTAACGGTGATAGCATTGATTGGACGGCAATCAGAACACATGTGATAACTATCGTCTTTCTTAGGCACAAGAATAACCGGAACGACACATGGGCTTAAGCTCTCGCGTACATACCCATTCTCCATGAGGTGTTGGACTTGCTGACGGATACCTTTTGTCTTGTCGGGGTTGACGCGGTATGGTGCCTTGTTTAGTAAAGGTGCGCCAGGTATAAGGTCAATGTGGTGTTCGATTCTGCGAAGTGGAGGAAGTCTGGGAGGTAGCTCATCGGGAAACACATCCTTGAATTTCTACAATAAACGAGACAACAACGAAGGTAGATGTCGTGAAGTATTAGTCCTCACCGCTTCATCTTTGCACACAAGTACAAAGTGAAGAAAACTCGATGGGCTCTCACTCACATCCCTCATGTCTCTTTTGGTGGCTAAAAGCACTAAGTTTTTCTTGTCACTCATCATGGAGTATCTCAATTTTGGCTTCTAGCACTCAATCTCTTTGTGGTGGTTCACTCCCTCACTATTCTCTCCTTGATGGTTTGAAGCTTGCTTGTCGATGATCACTTGACTTGGCGACATTGGTCGAAGCACGTACTCCTTGCCCTTCATCTTGAAGCTATAGGGATTGGTCTGTCCGCCGTGGATGACACTGCAGTCGAATTGCCATGGTCTTCCTAGGAGAAGGTGGCATACGGACATGGGAACCACATCACACTCCAATGTGCCCTCGTACGCGCCAATCTTGAAGGACACTTGAACGGTGTGATCCACTTGAATGGTGCCGGAGTCACTTAACCATTGGACCTTCTATGGGCGAGGGTGCTTCTTCTTACCAAGTGTAGCTTGGAATATAGCTTGTCGCTTGCCAAGTTGTGGCAACTTCCACCATTGATGATGACCTTGACGGAAAGTCCATTGATTCCCGCTTTGGTATGGAAAATATGGCATCATTGATCTTCATCTTGTTGGTGTTGAAGTGTCAATACCTTGGAGACAACAAGAGCGGGGCTCGAATCATTGTCACAAAAGACTTGAGTGTCTTCATATTCATTCACTTGACGGTGCATGGCCACGTGCTCAAGTTCTTCCATTTCTTCTTCGCTCGTAGAGTTGTAGGTGCCGTCGTCGTTTGCACTCAAATGTCTGACGGCCTCGGGCTTGGCATGTGAAGCGCTTGATGGAACTCGTCTTGATGGTCTCATTAGTTGGGGTAGGTGACGATGAAGCTCTTGGCTTAGAGTTGCTTGTAGTAGAAGGACGACTCGAAGGTGTCGAAGATGTCAAAGTTTTCTTGTAAGTTGTCTTGTCGCCATTGCTTGGTGAAGCTTTCGTTGAGGTAGAATGTGTCGTAGTCGTTAGAGCATGAGTGTATGAACCGTAGGTCTTGGAAGAGTACTTGGCGTACCTGAGGCCGTCTTGCACTTGCCGCTCCGCCTTGGTAGCTTGGTGCACTAGCTCGAGGAGTTGTTGTATGTTGGAAGTCCGCGATTTTCTTGACGGGATGGTTAAGTCCATTCAAGAAACGTTCCATAGTTTGCTCCTCATCTTCTGTGACATTGACTCGTATCATTGCAATCTCCATTTCTTTGTAATACTCTTCAACGGACTCGGTGCCTTGCTTAATAAGTTGCAATTTCTTGAAGAGATCTAGGCTATAGTATGTAGGCACAAAACACGCTCTCATGGCCTCCTTCATTTGATTCCATGTTGTGATGGGTGGGTTGCCTTTAGCTTGACGCCGCTCGATGACTTGCTCCCACCAAATGAGGACGTACTCTTGGAACTCAAGTGAGGCCATGACAATATTCTTTTCCTCTTCATGATTGTGAAGATGGAGTATCTTGTCGACCTTCAATGCCCATGAGAGGTAGTCTTCGGGATCATTGCTTTTGAAGAACTTAGGCATGTTGAACTTGAGCTCTTACCGTGGTTGAGGGTCTTCAACCGCTTGCTCCTCGTGCTCCGCTTGATTAGCTTGATGTTCAGGTCATTGAATTCTTGCACGGTTCCTTAGTTCTTGGCACTCCTCAAGGCGTGCGGCTTCTTCTTGTCGCTCTCATCGGACGACCTCTTCTTGTTCACGCACACGGCGGTTGCGCTCGTTGACGGCATGGGTTGGTTCACGCAGAGCATGTTCGGCTTCAAGGGCTTGTTCCTCACGGTGTTGTTGCTCTTGTCAGAGCGCATCGCCATCTTGGTTTTCTTCTTGTTCTTGGCGTCGTGGAGCTTGCTCTTGTTCCACGGGATAATTTGCTTGGCAACGATGTCGTTCATGTTCCCAAAGGCGGTATTATAAACCATTGCCATGAAATGGGTTTTGTGGAGCTTGATGATCTTCATGGTCTTGACGATGATGCGAACGAGCTCGGGGAAGACTTGCATCCGAAGAAGTATCCGAAGAGGGTCGGCTTGAATGGCACCTTCTTGATGATGACGATGTTGTAGAAGAGCGGTTGACCAGCAAGGCATGTAACTCTTCCATTTGGGATGATAGCTTGTCGTCAAGGTAGCCCCTCATGTGTTGTTCGGATTGTCGCAAGTCGGTGGCGAGTTGGTTGATGCGGCCGCCCAAAGCTTCATTCTCTTGATGCAAAGCTATATGTGCACCGAATAGTTGATTCTTGGTGACGTAGTTGTTTGGCTCCTCTTCTTGCTCGTCAAAGAGTGGGTTGGTACAAGTGCTTAGCCTATCCATCATCTCAAGCAAATATGTGAGTGGAAGAAAGGAAAGAACTAGACCAAATGTACCTTATCCGATGTTGAAGATGGATCAATGATCACTCAATATGGTATTATGGAAGTAGCACAATTGGTACCGGATCTTGTCAATCTGACACCTACACAACCAAAGCTTTTGGAGTAGCTTGGTGAGGATGGTGGCACAAAATTTATGCAATTGTTAGCAAGATTCAATAATGTTGAAAGAGATTCACAAATTTGCAAGTGAAACAAGTAGAGCAATAGCAATATGTGGCACACGAAAACACACTCACAAATAGATAATTGGGGTCGTGCAACCAAGAAATGAGCTCAAAATGTGGATACCACGGAAAATGCTCTTGTTGCACAAGTCTAGAGAGATGCTAGCATGATTTCTCAATAGGCAAGATACGAAACTTGTGCACAACCTATGAGAGACAACACATAACGACTTCTATCCCAAGTATGCTATGTATGTATGATTCCCGGTGATTCTCTCACAATGATCCAAGATGGTCAAATATAGCAATTTGATATGCAATGTGGCAATGCTATGGCTATTGCTTACAAGCTCTTTGTTTTCCTCTTTTCTTGAAAGCCTCTCTCTCTCTCTCTCTATATATATATATATTGATATGGCCACAATGCGAAATGCTCACACCAAGATAGCAATGATGTATATGCGGGAACAAATTATGACAGAAGAGATGATACGATGATATATGCACGCTATGATAGCTATGCAGAACGGTATCACTAAAGTGCACAGGTAACATTGCCCGGCAATACTCAATGGCTAGTCTTGATGGGAAAGTGACACAAAATCGGCTCGGGGTTAACAAAGCAATGGCAAGGGTGATGTACAAGTGTTGTTTTCGAGGTTACCGTCCTTGCTTATGGTTGGGTGTCAAAATGGTGAAGTGGTCATTGTCGATGACGAATTCGTGGTGAAGTTGAGCGGTGATGATGTCGTTGATGAACCGTCCCTAAGTAGCCGAAACACGTTAGGAAACGGAAACCCGCAAACTCAATTTCTCAAATGGCAAACGTAACAAAATTGCGGTTGGTTATAGAAGTCGTTTGTGGTATGCGGAAGACATGGCCGAAATCAATCAAAATTTGAGAAAAAATGACGAAGGTGGAGATGTTGGCTATGATGCGCCGGATGTCCGCGCGTCAGGACAGATGTCCGGGGCACGGGCTGGATGTCTGGGCTCTGGGTTCCGTGGATGAACTCGAAGATGAATTTGGGAAATCGAAAATTGAGGTCAAAATTCAGGGAATTTCGTGGATGGAAATTGGGGAAAAGTGGAGGGAAGCTCAATCCACTAGTAACATAGCAAAATCTTGGATCAAAATCAACAAAATATCATCAAACCAACAAATCACAAAAAAATGGGAGGACTATTTTTGTGGGGATTTTCGAAATTGGGCAAAAACAAACAAAATGGGGGCTAGAAAGTGGAGGGGAAGAACTCCAAGTTGTGAATCAACATGGCTCTGATCCAAGATGATGTAGGTCTTGGGAAACATAGTAGAAAACAAAAAAAATCGCCCTACAAACACCAAGGAACAATATGAAGATGCATAATGGGTTGTGATCAACGATCGTTACCGACTCCGAGAGTGCAACAGAAGTAGACGAGTCAGTGTAGATCATACTTGAAGTCCCTCGAATGTTGGTGACAATCCCGCGAACTGCCCATGAACAATCCCTCGAACGGAGACCGAAAGCACGGCCTCTCTACTTGGTTGCAAGCATACGGTCTTCATGATCCGGTGGCGCTTCGCTGTCCAGAGCTAATCGTCATCGGAGAATTAGAGGGAGGAGATAAGAACCACATGGGGCTTCTAATTATGAGGAATAGAGGTGGCTAGAGCTCGCTCTAATTAGTCAACGAGGACCAACTAGAACGTGCACTAGATCAACTAGAGGAGGCTCCAAAAGTTGTGTTTCAATAGGGAGAAATTTTCTAGTATATATTGGTTAGGAGGGGAGGAGAGGGCAGCCACCAAGGGAGGAAAGCCTCCCTTGGTGCACCAGCCATGGGGGGGAGTCCAACTCCCACCCCAAGTAGGATTCGGCCCCCCCAATAGGAAAGCGGGGGCGCCACCTCCACTTGGGCCTTCATGGCCCAAGTTTCCTTCCACCTCTTGGCCTTATTAGGCCCATTGATATTAAATTAAATATATATTTGTTCTAAACATTTTTAAAGCATTATATTTATAATTTAACATCCCTAGAAATATTTTCCACCTATATATATTAATCGGCAATACCAGGTATTACCCTATATTCACTGAAACCCTTCCGCTGACCCCAAAACGCTTTCGGAACCTCTCGGAACTATTCCAGATATTAATGAAACAATTCCACAAATATATTCTCATCACTCCCGTCCCACTAACATTCAGTAGATTGTGATTACCTTAAGATTGTGACCCCATTGACGGTGTCCTGGACTAGGGGGTACTCACCACGTCGTCTCCCGACCAGCTGGATCGGGCCGAGGACCCCCATGGCGGTTCACTCATGGGCCACTTCGGGCAGCCCATGCCGCATACAAGGGAGATTCCACAAGACTTGGCGCCCAAGCCGAGGACTCTTCTAAACCCTAGGCCTCCGGTACATTATATAAACCGAGGCCAGGCTAGTCAATAGATGAGGGAATATTCATTAGAACAATCTCGTGGTAGATACATGTACTTTGTACTATCCCCCATATGAATACAATCAAAAGCAAGATGTAGGGTATTATCTCTTCGAGAGAGCCTGAATCTAGGTAAAATCCTGTGTCCATGTTACCATCGCTCCAAGACTCCTAGCTTAGGACCCCTACTACGAGATATGCCGGATATAGAACTGACATTGGTGCTTTCATTGATAGCCTGCTAGGTGTTCGTCTTGGTCCGATGGGAATCAAAATCAATGATCAGGTGATGTTTTTTCAGTTAGATTGGTTCCATATAAATTATGTTCTTTGCAAAGCTATCGCTGTCCATGAGCATATTTTTTGTTCGTAGAATTTTTCGAGGTCAATCTTTGAAGAAACTCAGACGACGGCCACCACACGCGACATCTAACGATGCCCGAACTCGAGCTGGCTGCGAGCACCGAGGCGCATGCTCACACCAGCAATCGCATGCAATTTCCTGGCTGAGATCGATTGGAAGGGGCAAGGTGCACACGCAAGGCGCCAAGAATTAAGATAAACAATACCGCTGGAGCTCCACATCGGTTGAATTGTGACGATGAGTAGTAAGAGCCAACTACAACTCCACGTGATGACTGCTGAAGTCAAAAGCATCAGCGAGGCTCTTTTTTCTTCTCTTAATTTTCATCTAGTATTTGCACTGTCCTCTAGTACTTTTTGCTGGAAAGGTGCATAGACTAACAACACTACTAACCCCATTAAGTACTAGTGTTGCAGAACCGCACATGAGGTCTAATCAATGAAGTTCTAGTAATTCAATTGCTAGTACTGCTATTTCACATATTGGTGAATCCTCCTGAAAAGATCAAGGCCAAAGTGACTGATTACTGGTCCAGATCGATTTTTTATCTACTTCGGTCTGCTGCGGTCATCGCTGTCTGGTTTTATTTTTCTTGGCTATTTGTTTAGCACATAAAATTACTACACACAGATTATTTTCTGTTGGTTTGTATTGCATTATTTTTTGCAGAGATACTTTGCCGATGCTTGTACATGCTTTTTCCATCTGCATCGATCTGGCCAGCCGACGCACACGTCAGAACCTTCGTCAATCCGACCTCCACGTTCGGATCGACAGTTCGTATATTGGTCGGCCCAAAGCAGTCTTGATGCACTCCGGCCAGGACGTCCCTTGTCCATAATCATCTCATCTGCTATCAGTCTCGACGTCATCGGATAAGTCGGTAGGTGCAATTGTTTTAGTTATTCGCATTGTGCATATTAATAATATTTCAAAGAGTATTTTCTGCTTGTCAGTGATTTTTGGTACTGCGGGTTTTGCAGTCTAGTCTACATTGAGGCCATCTGTGGCGCCCCGCCTGATTACCACTATAGCCAGACGGTCGCCACGCATACCAGCCCAGGAAATCGCTCTGGCATGCATGTTTACAACAAGTATCAAGAACACAGGCATTTCTATTAATGGATATATAAGTCTTACATGAGATATTACAAGAGTGATGGCAGCGGAAAAGCTCTATCTAAGGTAGCATGGTCCTGGTGCGGCTCCAGTCCATAGGGATCTGACTGGGTTACTCTCCTAGCCTGCGAACGCTCCGGCTCCTCGTTGACGGACGATGGATCCTTATGTGAACCTGGCCACGTTAAAGGCCGCTGAGTACTTTTGAATGTACTCGCAAGCAAACCAAACTAACATACACACCAAGCAAAGCAATCCATGGCATTCAAGCATGCATTTGTTATTAGAGCAACATTAATTATAATGGCATAACATCCCTATCTAGCAATATTACTTATCATGTTATAACAGGATTATCCAGTGTGATACTACCAAAGTAAAGTAAAGCATGACAGGTGAATAACTCATACTTCGAACATTCTCATGATCCAATCCAAATCTGATCCAAATCCAATCCAAATCATGTGGTCATCCAACCACTCATCTTATAGCCATCCCATGGCTAACATATCATATTCCTGACATCATTTGATGTCTATGCATCTTCACCGAAAGTCTGATAAACTTACTCTCTTCCGGGTTGCCTCACAACCCTCAGAATACTCACAAGTCACTTAGTACTTCCGATCATAAGACGAGTTCTTCCATCATTATTATCATTACTATGGTTGACCACCTAGTGAGGTCTGGACGGACTGTCCAATACCATGGACACAGCTATTCGAATAGATTCTTACACTCTGCAGAGGTTGCGCACTTTACCCACACCATGGAGCACCTGACCTCGTGATCCCATTCGGGTGGACCAGGGTTGCTCCAACGAAACATGCCTAACCCGTGACTCCTCCACCGTACCACCGACAATCATACCCTCCCAGGGTCATGTCCTGGGTGGCCCCTGTGTCACCTCGTGACACCTGCCATCGTCGTGGCCAACTAAACTGTCCCAAACGGGGACGCCGGCAAATAACTCAACTGGGTTCACAAGGTTATCGCCGCCTACCGGGCCAGGGCAGCGCGCGCGCATAACCTTCCCTAGTTGGTGGTACCGATAAAAGAGCACGCGATCAGGCCAAGTCAAGGCCGTCCCATACCGGCAAATGTGGTTGTACGAATAAGTCCGGACAGGTGACTCTGGTTCAATCGACTAGGTTTAGTTTTAGCCATCATTTAGCAAGCATGGTTATCTGCCACAATAACTTGAGATGATAGCAACTAGGCATTAAATAAATTACTTTGAATTAACACATAGCAAACTAATGCAGGTAATGTAAACAGTAAGTGCAGTCTAACAGAAGTTTAATTATTTCTATCACATGCATAATCATTAATTAAACACGCAAGAATAACACAGAGCAATGCTTTAGGGCATATATCAGATGGTCGGCTTGCCTGGGGGTCGATGAATACTTCGGGAAGAAGTGCGGTGAAGCCGCGGAAGAATTCGCCGGAAAAGATTCCCTCTGGAAGGGCTGATTGAAGGGCAAGGGCAAAATGGTCATTTTCACAGTGTAGAAACCTTATGAAAATGATACCATCGGGACGGGTTCGACGAACTAAAGACGTGGGCATTGGTTTCACCTGAATCGGAGTTGGGAGCGAAAAGTTACGAGGGATTGAAGTGGAAGGACCTGTCTGTAAATAAATATTTACTTCTGGGTCCCTAGGTGGAAAAACTGGTGGCGCCTTTGCTGGGAATGCGCTTTCCAGAGAGGAAAGCGTAAAGGCTCGGAGGCGCCTCCACTTATCCAGCCTGGCACCTCCCTCCCTCACTGACGTGTGGGTCCTGGGCCCACCGGTCAGCTCTCTCTCTTCCTTCCTTCTCTTCTTCCTCCCTCCCGACGGGCAGAGGCACAGGCGAGGCCGGTGACCCCGACGGTGACCGCCGGCACTACAGGTTGTCTCCGGAGGCGTCGGGCCTATCAGCGAGGTCGGCACGACGCGGCGCATACAACCCGGTAGGAGACGGAGCTTGGGGAGAGCAGGAGCACGAGCACTCCCAGCCATGGCGGAAGATGGCGTCGGCCATCATCGTGGCGCGTGGCAGGGTGGCAGAGAGAAGGGGCTGAGGCTATGGGGAGGTTCGCCAGGCTCTGGGAACTCCATTGGATGGAAAAGGAGGGGAGGTGGGGCTCCGGTCGGCTCGAATTCAAGCGGCGGCTGCCGGTGGAGCTCCGGCCATAGGAGGGCAGGGAGAGCTCTTTGAGCTCGGGGGAGTGGTCGGGTGGAACTCTGGGAGAGTGGGGAGGCTATTGGGGTGTGGTGGATGCTCGGGAGGCTCCAAGCACGGCTATTTATAGCCGGCCGACGACGTGCGGATGAGGACGGCCACCGTGGCGGCCCTATCGCCGCACTGGAGCTTCGGCGAGGTGGCACGCGCACGATGGTGCCGACCTAACTCACCCCAGAGAGATAGGACAGCTCGAGAGGAAGAGGCCACCAGAGGGAAGTGACAGAGGAGGTCACGGGGAGAACGGTGCCGCGGCAGCGCTCGCCGTGGCGCGAGGAGAAGGAAAGATGAGGTGGAAGAGAGTTCCAGAGGTCCAGCTGTGCGGCGGGGAGCTTTGCGGCACTCCCGGACAATCCAGGGACAGCCAGAGCTGGCCGGCCGGCGAGTCCTGAAGCTACCAACGCACAGAGCACCATTTTGGCCTGCTCTCTGCGTGGTCACCACGGCAACACGCGTCCATGGCACTGGATGGCTCTGGAAACTTGTCAACACAATGTCTCACTGCTCAAATAGAGGAGAGAAGTGGCTGGAACCATCTAGGGAGCTCTGTGGTAAGAGAAACTTGTGGAAAAACATTTTAACGGCAAACTTGGGTGGATTCCTGTGGAGAAATGAATGAGAGTGGGGAGCTTAACTTTTGTCAAAATGGAATGTGGTAGGAAGGACTTGGCTCTGGCAAAATCTGAAGGCATTTGGACCTCATATGCCTATACTTCCTTCACAATGCAAAATTTGGTCCAGAAAAGGGATCTTGAAGCTGTGCCCAAACGGTTTGATGCAATGAGCTGAATTTCGGTGGAGAGTGATGATTTGGAAATATGAAGATACTGGGAAAATTTCAGCTCATTTAGATATACCAAAGGGGTACTTCCTTCACAGAGCTTCCAAATGGATAGAAACATAGGAAAATTGCTGTGGGAAAATGGATAGATAGATTGAGCTAATTTCTGGTTTTCATGAGTGATTTTTCAATGTTAATCACCATGAAAAATTTCAGCTCAAATAGATGAAGGGTTCAAGCACTTCCCTTGCAAACTGGAAATCTGGACATAATTTGCAAATGGATGCTGTGCTCAAACTTTGAACTATGGAACTTGGGTTTTGATGGAAATGGTGAAGATATGGATAGGAGAAACTCCACAATTTATTTGGGATTCTTCCTGGCAACCAAAATGGTAGTTCCTTTAGAAACTACCCAAAATGCAATATTGGCATTAAATAGGAAAATGCAATTTCCCTTATTTAATTATGGCCAATATTTTTATGGGAGCTCAATATGATCACAAAGAATATCTCCACAAGTTTTCATGAACTTTGGAGATGGATAGATATTTTCCTGGATTTAATTCCTTTAACTGGCAGAAAAAGAATTAATTATGAATGAAAAATATTGCTAATGATTTGGCAATATTTTTGCATATCCAGGGTTTGCAAAGATAGGGTGACCACTGGGAGAAGTTTGGGAGTGAGCAGATCAAAGGAAATTGGGGTTCCTTTGTAACAGAAGAGATTAGGGTTTCCCTTCCGGCAACTCGGAAGGTAGGGTTTCGATGGCAAAGTCCTGAGGATATATCTTGGGTGGCAAGGTTGATCTGAAGAGAATGTCTGGTTTGATAGGGAAGGCAAGGTTAAATGACCATCTTCATATACCCAAGAGCTAAAGAAATCCGATAACACCGAGAAAAAAGACAGGAGTCAAATCCCGCGAAGGAAAAAAAAGCAGGAGCGAAAACCAGGGTGATACACCGTCGTTTTAGGGCGATCCGATATGCCATCGCTGTCCCACGTGCATCGTGTGTGTAACTGAGGCGACCCTGCGAATTCAGATTTTGTCACCTCGTCGTGCCGACGCCCTATGTCGACATCGGCCTTGCGCCACAAGAAATCTCTTTTAATAATTTATTTTGCATAAATAATTATGTAAAGATTTTTATTTATTTATTTTGTTATTATTATCTGGCTTGTGCTACTTCATGCATGCAGATAATCAACCTCGACTATGCCCCGCCGCTGGCAAGCCGACGTCATCGTCCCGCCTCCGCCGACCAAGTCGTGGGGTCGCCTCGGACGCGGCACACAGACCTCGGCGCTCCGCTGGGCTGACCTCGGCACTCAAGCCATATTCCTTTAATTATTTACTTCGCTTATGTCAATTAAGTAGAAAATCATTTTTGGCTTGCACTATTTTACTTGTGCAGGTAGTCGACTTCGGCAGCATCAACTCGGCGAGCCGATGTCGTCGCCCCGCCTACGTCGACCAAGACGTGCCATCACCTCGGTGATCCCACCAGACGCCGGCATTGCCGCATTGTCGTTTCTTTGAACCGACGTCGACATCGCCGACCTGTGTTCGACACATCGACTGGCATGAACGGTCCGGCGTGTGCCTGCCGACCTGCTTTGACACCTCAGCTAACGTGGGGTTCCAGGGTCACCTTACTGACCTGCTTCGTCACCTCGGCTAGATCGGGGGCTTCGCCATCTCTTCATCAACCTACTTTGGGGACTTCGGCGTCACCAGCTGGCCAGCTTCGTCACCTCGGCTCGACCGGGGGCTTCGCCTCGCCACATCGACCGTGTTGTGCCGCCACTTCGTCAAGCCGAACTCCTCGCTCGGTCACCTCGGGCTTGGGGGCTGGGACCTCGGCTAGGCCGAGGACTACGTCTTTGTCCCGCCACAAGCCCGGACCTCGTCAACAACACCGAGCACATTAACCAGCTAAGTCGCTTCCATGCTCAGTTTTTTTAATTTTTAATTCTTGTTTGGTTCAACCAAACATTATATTTGTGTTAAAAACTTAGTTTGTCAAAAACGTTGTTTGTTAAAAACACTTCCTTTTCCCATGTTGACTAGGGGCTCTTAAATTTCTATGAGCCATTTTATAATAAAATTTTTCTTCTTAGTCATTGCAAAGTCTTTTTCTGCCACTCCTTTCTCGACTCGAGCGTATGGTCAATAGCCAGATATCCTGGTTTCTCCCTAAAGCCGCTCGAGTTTAGTTAGCTAAACTGGCCTTTGAGAAGCACTCTGCCTTCGGGATAGGGAGGTTGAAGCCGAAGACTGACCCGCTTGAAGTCTTGAGATCGGATGTGTCACGTTAAAGCACGACAGAAGCACACACAATTTTAAGCCCAAATTTGGTTGGCACCTGAAAACTTGATTTAGTTTAGACGTAAGGTTTTTATGTGAGTTTTTTTTGTTTTACGAGCTTATGGCACTCTTAACCTATTGATGTGTCTCTAGCATAAGTCTCGCAGTATAACATCGGACGCCTTTAAAGCATCGACAATATTAACGGGGGGCTGAGACTATAGCCAAACCCACCAAAAGCCAAGGTACTCCATGGAGTCCTTGGCAAAACGTTCTCGGATACTGCTTTCTATGCATCGGTTTTGAATTGTGTCTTCGGTCAATAGTTGGGTTGCCCAGCTCCTGTGCTTGCCTCCTACGTTCCGCTTTGTTCGGCTAGGTGTGCAAAGGGAGAACCACTACGATTGTGCTTCCAACTCAAATGGTTAAGCGCCTCAATGTAGAAAGCCAAAAACTGACTATCACAATGGGCATAAACTGGTCAGCGATCCGATGACTGTGTCAAACTATAGATCGATAGAAGTTACCCCGTGTTAAACGACATGCCTTTCATAAAATTGGCCGAAATGTTAATGGCTTGACCTCAGCTGATGCCGAACACAAACCGGGGGCTAGTAATTGGCCTCCTAACTTTAAGCTCCTATGAGTAAGTGAAAGTTCTAAAGCCCGCATATCTGATTGCCTCGTTTCCACTAACGCAACCGCCTCTGGGCACCAAGACGTCGGCTAAGGGTTGTCTTGTTACTGTGGAAACACCCTGCGTAGCATCTACAAAGGGGTAGAAGCTGATGATGGGCCACATTCAAATGATAAAAAGTCGCAATAGAGTCAAAGTAAACATATATCATCAGCGTTTGTATTCAGTATACAAGCGCCGCCTTCTGTAATCATCATTATAAAGCCATAAATATACATAAATTTGACTTAAGATTTTGGCCAAGCTGGGTTGCCTGGCTCCTGTGTTTACACCCTACGTTCCCGATTGTTCGGCTAGGGGGTAAAGGGAGCACCTCTGTGATTGTTACTACCAGGTCATCCGGTTAGTATCTCAGACTGGGTGAAGCCGAAAGCAAGCTATCTTAAGAATATAATTGGTCGGCAACGACGAAAGTGGAAATTTCGGTTCATTGAGACCACAGAGTTTGGGAACTTCCCCCAACCAAATCATCAATACTTTCCTCCCACATTGATCGGAGTTGAGGTTTCACGATCATGGTCAACATGTTAGCCTGGGAAAAGGAACTTATAAAGGAACTATTTTTCCCAGAAGATGTTTCTTACGTTAAAAAGTAATATAACATATCTCTCCGTGTACCTTTGTTAATAAAACCGTATGTCCGGATTGCCTGGTTTTCCGTAAATCTTTGCCCTTATAAAGGCTTTATAAAGTAGGACAAACACTCCCCGGCTACATGCCGAGGAGGTTGAAGCCGATGGTCGGTCAACAAAGTTTTGTACAATGCGGATCCAAGCATTAATGATGTTAAGTACTTGGCTACATAGAATCATTATATATAAATTATGAGTAAGTCAATTTACTACAGCTCATCTTTTAAGAGTCAAGGGCACAATCTCGCTGAGACAACTGAATAGCTGACATAATGATCTCGTAATTCCTTATTGGCATTGATTTCCTATCTATTAAGCCCCTTGGGGCCGACCTTGCGAGCCAAGCTTTCGCTAGCTCTAGCTCCTTTAAGAGATCTTTATTCTCTTTCCGATAAGTTTGTGTTAAACACAACAAAGTTTTCTGTCAAACGGATATTGATCCTTAATTCGGCCACCCGTGCCCACATTAAGGCTCGGGGGCTACTGGGCTTCGCGCTTATCATTTACAAATATTAAAGGGGCACATCGATCCCCTGATCTGGTGTTGCCACCCGACCAGTGGCTCGGGGGCTACTGCATTGCCCATTCAATGCAGAAAATTCAAAGTGCTCAGTGTTCGGCTTGACCGAGCTATGGGCAAACGCGTCTTCGGACAACAATAGGTACCATCTGGGACTTATCCGACATCAAGCTAATATATTACAGCGACTTCTCAAAGCCCTCTCTCAAGGGCCCGTCCACCGATCACTATCTCCTCTAATATATTACACTGCGTTTCTATTCCTACGTAGGCTGCCGAGCTAGGAGTTGATCCCCAGGCCGATTTCGTGAATCGACCTAAGTCTCAGGGGCTACTGGGATCATCGGTTTCATGTTGTCCTTCAAGTGCATCTCGGATTTTAGGCCAATACACACCTTCAGGGCTACTGACTATATATCTCGGCAGAGAATAAATTGCACCAATCAAGACAAATATATCCGCAAAAAATCAGCCCAAGACCGAGGTGGTGCACCGCCTCAGATGCAGTCCGGCATAAAGCTCGGATACAAGTGGCTGGCTCCATAGAGGGCATTTCCAGCATTAAGCTCGGCTGGACTCCTTCAACTTTCCCGAACCAAGGTGATCTATGACACTTCGGATGCAGGTCGATGTTGGAGCTTGGATACAGTCCCGCGTTGGAGCTTGGATACAGTCCGGTGTTGGAGCTTGGATACAGTCCGACGTTGGAGCTTGGGTGTAGTCCGGCATTGGAGCTCGGCTGCAAAAAGACACCTCCAATGCAGTCCGACATTGGAGCTTGGATAGAGTCTGACGTTGGAGCTTGGATAGAGTCCGGCGTTGGAGCTCGGACGCGAGAGGACACCACCGCACGGGAAACACTTCAAACCCGAGGTGTGACATAAAAAATAACAAGGCATTAATAAAGGCCAAAGACTTAAAGAGCTCCTCGGATGCCCGACGTGTGAACTCTTTGGATTAAGCTTGGCAATCCTCAAGATCGAAGATGGGAAGATTTGTTGAACCAGATTTTAAGACCAGCGATCGAAGATGAAGAATAGTTCGGAAGAACCGAGGAGTGTCCCCAACTTGAAGACCGGTTTAGGGGACTACTGACGGTGTCCTGCACTCGAGGGTACTCACCACGTCGTCTCCCGGCCAGCTGGATCGGGCCGAGGACCCCCATGGCGGTTCACTCATAGGCCACTTTGGGCAGCCCATGCCGCATACAAGGGAGATTCCACAAGACTTGGCGCCCAAGCCGAGGACTCTTCTAAACCCTAGGCCTCTGGTACATTATATAAACCGAGGCTAGGCTAGTCAATAGATGAGGGAATATTCAATAGAACAATCTCGTGGTAGATACATGTACTTTGTACTATCCCCCATATGAATACAATCAAAAGCAGGATGTAGGGTATTATCTCTTCGAGAGAGCCCGAACCTGGGTAAAATCATGTGTCCATGTTACCATTGCTCCAAGACGCCTAGCTTAGGACCCCTACTACGAGATATGTCGGATATAGAACTGACACCCGTAGGTTCGGTAAACCATAGACATGAACGAAACCCCTTCGTTCAATGACCGATAGCGGAACCATGGACATCCATATTGGTCCCTATGATTGCATGAATGATATTTGAGTGAACCTTTGGTTATCATGTGATGTTCCCTTTCCTTCGCGATACTCTACAAAACCCGGTGTGCACCGGTATCCTCCAGAGTCGTCACCATGCTCACTATACTGTTGCTCCCGTTACCGGTTTTGTTCTTCTTTCTCGTTAACATGTTCCGGCATCCCCGTGACATAGTCACCTGTGTCTGGCCAGACAATGATGGATGCCGTCACACCGAGAGGGCCATAAGAATGTCTCTCCATCATCGGAGGAGCAAATCCCACTCTCGAGTTGTCTGGCCACTTGTCAAACTTTTCGGTGTGCCTGAAAGTTGTCGTTATGATCACCTTGTTATAGATGACGTTTGAGCAACCCCAAAGCCCACCATCTGGTAGGAAGTGACCGAGACACTCCCATGGTCTGAGGAACTAAAACAGATGCTAACACTCCATGTTATAACAGATGATTTCAGATGATATGATCACAAAGTATAACAACCAAGTATTGGGTCGATTCAATATGATCGTTCTTCACGTCATACCCTCAATGTTGTTTGAGGACTATCATTACACTTAACGATATCCTAAGATCCGGAAAATGTGATCACCAACAACACTTGAGCCGGTCTTAGAGGTAAGACCGGGAACCTATTGTTACCGTTTATCATTCCATACGTGCATATGAGTTTTCCACTGAATCGCATATTCCAGGATCATAGCAGTTATAACATGGAATATAAACTCTTAACTATGAATATGGAAATAATATAATACAATATTATTGCCTCTAGGGCATATTTCCAATAGTCTCCCACTTGCACTAGAGTCAATAATTTAGTTAGCACTTTAAACTTTTACACCAATGGAAATCCGGTGTCAGTCCATGCTTTGCTTGTGGTATAGACTTTGTCCTATCATTTGCACTTCTATGCATCTATCATGCTTTCACAAGAATTAATAATTTGTGTGAAACCGGCTTTGTATATATATTGAATCACTGGTAGAACCTTTGATTCCTAAGACTGAGTCATGGAACCACTATTAAGAATAGTGTTCCAATGATACAATCATCTAGAAACCATACCAAGCTCAGAAATGAACTTTTGATTCATCACCCTGCATTTTTTCTTTTAAAGCAATAATATACTTAGCTTTCTGTCATAGAATTCACCACAGTAATTTTCTTGGACCAATTCCAACTTACTGTGCCACCATAAACCACTTTTAATTTGAAATCGAAAAATCACTTGGAGCACAGATGAAGATTTTATCGATGTACTACTTACAACGAGCCTTCATTGATGTAACTCCTTACAACAATCTCTTCATTTTCTCCATGTGTGAGAAACATGTCGTTAATTCTTAACGACATTCTCATTGTTGTCCTATGATCAGCAATTTGACCATACTAGTAACTTTTACTTACAACTAATTTGGAGTACTGGAAATATCTGGTTGTTTACATACCATGGAATACAAGTGTGGTTGAAATCATATTTCGCTCATCAGTATTTTAGGATACCGACTCCTTCCATGTGACATTGACAAGAAACTCTTCTTGACATTTTTCATACTAAACTTCTTTAGTATTCTGTCAATATGTATTTTGGCTAAGTCCGATTAGACACCATTATCTCCATAGATCATTATGTCTAATACCAAGGCTATTCATTGCCTAAGTATTTTACTGAAAAACTAGTTTCAATAAAATCTTAGTCCGTGTCAAGACATTTACATAACTTCCAATCAACAATATGTCAAGTACATATAGTGTTTAGAAATATTATCATGCTCCCACTTACTTTCTTGTAAATACAAGCATCTTCGCTTTACTTGATGAAATCAATTGATTTGACCATTTCATCAGTACGAATTCCAACTCCACTATGCTTGCTTCAGATCATTATAGGATCTCTTGAAGTTTGCATACTTAATAGCATCCTCTGGATCAACAAAATTACCTTGGATCAACCTTGGTTCTATTTCCATCTCATGGGAATCATTTTGACATCCATCTATTTTATCTCATAATTGAAATATTCAATAATTGCTAGTTTAACCCAAACTGACTTTTAGTATTGCTATGATGAGACAATCTCGTCATAGTCAATTCTTTGATCTTGTCATAAACTATTTGTAACAAGTAAAGCATTATGAAACATTTTTATATTTGTGAGTTTATAGATCCATCACTATTCTTTAGACTCTAGGTCTTTCGAAGAGTTCATCAAGTTCTAAGCTTGAATTATGTGAATGCATACTATCTCGGATTATGTTGGAATATAGCCAATTTCTGGAGTCAGGGCCCATCAACGCTTCTCTGTGAATTATAGGTTCATTGTTTGCCCAACAATATTTCGTCTGCATACCACAAAGGTCTGCACGAATTTTCCCAACCTATATAGTTCAGTTGCAAGTTCGACTGTAGTCTCTATATCTCATGTAGAGGCTTTCGTATCAGTCATGGTAAGAAACTCTAGAGTTACTTCCAGTGTTTCTTTTCTTTGAGCTGATTACGAAGATTCTTCAATCTTATCGAGTTGCACTGTTCTCCCACTCACTCTTTTGTAGAAAACATTTTCTTCAAAACATCCGCACTCTGTGGCAAAACACTTTGTCTCGACGTAGTGATAGAGGAATACCCAACTATTTGGGATAACCTACAAAGTAGCACTTATTTCAATGGCTCTCCTTTTTCAGTGTAAAAGCCACAGTCTCTAAAGCATCACTTTGGAAGTATATTGGCGAAATAATTAATGTCATCTTTGATCTCACCATGTCATACATAGCTTGATTGCATCTACTTAAAACACTCTACTCTTAGTAGTGTTATAGGAGTTGCAAGCTATAAATTACTTTTATAGCTCATCAGACATTCGCTAAACTTGTAACTCAAATATTCCTTTCTACAATCTAATGGAAGAAACATAATTTTCTTGTTACAATAAATTCTACTTCATTCTGAAAACCTTCTGAAATATTTCAAAAGATCCAGTTCTATGTCTCAATAAGTAAATTTAAATATCTACTTGAGTCATCCTTGAAGATAGATAAATCCACTGCTTGCAACAACACTTATTGGACTACACACATCGATATGCATATTGCCAATTATTTTGTTGCTTGTTCTCTATGGCCTGTGAACGGTGCTTTATTTTACTTCACTAATTGGACGAAACTTGCAAGTGTCAGATGATTCTCAATCAGATGACTTCAAAATTCATCACTATGAAATTTCTCCATGCTAGTTTCTCCAATGTGACTGAATGCAGTGCCACACAGATGTGGTATTCTTTTAGTCTTGCGACATTTAGCGCCAGTGTTATGGATGTTCAATTTTATTATTAATATTCATAACATACATCTTATTCACAATAAGAGTATGCCCTTTTTTGTTCATAATATCAAACTACCATTGTTCTGTCATGGACAACCTCCTTCATAACAACGAACAATTATTGTTCTGTCATGAAGAACCTCCTTGAAACTTCTATGCTATGGGCTAGAGTGTACAAAAAGCTGTAGAATGAATTATGATAATAAATACAAAGGAAATACACTGATAGAAATACTATAACCTTTTACAATCTATCAAAATATTTTAACCTCATTATTTGTTGGTCATTTAGGCCGTTTGAAGTTTCTTGCAATGATTTGCAATAATATGCAATCGAGTCGATATCATTGTGATTAACCTTTTAACCACAATATCAAAGAATCAGTGATCAACAAATTGATCATTTTCCCAAGAACTACACTTTACTTGACCAACCACCTCTGCATCTCATAACTTGTATGACATTCATACCCGAGCTGGACATTCCAGCCTTCTTTTCTTTCTGCCTTTTACTTCTTATAGTTTCACTTCAATATTTCTCTTAATCTCAGAAGAAACAACAACTTTAGGAGTGACGTGAGCCCTGAACTTCCCTAGGCATGTAAGTCTCATTACATCCTTTGGTTTTGTTCTTTCTCTACAAGTTTTCACCGCCAACACATGACTGGCTTTCTTCCGGATCTTACGCATTTCAGTCTTAAACATAGTAGAACACTTCACTAGAATTTGCAAACAAAACACTTCTTTAGATATTGCATATCTTTTAGCCTTTATTTGTTTCTGAAAACAATTTTCAGTTCCAAGAATATCACATAACTATCCCAAACATTTTGAAGTTCGGGTTTCTCGGAAGCACGCACACCGTAATGCAATTATAGCTTTTGGATCGAAGGACGTGAGTCTCGTCATCCATAGCATCAGCAAGAGAGTATTGTAAACATGCAATAGGACAAAATCCTTCTTGGCACTTTTAGAGGACAGTCCTCTCAAACATAATGTTTCAACCAGATAAATAACAGTCAATTAATTTCAACAACAACAGTGGAACTATGAGCCATAATTCTATAACTAAAAAGCAAACTACACACAGACATTGTTCATAATTAATTTGCACTAGTTATTAAACTTAATTAATAAATAATTTTTCTCCCACTCAAATCAATATCTCTCATAATTGATTGTGACTGGTTCAAGATCCAAGTCTAGTTCTTAGCCATTGATGTGGACATCACTGATGATGAGAATTTTTGGCCAGTGGGAAAACTTTTGCCGATCATATCTCCATATGACTTGTTAATCTTTTGATTCTTTGTGCTCCGAGCTCAGAATGATTCTGCTAGAACTTCAAGACAACCAAGTGTTATCTGCATACATGGTCCGACCATCCCCGTCTTACACTTCACGCCCCATTTGTACTCATGTGGACATGACGCACTTTGGGATGCTACGTATTATAGACGGTTGCAACACTGGGAAGGGCACCTTTTGTCTTAATTTTTATTGTGAGAGATCACCTGAATAATTGACTACTGCACAATCAAAGGGTGCAAACAACAAAGGGATAAACATCTCAGGCAATTCATAAAAGCATGACATGGTATAGCCCTGGGCGCTGGGAGCTCTCCATGATTGTCTTCAATCTTTAGTTGAAGCAACGTGATGGCCAATATTTCATTGCCGTGGCAATCATTTCAAAAACATCACCGTGGTGGCAATCTCAAAAAATGTTGTCATGGCGATCGTTTCGAAAATGTTGTCGTGGCACCAAAATCTGAAATTTTGCCGTGGCACGAAATTATAGCTCCTCGTCCCGCGCCTAGGACACATTCTCCTTGACGGGGTTTTCCGTGTACGTCTTGCCACCATCACCTGTAACCTATCTCTATGATATTTACATTAAGGTGGCAATCTCGTGGCTCCAGCCATCATGCCGTGACGCGCAGGCCACTTAACATTACAACATATAACCATCTCATACATAAACTCATTATCATGACGAAGGCTATACCACATCATATGCAAACCCTGCAAAACCAAGTTAGACGTCCTCTAACTGGTTTGGAAAATTTTAATTACATGGCTTCTAGGGTTTACGGATAAACCTAGCTACCTACATGCACATCATAAAGTGATAATCCTTGTTGCTAGATTAACTTTCGGGGTGTGTGAAAGAAGATACTTAATTAAACATCTCGTTCCCCACACTAAACTTCGTCTAATACGCGTGACCCCCTAGAAGATCACCCATCTTCATCGCCCTTTTGCGTACGCAACGGTTCACTATTCTTGACTATGGTGAAGCCCAAGGAACTGTTAGCAGATCGTCGATAGCCAGAGCCAAGCGATTGTCAGAACCTTGTAAAAAGCAACACCATGCTGTCAATGAACTGAACCGAAGCAACACTCGAGGGAAGCATAGCAAGAACATCACTCTCACATCCACATGTGATCTAGATCGCAACCTGCATCTACTCATAGAACCTCGCTCTGATGCCACTGTTGGGAAATGTAGTAGAACACAAAAAATTGCCATACGAACACCTAGGAACAATATGAAGATGCATAATGGGTTGTGATCAACGATCGTTACCAACTCCGGGAGTGCAGCGGAAGTAGATGAGTCGGTTGAGATCGTACTTGAAGTCCCTCGAACATTGACGATGATCCCGCAAACCACCCATGAACGATCCCTTGAACGGAAGACCGAAAGCATGACCACTCTACCTGGTTGCAAGTGTACGGTCTTCACGATCCGGCGGCGCTTCGCCGTCCAGAGCTAATCGTCGCCGGAGAATTAGTGGGAGGAGATTAGAACCACATGGGTCTTCTGATTATGAGGATTAGAGGTGGCTAGAGCTCGCTCTAATTAATCAACTAGGACCAACTAGAACGTGCACTAGATCAACTAGAGGAGGCTCCAAAACATGTGTTTCAATAGGGAGAAATCCTCTAGTATATATAGGTTAGGAGGGGACGAGATGGCAGCCACCAAGGAAGGAAAGCCTCCCTTGGTGCGCCAGCCATGGGGGGGAGTCCAACTCCCACCCCAAGTAGGATTCGCCCCCCCCCCAATAGGAAGGGGGGGGGGGGGCGCCACCTCCACTTGGGCCTTCATGGCCCAAGTTTCCTTCCACCTCTTGGCCTTATTAAGCCCATTGATATTGAATTAAATATATATTTGTTCTAAACATTTTTAGAGCATTACATGTATAATTTAACATCCCTATAAACATTTTCCACCTATATATATTAGTCGGTAATACCAGGTATTACCCGATATTCACTGAAACCCTTCCGATGACCCCGAAACACTTTCGGAACCTCTCGGAACTATTCCGGATATTAATGAAACAATTAAACATATATATTCTCATCATTCCTGTCCCACTAACACTCAAAAGATCATCATTACCTTAAGCTTGTGACCTCGTAGGTTTGGTAAACCATAGACATGAACGAAACCCCTTCGTTCAATGACCGATAGCGGAACCGTGGACATCCATATCGGTCCCTATGATTACACGAATGATATTCGAGTGAACCTTTGGTTATCATGTGATGTTCCCTTTGCTTCGTGATACTTTACAAAACCCGGTGTGCATCGGTATCCTCCAGAGTCATCACCATGCTCACTATACTGTTGCTGTCGTTACCGGTTTTGCTCTTCTTTCTCGTTAACGTGTTTCGGCATCCCCGTGACATAGTCACCTGTGTCTGGCCAGACGATGATGGATGCCGTCACACCGAGAGGGACATAAAAATTTCTCTCCATCATCAGAGGAGCAAATCCCACTCTCGAGCTGTCCGGTCACTTGTCAAACTTTCCGGTGTGCCTGAAAGTTGTCGTTATAATCACCTTGTTATAGATGACGTTTGAGCAATCCAAAACCCCACCGTCTGGTAGGAAGTGACCGAGACACTCTCATGGTCTGAGGAACTAAAACACATGCTAACACTCTGTGTTATAATAGATGATTTTAGACAATATGATCACAAAGTATAACAGCCAAGTATTGGGTCGATTCAATATGATCATTCTTCTAACGTCATACCCTCAATGTTGTTTTAGGACTATCGTTACACTTAACGATATCCTAAGATCTGGAAAACATGATCACCAACAACAGTTGAGCCGGTCTTAGAGGCAAGACCGGGAACCTATTGTTACCATTTATCATTCCACATGTGCATATGAATTTTCCATTGAATCGCATATTCTAGGATCATAGCAGTTATAGCATGGAATATAAACTCTTATCTATGAATATGGAAATATAATAATACAATATTATTGCCTCTAGGTCATATTTCCAACAGTAGGGTGGAACCCTAATGGTCGATCTTTTCATACTTGGAGGGGGGAACGAGAGGCAAATCAAGAGAAACACAAGATGAACACTCAAGAGATAAGATCCAATCACACATATGGTAAATCCACATACACATAAGGAGATACAAGATCCAAAGCCAACACAATAGGATACAAAGGGCAGCTAGGTCATCCCAATCCTTGAAGGAGAGAGGTCTTGAATCCTAGGAGGATCTTCCCATGAAGGGGTCTCGAATCCACATGGGGGGTCTTCTAACATGGAGGTCTTGAACTCCATGGGAGTAGGGGTAAGTTGGATGAGCAAAGCTCTATCTCAAATGAGCTCTAACCTTTGCTAACCCTAGATGGAGGATGGGATGGTCTATATATAGTGCTAGTACAAGTTGGGACGAGTGGAAGGGGTACATGGGCCTTTGGCCCGTTCACTGTATGCAGACAGGGGCCGAATGTCCGGGCTGGGGCCGGATGTCCCGCCTTCACGTCGAGCCGGATGTCCGGGGCCTATGGCCGGATGTCCGGGCTGGCTCTAGGCTCGGTGTTGTAGGGTTCGGTCCGATTTCCGGGCAGGGGCCGGATGTCCGTGGCAAGGCCAGATATCCGGAGCCTGTAGCTCATTCGGCCGCTGGGTTGTTGCTGTGGCTGTGGTCTCCAGGCGCCGGATGTCCAGGCCATGGACCAGATGTTCGGCCGTTGTAGCCTTTTTCGGGCCCATAGTACTAGGGGTACCCAGGCCCGTCAGCCTGCAGCCCAGGGCACGGCGACACCAGAAGGCCCAAGCTGGCCCACCACCAGGGCTTCACGAGATGGACCCTCGCGAGGGGTGCATTGCCGGGCGTCAACGAGAGCCTTGCGAGGCTCTCTGATGTCTACTACACAACTTGTCCTTGTAGACTCGTGTTGGGCCTCCAAGCGCTGAGTTTTGTAGGACAGTAGCAAATTTCCCTCAAGTGGATGACCTAAGGTTTATCAATCCGTGGGAGGCGTAGGATCAAGATGGTCTCTCTCAAACAACCCTGCAACCAAATAATAAAAAGTCTCTTGTGTCCCCAACACACCAAATACAATGGTAATTTGTATAGGTGCACTAGTTCGGCGAAGAGATGGTGATACAAGCGTAGTAATGATAGTAGATATTGATTTTTGTAATTGGAACAATAAAAAACAGCAAGGTAGCAATTGATAAAATGGAGCACAAACGGTATTGCAATGCTTGAAAATGAGGCCTAGGGTCCATACTTTCTCTAGTGCAATCTCTCAACAATGCTAATATAATTGGATCATATAACCATCCCTCAACGTGCGATGAAGATCACTCCAAAGTTCCTATCTAGCGGAGAACATAAGAAGAAATTGTTTGTAGGGTACGAAACCACCTCAAAGCTATTCTTTCCGATCAATCTATCCTAGAGTTTGTACTAAAATAATACCAAGCTATTATTTCCGATTGATCTAACCAAGAGTTCGTACTAAAATAACACCATATGATACACATCAACCAACTCTAATGTCACCTAGATACTCCAATGTCATCGCGAGTATCCGTGAGTTGATTATACGATATGCATCAAACAATTTCAGATTCATAATACTCAATCAAACACAAAGAACCTCAAAGAGCACCCCAAGATTTCTACCGGAGAAACAAGGATGAAAATGTGCATCAACCCCTATGCATAGATTACCCCAATGTCACCTCGGGAATCCGCGAGTTGAGTGCCAAGACATAGATCAAGTGCTCTCAAATCCATAAAAGTATTCAATCCGATAAAACAAAATCTCAAAGGGAAATTCAATTCATCACAACAAGATGGAGAGGGAGAAACACCATATGATCCAACTATATTAACAAAGCTCGCGATACATCAAGATCGTGCCAACTCAAGAACACGAGAGAGAGAGAGAGATTAAACACATAGCTACTGGTACAAACCCTCAGCCCCGAGGGTGGACTACTCTCTCCTCATCATGGTGGCCGCCAAGATGATGAAGATGGCAACCGGTGATGATTTCCCCCTCCGACAGGGTGCCGGAACGGGGTCTAGATTGATTTTTCATGGCTACAGAGGCTTGCGGCGGCAGAACATCTGATCTAGGGTTCTTTCTGATGGTTTCTCTATTTATAGGATTTTTTGGCGTTGGTTTCATGCGAAGATGGGCCTCGAGGTGAGCACAACCCACCAGGGCAAGCCAGGCCCCTCTGGCGCGCCCTGGTGGGTTGTGCCCTCCTCGTGGCTCTTCTGGCCCTCCCACGAAGCTTCTAGTGCCTCTTTTGTTCCAAAAAAAATCGTCAAAAAGTTTCGTTGCATTTGGAGAACTTTTATTTATGCACAAAAAACAACACCATGGTAGTTCTGCTCAAAACAACGTTAGTCCAGGTTAGTTCCATGCAAATTATACCAAAAACATATAAAATTGTTGTAAACATGGCATGAATACTTCATAAATTATAGATACATTGGAGACGTATCAGCATCCCCAAGCTTAATTCTTACTCGTCCTCGAGTAGGTAAATGATAAAAGAAATAATTTATGAAGTGTGAATGCTAGCAAAGTGCATAAGTTTGATCAATGATAATTTCAATCACTTTTCCTTGCATCATAGCAGCAACTCTTTCTCATAAAACTCATCATGATAAAGTAGCAATTGAAAGTGAAAATTTTGTTGTGGAATGCTACCTACCATATTCATCATATACTCTTTTTTTTGTAGCATGGACATTTGGACTTGAATGATTCAAAGCAATAGTCTATAATTTGACATGAAGAGATCAATACTCAAGCATACTAACAAGCAACCATGTCTTTCAAAATATCAACGCTAAAGAAAGTTATCCCTAGTCCATTATGCTCAATCATTCATCCATTAATGAAACAAACTCGAATATTAGCTACATCCAATGCACATGTATTGTCATAGTGCTCCCTAGTTGGTGCTTTATAAGAGAAGATGGATACTCAAATAAAAATAAAATTTGCATAAAGTAAATAGATAGGCCCTTCACAGAAGTTAGGAGAGATTTGTAGAGGTGCCAGAGCTCAAAGCTTAAATTGAGAGATAAAATATTTTGATAGGCATACGTTTCCCGTCAACGAAAATGACCGAGAATTCCCAACACATTCCATGCTAGATACATCATAGGCGGTTCCTAAACAGAAAATAAAGTTTATTCCTTTTTCCACCATTCTTTCACAATACATGGCTAGCCATATCCATGGGTGCCTTCCATACCAACACTTTCCAAGGAATTTATTATTGAACAACATAAATAATATTTTTTTGCATTTCGGGACTGGGCGTTCCTATTACCTTTGCCACACTCTCGTGCAATGACAAGTGAATAAACATTCATCTTGAGAATAACGCATCTAGCATGGAAAATATTGGCCAGCCCCTGCGGCTTCATGAGCGGTACGGGCACACAAAAAGGAAATTTATTTTGAAAATTAGAGTTGGCACATACAAATTTACTTGGAACGACACGGAAATACCGCATATAGGTAGGTATGGTGGACTCATTTGGCACAACTTGGTTTAAGGAGTTTGGATGCACAAGCAGTATTCCCGCTTAGTACAAATGAAGGCTAGCAAATAGATTAAGAAGCGACCAACCAAGAAACAAAAATGATCATAAACGAGCATTAAACATAACTAACACCGAATAATGCACCACAAGTAGGATGTAATTTCATTGCATAACTATTGACTTTCATGCTTGCATAGGGAATCACAAACCTTAACACCAATATTCTTACTAAAGCATAATTACTCACCAACATGACTCACATATTATTATCTCCATATCGCAAAACTATTGCAAGGAATTAAACTTATCATACCCAATGATCTACATGAAAGTTTTTATTATATCCTTCTTGAATATCCATCACTTTGGTACCAATTTCATAGCTTGTGCAAATTGTCATCACTATTACCAACTCTCAAAATAATATAAGTGAAGCATGCGAGTGTTCGACAAACTACTCCAAAAAGATATAAGTGAAGATCAAATGAGTAGTTAAGTAAATAGATAGCTATGTGAGGACTCTCTCTCATTAATATTTTTTTTTCAGATCTAAGTATTTTATTAAAACTGCAAGCAAAGCAAAATAAAATGAGATTCCAAGAATAGCACAACTCATGTGAAGAAGCAAAAACTTAGGCTCAACCGATACTAACAGATAATTGTTGATGAAGAAAGGGGGGATGCCTACCGTGGCATCCCCAAGCTTAGATGCTTAAGACTTCTTGAAATATTATCTTGGGATGCCTTGGGCATCCCCAAGCATGAGCTTTTGTCTCTCCTTAATTCCTTTTATATCACGGTTTTCCTAAATCTTAAAAAACTTCATCCACACAAAACTCAACACGAACTCGTGAGATAAGTTAGTATAAATCAACGCAATAACCTTATCATTCTCTACTGTAGCAAATCACTAAAATTATTATTTAACATTGCATACTAAATGCCTCTGCATATTTAATACTCCTATCCTCAAATAGAATCAGAAAACAAGCAAACATATGCAAACAATGTAAACATAACAGCTATCTGTCTAAACAGAACAGTCTGTAAAGAGTGCAATTATCCTCATACTTCCCTAACTCCAAAAATTCTGAAATTTACCACACTGTAGAAAATTTATCATAGCTTATTGTGAAAAAAAATCAACATTTTATCACATCTTACTTTTCTCAAGAATTCACGCACTAGCGTGCAACTTCCCGTTTTCAAACAGCAACACATAGACTTGCAAAATAAGCATGGCAAAGGCTATACTTGGCATTTTTATAGAAGTAAAAGATATAAAACATTATTAGAAATAACATCAAGCAAATCCTAATAAAATAATATGACGCTCCAAGCAAAACTCATATCATATGACGAATAAAAATGTAGCCCCAAGTAAGGTTACCGATAATGTTGGAGACGAAAGAGGGGATGCCTTCCGGGGCATCCCCAAGCTTAGTTGCTAGGATATTCCTTGAATATTACCTTGGAGTGCCTTGGGAATCCCCAAGCTTAGGGTCTTGTCACTCCTTATTCTCCTCATATCGAGATCTCACCCAAAACTTGAAAACTTCAATCACACAAAACTTAACGGAACTTCGTGTGATGGGTTAGTATGATAAAGACAAATCATTCACTTTGGTACAGTCAAGATAAGATTCCTCATTGTTATCACACAATTCCTACTGTACTCTACAATTTCCACAATTTATGTTAAGCAACATAAGCCATAGAAACTATAAAACAAGCAAACTATGCATTGAAAACACAATCTGTCAAAAACAGAACAGTACATAAAGATCAGAATTTTAGTCATACTTATGAAACTCCAAAAATTATTTAAAATTAGGAAGACGTATAATATTTGTATACGCAGCAACTTTAAAAAATTCAGAATATTTCAACATTTTATTAAAAGATAGAAATTTATGCATTGGACACAAAAGTTTCTGTTTTTGCACAGAGTCAAGTCAACTATCATCCACACTATCCCAAAGGCTTGGTACTTTATTGAAACAAAAGTTATAAAACATGATTAATACAGTAGCCTAATCATGTTAACACACAAAAACAGTAGGGGTAAATGTTGGTTTGTCTCCCAACAAGCGCTTTTCTTTAATGCCTTTTGAGTTAGGCATGATGATTTCAATGATGCTCACATAAAAGATAAGAATTGAAACACAAAGAGAGCATCATGAAGCATATGACTAGCACATTTAAGTCTAACCCACTTCCTATGCATAGGGATTTTGTGAGCAAATAATTTATGGGAACAAGAATCAACTAGCATAGGAAGGCAAAACAAGCAAAACTTAAAAAATTTCAACACATAGAGAGGAAACTTGATATTATTGCAATATGTAAAAGCATATGTTCCTCTCTCATAATAATTTTCAGTAGCATCATGAATAAATTCAACAATATAACTATCACATAAAGCATTCTTTTCATGATACATAAGCATACAAATTTTATTACTCTCCACATAAGCAAATTTATTCTCATGAATAATACTGGGAGCAAACTCAACAAAATAACTATCATGGGATTGAAAATTAAAATCATGATGAAAAGTTTCATGGTTATCATTATTCTTTATAGCATACATGTCTCACCATAATCATCATAGATAGCAACTTTGTTGTCATGGTCAATTGAAACCTCTTCAACATAGTGGATTCATCACTAAATAAAGTCATGACCTCTCCAAATCCACTTCCATAATTATCACAATAAGATTCAACACCCTCCAAAATAGTGGGATCATTAGTACTTAGAGTTGACACTCTTCCAAACCTACTTTCATCAATATAATCATCATAAATAGGAGGCATGCTTTCATCAATATAAATTTTCTCATCAAAACTTGGGGGAGTAAAAATATCATCTTCATCAAACATGGCATCCCCAAGCTTGTAGCATTGCATATCATTAGCATCATGGATATTCAAAGAATTCATACTAACAACATTGCAATCATGCTCATCATTCAAAGATTTTTTGTCAAACATTTTATAGAATTCTTCTTCTATCAATTGAGCACAATTTTCCTTTTCATCATTTTCACAAATGACATTATAAAGATGAACAATATGATGCAACATCAATTCCATTTTTTTGTAGTTTTCTTTTATAAACCAAACTAGTGATAAAACAAGAAACTAAAAGATTCAATTGCAAGATCTAAAGATATACCTTCAAGCACTCACCTCCCCGGCAACAGCGCCAGAAAAGAGCTTGATGTCTACTACACAACTTGTTCTTGTAGACTCGTGTTGGGCCTCCAAGCGCAGAGTTTTGTAGGACAGTAGAAAATTTCCATCAAGTGGATGACCTAAGGTTTATCAATCCATGGGAGGCATAGGATGAAGATGGTCTCTCTCAAACAACCCTTCAACAAAATAATAAAAAGTCTCTTGTGTCCCCAACACACCAAATACAATGGTAATTTGTATAGGTGCACTATTTCGGCGAAGAGATGGTGATACAAGCATAGTAATGATAGTAGATATTGATTTTTGTAATAGGAACGATAAAAAACAGCAAGGTAGCAATTGATAAAATGGAGCACAAACGGTATTGCAATGCTTGAAAATGAGGCCTAGGGTTCGTACTTTTGCTAGTGCAATCTCTCAACAATGCTAATATAATTGGATCATATAACCATCCCTCAACGTGCGATGAAGAATCACTCCAAAGTTCCTATCTAGCGGAGAACATAAGAAGAAATTTTTTGTAGGGTACGAAACCACCTCAAAGCTATTCTTTCTGATCAATCTATCCTAGAGTTCATACTAAAATAACACCAAGCTATTCTTTTCGATCGATCTAACCAAGAGTTCGTACTAAAATAACACCATATGATACACATCAACCAACTCTAATGTCACCTAGATACTCCAATGTCACCGCAAGTATCCGTGAGTTGATTATACGATATGCACAAACAATTTCAGATTCATAATACTCAATCAAACACAAAGAACCTCAAAGAGTGCCCCAAGATTTTTACCGGAGAAACAAGGACGAAAACATGCATCAACCCCTATGCATAGATTACCCCAATGTCACCTCGGGAATCCGCGAGTTGAGTGCAAAGACATAGATCAAGTGCTCTCAAATCCATAAAAGTATTCAATCCAATAAAACGAAATCTCAAAGGGAAAACTCAATTCATCACAACAAGATAGAGAGGGAGAAACACCATATGATCCAACTATATTAACAAAGCTCGCGATACATCAAGATCGTGCCAACTCAAGAACACGAGAGAGAGAGAGAGATTAAACACATAGCTACTGGTACAAACCCTCAGCCCCGAGGGTGGACTACTCCCTCCTCAACATGGCGGCCGCCGGGATGATGAAGATGGCCACCGGTGATGATTTCCCCCTCCAGCAGGGTGCCGAAACGGGGTCTAGATTGGTTTTTCGTGGCTACAGAGGTTTGTGGCGGCGGAACATTTGATCTAGGATTATTTCTGATGGTTTCCCTATTTATAGGATTTTTTGGCGTCGGTTTCATGCGAAGACGGGCCTTGAGGTGAGCACAACCCACCGGGGCAAGCCAGGCCCCTCTGGCATGCCCTGGTGGGTTGTGCCCTCCTCGTGGCTCTTCTGGCCCTCCCATGAAGCTTCTAGTGCCTCTTTTGTTCTAAAAAAAATCGTCAAAAAGTTTCGTTGCATTTGGAGAACTTTTATTTCTGCACAAAAAACAACACCACGGTAGTTCTGCTGAAAACAGCGTCGGTCCGGGTTAGTTCCATGCAAATTATACCAAAAACATATAAAATTGTTGTAAACATGGCATGAATACTTCATAAATTATAGATACGTTGGAGACGTATCACCCTCTCGCGAGGCCTTCTCGCGAGGCTGCTTCCCGAGCCCCCTCGAGGAGGCGTGCGCATCAAGGATCATGCAACGGAGCTACGCGGCCCTGCGTCTTCACGTGGGTGATGCGCTTGGCGACGAGCGAAGCCAGAGGGGCGCCAGCAGGCGTGGATGAGGAGGCTTTCCTCTTTCGTGCTAAGGGAGCCTGGACAGCGCACCGGTTCCCGAAGCAATCCCCAATGGTTGCCACTTTGGTGCTAGAAGACCAGGACAGCGGGCTCATTAGGACGGAGGTCATCATCGAGCCCACCGATGCGTCATGGCTGGAGGCTTTCGTAGGCGTAGACCACCTTTAGCCAGGATAAGTTGTACTCCTGTCCCCCTTCAAAATTGGCCATTGTGGTAACCCTTCCCGCCTTGTGTTTTCGGGGGAAGAGGACCAAGGCCAGTATATGTATAGATAGGGTGCCACCGTAGAGAGGGATCCGATCGGGAAGTGAAGGATTCTTGGACTCTCCCGAGTCCGCCCTCTCTCTTGTACTCTCATACTCATCCTCCCTCGTGAGGCAATCCAACCACAAAGCAGGAGTAGGGTCTTACACCGCAAGGTGCCCCGAACCTTGGTAAACTGTCGTGTGTGTTGTTCATCTTTCCTTTCGCTCGAGCACGTCGGAGCATCGCCGTGAGGTTGTGGATCGCAAGGAAAGGCTTAGTGAGGTTCAACGAGCACACCCCAGAGTTTGAACCTTTCTTGGGTCCCCGGAGCCCCGATTCCGACAGCCTTGTAGTAGTTCCTCTCGTTGTGCTCCTTTATCCTTGTACTTGGGGCTTGTCCGTGATTCCGAGCATCTCCGAGAGGGTCTTCTTGGTACCTAAGCACACATAGCATTCTAGATTGAGGTAGTAGCCATGTCTCACGTGGGTCATACGGAATGTCACTAAGGAGAGATGTCACCTTGGTCTCGCGAACTCTTGCACGTGCTCGTGTCGTCGGTCCACTTGGCACTTGGGGAGACAGAGGTAGGTCCATGGGGATGACCGTAGGATGCTCCGCATCACATTACCAACTCCAAATTTGACCAAGGACCTAAAATCATCACGCACATTAAGCAGCTATCTCTAGAACTGGGAAATAGCAGACTCAGCAGGGGCCGAAGCCAGGAGAGGGCTAGAGACGAGGAAATATTTGGCTTTAAGAATACCTAGCCACAACACATCAGACGAGGAGGATAAAATACGCCACCACCATTTAAGAATGGGACACTTATTCATGATAGAGGTGTTAAGGATCCCCCAAACTCCCAGGTTTTTAGGTCTACACATCAATTTCCATTTGACAAGTCTGTATTTTTTCCTGTTGTCCATAGTGTTCCAGTAAAAGCCGCTCCTGTGCTTATCAAAACCTGAATGGATGCATGCTGGTAAGCGGTAGAAACCCATGAGGTACATAGGAAGGGAGGAAAGGCAAGTGTTGATGAGGCAAAACCTCCCAGCAGAGGAGTTATACATACCTCTTCGTGGCATAACATGGTTGCCCACTTTAGTAACAGAGAAGAAAAAATCTTTGGACAACAGTTTGTGATGCGAGATAGGCATGCCTAAGTATTTGAAAGTAAAATAACCCAAACTACTGGTGAGGAGGGCAGCCACTTGGCGTGCCTCCTCCCGGGGGTGGCCAACCACCAACACCTCACTCTTGGAGAAGTTAATCTTAAGCCCAAATAGCTCCTCGAAGCACAGCAGGAGAAATTTTAGATTGGCAATGCACCTATCAGAATTTTCCACCAAGATGATAGTGTCATCTGCATGCTGGAGATGAGAAACACCAGAATGGATAAGGTGTGAAGCGACCAGAGAGATGTGACCAGCCGCGGCCACACGGTTCAGAATGCAAGAGAAGGCATAGGCCACAAAATTAAAGAGCAGAGGAGAAATGGGATCACCTTGCCCCAAACCCCTGCCATTGCGGGAGTAAGGACTGACCAAACTGTTAACAGAGATCGTAGTATGCCCCTAGTAACAAGTTGCATGATACGCTAAACGTAAGCACCGTCAAAACCCTTGGCTAAAAGCACATCACGAAGAAAAGTCCAACTGGCCAAATCATACGCCTTCTCAAAATCCAATTTGAGGATCACCGCATTGCAGTTTCTAACCTTGAGGTCATGAACGATCTTGTGGAGGCTGAGGAAACCATCCAAAATGAAGTGCCCCTTGATAAAAGCAGATTGCTGTGGGCCGATAACCTTGTGGGCCACAGGGGAGAGACGCATCACGAATCCTTTAGAAGGAAACTTAGCAATATTATTAATGAGCGCGATCAGTCTAAAAAGATGAATAGAATATGCACCCTTAACCTTAGGGAGGAGAGAGATAGTAGCATTATTAAGTCTAGAGATATCAACCGTACCCAAACAGTACCCGATGACAATGACATAAACCAAGGGCTTCAGCATGTTCTAGAACTTTTGGAAGAAGGAAATGAAGAACCCATCGGGACCGGGGGTAGAATTGGCTTTCGAAGAGGAGACCACCAGGTTAATTTCCTCGCGAGAGAGGGGAATCAGGAGAGCAACATTATCTGAATCAGAAACCCGATCACCCACGGGCCACAAATTCCAATCAATCCAGATCTCAGAAGGGGGTTTAGCAGCCAAAAGGTTAGAGAAGAAAGAAAAGATGTGACCCTGGATAATCGTTGGGTCAGCCACAACCTCCCCACTGATGATAAGCCTAAAGATGGAACACCTCCTATGATGCCCATTAGCAATAGCGAAGAATTAAGCCGTTACAGAATCACCCTTCAGAAGCCACGAAAGGCGGCCACGTTGTTGCCAATAAACCTCCTCCTAATGGTGGAGATTGAGAAGAGCATTCTCAAATTCGTAACAACGAGCCCAGCCCTACTCATCTAGGCCATCCGTCTCCGCGATAGAGTGTAAAGACTTAATGCAGGAGAGCAACCTGTCTTTCTCCCTATGCGTGTCCGCCGCACGGTTCCACCCCCACCCCTTAAGGAAATGACACAAATTTGACGCGAGGAAGCTCCAGTCAGCTAAATGGCTAAAAGAGTGATGGGGGAGCAAAGCAAGCCCATGATTCTGCTAGAAACTAATGCAGTAAAACCATTGATATTGATGGGTTTAAACCCCTCTGGGAACTAGTGTTCCATGACCTCGTCTGTGAAAATACTGGATGTGTGGACCCTCGATATTGAGCCGCATCTTGTCACGCGCTAGCCATCTTTCTAGCCCGTGTCTGCTCCCGAGCTCTTTCGTTCCTGTCTAACCAGGCATCGTAGCCCTCCAGGCCGGCGGGTGTGCGCTCCCTTAGTCCATAGATGGATCGAGAAGGAGCTTTATTGGCTTGTATCTTGTTGCGCAAATCAAAGGGCCCGGGATGCTCGACCGCACTCTTGCCATGAGGGCGGGTTTTTGCAGGGGGTTCTTTATGTGCCCCTGCTGACCAGTCTCACCCTCTAGGGGACAGTCCGCCTGACCTGCGTGGTTGTGTGTGAGTAGCTCATTATCTGTTGCCTCGTTGTGGAAGTCGGGCAGCAGCCATCGTCGTGGGAATGACTGGGCTGCCCCACATCAGGCTTCGAGCTTTGCCTCTGCCGCCAGGGTTTTTATCCATTTGTCATTGACCATGCTTTCGTGAGTGTACAACTCTTGCTGCTTCTTTTTCATGCTCCGCGCATTTGTGATTAGCTGCTGTTGAAACCGTGCATGCTCGGATGGGTTTATGGGAACCATGAAGTCTTCGGGTCTGAGGCTGACCTTGTCCTCGGACTCTGGGAGGTAGTCATTGTCCGACCCATCGTCGAAGGTCCCCATATCCTTAGGGTCATCCTCCGTAGGTGTTCCCGCGGGCCCATTCTATTGGGCGGGCGAGGCCTGATTGTCCTTGCCCAGGTACTCGGCGGCGTCGGGGGCCGCACCGTTATCGGTGGTGCCCGTGGTGTTGGTCGTACTTATACTTCTGTTGTGGCCCTTTGTTCGCCTCTTACGGCGACGACGCTTAGGGTTTTCCTTGGGATTCTCCTCGGAATTATCCTTGGGAGTGTCGACCATGTAGACATCATAAGTGGACGTTGTAGCCCAATTCCCCATACAGGATATGACCGCGGATGGGTTTGTTCCGGTGTCGCTGTCGACATCCTCATCCATGTCAGTGGCTTCGTCCGAGCCGTCGCCAAGCGTATCGGTCAGGTCTTCGACTGTGGCAACTAGGTGGGTGGTGGGCAGGATGAAAATTTCCCGATCATCGGCTTTACATCTGATCTGATCATAAACGGCGGACGAGATCACTGGGTTTTGGATTCGATCCAGCACCTCGTTTATTTGTGAGAGCTCCTTGGTGTCGAGGGCCTGGCTATAAGCAGGGCTAATATGAAATAGTTTGTTCAGGCCGCTTGATGCAGGCCCGTCATCTCGATCGCTCTAGGATGCCTCAGAGATCGCTGCCGGGTCTGAAGGCGAGTTCAACTCAAGGCCATCATCCGAGGAGGCTAGGGCTAGATTGGATGTGGTGACCACCGGATCTATCTCCGGGGTTGGTCCCATTGGGAGGTCAGATTTGAGGATCGGGTGAGAAATCCGCTCCAGAGTTCCTGCGTTGGAGGGATTCTTAAGCAGATCTGATGCCTGCCCCGAAAGGACCAGATCACCTCGGGCGTCTGTGACATACTCTAGGCTTCCGAACATGATGGCCTAGTTTGGGGCGAATTTGTCAACACGACCCAAACGGTAGGTCGGATTTGCATGCAACACGATGCTGCCAAAGGCGAAAAGTTGGCCGACGACTAAGATGTCACCCGCAGCCAATACTCTGTTGATCAACAAGTGAGCCATCAATCCTTGGCGATCTAACAACAAGCTCTCAACGAAAGCACTAATATCGGTGTCAAAACTGGCAGACCTTGGGTAGGGTGGACCGAGTTATGAGATCGGATCGATGGGTAATAAGAGACAAGGCACACAATGTCTTTACCCAGGTTCAGGCCCTCTTTGAGGAGGTAAAACCCTACGTCCTGCTCTTTCTTATATTATAGGTGTATCAAAGTACAGAGTTGATCTACCTCAAGATCGTAAGTTGTGGACTAAAACCCTAGGGATAATGGCGATGATGAGAAATGTGTCTCTAGGGACTAAACCCTCCGGTTTATATAGGCACCATGGGTATCTAGGGTTACACATGGTTGGTTTCCATCTAGGGGTTACATGCCGATCCTACTAGATAGACTTGGAGTACACACTAAGTCCTCGGTGAGGCCCGATATGCTTACGCGACAAGTTAGAAGCATTCGGAGTCCTTCCTTATGAACGGGTTGTCAGTCCGGCCCATGGGCTAGACCGGCTAGGCTGGGACCCCCTAGTCCAGGACACCGTCAAGGGGGAAGGCAGAACCAGACCAGAGTCAAGGAGGAGAGGAGTGTGATCACTATCAATGGAGGACTCTGCAATGAGAGACGAGCAAGGAAAAAGTGCGTCCCACTCGGGCGAAATAAGGACCCGATCCAGCACAGATCCGACAGGGTCAAGCTGGTGATTAGACCAGGTGAACCTAGCACCAGCCCGCTGCAGTTCTGTAAGGCAAAATTGATGACGAAATCATTAAAATCGTCGGCCCTCGACTAGGAGAAGTTAGAGTTATTTTTATCCCACAGAAACCTAAGAAGGTTAAAGTCACCACCAATGATGAAGGGGAGGGAGACAGACTCAATCTTAGCTGCTAATTTAGACAAAAGTCATTTGAGCGAGAGTGATCCGTAGGCCCATAAACCCCAATAAACTCCCGAGACTAATCCATGGCCCAATGGTGCTAACCGTTCTGAGCCAAAACTTGTGGACCTAATAAGATGACCTATGAGGAAGAGCAGCGTCAATTGCTAGTCAGATTCGTAACTATGAAAATAATAGCGGTAATACAGCTTCAGCTGCAGGGACATCGGGTAAAACACAACCTCTAAATATTCTAGAACGGGAGGGGACAAACAAAATCTTCCGATATTGGTGGCCTCTATGCAGGAGGGTGATTGGACGCTGATACGTCTCCAACATATCTATAATTTTTGCTTGTTCCATGATGTTATATTATCAATCTTGGATGTTTTACAATCATTTTATAGCAACTTTATATCATTTTTTGGGACTAACCTATTGACATAGTGCCCAGTGTCAGTTGCTGTTTTTTGCTTGTTTTTTACTTCGCAGAATATCAGTAAGTCCAAACACAGCAAAACTTTTTGGAGATTTTTTTTGGACCAGAAGACACCTTGGGGATCAAGAAAGCACCTGGAAGGAGGCCCGTGGGGCCCAAGATACACCAGGGCGCGCCAGAGGCCACTGGCGTGCCCTGAGGTATCTTGGGGCCTACGGAGGTCTCCTCCACCGCCTCTTCACCCTATAAATTCCCAAATATTCCAGAAACCCTAGGGGAGTTGACGAAACACAATTCCAGCCGCTGCAAGTTCCAGAACCACGAGATCCAATCTAACACCATCACGGAGGGGTTCATCATCCTCATTGGTGCCTCTCTGATGATGCGTGAGTAGTCCACCATAGACCTAAGGGTCCGTAGGTAGTAGCTACATGGCTTCTTCTCTCTTTTTGCTTCTCAATACAATGGTCTCTTGGAGATCTATTTGATGTAAACCTTTATGCGGTGTGTTTGTTGGGATCCGATGAACTTTGTGTTTATGATCAGATCTATATCCATTAATATTATTTGAATTTCTTTGATCTCTTATAAGCAAGATTATTTATAGCCTCGTATTTCTTCTTCGAATCTTTGGTTTAGTTAGGCCAACTAGATCGATTTTTCTTGCCATGGGAAGAGGTGCTTTGTGATAGGTTCGATCTTGCGGTGTCCTCTCCCAGTGACAGAAGGGGCAGCGAGGCACGCATGTATCATTTCTATTAAGGATAACAAGATGGGATCTACTCCTACATGAATAGATCTTGTCTACATCATGTCATCGTTCTTATTGCATTACTCCGTTTCTCCATGAACTTAATACACTAGATGCATGCTAGATAACCGTCGATGTGTGGAGTAATAGTAGTAGATGCAGGCAGGAGTCGGTCTACTAATCTTGGACGTGATGCCTATATATTGATCATTGCCTTGGATATCATCATAATTATTCGATCTTTTATCAATTGCCCAACAGTAATTTGTTTACCCACCGTGTGCTATTTTCTCGAGAGAAGCCACTAGTGAAATCTACGGCCCCCGGGTCTATCTTTTATCATATTGCTTTCCGATCTATTTTTCATCACTTTTGTTTTCAGATCTATTATTCCAAAAACCCAAAAATACTTTGCTGCACTTTTTATTTGCATCTTTTATTTCGCATTTTATTCAGATCTATTTATCAAAACACATACAAAATAATCTATCTTTTTACCGAGGAGGGATTGACAACCCCTCTTACGCGTTGGGTTGCAAGGATTTGTTCTTTGTGTGCAGGTACCATTTACATAGTGTTGCTTGGTTCTCCTATTGGATTGATACCTTTGTTTCATAACTGAGGGAAATACCTACCATAGCGGTACTGCATCATCCCTTCCTCTTTCGGGAAATACCGATGCAGTTTCAAGGCGCATCAAAAGGAATTTCTGGTGCCGTTGCCGGGGAGACATCATCAACATCTATCAGGTTCCTAATCACAAATTTCATCTCCTTGTAATTTACATTATTTGCCATTTGCCTCTTGTTTTCAACTCCCCCACTTCACAAAATTTCCAGTTTTATTTGCCTCCTCTTTTTCGTTCGCCTTTTTCTCATCAGATCTGTTTTTTGTTTGCAATCTTGTTTACGTCGGCACGATGTCTTAAGAAAACACCAAGTTGTGTGATTTTTCCAATACCAGTAACAATGATTTTGTTAGTACTCCGATTGCTCCTCCCGCCACTAGTGTGAAATCTTGTGATATTAATGCCGCTTTGTTGAGTCTTGTTACGAAAGATCAATTTTCCGGTACTCCTAATGAGGATGCCGCATCCCATCTAAACACATTCGTAGAATTGTGTGATATGCAAAAGAAAAAAGATGTGGACAATGATATTGTGAAGTTGAAATTATTTCCTTTCTCCTTGCGGGATCATGGAAAAAAATTGGTTTTCTTCTTTGCCTCTCAATAGTATCGATTTTTGGGATAAGTGCAAAGATGCTTTTATTACTAAGTATTTTCCGCCCGCGAAAATTATTTTCCTTAGAACTCAAATTATGAATTTTAAGTAACTTGAGCATGAACATGTTGCACAATCTTGGGAAAGAATGAAATTGATGCTAAGAAATTGTCGTACTCATGGTTTAAATCTTTGGATGATCATACAATTTTTTTATGCGGGATTGATTTTTGTTTCTAGAAATCTTTTAGATTCCACCGTGGGTGGTACTTTTATGGAAATTACTTTGCATGAATCTACTAAATTGCTAGATAATATCATGGCAAATTATTCACAATGGCATACCGAAAGAGCACCTACTAGTAAAAAACTTAATTCGGTTGAAGAAATTAGTACTTTGAGAGTGAAAAAGTTGATGCTCTTATGAAAGTGGTTGCTAGTAAAAGTGCTCCTATTGATCTTAATGATGTGCCTTTGTATACTTTGATTGAGCAAAATAGTGATCCCGTAGATGTGAATTTTGTCTCACGAAACAATTTCAATAACAATGCTTATAGAGGTAATTTTAATCCTAGGCCTTTTCCTAGAAATTCCTCTAATAATTATGGTAATTCCTATGGTAATTCCTCTTACAATAATAATAGGAACCCTTCTGATCTGAGAGTAATATTAAAGAATTTATCAATGCTCAAAAAGTTTTCAATACTATGATAGAAGAAAAATTGAATAAGATTGATGATATGTCTAGAAGCATTGATAGAATTTCTCATGATGTGGAAAATCTCAAGATTAAATTTTTTTCACCCAAGGTTGATATTAATGAATCAATTAAAGCTTTATATGTTTCTATTGATGAAAGTAAGAAAAGAACCGCTATGCTTAGAGCTAAAAGAGAATTTTTAGAAAGAGCGTTTTCTAGTGATTGCTTTCAAAAAAATGATGAAGATCTTAAAGTGATTGGTGTTTCTTCTATTGATTCCTTGTTTAGTAAAATTAAAATTGATGATTAAGGGACTGGAGAAGAGTCAGCTTTAGCTAGAGGGCATCCCAATAATTTGGAGGGTGAAAATCTTGATGAAAAAATTGATAAAAGTGGGTTTGGAGAGGTCAAAACTTTAACTAGTGATGTGCCCAATCTTTTAGATTACAAAGACTTTAATTATGATAATTGATCTTTGATTGAATGTATTTCTTTGTTGCAATCCATGATAAATTCACCTCATGCTTATGAACAAAATAAATCTTTTATTAAACATATCGTAGATGCCATGATGAGAGCTTTAGAAGAAAAATTGGAGTTAGAGATTTCAATTCCTAGAAAATTACATAATGAATGGGAACCTACCATTAAATTCAAGATTAAAAATTATGAGTGCTTTGCTTTATGTGACTTGGGTGCTAGTGTTTCCACAATTCCAAAATCTTTATGTGATGTGCTTGGTCTTACCGATATTGAAGAATGTTCTCTTAATTTGCACTTGGCGGATTCTACTATTAAAAAGCCTTTGGGAAGAATTAATGATGTTATTATTCTTGCAAATAGGAACTATTTGCCCATAGATTTTATTGTTCTTGATATTGATTGCAATCCGTCTTGTCCAATTATACTTGGTAGACCGTTTTTACGTACTATTGGTGTCGTGATTGATATGAAAGAAGGCAATATTAAATTTCAATTTCCACTAAGAAAGGGTATGGAACACTTCCCTAGAAAAATAATTAAGCTACCATATGAATCAATCATGAGGGAATCCTATGGATCAAAAGTTAAAGATGACAATACTTGAATCTATGCATTATGCCTAGCTAGGGGCATAAAACAATAGCTCTTGTTGGGAGGGAACCCAATGAATAAAATTTATTTTTGCCTTTTTCTTTCTGTTATTGAGTGTTTGAACAATTATACCTCTGTTATGATTGTGTTTTTTTATGTTTTAGTTAGTATTTTTGCCAAGTAAAGCCTTTGGGATAGCTTTGGTGATAGTTGATTTGATCCTGTTGAAAAACAGAAACTTTTGCATCCAGTAACAGAATTATTTAAATTCACATAAGTGACTAAGAATTCTGATTTTTTTACACAAGATTGATATACAAGTTTCCTATTTTTCCCTAATTTCTCAGACGTTTTGGAGTTACAGAAGTATGAGAACAATTCGCATCTTTACAGACTGTTCTGTTTTTGATAGATTCTGTTTTCTTTGCATTGTGTGCTTATTTTGATGAATCTATGGATTGTATTGGGGGGTATAAGCCATGGAAAAGTTAGAATACAGTAGATATAATTCAAATAACAAAATTTTAATGGGTTTGCGACAGTACTTAAAGTAAAAATTGGTTTTCTTATACTAACGGATCTCGTGAAGGTTTTGTTAAGTTTGGTGTGATTGAAGTTTTCAAGTTTTGGGTGAGATCACGATCGATGAAGGAATAAGGAGTGTCAAGAGCCTAAGCTTGTGGATGCCCCATGGCACCCCAAGTTAATATTCAAGGAGAACCAAGCAACTAATCTTGGGGATGCCCCGGAAGGCAACCCCTCTTTCTTCTAACGGCCATCGGTATTTTACTTGGAGCTATATTTTTATTCGTCACATATCATGAGTTTTGCTTCGAGCGTCTTGTATTATATGAGTCCTTGCTTGTTTTGATTTTTAGTTTGTCACAAGTATCCTTGCTGGACACACCTATTTTAGAGAGCCAAATTACGCTATGATTTGTTAGAATTGCTCTATGTGCTTCACTTAAATTTTTTGAGCTATGGAATTGCTCTAGTGATTCACTTATATCTTTTTGAGCACGATGTGCTTTAATATTTTTGAATAAATACTCTCATGCTTAACTTAGATTAATTTGAGAGTTAGTAAATTTTTGAAGAAATTCTCTCATGCTTCACTTATATTATTTTGAGAGAAGAAAAATTTTATGCTCATGTTCTTCACTTAAATTTATTTGAGCTTGTCAAAAGCAATTGCAATATATGAAATTAGTCCCAAAGTGATAGATATTCAAGAAGGATATAATAAAAACTTTCATGAAGATCATTGGATAAAATAAACTTGATTCTTTGTAATAGTTTTGAGATATGATGATAGTAATATACGAGTCATGTTGGTGAGTAATTATGCTTTAGTAAGAATATTGGTGTTAAGGTTTGTGATTCCCTATGCAAGCACAAAATTCAATAGTTATGCAATGAAATTACATCCTTCTTGTGGTGCATTATTCGGTGTTAGTTATGCTCAATGCTCACTTATGTGAATTTTTGTTTCTTGGTTGGTTGCTTCGCAATCTTTTTGCAAGCCTCCACTTGTACTAAGTAGAAATACTACTTGTGCATCCAAACTCTTTAAACCCAGTTTTGCCATATGAGTCTACCATACCTACCTATATGCGGTATTTCTGTGCCGTTCTAAGCAAATTTGTATGTGCCAACTCTAATTTTCAAAATGAATTTCCTTTTTGTGTGCCCATACTGCTCATGAAGCGGCAGGGGGTGGCCAATATTTTCCATGCTAGATGTGTTATTCTCAAGATGAGTGTTTATTCACTTGTCATTGCATGAGAGTATGGCGGTAATAGGGATGCCCAGTCCCGAAATGAAAAAGAAATTTACTTTATGTTGTGAAATAATAAATTCCTTGGGAAGTGTTGGTATGGACGGTACCCGTGGATACGGCTAGCCGTGGAGTGTGAAAGTATGGTGGAAAAAGGAATAAACATTATTTTATGTTTGGGAACTGCCTATGATATATCTAGCATGGAAAAAGTTGGGAATTACTCGGTCATTTTTGTTGACGGGAAAAGCATGCCTCTCAAAATATTTTATCTCTCAATTTAAGCTTTGAGCTCTGACACCTCTACAAATCCCTACTTCCCTCTGCGAAGGGCCTATCTATTTACTTTATGCAATTTTTATTTTTATTTGAGTCTCCATCTTCTCTTATAAAGCACCAACTAGGGAGCACTATGATCATACTTATGCATTGGATGTAGCTAATATTCGAGTGTGTTTCATGAATGGATCAATGATTGAGCATGATGGGCTAGGGATAACTTTCTTTAGTGTTGATATTTTGAAAGACATGGTTGCTTATAGATATGCTTGAGTATTGAAGTTATCATGTCAAATATAGACTATTGCTTTGAACCATTTAAAAGTCCAAATGTCCATGCTACAAAAGAAAAGAATAAGTGATGAACATGTTAGGCAGCATTCCACATCAAAAATTCTGTTATTTATCATTTATCTACTCGAGGACGAGTAGGAATTAAGCTTGGGGATGCTGATACGTCTCCAACGTATCTATAATTTTTGCTTGTTCCATGCTGTTATATTATCAATCTTGGATGTTTTACAATCATTTTATAGCAACTTTGTATCATTTTTTGGGACTAACCTATTGACATAGTGCCCAGTGCCAGTTGCTGTTTTTTGCTTGTTTTTTACTTCGCAGAATATCAGTACCAAACGGAGTCCAAACGCTGCTTAAATTTTTGGAGATTTTTTTGGACCAGAAGACACCTTGGGGATGAAGAAAGCACCTGGGAGGAGGCCCATGGGGCCCCAGATACACCAGGGCGCTCCAGAGGCCCGTGGCGCGCCCTGATGTATCTTGGGGACCACGGAGGACTCCTCCACTGCCTCTTCACCCTATAAATTCCCAAATATTCCAGAAACCCTAGGGGAGTCGACGAAACACAATTCCATCCGCCGCAAGTTCCAGAACCACGAGATCCAATCTAACACCATCACGGAGGGGTTCAACATCCTCATTGGTGCCTCTCCGATGATGCGTGAGTAGTCCACCATAGACATAAGGGTTCGTAGGCAGTAGCTAGATGGTTCTTCTCTCTTTTTGCTTCTTAATACAATGGTCTCTTGGAGATCTATTTGATGTAAACCTTTTTGCGGTGTGTTTGTTGGGATCCGATGAACTTTGAGTTTATGATCAGATCTATGTCGGGGCCGGATTTCGGGGACACAATATATTCCCAGAAATTAACCCCTCGTGTCATCGCCAGCCCAGGATTACTGTTACTGGTGGACACGTCCTTGTTACAGATTACCAAGCTATTACAAGAATCGGATACAAGACCATAAAGGTCTAATGATACAACAGTGATTCCGGTGGTGGATGACGGAATTGTCTCACGGTTCTTCAACGTCGATGGGGCTACATTCCCACAGGAACAGCTGACCCGGATAATTCCTATCCCGCATGGCTGCCATCCTAGGCTCCGCATGGACATCGCTGTGGTACTCCTTGTAGAAATCCTGACCTGGCCAAGTAAATAGCCAGGGACAAGCCTGTGAGTACGTTTGAATGTACTCGCAAACATCATGAACAAAAGATATACCGAATGCAACAATTAAATTATAAGATCATGATGAACCAAACTTTATGCGTATGCTCATGCTGGACTATATAAAATGCATGCTGACAGGGATTAATTCATGGCATGATAAAATATTAGCATGTGAAAATATATAAAATTGTTAGTGATAAACAAGTAAAGTCAAAGGAAAACAAAATGAAAGAAATGCCGGTCGGATGTCAAGTGACACCACGGTAGGTCTTGAAGAGAAATGCCAAACGGGTGTCTAAAAGAGAAATCGGACGAGACAGGACCATCCGAGAACTCAGGCGACGCCACAAGAGGTCTTGAAAAGAAATGCCAGTCGGGTGTCAAGTGATGCCACGGTCGGACTTGAAGAGAAATGCCAATCGGGTGTCCACAAGAGTAGTGGCGTGATAATCCGCCTGTTAACTCGAGGGACGCCATGAGAGGTCTTGAAAATAAAATTGAGTGCCCGGGGTAGTCTAGCCAGCCCCTGAGACACTCAGGAAAAATATAAAATAAGAGAAACGGGTTAGTCCTCAATATTATGCATAACCATAATAATATTTAACAAGCATAAAAATATTCATTGTAGCATCAGGGTGTTAATAATTATCCTGCAAAATATCTCAGGCACCATTTAATTATTTTCTTCCGAAGACCGACACTAAGACCGACACTTGACCAACCCAGACTGTAGCCCTTAACCGCGGACACGGCTATTCGAATAGGTTTAAACTCTGCAGAGGGTGTACTCTTTACCCACAAGTAAAGGATTTCTTTAGTCAGTACCATGACACTGACTAATTCCCATTACGGTCTTTGGGTTGAAAACACACTTGACCAGCACACACCAGATTAACTTTCCGGATGCCAGGAATCACCCAAGGCATCGTTCAAGAAAAACTTTGAGACGGAGAGACCAACGTCCTGCATGGGATCACTATTAATATGCGTGGATTACAAGGGGTGCCCCCCTCTCAGTCACAACTGGAAACACCCATGCCCCCTGACCCGATGACAGGATTTAGTCCCGGATCCCTGGGAAACCCTCATCGTGGCCCTCTGTACGGTGTGTGCATGGAAAGGAGTTATCAACTTACTGAACCATACCCTACCTGTGGCAGGAACCTATGGCAGCACGAAACAAGTATGGGGGTTACCGGAACAAGACTCGATCTATGGTCGACTCAGGAGGCATTAAGTTTCCTGCAACGGTTAGCACAACAAAGTATTCTTTCAACAGCAATCCCAACAGGGCCACAACCCTTGCATGCTCCAACATGCACAACAAACAAGGCATGATCACGCTCCAACATGATCATCCTCCTGCCGGTAACGGTATTTCTCTTATGCCTGCTCCTGCAAGTTAGTCATGACAACACACGATGCACGGTACGATGAAACATGCCAACACTACACACATGCAAAATTAGCCATATGCCAGTTTTATTTGAATTTAACATAGTCATGATCAAATTATTCTAGCAAATAAACTACCATGCATTCACCATATCAAGTGTTCAAGATGCTTGCCTTGAGCATGCAGAAGTGTGGGGTGCACTCCAAAAGTTTGAAAACTTTATCTTCCCTCCATATCCTATTTTCAAAAATATTTGAATTAACACATAATTCAAAAATAGTGCCAAAAATTGTTTCAATATTTTTGAAATAAATACAATAATAAAGTAGAGGAAAAATTAGAAATACCAGAAAAATAATTAAATTATTTGGATTTCATATGATTTACTAATGAAATTTCTAATTTGGAATAATTAGAGAAATAGGATATTTAAATATCCAGTGGAAACAGAGTTTGGGAAAAAATGTTCACCCTAGCAGAATTATTAGAGGATAATTTTAGGAGTATTTAGAAATTGGAATAATCGGATTTAGATTTGAAATAAAGGCTTTGGAATTATTGGAAAACTACTGAAAAAGAAAAAGAAGAAAGGCAAAGGCGCGCTCTGGGCGGAATTGCTGGTGCTGCTGGGCCGTGACTGTCGGACTGGTCTAGCCGCGCCGACAGAGGGAGAGAGAGGTGAGGCTGGCGGGAGGGGCCCGGCTGTCGGGTTTGACCAGTATCCTCCCTCCTCCTCGCGCGCGCCTCGACGAAAGCAGAGGCAGAGCTCCGGCGACCCGTGCCGACGAACGGTGGCTCCACTCGCGGAACTGAGCGTAGGAGGAGGATCAGTGGGGAGAGGCGGTTCTGATGAGGTATGGGACGGTCACCGAGATCCACTCGAGCATCGGCGGCGAGCTCTCCCGCGGATCTCCGGCGACGGCAAATTGGGCGTTTCGCCTACAGGCCATGTCCGACGAAATTGGTGGTGGTTATGGATCAAAAGGGTTCGATTGGAGGTTGTTGGAGAAGAAATGGAGGAGGGGGAGGTCCTGTTGGCGTTGGAAACAACCGGGAGGTGGCGGAGGTGGCTTCAGTCGGGGGCGACGGAGACAACCCTCTCCGGTTGGTTTGCCGCTCTGGGTGGCTTCCAGGTGAGTGTGGCGGGTTGACCGGGAGTGGGGCGAGCTCGGCAGGCTTTATAGCAGCAGCTGGGGTCGGTTCCGAGGCTTCCCGCAGAAGACACAACGGAGGCGGCCTTAACTGCGTCGGCGAGGTGGTTGTGGTCGGTGGCGTGGGTCAGCGAGGGCGGCGGAGTTAGGTGAGGGCGGTGGCCGCCCGTATTTATGCCAGGGAGAGGCTGGTTGGCTCGGGGCGATGGCTATTAAGAGAGAGAGGTCTGGGGAGTGACGTGGAAGAATGGCCGTCGTCGGGCGGCGGCTTCGGTCGTCGTGGGCGGCAGTGGTCGGCGCAAGCGGCCAAGGGGAGGTGTCGGCAAGGCTCAGTGTGGTCGAGGTGATCCATTGGAAGACTAGGATGAGCGAGGGAAGTAGCTGAGGCACGGCAGCAGCTCGATGCCAGTGGCTGCAATACACGCTTTCTGGCCGCGCTCTGGACACGCGCACAATGTGCTCGATGCAATGCTAAGGGCACCTACAGGGATCCGTACAAGACACCAGTTGTTAGGGTAATGCTCCTGGGCATGGGAGAGGTTATGGACATGCTGGTTTGACCCGAGGTGCAAGTGCCTAGTGCGGTTTAGAGAGATGCCAATTTTCTGTCATGCCCATAAGCTGTTTGACAGAATGCTTTGGTAGTCTGGGTGGCTCTGTTGGTTTTGAATTTTGGCAGGATGGTGCCTCATTAGATGTTAGATATGATGGTGGAGTTGGTTTGGCAAAAAGATATACTTGCTAGTGCAAGTTTTAAAGAATTTAGTTTCTGGACAGAAACTACAGGGGAATATTTGGTGTACTAAACAGATTCCAATGGAGCTAAAATTTTGGACTTAAGGGTTTGGTTGGAAGGACTATGAGTGGGAAAAATTTCAGGATTTTTGGGACAAGGAAAATTGGGGTTGTAGTAGAAACTCAAATTCAGGACAGAATTGAAAAGTGGTTGTTTCACTCAAAATTTTCAAAACACCAAGTAGGGTTTTTGCATAAAAGTGATATATAGGCATCACATGACCTCTCATAATTTTTGTGGGATTTAAAAAGAATTATTTAAAATGGTTGTAGTGCAATAGAGGCATTTAAAATATTGAAAAAGCTATTAAAAGAATTGTTTTGGGCAAAATTTTATTCTGAAAATAATTCTTACTGTTATTAAAATGTAATTAAAATGTTTTGAGAAAACTACCAAAGCCACAATATTATTCCAAAAATTTCTATATGGAGGGAAGAATTTTGAGAAACAGAAACAGAAAATGGTTCTGAAATTAATAAAAGACCTAGTAAAAATTTAAAATTTTAATTCTGGCCAAATTTTATTTAGTAAAAACATGATTAAATTTTTGGGGTGTTACAAACTCTACCCCCCTAAAGAAAATCTCGTCCTCGAGATTTGTTAGGTGGTCACCAAAATTAAATCCACCTTTCGAGGAGATTTTCCTAAGCTATTTAAAATAACCCATTTAGGCACAGTTGACGTGGCTCCTAATAATTGGTGTAACTACCGTGGGCACTAGTGCTGTGGTTCTACTGTGACTGTTACGACAAATTTGGAAAAAGTGTAAATTCCAAAATTTGCTTGCCGTACTCCAGTGCACAATGCTCTCTCCGGCTGACGGGTGGACCCAGGGCCCACTGTCAGTCTCTTCTTCTTCCTCCGGCTCTCTTCTCCTTCTCCCTCTCGCGTGCTTTCTCCACCTGCGGTGTCTAGCGCGTAGGGTATCTAGGGTCGTACTGTGGCAGTGCGCGGCGTGCAAGCTGCCGGTGCAACGTGCACTCACCTCGCGGGCCAGGCACCTTGTCGGCACTGCTCACGATTTCTCCTTCGAACACCGGTGATCGGGCGACGAGCGGTGCTGGTGGACCTCGTTCACCATGCATCGAGCCCGAGCTATAAAACGAACGCAGTGTTACTCTCTTCTTCATCTCACCTGACCTCACTTCTTCTTCCTCCTCCTTTTCTGATCGCAGGAGCTCGGACGAGGCTCCAATGGAGGATGTGCTTTCGGGGTGGTTTGTGATTCTCATGTCTGGAGCGGTGGCGGCGTTGCTCGGGTTCTCGCTGCTCCTATGCGCGATGATCCTTGACGATTGCCGTGATGCCGCAGCTCGAGTGGTGGCTCTTCGAGGCGGCGGTAACCGTGAGGATTAGGCATCGGTGGTGGTTACGGGTGAGTGTTAGTGCGTTCTGCAGCAGCTCCGTAGAAATAAAAGAAAACCCACAAATTTTTCTTCAGAAAAATTGGTGGTGCGCTGAGAGTGGTCTGGTGTGTAAGGCGGTTGATTAGGTGCCAGTGTGTGTGTGTGGTTCTGCACTTAGTGCATGTAGTGGAGTGAGTGTGATTGTAAGCCGGGTGTCGTGGCGGTGCGTGAATTAATTCTGTGTTTGCAAAAATTATATTCGCAGTGGTCCTTAATAAAATCTCCACAATTACTCATACGCAACTGCAACCAAACATTTTATTCATAAGGTAAAACCCAAGATGCAACACAGATATGAAATCATGCAATTCAAATGCTAGGCTAACGAACACAACCATGGTCTCTACGGTACAAAGGTAAAATTGATAGGGTCCTGAGAAAATATTCCCGGCATTGGGACACATTCTTCTTCCCCCGGAGAAAGTGGATGGAGGAGTCGGAGAACCTTCCCTCCTTGGTCTGGTGACAGTGGTTCGCCGATGGCGATCTGAGGATTCAGAATAGCAAGAGTCTGGAGGAAGTCCATCACTTGCTGGGTCAGACGCTCCTGCGCGATGACATATTGAAGAAGGTTGGCTAGCATTGGATCTCTCTCTGATTGTCTGCAGGGAAAAGATGCTTCTTCTCCAGGTGCTGCACGGCTCGGGAAGTAGTAGTACCCCCTTTCGCTGGCACGGGGCACTGTGTACCGGAGGCGGGTAATTGCTTCATAGGCAGCAACTTCTATAGCCATTTCTGAAGTTGGCATAGATTTCCCGATGAAGACGACACTTGTAGGGCCTTGGTTTGGGTCTACTGGTGGGATGTGCGCGACTGCCCAATATTTCGAGGCGTTGTGGTTGATCCTCGATTTGAATAGCTCGTACTGGGGTGGCTGACTGGAGCCAAGAGTGTTGTGGGTGAAATCCTACAATATCTTGACAAAACTGCCCGGGGTTGCATCTGGGGTTCTTAGATGAATCCCAAGGTGCGACATGGGGGAAATGGTGGTGGAGGCAGTGTACAAGGTGAGGGATGCTAGTTATGGACGCGAGAGTGGTCTCCTATATAGTGCCTGGGCTAGAAAACATAAATCAGCAGGGTTACAATTCTGGGTATCGGCTCTGCTCTAGAGTGGTCGGGGTCAAAGTCACAGATACAAATCACAAAATGTGACGTATTACTATGGTTGTCGGTTAGGGGGATAGGTTGGGCACCGATTATCAAAAGATGTTGGCTGGCCACTGTGTACGCTTTATTGGATGGAATGGCCTGACGGTGGACAGGAAAGGATGTGGGCGGTGTGGAAACCTAGGGATAGTGACCAGGCTAAGAGAGGATTAGCCAATGGTCAGCCTGGCTCTGATACCAAGGCTGTCGGGGCCGGATTTCGGGGACACAATATATTCCCAGAAATTAACCCCTCGTGTCATCACCAGCCCAGGATTACTGTTACTGGTGGACACATCCTTGTTACAGATTACCAAGCTATTACAAGAATTGGATACAAGACCATAAAGGTCTAATGATACAACAGTGATTCCGGTGGTGGATGACGGAATTGTCTCACGGTTCTTCAACGTCGATTGGGGCTCCATTCCCACAGGAACAGCTGACCCGGATAATTCCTATCCCGCATGGCTGCCATCCTAGGCTCCGCACGGACATCGCTGTGGTACTCCTTGTAGAAATACTGACCTGGCCAAGTAAATAGCCAGGGACAAGCCTGTGAGTACGTTTGAATGTACTCGCAAACATCATGAACAAAAGATATATCGAATGCAACAATTAAATTATAAGATCATGATGAACCAAACTTTATGCGTATGCTCATGCTAGACTATATAAAATGCATGCTGACAGGGATTAATTCATGGCATGATAAAATATTAGCATGTGAAAATATATAAAATTGTTAGTGATAAACAAGTAAAGTCAAAGGAAAACAAAATTAAAGAAATGCCGGTCGGATGTCAAGTGACACCACGGTAGGTCTTGAAGAGAAATGCCAAACGGGTGTCTAAAAGAGAAATCAGACGAGACAGGACCATCCGAGAACTCAGGCGACGCCACGAGAGGTCTTGAAAAGAAATGCCAGTCGGGTGTCAAGTGACGCCACGGTCGGACTTGAAGAGAAATGCCAATCGGGTGTCCACAAGAGTAGTGGCATGATAATCCGCCTGTTAACTCGAGGGACGCCACGAGAGGTCTTAAAAATAAAATTGAGTGCCCGGGGTAGTCTAGCCAGCCCCTGAGACACTCAGGAAAAATATAAAATGAGAGAAACGGGTTAGTCCTCAATATTATGCATAACCATAATAATATTTAACAAGCATAAAAATATTCATGGTAGCATCAGGGTGTTAATAATTATCCTGCAAAATATCTCAGGCACCATTTAATTATTTTCCTCCGAAGACCGACACTTGACCAACCCAGACTGTAGCCCTTAACCGCGGGCACGGCTATTTGAATAGGTTTAAACTCTGCAGAGGGTGTACTCTTTACCCACAAGTAAAGGATTTCTTTAGTCAGTACCGTGACACTGACTAATTCCCATTACGGTCTTTGGGTTGAAAACACACTTGACCAGCACACACCAGATTAACTTTCCGGATGCCAGGAATCACCCAAGGCATCGTTCAAGAAAAACTCTGAGACGGAGAGACCAACGTCCTGCATGGGATCACTATTAATACACGCGGATTACAAGGGGTGCCCCCCTCTCAGTCACAACTGGAAACACCCATGCCCCCTGACCCGATGACAGGATTTAGTCCCGGATCCCTGGGAAACCCTCATCGTGGCCCTCTGTACGGTGTGTGCATGGAAAGGAGTTATCAACTTACTGAACCATACCCTACCTGTGGCAGGAACCTATGGCAGCACGAAACAAGTATGGGGGTTACCGGAACAAGACTCGATCTATGGTCGACTCAGGAGGCATTAAGTTTCCTGCAACGGTTAGCACAACAAAGTATTCTTTCAACAGCAATCCCAACAGGGCCACAACCCTTGCATGCTCCAACATGCACAACAAACAAGGCATGATCACGCTCCAACGTGATCATCCTCCTGCCGGTAACGGTATTTCTCTTATGCCTGCTCCTGCAAGTTAGTCATGACAACACACGATGCACGGTACGATGAAACATGCCAACACTACACACATGCAAAATTAGCCATATGCCAGTTTTATTTGAATTTAACATAGTCATGATCAAATTATTCTAGCAAATAAACTACCATGCATTCACCATATCAAGTGTTCAAGATGCTTGCCTTAAGCATGCAGAAGTGTGGGGTGCACTCCAAAAGTTTGAAAACTTTATCTTCCCTCCATATCCTATTTTCAAAAATATTTGAATTAACACATAATTCAAAAATAGTCCCAAAAATTGTTTCAATATTTTTGAAATAAATACTATAATAAAGTAGAGGAAAAATTAGAAATACCAGAAAAAGAATTAAATTATTTGGAGTTCATATGATTTACTAATGAAATTTCTAATTTGGAATAATTAGAGAAATAGGATATTTAAATATCCAGTGGAAACAGAGTTTGGGAAAAAATGTTCACCCTAGCAGAATTATTAGAGGATAATTTTAGGAGTATTTAGAAATTGGAATAATCGGATTTAGATTTGAAATAAAGGCTTTGGAATTATTGGAAAACTACTGAAAAAGAAAAAGAAGAAAGGCAAAGGCGCGCTCTGGGCGGAATTGCTGGTGCTGCTGGGCCGTGACTGTCGGACTGGCCTAGCCGCGCCGACAGAGGGAGAGAGAGGTGAGGCTGGCGGGAGGGGCCCGGCTGTCGGGTTTGACCAGTATCCTCCCTCCTCCTCGCGCGCGCCTCGACGAAAGCAGAGGCAGAGCTCTGGCGACCCGTGCCGACGAACGGTGGCTCCACTCGCGGAACTGAGCGTAGGAGGAGGATCAGTGGGGAGAGGCGGTTCTGATGAGGTATGGGACGATCATCGAGATCCACTCGAGCATCGGCGGCGAGCTCTCCCGTGGATCTCCGGCGACGGCAAATTGGGCGTTTCGCCTACAGGCCATCTCCGACGAAATTGGTGGTGGTTATGGATCAAAAGGGTTCGATTGGAGGTTGTTGGAGAAGAAATGGAGGAGGGGGAGGTCCTGTTGGCGTTGGAAACAACCGGGAGGTGGCGGAGGTGGCTTCAGTCGGGGGCGACGGAGACGACCCTCTCCGGTTGGTTTGCCGCTCTGGGTGGCTTCCAGGTGAGTGTGGCGGGTTGACCGGGAGTGGGGCGAGCTCGGCAGGCTTTATAGCAGCAGCTGGGGTCGGTTCCGAGGCTTCCCGCAGAAGACACAACGGCAGCGGCCTTAACTGCGTCGGCGAGGTGGTTGTGGTCGGTGGCGTGGGTCAGCGAGGGCGGCGGAGTTAGGTGAGGGCGGTGGCCGCCCGTATTTATGCCAGGGAGAGGCTGGTTGGCTTGGGGCGATGGCTATTAAGAGAGAGAGGTCTGGGGAGAGACGTGGAAGAATGGCCGTCGTCGGGCGGCGGCTTCGGTCGTCGTGGGCGGCAGTGGTCGGCGCAAGCGGCCAAGGGGAGGTGTCGGCAAGGCTCAGTGTGGTCGAGGTGATCCAGTGGAAGACTAAGATGAGCGAGGGAAGTAGCTGAGGCACGGCAGGAGCTCGATGCCAGTGGCTGCAATACACGCGCTCTGGCCGCGCTATGGACACACGCACAATGTGCTCGATGCAATGCCAAGGGCACCTACAGGGATCCGTACAAGACACCAGTTGTTAGGGTAATGCTCCTGGTCATGGGAGAGGTTATGGACATGCTGGTTTGACCCGAGGTGCAAGTGCCTAGTGCGGTTTAGAGAGATGCCAATTTTCTGTCATGCCCATAAGCTGTTTGACAGAATGCTTTGGTAGTCTGGGTGGCTCTGTTGGTTTTGAATTTTGGCAGGATGGTGCCTCATTAGATGTTAGATATGATGGTGGAGTTGGTTTGGCAAAAAGATATACTTGCTAGTGCAAGTTTTAAAGAATTTAGTTTCTGGACAGAAACTACAGGGGAATATTTGGTGAACTAAACAGATTCCAATGGAGCTAAAATTTTGGACTTAAGGGTTTGGTTGGAAGGACTATGAGTGGGAAAAATTTCAAGATTTTTGGGACAAGGAAAATTGGGGTTGTAGTAGAAACTCAAATTTAGGACAGAATTGAAAAGAGGTTGTTTCACTCAAAATTTTCAAAACACCAAGTAGGGTTTTTGCATAAAAGTGATATATAGGCATCACATGACCTCTCATAATTTTTGTGGGATTTAAAAAGAATTATTTAAAATGGTTGTAGTGCAATAGAGGCATTTAAAATATTGAAAAAGCTATTAAAAGAATTGTTTTGGGCAAATTTTTATTTTGAAAATAATTCTTACTGTTATTAAAATGTAATTAAAATGTTTTGAGAAAACTACCAAAGCCACAATATTATTCCAAAAATTTCTATATGGAGGGAAGAATTTTGAGAAACAGAAACAGAAAATGGTTCTGAAATTAATAAAAGACCTAGTAAAAATTTAAAATTTTAATTCTGGCCAAATTTTATTTAGTAAAAACATGATTAAATTTTTGGGGTGTTACAATCTATATCCATGAATATTATTTGAGTTTCTTTGATCTCTTATATGCATGATTATTTATAGCCTCGTATTTCTTCTTTGAATCTTTGGTATAGTTAGGCCAACTAGATCGATTTTTCTTGCCATGGGAAGAGGTGCTCTGTGATGGGTTCGATCTTGCGGTGTCCTCTCCAAGTGACAGAAGGGGCAGCGAGGCGCATGTATTGTTGCTATTAAGGATAACAAGATGGGGTCTTTTCCTAAATGAATAGATCTTGTCTACATCATGTCATTGTTCTTATTGGATTACTCCGTTTCTCCATGAACTTAATACACTAGATGCATGCTGGACAGCGGTCGATGTATGGAGTAATAGTAGTAGATGCATGCATGAGTCGGTCTACTAATCTTGGAAGTGATGCCTATATATTGATCATTGCCTTGGATATCGTCATAATTATTCGATCTTCTATCAATTGCCCAACAGTAATTTGTTTACCCACCGTGTGCTATTTTCTTGAGAGAAGACACTAGTGAAATCTACGGCCCCCGGGTCTATCTTTTATCATATTGCTTTCCCATCTATTTTCCACCGCTTTTGTTTTCAGATCTACTATTCCAAAAACCCAAAAATACTTTCCTGCACTTTTTATTTGCATCTTTTATTTCGCGTTTTATTCAGATCTATTTATCCAAACACATACAAAACAATCTATCTTTTTACCGAGGAGGGATTGACAACCCCTCTTACGCGTTGGGTTGCGAGGATTTGTTCTTTGTGTGCAGGTACCGTTTACATAGTGCACCTTGGTCCTCCTACTGGATTGATACCTTGGTTTCATAACTGAGGGAAATACCAACCGTAGCTATACTCCATCATCCCTTCCTCTTTGGGGAAATACGAACGCAGTTTCAAGCCGCATCAGATGCAGAAAAAATCCTCAGTTCGAATTGTTGTGGCTCTAGCAGGCAGGGCCCTACTTGATGTTCATGCTAGTATGTGTCTCATCATGCTTTTTTCGTCAGAAACACATCTGGATGAGTGCTGACATAATGTCTTCAGAGGGGGTTGGAAATGGACTTTAAGGAGGTGGTTTGAAGTGATGGTACATGCTATGGCTTGCTACTTTACTTTAAGAAGGAGGTAGCGATTTCTTTGAGATTCAAAATGAATAAATTTATTTTGATGTTTTTGTGGGTAATGACCTGGGACACGTTTGGAGGTTTGCTAGTATGTATGGTGAGCCACGGTGGGAAGACAAACACTATGCCAAATATTGTGGGGTCTGAGAGCTATGGGTGATATGTTGTGGCTTGTTATGAGAGAACTGAATGAAATTTTGTACTTTTTGAGAAGCAAGGTTTAGGGCCTAGACCTAAATGCTTCATGCAGGTGTTTAGGGATGCTCTAGAGGACCGTCAACTAGTTGATCATGGTTTTCTGGATGACAGATTTACATGTTACCGAGGTAACACTAGAGAGAGGCTGTCAGAGCTCTTGCTAATGATGCTTGGAATAATTTGTTCAGTGGTGAAACAATGCATCATTTGAATTACTACAAATCTGACCACAGGCCTATTCTCATGTCTGTTGATGAGGAGCCAACCCAAGACTGATCAGACCCTTCTTTGTTTAGGTTTAAGGCCCTATGGGGGGAGGAAAAGTATTTCCTAGGGATTGTGGAAAGGGGGCAAGAGCAACCTGGTCCATCGTCCAAAACACTTCTTTGATGGGAAGGTTGGCATTGGTCCATGAGCACTTGCACACATGAGACAAAATTGTGCTGAAAAGAATAAAGAAAAAACTTAGGAGAACCTAGAGAGAATCGGAGAACATTACCAGGAAGGAGTTAATGAGTGAAAATATTGCATGCCAAAAACAACTTTCAACAAAAATTGGAAACTTCTAGAGATGGGGGACTTGCATTGGGCGCAACACAGTAGAGTTAACTAGCTACAGTTTGGCGATTGGAAAACGGCGTATTTTCACAATTTTGCTAGTGCCTGTCACAAAAAGAACCGTACAAAAAATTTGAAGGATGCAAGGTAATTGGCAAGCAGGAATGACATATATAAACCCTCTCATCACTGGGGTTTTCCTGGTCTATTTTCAACGAGAATAGATGAACCTAGCCCAGCGTTCATAGAAAAGTAGTTCCTTTGGTTTGTGATAGTATGAATGTCGACTAAGATTTGGGTCCTTAGTATCCCATACTTGTGCACAGGCAGTAGCAGCCTTCCCGACGGCAAGGCTTGTCGGAGGGTAACTACGAGCAAGATCAAGACCAGTTGAAAGAAGCGAATAAGACATCCAAGCCAATGATCATAAGCACAATAGATTGTCCAATTCCTTCAAACAAGAGAACTTCCCGAAGATCAAGAAGAAGCTGAAAGAGTAGCCCGCCAGTCAAGTATTTACTAGTTCATTGACAATGTTCTGCATAGAAAGAGACCAAATGAGGTGAAAATGAAGTGCATTTGTGTGGCGCCCCGGCTCAATCGTACACTAATCATGCACGCAAACGTGTACGATCAAGATCAGGGACTCACGGGAAGATATCACAACACAACTCTAAAACATAAATAAGTCATACAAGCATCATAATACAAGCCAGGGGCCACGAGGGCTCGAATACAAATGCTCGATCATAGACGAGTCAGCGGAAGCAACAATATCTGAGTACAGACATAGGTTAAACAAGGTGCCATAAGATGGCTAGCACAAACAGGGATACAAGAGATCGAACAGGCGCAGGGCCTCCTGCCTGGGATCCTCCTAACTACTCCTGGTCGTCGGTGCCCTGGACGTAGTAGTAGGCTCCGTCCTGGTGGTAGTAGTCGTCGTAGGTGGCGTCTGGCTTCCGGGCTCCAACATCTGGTTGCCACAACCAGCAAGAAGGGAAAGGGGGAAAGGAGGGGGAAAGCAACCGTGAGTACTCATCCAAAGTACTCGCAAGCAAGGATCTATACTACATATGCATGGTAAATGTGTAAAGAGGCAATATCGGTGGACTGAACTGCAGAATGCCAGAATAAGAGGGGGATAGCTAGTCCTGTCGAAGACTACGCTTCTGGCAGCCTTCGTCTTGAACCAATAGAAGAGATTAGTTGGAAGTTAACCAAACAACAACGTAAAGCATAATCCTACCCGTCGATCCTCTCGTCGCCACCATGCGAGAGAGCGACCACCGGGTTATATCTGTCACTTGTAAGGGTGTGTTTTATTAAGTATCCATTTCTAGTTGTCATGAGGTCGGAATACAACTCCGGGTCGTCCTTTTACCGAGGGACACGGCTATTCGAATAGATAAACTTCCCTGCAGGGGTGCACCACAGATTCCCCAACACGCTCGATCCCCTTTGGCCGGACACACTTTCCTGGGTCATGCCCGGCCTCGGAAGATCCACACGTCGCAGCCCCACCTAGGCTCAACAGAGAGGTCAGCACGCCGGACTAATCCTAGGCACACTGGGGTCTGGGCCCATCGCCCAGTGCGCTCCTGCACGTTGCGTACGCGGCCGCGAGCAGACCTAGCAACCCACACGATCACGGCGGTTACGTTAGCGCGGTCCAACACGGCGCGCGCCGCTCAGTCGCTGACGTCAAGAAGGCTTCAGCTGATACCACGACGCCGGGATACCCATAACTACTCCCGCGTAGTTGGTTAGTGCGTATAGGCCAGTGGCCAGACTCAGATCAAATATCCAATCTCGTTAAACGTGTTATTATGAAGTAAACGCGAACGCCGACCAGGGCCTGGCCCACCTGTCTCCTAGGTGGTCTCAACCTGCCCTGTCGCTCCGCCACAAAGATCCACTCAAAGGGCCGTTGGGACAAAGGTCCTTTCAGCCCCCAATCCGTGAATCACTCGCGGGTACTCTTCGAGCCGACCCGACTTTAGTCACCATCTGTATAGTATGCATATATGTATAGTATACACCCGTGATCACCTCCCGAGTGATCACGGCCCGATAGTATAGCAAGGCAGACTGACAAGAATGCAGGGCCAATGATGATAAACTAGCATCCTATACTAAGTATTTAGGATAGCAGGTAAGGTATCAACAACAGTAGCAACAATGACAGGCTATGCACCAGAATAGGATTAACCGAAAGCAGTAACATGCTACACTACTCTAATGCAAGCAGTATAGAGGAGAATAGGCGATATCTGGTGATCAAGGGGGGGGGGGGGCTTGCTGGTTGCTCTGGCAAGTAGGGGTCGTCAACAACGAGTCGGTCGGCCACCACAGCTGCGTCGTTCTCGTATCTACCGAAGAGAAAGGGGGAAGAAACAGTAAACACACGGCAATGATGCAACAGGGATGCAGACATGTCTAACGCAGGGCCGGTGATTACAGCCTAACTAAGCGATTTAGTTAATTTAGGAATTTATTCGGATTTATTTAATTAGGGTTGGACACTTCATTTATCGAAATCGGTCTAATTGTTCAACGTTCTTATAGCTGCGGGCATCTGACGGGAATACAGAGAGTATTCAGGTTCGTATCTTCGTTCTGAGCAAGTTTCATGTATAAATATTTCTATCGGGTTACGGTTTAAAAGATATGATTTTCTAAAGTTTTTATTAATTTCTGAAATTTAATTAATTATTTAATTCACATTATCCGAAACAGTAATTGATGACGTCAGCATGACATCATGCTGACGTCAGCAGTTAATTAAGTTAATTACTAATTACTGTTAATTAACACTAATTAGTATATTAGATTAACCTAATCAGGATTAATTAACTAATTAATTAATTAATTAATTAATTATATTTATTTTTTATTTCTATTTTCTTAAACTTGTTCTGGGCCGTGGGCCCCATTCGTCACGTCACAGGGGTTCGGGCCCCACTGGGCAGTGGCCCAGGGGCGGACACGTCCGGGGCGTGCCCCTTTCGGGACCGGACATGTTCCGGTGCCCAAAGGGGACGCACGGGCGGTCGGCGGCGCGGGCGCCGGCGAGGCCACGGCTTCGGGGCCCGGAGGGGAGCGGGTGGGGGGTGTTAAGGCGAGACAGCGGGGGCTGGAAAAGGACTGGCCGCCTGTGCCCCCGAGCCGCGACTCAGGAAAGGTACGGGGGGGGAGGCGAGATCAATAACAGGGACAAAGACGGCCGGGCGCCAAGTGGCAGCTCCTCTAGGTCAAAAAACCACTCGGCCCGCGCGGTAAGCGAAGAACACCCGGAGCAGAAAAAACCAGACAAAAAAACCCACACGGGCAGGGAAGGTGGCAGAAGCGGACGAAGACCGGAAAAAAGGGCGGCGGGGAGTTCGGGCGGGAGGAGGCGCGGAACAAAAGGAGAGGGAGGGAGGAAGGAACAGGGGGCGGGAAGATATGGGGGGGGGAGGGAAAGCAGAGAGGAAGGGGAGGCGGTGCTTCACGGAAGGGCAGAAAGAAAAAACCGGGTAAAAGAAAACGACAACAGAACAAGGCGCGAGGAGAGGGGAACACGCGGACAGCGGCGGAAGGAGTAGGTGTGGGGCGCGGGGCGGGCGGTTGGGAGGGGGGGAAAGCCGGGGGGCACTAGGTGGGCCGGCGAGAAAGCGCCGGGGGGGAGGGAAAGGAAAGAAGGGCGGGGGAAGGGGGGGGTGAGAAAGAGGCGAAAGTTATAGGAGAAGAGGAGGGTGCAGGAAAACGAGGAGGAATAAGGGTATGAACGGGCAGGGATGGAAAAAGTAGGTGGGTGGGGGAGGTGTACAAGATGCCATGAAGGGAAAGGGGGGGAGAAGGATGAAAGGACCAAAACAGCAAGGGCGGGAAGTGAATGCGGGAGGAGAACAAGAGGGGAAGGAAGGGGACAGCACAGGGGGAGACGGAGGGGGGCAAGGAGAGGAGGGCGGCCAACTAGCAACAGGGAGGGGGATGGGGCGCGGGGGGGGGGGGGGGTCAGGAAAAAAAAAAAAAAAGGAGGAAAAAAAAATGAAGCGGAGAGTCAGGGGGTGCGGGGGGCGGGAGGACAGCCCGCGTAAATAAGAGCTAAAAAGGAGAAGAAAAAAATGAAAGAGAGCGGGTGGGGTGGGGGGGGTAGAGGGGTTGAAAGGGGAAAAGAGGGGAGAAGAACGGCAAAACGGGGGGGGGGGGGGGAAGGAGAAAAGCTCAGAGGGGGGTGGGGGGGGCCAAGGAGAAGAGAATAACTGAAGGGGCACGGGAAAGCGGGAAGGCGCTGGCTGGAAGAGGGGGAAAGGGAGGAGAGCCTTAGGCTTGCGTGCTGCTCTGTGGCTGGAGCGGCCGGCGGGCTTCAAGCGCGGTTTGGCTGAGCGGCAATCGTCTGCGGTTCGCCGGAGGCTATCTGGGGTGGGGTGGGCGGAGTCGGGCGGTTGGCGGCGTAGGAGCGACTGCGGGCGCGCGAGCGAGGGCAGTGTGGCGGCGCGCGCGCAGCGTGGCGTCAGATCTGCGGCATCGCTGCGGTGCCTCCGCGGCACAGACCTCTGCGTGCCCGAAGCAGAGAGGGGGGGAGGCCCGAGGACCTCACCGTTATCCGTTAGGGACGGGGCAGCGGGGTCCGGGTGCGTATGACGGGGACGACGGCGATGGGGAGGCAGGCCGGCGGGACACCTGGCTGACGTAGACGAGGCAGACCGGCGAGGGAGCGCAGGGCTCCGGGCGTGCGGCGTACAACGGCGACGGCGATGGCGCGGTCGCGGCGGGCAGCGACCGAGGGCGACGGAGATGTTCCCGCGAATCCCATATACGATCTGGATCGGGAGGTGGGGGCTGACGAGGGGGAGGCGGCGACGGGGCGGCGTCGGCGAGCGAGGCTCGCTGGACGGGATCTGGGAGATCCCCGTTCCAGTATTGGGGGGGGGAGGAGAAGCGAGGGGTGAGGGCGGGGGGGATTCGCGGTAAGGGCTAGGTTTTCGGGCTCCGAGGGGAGGAAAATCCGAGCCGTAAGTAGGCGCCGGCTGGGCCGGCCTGGCGAAGCCCCGGTGGCTTGCTGGCGCATGGCCCCACGTCGGGGCGGGGGGGGTGGTTCTCTTAGTCCTTTTCGTCTGTCTTTTCTCTTTTGCTTGTTTCTTTCTCCTACCTGTTAAATGTTTAGGCCTCAATGGGTTTTTTGTCAAAAGTGTGACCATCATAATACCAGTGTCATATCCCTACACCTAAAATTAGTTGTGGACAAAAACATAATTCCAATATTTATTCCAATTTAAATAAATGGTTATTAAAATATTTCTTGATCCACTGTTGTAGGGGGGTTTTTCGAGTCACCTATACAATTCCAATGATGTTTGGTTTCGAAATAATTTAGAATAGCCTCTGGAATATTTGTTATTTATCTGACATTTTAGTTTCTATGTTGGACAACTTTTATATTCCACTTTCATTTAAATTTGAACTTGGCTTAGGAGTTGAAATGCAATATGATGCTAATGATGATTATGCACTATTAATCATGATGACATGGCCTCATCAAAAGGGTGATCTCTGTAGCTTAATACAGGGGGTGTTACAAATCTCCTCCACTACAAGAAATCTCGTCCCGAGATTTAGGAGGTAGAAAGAAACAAAGCGGGGTATTCATCACGAAGACGATCCTCGCGTTCCCAAGTGGCTTCATCGTCAGAATGGTTTGACCACTGAACCTTGAGGAACTTGATAACCTTCTGGCGTGTGCGACGCTCGGCTTGATCGAGAATGCGGACCGGATGCTCTTTATAAGAGAGGTCTTGTTGCAGTTCAAGCAATTCGTGATCTAATCCGCGGATAGGGTCTTTGAAGCAGCGGCGGAGTTGTGATACGTGGAACACATCGTGAACCTGAGAAAGGTTCGGTGGAAGTTCCAACTGATATGCCACTCTACCACGCCTTTCAAGAACAGTGAAAGGACCAATATAGCGAGGAGCTAGCTTGCCCTTGATCCCGAATCGGTGTGTACCTTTCATCGGTGTGACTCGAAGATAAGCCTTTTCGCCAGGTTGATAGACCATATCTTTGTGTTTGCGGTCATACTGACTCTTTTGACGTGACTGAGCAGTCTTCAAATGCTCGCGGACAACGCGAACTTGATCTTCGGCAAGTTGGATAATATCCGGACCGAAGAGTGGACGTTCCCCAGTTTCTGACCAATTTAGAGGGGTTCGGCACTTTCTTCCGTACAACACTTCAAAGGGGGCCATCTTCAGACTGGCTTGATAGCTGTTATTGTAAGAGAATTCGGCATATGGGAGAGATTCTTCCCATTTCCTTCCGAAGGATATGACACAAGCTCAAAGCATGTCTTCGAGAACTTGGTTGACTCGTTCAACTTGTCCTTGAGACTGAGGGTGTAAAGCGGTGCTGAAGGACAGATGAGTTCCCATAGCTTCTTGGAAACTTGCCCAGAATCTTGAAGTGAATAAGCTGCCACGGTCTGAACTGATAACCAGTGGAATACCGTGAAGTGAAACAATTCTGGACATGTAGAGAGTTGCGAGCTGACTAGCAGTGATCGTCTCTTTGACGGCTAGAAAATGTGCAACTTTGGAAAGTCGGTCAATGACGACAAGAATAGCATCATTACCTTTCTGTGATTTGGGAAATCCAGTGATAAAGTCCATTTCAACATGGTCCCATTTCCATTCAGGAACAGCAATTGGTTGCAGAGTTCCGGCGGGCCTTTGATGTTCTGCTTTGACGCGACGGCAAACATCACATTCAGCAACATAGCGAGCAATGTCTTGCTTCATGTTTGACCACCAGAATCTTTGACGGATGTCTTGGTACATCTTGGTACTGCCGGGATGAATAGACAACGGAGTGTCGTGAGCTTCTTGCATGACCTCCTGAGTCATACCCAGGTTACCTTTAGAGGGGACCACTAGACGACTTTTAAAGAACAAGGTGCCAGTATCATCAATAGTGAAGAACGAAGGCCTTCCTTCAGCGAGATAGCGCTTAATCTTGTGGGCTTGAGAGTCATAACCCTGCAGCGTCTTGATGCTGTCCACGAGATCTGGTTTAGCAACCAGGGTATTAAGAGAACCCTGGGAAACAACGTGGAGGTTCATTTTGTAGGAACCTTCAGGAGGGGGAGCGAGTGCTCCAGGAGGAACAATGTGGAGATTTAGCTTTCTGAATTCTTCAATAAGCGAAGGTTGAACTTCGTGAAACTGGAGGTGACTGCAATAAGACTTACGGCTCAAGGCATCGGCCATTACATTAGCCTTGCCAGGGGTATAAGAAATACCCAAGTTAAAATCCGCTACGGTCTCCATCCATCTCTGTTGACGGAGGTTCAGGTCTGGCTGAGTGAACAGATACTTCAGACTTTGATGATCGGTGTAGATCTCGCAACGATTACCGAGAAGGTAATGTCGCCACTGTTTTAGTGCATGGATGACGGCAGCAAGCTCGAGGTCATGTACTGGGTAATTCTCTTCGTGCGGACGCAGTTGACGCGAAGCATAAGCAATTACTCTGCGGTCTTGCATTAGGACACCGCCTAATCCTTGACGGGATGCATCACAATAGATGACAAAATCCCTCTGGGAATCAGGAGGGGCAAGCACTGGGGCAGAAGTCAGCTTGTCTTTGAGCGTCTGGAAACTTTCCTGACACTTTTCCGTCCAATCGAACTTGACGCCTTTATGAAGCAGATTAGTCAGGGGCTTGGCGATCTTGGAGAAGTTCTCGACAAATCGACGGCAATAGCTGGCGAGTCCGAGAAAACTTCGAACTTGCTTGATGTTCTTTGGAGGAGCCCAATCAAGAATAGCCTGAACTCGCTCGGGGTTGACGGCAATACCATCCTTGGAGATGACATGCCCAAGGTATGTTACTTCGGGAAGCCAGAATTCACACTTGGAAAACTTAGCATATAGTTGATGCTCTCGAAGTTTTTCCAGAACAAGTCGAAGATGTTCAGCATGTTCCTCTTTGTTCTTGGAGTATACTAGGATATCATCCAGGTAAACCACGACGAACTTGTCAAGGTATTCCATGAATATATAATTCATCAGGCGGGAGAATGTGGCGGGAGCATTGGTTAAGCCGAATGACATGACAGTGTACTCGTATGAGCCATATCGAGTAACGAAGGCGGTCTTTGGGATATCCTCTTCACGACCGCGGATCTGGTGGTAACCCAACCTTAAGTCGAGTTTAGAGAACACTGATGAACCCGCCAGTTGATCATACCGATCGTTTATCCGAGGAAGGGGATATTTGTTCTGGATAGTTGCTTGGTTAATAGGACGGTAATCTTGGACCAATCGGTTTGATCCATCCTTCTTCCTGACAAAGAGAGAAGGTGCTCCCCAAGCAGAGGAACTTGGGCGAATGAAACCCTTACGAAGTGAAGCGTCGATTTCCTCCTTAAGTTCAAGGAGTTCATGCGGCGGCATCTTGTAGGGTCGCTTGGCGATAGGAGTGGTGCCTGGTTTCAAGTCGATGACAAATTCGACAGCTCGAGCAGGGGGTATCCCTGGGAGTTCTTCTGGGAAAACACCTTGGAATTCGCGAACAACTGGAATGTTCTCGATGCCTTCAAGTGGTGATGCGTTTAACGCATTCAAGGCATAAAGTCTCGCCTCGGCATTTTGGATGATTTGAGCCTGGTAGCTTATTATTTCATCAGAAGGGTGTAGAAGATGGACGATCTTCGTGGCGCAAACTATAGAAGCAGTATGCGCTTTCAACCAATCCATTCCGAGAATGAGGTCGATACTACAAGACTTTAGTATGAAAGGGGAGGCGTGAAACTCCAGCCCTTCAATTTCAACGGTGACGTCGTTGCTACCCATGGAGGTTTGACATTGACCCGCGGGGGTGTGTATTACTATTGCGGTGTTCATGACCTCACATTTAATGTCGTGTTTGTATGCAAATTCTTCGGACATGAATGAATGCGATGCTCCCGAATCAAATAAAACAGAAGCTGGTACTGAATTAACAAGGAGAGTACCCATCACGGTGGCAGGCTGGTCCTGAGCTTCATTGAAATCGGTGTGGTTGGCCTGAATACGCCCATAAGTCTTGGCATTGTTGTTGCGAGGCTGATTGTTCCTACGGCCAGTTGCAGGAAGTGCCAGTTGGTTCTGGTTCTGAATGCAGTTCCTGGAAAAATGACCTGGCTGCCCACACTTGTAGCACAGACTATCATTGGGATTAGGAGCAGGAGCTCGGGGTGGTGGAGCTGGAAGTCCTGGCTGCCTAGGTGGTGGAGGCAGGTGTGGTGCAGTATAGGACCGTCTTGGAGCAGGTGCAGCTGGACGGTACACGCTATTTGGAATCCAGATCCGACGCTTCTGTGCAGGCTGGCTCGAAGATGAACCAGTGTCACGGTTGCGCCTAAGAGATCCCTGGTGTGCCTGCAGACCAGTCTCGACCTGGATAGCCTTGTTCACCAAGATGGAGAAATTATCAAATTCATGCACAAGGAGCGCTAGCTTGATGTCAGCTTGAAGTCCTTCGCGAAACCTTTCCTGACGGCGAGCATCAGTGGGAATGTCTTCTTCAGCATAGCGGGATAATTCCAGAAACTCCCGCTGATAAGCTTCCACTGTCTTGTTGCCCTGGGTGAGGTTGCGGAACTCTTGCTTCTTCCGGTCCATGATTCCCTGGGGAATGAAACGGGCACGGAAGGCAGCTTGGAAATCTGGCCAAGTGATGACTGTGCCAGCTGGTTGAGTGCGCCTGTGGCTGTCCCACCATTGAGCAGCGGGGCCCTTGAGAAAGAAGGAGGCGAAGGTGACATAGTTTGCAGGGGCAACGCCACCAGATTCCAACTCATAGGTGATGTCGCGAAGCCAGTCATCCGCATCCAGGGGCTGAGTTGAGCCGCGGTAGACGGTTGGGTTGAGGCGCATAAAGTCCTGCAAGGTCCCTGGGCCCGGATACTGGTTCATATTGGGACGAGGAAACTGATCCATGATCCCTTGCATGAACTGACGTTGCAGTTCAAATTGCTGCATCATTCCAGCCATATAGTTCGGCGGTGGTGGATCGTTGGCACCACGTCCACGACCACGACCAGCGGGCCTAACCATCCTGCTAATTTACAACAGGGGGGTAGTTTAGTAAAAGCAAGCACGAGTGCTTAGCGACAAGCATGATGTAACTCGACAATAGTTTAAGCAGTGCATCAAATACATAAAAGTAGTCGATTAAGACATACAGATCCATACACAACGTCGGGTACAAGCGGACAGCATAACGGCACAAATCAAAAGCTAGACATACTAGGCGGCGCGCAGGCACGCGGTAAGGAAGTACACAACGAGAGATAGCAAAGGCTACATCAACGTCGGAGAGAACCACTGTATCGGGGTAGCTGCGAGTGCGGACGACGAATGTTCGTCGCGGAAAGATCCTGTGCTCCATGTGCACTCTGATGCAGAACCCGATCTCGAGCTGTAAGAAGAGGTCCACGTGTCGGTGTGTGACCCCCAACAATAGGCCAGTCAATACCAGCATACATCTGAGTCCTGTGCGGATAAAGGATGTGCTCCGGATGTATCCCTGCACGAACAGCGGGCAGCAACTGCGTCATAGCATCGTAGAGACGTGCTCGAGTGGCAACCAACTCGACGGCAAGAGCCCGAACAGTGCGATCCAGAGCCTGAGTGCACTGAATCAGAACGCGCGGGTCGTAGCGACGAGGCTCGTACGGGGCACAGATAGCTGTGTAGTATCCGGTAGCATCTCCAGCAGGGGCATACGGAATGTATCGGAACTTGGAGTCATCCAAGATAGCATTGTGCTCCCCTCGTAGACGTACGACAGCGGAGTAGGCGGCATCATGGACTGCCATCTCAATCGTCACGCCTAATCCGTGAAAAAGGTGTAGCTCGGTGTCTGAGTTGTTCTGCTGATCATAAATCCGAACTTCAGCATAGTACTGTTCCTGGTTGAACTCGCGGTAAACCTCATAAACCAAGTACTCAGGGTACCAACGGTAGCCAAGTCGGGTCATGAGAGCGATCAGGACAGCTGGAAACCCAGGGGTATTACGAGCCCAAGTGCGAAGCACAAGCTGTGTCGTAGGACGCGGTGGAAACAAACGGTCCATCTGAAAATAGAGGAAATTCAGGTTTGTCAAACGACAATAAGAGGTTTAACACAACTCGGAGAGAAAGGTTAAACAAAACAATGGAAAGGAAAATGATTATCAGACTAATCAGATCGACGACAGGGAAATCGCACAGATATCCAGCTCTCCGGGTAGACAGAATTTACGAGATCCTAAGTGTCGGCGTTAGTAAACTTCATTTAACCCGAGTAGAAGAGAGATCAGAGTCCCAGAGTATAGACGAGGAATAAAAGATCCTAATACCACCCAGTTGGCAATGTGGGCCCGTAAGCCACACAGCCAAGTTAGTAAAACGATTTCCTTTGTCTAGACTCAACTTCGGCCAAGGAATTGGAAAGGGGGATTCCTACAGGCAGTCGGCTCTGATACCAACTTGTGGCGCCCCGGCTCAATCGTACACTAATCATGCACGCAAACGTGTACGATCAAGATCAGGGACTCACGGGAAGATATCACAACACAACTCTAAAACATAAATAAGTCATACAAGCATCATAATACAAGCCAGGGGCCACGAGGGCTCGAATACAAATGCTCGATCATAGACGAGTCAGCGGAAGCAACAATATCTGAGTACAGACATAGGTTAAACAAGGTGCCATAAGATGGCTAGCACAAACAGGGATACAACAGATCGAACAGGCGCAGGGCCTCCTGCCTGGGATCCTCCTAACTACTCCTGGTCGTCGGTGCCCTGGACGTAGTAGTAGGCTCCGTCCTGGTGGTAGTAGTCGTCGTAGGTGGCGTCTGGCTTCCGGGCTCCAACATCTGGTTGCGACAACCAGCAAGAAGGGAAAGGGGGAAAGGAGGGGGAAAGCAACCGTGAGTACTCATCCAAAGTACTCGCAAGCAAGGATCTATACTACATATGCATGGTAAATGTGTAAAGAGGCAATATCGGTGGACTGAACTGCAGAATGCCAGAATAAGAGGGGGATAGCTAGTCCTGTCGAAGACTACGCTTCTGGCAGCCTTCGTCTTGAAGCAATAGAAGAGATTAGTTGGAAGTTAACCAAACAACAACGTAAAGCATAATCCTACCCGTCGATCCTCTCGTCGCCACCATGCGAGAGAGCGACCACCGGGTTATATCTGTCACTTGTAAGGGTGTGTTTTATTAAGTATCCATTTCTAGTTGTCATGAGGTCGGAATACAACTCCGGGTCGTCCTTTTACCGAGGGACACGGCTATTCGAATAGATAAACTTCCCTGCAGGGGTGCACCACATATTCCCCAACACGCTCGATCCCCTTTGGCCGGACACACTTTCCTGGGTCATGCCCGGCCTCGGAAGATCCACACGTCGCAGCCCCACCTAGGCTCAACAGAGAGGTCAGCAACGCCGGACTAATCCTAGGCACTCTGGGGTCTGGGCCCATCGCCCAGTGCGCTCCTGCACGTTGCGTACGCGGCCGCGAGCAGACCTAGACCTAGCACCCCACATCACACGCGGTTACGTTAGCGCGGTCCAACACGCGCGCGCCCGCTCAGTCGCTGACGTCAAGAGGCTTCAGCTGATACCACGACGCCGGGATACCCATAACTACTCCCGCGTAGTTGGTTAGTGCGTATAGGCCAGTGGCCAGACTCAGATCAAATATCCAATCTCGTTAAACGTGTTATTATGAAGTAACGCGAACGCCGACCAGGGCCTGGCCCACCTGTCTCCTAGGTGGTCTCACACCTGCCCTGTCGCTCCGCCACAAAGATCCACTCAAAGGGCCGTTGGGACAAAGGTCCTTTCAGCCCCCAATCCGTAATCACTCGCGGGTACTCTTCGAGCCGACCCGACTTTAGTCACCATCTGTATAGTATGCATATATGTTATTATACACCCGTGATCACCTCCGAGTGATCACGGCCCGATAGTATAGCAAGGCAGACTGACAAGAATGCAGGGCCAATGATGATAAACTACATCCTATACTAAGTATTTAGATAGCAGGTAAGGTATCAACAACGTAGCAACAATGACAGGCTATGCAGCAGAATAGGATTAACCGAAAGCAGTAACATGCTACACTACTCTAATGCAAGCAGTATAGAGAGGAGAATAGGCGATATCTGGTGATCAAGGGGGGGGGGCTTGCCTGGTTGCTCTGGCAAGTAGGGGTCGTCAACAACGTAGTCGGTCGGGGCACACCAGCAGCTGCGTCGGTCTCGTAGTCTACCGAAGAGAAGAGGGGGAAGAAACAGTAAACACACGGCAATGATGCAACAGGGATGCATGACATGTCTAAACGCAGGGCCAGGGTGATATACAGCCTAACTAAGCGATTTAGTTAATTTAGGAATTTATTCGGATTTATTTAATTAGGGTTGGACACTATTCATTTTCGAAATCTTCTAATTGTTCAACGTTCTTATAGCTGCGGGCATCTGACGGAAACAGAGGATGTATTTCGGGTTCGATCGTCGTTCTGGCAAGTTTCATGTATAAAATATTTCATCGGAGTTACGGTTTAAAAGAATATTTTCTAAAGTTTTTATTAATTTCTGAAATTTTAATTAATTATTTATTCAACATTATCCGAAACAGTAATTGATGACGTCAGCATGACATCATGCTGACGTCAGCAGTTAATTAAGTTAATTACTAATTACTGTTTAATTAACACTAATTATTATTAGATTAACCTAATCAGGATTAATTAACTAATTAATTAATTAATTAATTAATTAATTATTATTTTAATTATTTTAATTATTTATTTTATTTCTATTTTCTTAAAACTGTTTCTGGGCCGTGGCCCCATTCGTCAGCGTCACAGGGGTTCGCCCCACTGGGCAGTGGCCCAGGGGCGGACACGTCCGCGTGCCCTTTCGGACCGACTGTCCGGTGCCCAAAGGGGACGCACGGGTGGGTCGGGCGGCCGCGGGGCCGGCGAGGCACGGGGCGGAGCGGCGGCGGGCGGTGGCTGGAGCGGCCGGGGCGAGCGGGTGGCGAGCGCACGCGCCCCGGAGAAGGCGTGCGAGAGGGGAAGGAGGGGAGGGGGAGGGAGGGGGGGGCGTTACGCGGCCGAGAGCAGCTCGACTCGAAGGAGTGGGGGCGCGTTCGTGCGGCAGAGCGCGGCGAGGCGGTGCGGCGCGGGCCCGAGCAGAGAGGGGAGAGGCCCGAGGCCCTCACCGTGATCCGTAGGGACGGGGCACGGGGGTCGGGTGGTCGACGGGGACGACGGCGATGGGGAGGCAGGCCGGCGGGGACAAGGCGGCGACGTAGACGAGCAGACCGGCGAGGGAGCGCGGCTCGGGCGGCGGCGCCAACGGCGACGCGAGGCGGCGCGGTCGGGCAGCGACCGAGGGCACGGGGTCGTTCCCGCGATCCCGATCCGATCTGGATCGGGGTGGGGGCTGACGAGGGGGAGGCGGCGACGGGCGGCGTCGGCGGGACGGGCGGACGGGATCGGGAGATCCCGATCCAGATGGGGGGGGGAGGAGAAAGCGAGGGGGAGGGGGGGGGGGATCGGGTTAGGGCTAGGGTTTCGGTCTCCTGGGGGAGGCCAGCTAAGTAGGCGCCGGCTGGGCCGGCCTGGCGGCCCGGTGGCTTGCTGGCCGAGGCCCAGTCGGGGGGGGGGGGGGTGGTTCCTTATCCGTTTCTTTTCTGTTTCTTTTTTCCTTTTCTTTATTCTCTTTTCTCTACTGTTAAATGTTTAGGCCTCAAATGGTTTTTGTAAAAAGTGTGACCTATTTCATAAATACCAGTGCATTATCCCCTAACACCTAAAATTAGTTTGGACAAAACATAATTCCATATTTATTTCAGATTTAATAAATGGTTATTAAATATTATCTTTATCCACTGTTTGAGGTTGTTCGAGTCACCTATACAATTCCAATGATGTTGGTTTCAATTTTAGAATAGCCTCTGGAATATTTGTTATTTATCTGACATTTTAGTTTCTATGTTGGACAACTTTTATATTCCACTTTCATTTAAATTTGAACTTGGCTTAGGAGTTGAAATGCAATATGATGCTAATGATGATTATGCACTATTAATCATGATGACATGGCCTCATCAAAAGGGTGATCTCTGTAGCTTAATACAGGGGGTGTTACAATTTGCTGGGAAGATGGACAGCAGCTATTGGTGAAGATACATGGAGGCATATGTGGCTCTCACATAGGATCAAGGGCCTTGTCGGCAAAGCATTCCGGCAGGGTTTCTATTGTCCCACTGCCTTCCAGGATGCAACTAATCTAGTAACCAAGTGTGAAGCATGCCAGTTTCATTCGAAGAAATCACATCAGCCAACCCAAGCTCTTCAAACAATCCCTCTCTCATGGCCCTTCTCGGTCTGGGGGCTCAACATACTAGGCCCATTCCCCCGCGCTGCTGGGGGCTTTGAGTACTTGTATGTTGCAATCGACAACTTCACAAAGTGACCTGAGGTAGAACCAGTGAGGAAGGTGACAGCACAGTCAGCCATCAAGTTCTTGAAAGGACTTGTTTGCCATTTTGGAGTGCCCAACAGTGTCATCACTGACAACGACACATAGTTCACGAGCCGCACCTTCATGCAGTACATCCAGACCTTGTCAGCAAAATCTATCTTGCATCAGTTGCTCACCCGAGGAGCAACGGCCAGGCGGAAAGGGTGAATGTTGAAGTGTTGCGAGGCCTCAAGACAAGAACTTTCGATAAGCTGCACAAGTGCGGAAGACGCTGGATTGTTGAGTTACCAGCGGTTCTTTGGTCACCCAGGATGACACCAAATCGAGCCACTGGCCAGGCGCCCTTCTCCCTCTATGGTGCAGAAGCGGTGCTCCCCACGGAACTCATGTACGGGTCACCTCGAGTGCTTGCTTATGATGAGCTTGAGTAAGAGCAACAACGTCAAGATGATGTTACACTCCTTGAGGAAGATCGCCTTCGGACTGCTGTACGTGCCGCATGTTATCAGTAAGCTTTGCGCTGCTACCACAACCGCAAAATTCATGCCCGAAGCCTTGAGGAAGGTGACCTTGTTCTTCGGTGAGTTCAGTCCGCCAAGAATTTGAACAAGTTGACGCCAAAGTGGGAAGGCCCTTACCGGATAGTACGAGTCACTATTCCTGGTGCAGTCCGCCTAGAGACCAAAGATGGCACACCTGTGCACAACTCATGGAATATTGAACATCTTCGCAAGTTATATCCGTAAGGCGCGGGTTGCTGGGCCGTCCGGCAACCACCTTTTGTACGAGTCTGCCGACAAGGCATGTACTCCTTTGTACAAAGCCAGACGTAGACCCTGTGCATAGTGAAATAAAGCTAAGTGTTTCACTACTCCTGTCAATTCGCATGTTAAATTGTGTAAGCTTGTATGAGAGTTGTGCTACATTTGTCTTGTATGAGTGTTAATTAACCGTCAAGGTTCCATATCTCCATTTTCTCTTCTTTCTTTTTTTCGAAGGACAGAAGGTGAAGTTCTACGACATGAAGGACATTAACATTCTACGACATGAAGTACAACAAAGAAAAGTTAAGTTGAAAAACTTTAAAAAAATTCTTTGTTGTAGAGCTATGTTCCCTTGAATGTTTTTGGCTTTTGTATGGAAAACCTGCACGCGAAGGAACCTTGTCATGATCAGCTTGCGCTCTTACTTTGTTTCGAGTCCGCTCAACAATTTAAGTAGCTGCACTGACACCGTCACGTTACCTTGCCGGCGGTGTCATTTCTAGCAGGCTGCTAAGGACCCGATCCTCAAGCACTCACGGCAAGTGTGCACACCGGCAAGTTTCCAATACAATGTAGAGTACAAGACAAGCAAAAACAAAATAACAAAGTATGATGTAGTGCGCTGGCCTTGCTACTTGTGAGCTGCGTTGGGATTTCCTTGAAGAGGAAAGGATGATGCAGTACAATAGAGATAAGTATTTCCCTCAGTTAAGAACCAAGGTTACCAATCCAGTAGGAGAACCACGCAATGATACGTCCATTTTGCATCATGTTTTCTTACTGTTATGTATGATGTTTTTATGCATAATAATGCTTTTTGGAGTAATTCTAATGCCTTTTCTCTCATAATTTGCAAGGTACACACAAAGAGGGAGAATTCCGGCAACTAGAAATCTGGACCTGAAAAGGCTACGTCAGGCTACCTATTCTGCACAACTCCAAATGAGCTGAAACTTCACGGAGATTTTTTATGGAATATTTGAGGAATATTGGAGCAAATAAGTACCAGAGGGAGCCCACCAGGTGGGCATAACCCACCTGGGTGCGCCAGGGAGCCCAGGCGCGCCCTGGTGGGTTGTGCTCACCCAGGCCCACCTCCGGTGCCCATCTTCTGGTATATAAGTCATTTTGACCTAGAAAAAATAAGGAGAGGACTTTCGGGACGGAGCGCCGCCGTCTCGAGGCGGAACTTGGGCAGGAGCACTTTTGCCCTCCGGCGGAGCGATTCCGCCGGGGGAACTTCCCTCCCGGAGGGGGAAATCATCGTCATCATCATCACCAACAACTCTCCCATCTTGGGGAGGGCAATCTCCATCAACATCTTCAACAACACCATCTCATCTCAAACCCTAGTTCATCTCTTGTGTTCAATCTTGTTACCGGAACTATAGATTGGTGCTTGTGGGTGACTAGTAGTGTTGATTACATCTTGTAGTTGATTACTATATGGTTTATTTGGTGGAAGATTATATGTTCAGATCCAATATGCTATTTAATACCCCTCTGATCTTGAGCATGATTATCATTTGTGAGTAGTTACTTTTGTTCTTGAGGTCACGGGAGAAATCATGTTGCAAGTAATCATGTGAACTTGATATGTGTTCGATATTTTGATAGTATGTATGTTGTGATTCCCTTAGTGTTGCCATGTGAACATCGACTACATGACACTTCACCATATTTGGGCCTAAGGGAATTCATTGTGGAGTAGTAAGTAGATGATGGGTTGCGAGAGTGACAGAAGCTTAAACCCCAGTTTATGCGCTATTCCGTAAGGGACCGATTGGATCCAAAAGTTTAATGCTATGGTTAGAATTTATTCTTAATACTTTTCTCGTAGTTGCGGATGCTTGCGAGAGGGTTAATCATAAGTAGGAGGCTTGTTCAAGTAAGAACAGCACCTAAGCACCGGTCCACCCACATATCAAATTATCAAAGTAGCGAACACAAATCGAACCAACATGGTGAAAGTGACTAGATGAAATTCCCGTGTACCCTCAAGAATGCTTTGCTTATTATAAGAGACCGTTTTGGCCTGTCCTTTGCCTCAAAAGGATTGGGCTACCTTGCTGCACTTTTGTTACTACTATTGTTACTTGTTCGTTACAAATTATCTTGCTATCAAACTACTCTGCTACTTACAATTTCAGCACTTGCAGACATTACCTTGCTGAAAACCACTTGTCATTTCCTTCTGCTCCTCGTTGGGTTCAACACTCTTACTTATCGAAAAGAGCTACAATTGATCCCCTATACTTGTGGGTCATCAAGGCTATTTTCTGGCACCGTTGCCGGGGAGTGAAGCGCCTTTGGTAAGGAAACATTTATATAGTGTGCTGAAATTTATTGTCACTTGTTACTATGGAAAACAATCCTTTGAGGGGTTTGTTCGGGGTATCTTCACCTCGACCAGAACCACAATTATCTACCCCTCAACCTACTACACCTACTGAAAATATTGAATATGAAATTCCTTAGGGTATGATAGAACAACTGCTAGCTCATCCTTATGCAGGAGATGGAGCCGAACATCCCGATATGCACTTGATATATGTGGAACAAATTTGTGGATTGTTTAAGCTTGTAGGTTTACCCGGAGATGAAGTTATGAAAAAGGTTTTCCCTTTATCTTTGAAGGGAAAAGCATTGGCATGGTATAGGCTATGCGATGATATTGGATCTTGGAATTGGAATCGATTGAAATTGGAGTTCCACCAAAAAAATTATCCTATGCATCTAGTTCATCGTGATCGGAATTATATATATAATTTTTGGCCTCATGAAGAAGAAAGTATCGCTCTAGCTTGGGGGAGGCTTAAGTCAATGTTATATTCATGCCCCAACCATGAGCTCTCAAGAGAAATTATTATCCAGAACTTTTATGCTCGGCTTTCTCGTGATGATCAATCCATGCTTGATACTTCTTGTACTGGTTCTTTTATGAAGAAGACTATTGAATTCCGATGGGATCTTTTGGAAAGAATTAAACGCAACTCTGAAGATTAGGAACTCGATGAAGGTAAAGAGTCAGGTATTAAGCTTAAGTATGATTGTGTTAAATCTTTTATGAATACAGATGCTTTTCAAAAGTTTAGCACTAAATATGGACTTGACTCTGTGATAGTAGCCTCCTTTTGTGAATCATTAGCTACTCATGTTGGTCTCCCTAAGGATAAGTGGTTCAAATATCACCCACCTATTAAAGAAGAAGTTAAAGAATTGGTACCAATTAAAGAGGAAACCATAATTTATAATGTTGATCCAGTTGTTCCTACTGCTTATATTGAGAAACCACCTTTCCCTGTTAGGATAAAGGAACATGCTAAAGTTTCAACTGTGGTTAACAAAAGTTATATTAGAACACCTAAACCTGATGAACAAATTAAAGTATAACCTAGTGTTGCTATGATTAAGGATCTCCTGGAAGAAAACGTAGATGGGCATGTTATTTACTTCTGTGAAGAAGCTGCTAGAATTGCCAAACCTGATAAAAAGGATAATCATAGACCTGTTGTTGGCATGCCTGTTGTCAAGTTAAAATAGGAGATCACTGTTATCATGGTCTATATTACATAGGTGCTAGTGTGAGTGCTATTCCTTATTCCTTATATCAAGAAATTATGAATGACATAGCACCCGCAGAAATAGAAGACATAGATGTTACTATTAAACTTGCTAATAGAGACACTATATCACCAATTGGGATTGTTAGAGATGTTGAAGTCTTGTGTGGGAAAATAAAATACCCTACTGATTTCCTTGTTCTTGGTTCCCCACAAGATGACTTTTGTCCCATTATCTTTGGTAGACCTTTCTTGAACATCGTTAATGCTAAAATAAATTGTGAAAAACAAACTGTCGGTGTTAGCTTTGGTGATGAGTCTCATGAGTTTAATTTTTCCAAGTTTAGTAGAAAGCTTCATGAAAAAGAATTGCCTAGTAAGGATGAAATAATTGGTCTTGCTTCTATTGCTGTGCCTCCTACTGATCCTTTAGAACAATATTTGCTGGACCATGAAAATGATTTACATATGCATGAGAGAAATGAAATAGATAAGATTTTCTTTGAACAACGTCCTCTGCTTAAATACAATTTGCCTATTGAAACTCTAGGAGGTCCTCCTCCACCTAAAGGTGATCATGTGTTTGAATTAAAACAATTGCCAGACACTTTGAAATATGCTTATCTTGATGAAAAGAAGATATATCCTGTAATTATTAGTGCTAACCTTTCAGAACATGAAGAAGAAAGATTATTGAAAGTTCTAAGGAAGCACCGAGCTGCTATTGGGTATACTCTTGATGATTTAAAGGGCATTAGTCCCACTCTATGTCAGCACAAGATTAATATGGAACCTGATGCTAAACCCGTTGTTGATCACCAACATCGGTTAAATCCAAAAATGAAGGAAGTGGTAAGAACGAAAATCTTAAAACTTTTGGAGGCAGGTATAATCTATCCTATAGTTGATAGTAGATGGGTAAGTCATGTTCATTGTGTTCCGAAGAAAGGAGGTATTACTGTTGTTCCTAATGATAAGAATGAACTTATTCCACAAAGAATTGTTACAGGCTATAGAATGGTAATTGATTTTAGAAAATTAAACAAAGCAACTAGAAAAGATCATTACCCTTTGCCTTTTATTGATCAAATGCTAGAAAGATTATCTAAGCACACACACTTTTGCTTCCTTGATGGATATTCTAGTTTTTCACAAATACCTGTTTCTCAACCTGATCAAGAAAAGACCACTTTCACTTGTCCCTTTGGAACTTATGCTTATAGACGTATGCCTTTTGGTTTATGCAATGCACCTGCTACCTTTCAAAGATGTATGACTTCTATATTCTCTGACTTTTGTGAAAAGATTGTTGAGGTTTTCATGGATGACTTCTCTGTTTATGGGAAGTCTTTTGATGATTGTTTAAGCAATCTTGATCGAGTTTTGCAGAGATGCGAGCAAACAAATCTTGTCTTGAATTGGGAGAAGTGCCACTTTATGGTTAATGAAGGTATTGTTTTGGGCCATAAAATTTCTGAAAGAGGTATTGAAGTGGACAAAGCTAAGGTTGATGCAATTGAGAAAATGACATGTACTAAAGATATCAAAGGTATTTGTAGTTTCCTAGGTCTTGATGGTTTCTATAGTTGATTTATCAAAAACTTTTCTAAAATTTCTAGTCCTCTTACAAATCTTTTGCAAAAGGATACTCCTTTTGTTTTTGATGATGATTGTTTAGAAGCCTTCGAAACACTCAAGAAAGCCTTAATTTCTGCACCTATTGTTCAACCACCTGATTGGAACTTGCCTTTTGAAATTATGTGTGATGCTAGTGATTATGCTGTTGGTGTTGTTCTAGGACAAAGAGTTGATAAGAAACTAAATGTTATTCATTATGCTAGTAAAACTCTAGACAGTGCACAACGAAATTATGCTACTACTGAAAAAGAATTCCTAGCAATGGTGTTTGCTTGTGACAAATTTAGATCTTACATTGTTGACTCTAAAGTTATCGTTCACACCGACCATGCTGCTATTAAATATCTTATGGAAAAGAAAGATGCTAAACCTAGACTTATTCGATGGGTTCTCTTGCTACAAGAATTTGATTTACATATCACTGATAGGAAAGGAGTTGAGAACCCCGTAGCTGATAACTTGTCTAGGCTTGAAAATGTGCTTGATGACCCACTACCTATTGATGATAGTTTTCCTGATGAGCAGTTAGCTGCAATAAATGTTTCTAATAGCACTCCTTGGTATGCTGACTATGCTAATTACATTGTTGCTAAATATTTACCACCTAGCTTTACATACCAACAAAAGAAAAAATTCTTCTATGACTTAAGACACTACTTTTGGGATGACCCACATCTTTATAATGGAGTAGATGGTATTATTAGACGCTGTGTACCTGAGCATGAACAGGGACAAATCCTACGGAAATGTCACTCCGAAGCTTATGGAGGGCATCATGCTGGAGATAGAACTACTCACAAGGTATTGCAATCTGGATTTTATTGGCCTACTCTCTTCAAGGATGCCCATAAGTTTGTCTTATCTTGTGATGAATGTCAAAGAATAGGTAATATCGGTAAGCGTCAAGAAATGCCTATGAATTATTCACTTGCTGTTGAACCATTTGATGTTTGGGGATTTGATTACATGGGACCTTTTCCTTCCTCTAATGGGTATACACATATTTTGGTTGCTGTTGATTATGTTACTAAATGGGTAGAAGCTATTCCAACCAGTAGTGCTGATCACAACACCTCTATTAAAATGCTTAAGGAAGTTATTTTCCCAAGGTTTGGAGTCCCTAGATATTTAATGACTGGTGGTGGTTCACACTTTATTCATGGTGCTTTCCGTAAAATGCTTGCCAAGTACGATGTTAACCATAGAATTGCATCACCCTATCATCCTCAGTCTAGTGGTCAAGTTGAACTTAGTAATAGAGAAATAAAATTAATTTTACAAAAGACTATCAATAGGTCCCGGAAGAATTGGTCTAAGAAATTAGATGATGCACTTTGGGCTTATAGGACAACATATAAAAATCCTATGGGTATGTCTCCTTATAAAATGGTTTATGGAAAAGCTTGTCATTTGCCTCTTGAGTTAGAACATAAAGCATATTGGGTAGTCAAAGAACTCAACTATGATTGCAAACTTGCTGGTGAAAAGAGGTTATTTGATATTAGCTCACTAGATGAATGGAGAACCCAAGCATATGAAAATGCCAAATCATTTAAAGAAAAAGTTAAAAGATGGCTGATAAAAGAATCCAAAAGCGTGAGTTCAAAGTCAGAGAATATGTTCTTTTGTACAACTCTCATTTTATATTTTTTGCAGGAAAACTCCTCTCCAAATGGGAAGGACCCTATGTTATCGAGGAGGTTTATCGGTCTGGAGCTATCAAAATAAATAATGCCGAAGGTACTAACCCGAAGGTTGTTAATGGGCAACGAATAAAATAGTATATCTCAGGTACACCCATTAATGTTGAAAGTAATATTATCCAAACTTTGACACCGGAAGAACACATAAAAGAGTCCTTCCGGAACACTCCAGAATCTTGAAAATAAGGAGGTACATGATACGGTAAGTAAACGGACTCCGAAAAATCCGCAAAAATATTTTTTGTCAGTTTTGGAATATTTAGAAAATTAGGAAAATAAGAAACTTCCAGGAAGTGTACCCTGGTGGGCATAAGACACCAGGGCGCGCCTGGCTCCGTTTTTCTTCTGTTTGCTTGTTTCCCAAGATAAAAAATCTTTATATACCCCCCGAACCGGTTAACCATCGTATCGCGGAGAAATCTTTTGTTTTCTTTTCTTGCTGTTTTCCTGATAGATCTGAAAATATGTCATCCCAAGATTCTGACGGAGAGAGCTATGTTGCTGATTTCATCGCAAACCCCAAGTCTTATGGGGATGTGGAGCATTATGGCTGGACTTCAGTGGGAGAGGAAGACTATTATCCTAGGGAGAAGGAGGAAACGAGCTCAGATGAGGACGAACCTCCATTACCTCAACCTGGGGACATGCATGTGGAATTCAAGAAGTCAAGCCTCCCAAACAAACCAAACAGGCCTAAGATTCAGTTCATACCTTTCCGTCTTTTGCAGGAAAATAAGCAAGATCTTTGCAAAAAGGTGCTGGAGCTTGAGCAGGAGGTCGATGAACTGAAGGAGGGAAATTCCATCCTCAAGCGTAAGCTAAGGAAGAAGGATCACTACTTCATCACCACCACCTTCTTCTTCATCACCAAAGGAACATTGAGTTTCGGGTATGGGCACTCCCCTTGGCTTCCGCCAAGCTTGGGGGAGGTGCCCCGGTATCGTATCATCCCCACTATCTTTTTGCCTTTACTTATTTTAGTTCGATCTTTTGCTTTAGATGAATAAAAGTTTAGTTCGATCCTTTCTTTTCGAGAGCTTGCTTAGTGGTCTATCCTTGTAGTCGTGTGCAAGATATATAATAAAGTTTAGTTTGAGTTTTTGCTTTCTTTACTTTCATGTTGCAATAAAAAGAAAGGAAATAAAAGAAAAAGATCATATGCTAATCTTATGGTAGGTGATGGAACCACATAAGGAAAAGTATAAGTAGAAAAATTTATTAGAGATTGACAAACATAGCATTGGTCAATGATGCAACTCATGAAAGAATTAATAAGGGAAGAGAAGATTCACATATAAATACACTATCCTAGAAATCTTTTGTGAATGTGAGCCCCCATCAAAATATTATATGCCAAAAATTGTTGATGTTGGACAAGAAAGACAACGTAATGATTTATGCTTGTTCATATTCACATAGAAGTTATATTGTCATAGATCCTTCAACATGTGGTGCTTGCCCCCTATCTTTGCTAGCCAAAAATTCCGCACTAAGTAGAGATACTACTTGTGCATCCAAAAACCCTTAACCCAAATCTTAATTTCAAGAGTCCACCATACCTACCTAGGGATTGAGCAAGATCCCTCAAGTAAGTTGTCATCGGTGCAAAAAGGCAATAAAAATTGCTTCTAAATGTGTGAGATCATTTAGTGTAAGAGAAAATTGAGCATTGCACGAACTTGTGATGGTGAAGAATAAAAGCGATAGACTGCATAATAAAGGTCGCTATCACAAGGGGAAATGCAACGTGATGTTCTTTTGCACTAAGGGGTTGAGCATACAAACAAATAAGCGCATGGCAACCTTTGCTTCCCTCTGCGAAGGGCCTATCTTTTACTTTTATGTATTTGCTTTTATGCAAGGAGTCAAAGTTTCTTCTCTCTATTCCTTTTTATTTTCTCCTTTGGCAAGCATCATGTGGTGAGGAAAGATCTAGGCACATATGTCCAGTTGAATATGGGTGGCATAAGTTATTATTGCTGACATCACCCTTGAGGTGAATACGTTGGGAGGCGAAACTATAAGCCCCTATCTTTCTATGTGTCTGGCTGAAACATTTTGCTCATGTGTATGCGATGAGTGTCAGTAATCATATAAGACTATATGATGGTTGAGTATGTGGACTTGCCTAAAGGCTCCGATACGTGACCCTTCCTGAAAAGATGATGAATTGTAGTTGCAAAGTTGACTGAGAACATAGTTTGTTGGTTTCTAATAGAGTTTATGCTTTATACTTCAATTGTGTGATGAACTGTCACTTATTCATGAGAAGTTTATGATAAAAGTTCTATGATAAAAGTCTTATGTTTAAATTTGTTGTTGTTATAATAATCTACATGATGCTTCTATGTCCGTATTTTGTTTTTATCGACACCTCTCTCTCCAAGCATGTGGACATGTTTTTCGATTCGGTTTTCGCTTGAGGACAAGCGAGGTCTAAGCTTGGGGGAGTTGATACGTCCATTTTGCATCATGTTTTCTTACTGTTATGTATGATGTTTTTATGCATAATAATGCTTTTTGGAGTAATTCTAATGCCTTTTCTCTCATAATTTGCAAGGTATACACAAAGAGGGAGAATTCCGGCAGCTGGAAATCTGGACCTGAAAAGGCTACGTCAGGCTACCTATTCTGCACAACTCCAAATGAGCTGAAACTTCACGGAGATTTTTTATGGAATATTTTAGGAATATTGGAGCAAATAAGTACCAGAGGGGGCCCACCAGGTGGGCACAACCCACCTGGGCGCGCCAGGGAGCCCAGGTGCGCCCTGGTGGGTTGTGCTCACCCAGGCCCACCTCCGGTGCCCATCTTCTGGTATATAAGTCATTTTGACCTAGAAAAAAATAAGGAGAGGACTTTCGGGATGGAGCGCCGCCGTCTTGAGGCGGAACTTTGGCAGGAGCACTTTTGCCCTCCAGCGGAGCGATTCCAATGGTGGAACTTCCCTCCCGGAGGGGGAAATCATCGTCGTCATCATCACCAACAACTCTCCCATCTTGGGGAGGTCAATCTCCATCAACATCTTCAACAACACCATCTCATCTCAAACCCTAGTTCATCTCTTGTGTTCAATCTTGTTACCGGAACTATAGATTGGTGCTTGTGGGTGACTAGTAGTGTTGATTACATCTTGTAGTTGATTACTATATGGTTATTTGGTGGAAGATTATATGTTCAGATCCAATATGCTATTTAATACCCCTCTGATCTTGAGCATGATTATCATTTGTGAGTAGTTACTTTTGTTCTTGAGGTCACGGGAGAAATCATGTTGCAAGTAATCATGTGAACTTGATATGTGTTCGATATTTTGATAGTATGTATGTTGTGATTCCCTTAGTGGTGTCATGTGAACGTCGACTACATGACACTTCACCATATTTGGGCCTAAGGGAATGCATTGTGGAGTAGTAAGTAGATGATGGGTTGCGAGAGTGACAGAAGCTTAAACCCCAGTTTATGCGCTATTCCGTAAGGGAGCGATTGGATCCAAAAGTTTAATGCTATGGTTAGAATTTATTCTTAATACTTTTCTCATAGTTGCGGATGCTTGCGAGAGGGTTAATCATAAGTAGGAGGCTTGTTCAAGTAAGAACAGCACCTAAGCACCGGTCCACCCACATATCAAATTATCTAAGTAGCGAACACAAATCGAACCAACATGGTGAAAGTGACTAGATGAAATTCCCGTGTACCCTCAAGAATGCTTTGCTTATTATAAGAGACCGTTTTGGCCTGTCCTTTGCCTCAAAAGGATTGGGCTACCTTGCTGCACTTTTGTTATTACTATCGTTACTTGTTCGTTACAAATTATCTTGCTATCAAACTACTCTGCTACTTACAATTTCAGCACTTGCAGACATTACCTTGCTGAATACCACTTGTCATTTCCTTCTGCTCCTCGTTGGGTTCAACACTCTTACTTATCGAAAAGAGCTACAATTGATCCCCTATACTTGCGGGTCATCATGCAACACCTCGCTAGCAGCACCTACACACAAAATAACAAATCCTTGCACCCAACGCGAACAAGGGGTTGTCAATCCCTCGACGGTTACTTGCAAGATTAAATTATGTAGTGATTGATAGATAGATAGAACAAAAATACAAAATAAAATAAAATTGCACCAAGGTAACTTTAGGATTTTAATATATGATAAAAGTAGACCTGGGGCCATAGTTTTCACTAGAGGCTTCTCTCTTGAAAATATCATACGGTGTGTAAACGAATTACTGTTGGGCAATTGATAGAAAAGCAAATAATCATGACGATGTCCAAGGCAATGATCATGTATATAGGCATCATATCTGAGACAAGTAGACTGACTCCTGCCTGCATCTACTACTATTACTCCACACATCGACCGCTACCCAGCATGCATCTAAAGTATTAAGTTCATAAAGAACGGAGTAACGCCTTAAGCAAGATGACATGATGTAGACAAAGTATACCCACGCATGAATAAACCCCATCATTTTATCCTTAATGGCAATGATACAAATACATGGCATGTCCCTTTCTGTCACTGGGATTGAGCATCGCAAGATTAAACCCATCACAAAGCACCTCTCCCATTGCAAGAAAAATCAATCTAGTTGGCCAAACCAAATCAATAGACCGGAGTGAAATACAAAGATATAATAATCATGCATAAAAGAGTTCAGAGAAGACTCAAATAATATTCATGGATAATCCGATCATAAGCTCACAATTCATCGGATCCCAACAAACACACCGCTAAAAGTGATTACATCGAATAGAACTCTAACATCGAGGAGAACATTGTATTGAAGATCAAAAAGAGAGAGAGAGAGAGTCATATAGCTACTAACTATGGACCCGTAGGTCTGTGGTAAACTACTCACACATCATCAGAAGGGCAACAAGGTTGATGTAGATCCCCTCCATGATTGATTCCCCATCCGACAGAGTGCCGGAGAAGGCCTCCAGACGGGATCTCGCGAGAATAGAAATATGCGGCGGCGGAAAAAGTATTTCGGGTGGCTCTCTGATGTCAGGGGAATATTTGAGAATTTATAGAGGCGGAATTAGGTCAAGAGGTGCCACGAGGGGCCCACAGGCCTCGGGTGCCCCCCTGGGGCGCGCCTCCCAAGCTTGTCGCTCACTCGTGGATCGTCAAGTCTTCTCCCAAACCTTCTAGGGTCTCTTCAGGTCCAGAAAAATTAATCCAAAGTTTTTTCTCCGTTTGGACTTTGTTTTATATTAATTTCCTGAAAAGCCAAAAACAGGCAAAAAACAGCAACTGGCACTGGCCACTAGGTTAATAGGCTAGTCCCAAAAAATGATATATAATTGCATATAAAACATCCAAGATTGATACTATAATAGCATGGAAAAATAAAAAATTATAGATACGTTGGAGACGTATCAAGCATCCCCAAGCTTAATTCCTATTCGTCCTCGAGTAGGTAAATGATAAAAATAGAATTTTTGATGTGGAATGCTACCTATCATATTCATCATATAATCTTTTCTTTTGTGGCATGGATATTTGGACTTGAGTGATTCAGAGCAATTGTCTATAGTTTGACATGAAAACGTAAATACTCAAGCATACGAACAAGTAACCATGTCTTTCAAAATATCAATGCTAAAGAAAGTTATATCTAGCCCAAAATGCTCAATCATTGATCCATTCATGAAACGCACTCAATATTAACTACACCCAATGCACAAGTATGGCAATAGTGCTCTCCAATTGGTGCTTTACAAGAGAAGATGGAGACTCAAAATAAAAATTGCATAAAAGTTAAATAGATAGGCCCTTCACAGAGGAAAGCAGAGATTTGCAGAGGTGCCAGAGATCAAGGTTTAAAACAGAGATAAAATTATTTTTGGGAGAGTCATGCTTTTCCTGTCAATGTCACGACCGAAAGTTTCCAATATCTCCCATGCTAGACACATTATAGGCGGTTCTCAAACAGAAAATAAAGTTTATTTCCTTTCCACCATTCTTTCACAATCCATGGCTAGCCGTATCCACGGGTGCCTTCCAAACTTTCAATTTCCAAGGAATTTATTATATTTTTGCTTTTCATTTCGGGACTGGGCATCCCTATTACCAGCCATTTTCTCGTGCAATGACAAGTGAATAAACACTCATCTTGAGAATAACCCATCTAGCATGAAAGATATTGACCTCCCCCTGTTGCTTCATGAGCGGTGCGGGCATACAAAACGGATTTTTTTGAATAGTTAGAGTTGGCACATGCAAATTTACTTGGAACAACATGTAAATACCACATATAGGTAGGTATAGTGGACTCATTTGGCACAAATTTAGGTTTAAGGAATTGGATGCACAAGCAGTATTCCCGCTTAGTACAAATGAAGGCTAGCAAATAGATTGAGAAGCAACGAAACGAAAAACCAAAAAGGTCATAAACATGCATTGAGAATAACTAACACCGAATAATGCACCAAAAGTAGGATGTAACGTCGTTGCATAACTATTGACTTTACGTGCATGCATAGGGAATCACAAACCTTAACACCAATATTCTTACTAAATCACAATTACTCACGAGAATAACTCACATATTATCATCTCTATATCGCAAAACTATTGCAAGGAATCAAACTTATCATATCCAATGATCTACATGAAAGTTTTTATTATATCCTTCTTGAATATTCATCATATTGGGACCAAATTCATATCTTGTGCAAATTACCATTACTATTATCAACTCTCAAAAATATATAAGTGAAGGATGAGATTTCATCTATTTCTTCAAAATATAATCACCACCGTGCTCAAAAAGATATAAGTGAAGTACAAGAGCAACTGCCTAGCTCAAAGATATAAGTGAAGCACATAGAGTATTCTGACAAATCATGAAAAATGTGTGTCCCTCTCAAATAGGTGTGTCCACCAAAGATGATTGTGACAAACTAAAGAGCAAACAAAGCAAAGACGCATATCAGTGGCGGATCTAGGATTTGAAATAAGGGTGGTCGTAATTATTATTATTATTATTGCCAACAAACATCACATGTGATTATGTCAACATTCAAAGTAGTTACCAATACCACATAGAAATATCAATATGGTCTTACAATCATACTAAAATTCCCAGTTTTGCATAGCATAATACATACCCTGAGAAGTTAAAGCAGACTATGTTTCCGGCCTACCTTTTGCATTGTCATGACAGTATGAATTATATCTCTGGGTTGCTCTTTGGCAACATCCGGCATGGCCCCTTCGTGTCAGTGTGGAGCACGATCACCTATGGGGCAGGGGTGCCCCTTTGTGGTTCGGCATGGGAGCGACCGTGTTGCACAAAGAGCAGAAGCAATAGGGGACAACACGGCGATGGATGGCTAGTTTTTACCCACGTTCGGGCCGCTTGGCAGCATAAAACCCAACTCCTACTTTGGTGGATTGATCTAGAGGAGGACGAAGGCACAGAGAGCACTAGCCCGGCAAGGGTGCCTCGGGAGTGCAATCGTACGCGTACAAGTGCGGCTGGTCGAAGTGTTCGAACCCTTTGCTAGGTTGCCCCGGGCCTCCTTTTATAGGTTAAGGGGTGACCACAGTGGCAAAACAGTCATTTGGATGGGATTAGATAGCTAACAATGCTATCATACCTAACTCTGGCAGTTAGGACAAAGTGCATTAAATGCACTGCTAGGTGTCATGTCGAGGTTGAATCCCGGCAAGCCTGCTGAGTCGCTTATCTGCCTCTCCTTGCTAGCGTGACACGTCTCCTAGACGGGTGTCAATAAAGCTAATTACTCCTTGATTATGTTGCCACGTGCCTGACAGGATCCACCTGGTCGTTTGGTTCCTTGACACCGCACCGATAAGTGACTTGGGTGCAATGAGGTGGAGCGGTGGCATCTTGGTCGAATCCTCCCGGCAAGAATCTTGGCGGGTTTTGATCTTGGCGGACCCGACAACCCTGCCAGGTCGATCTGGACTTGTCCTCGGGTGTGGCCTCGACCTGGCCAGGCTCTCCTGCCTGGCAAGGGAGGCCTTCCCAAGATGTTTTTCTACTAGCCTGTTCTTCTCAACGCTCTCCTTGATCTCACGAAGAGCGGATTTTCTGGCCTATCTTTATATGGCGTGCTGGTATCGGACGGGCAATCATCAGCATGCCCGTGCATGAGCTCGGTCTAGCAAACACAAATGTTTGCTGCACCGACAGGAGCGCCCGGGCTTGGTCCATACGTGCCGATGGGTATCGTAGGAGTAGGCCCCAAACAATGCATGGGCCTGTATCTCGACCTTGCCACAGCGGAACTCAGTCCTTTGAGATCTTCTTTGCTTCTTCATTAACCTGGAGTTGGAGGATCCCCCGGGTTCTCTGCGAGCCGTGCGCTGTTGGAACGACGCGGGCTCACCCACAGTGTAGGTCAAAGGACGCCCACGTTCATGAGGGTGAATTAGGGCGCCCGCGCGTGAACCGGGGGTAACTGCCATTCCACTTTACCCACCACGCCCGCCGTTTCAGCCATGCATGCCGCATGCATTGTGTGGGGTTGGTGGTGGACGCGCAGGGTGCGGAAATGTGTGCCATGGCAGAAAGTGTGGGAATGTGTGCCATGGCATAAAGTGCGGTAATGTGTGCCATGGAAGAAAGTGTGGCGCCCAGGGTTGGCGCAGAGGGGCGGCCGACGAATCTGGACGCCGTCAGTGGCACAGACAAGCCGGATTGGAGGAGCGGGGCGGTTGCTCCAGGGTAGTGGAGAACCAGCCCCCTGCCTCGCTTTGCTATAAAAGAGGGTGCGAGGAGGATGAAAATTTTCACCCACGCGTCTCCTCCTTCTTCCTAGGTTCTCCCTCCACCATGGTGAGAGGAAGAGGGCGCGGTCAGACTCCAGTGGCAGCGATGAGGGCCTCCTCTCGGCGTCGTACCCCTACTCCTGCAGGGGACGTCGGGGCCGGATCCAGTGCGCAAGGTGGAGCCGCAGGGCGTGGTTGCGGTCGGCGAGGCACCCGGGGTCGAGGCGGGCGTGGAGGTGTGTTGGCTTCGCCTCCTCTAGCTGCCTCGATCCCGGTAGTAGGCCATGTAGGAGATACGGCGCTGGAGTTCATCGTCAGGCTGCATGAGCCTCCGCGCAGCCGTCTTCTGCTGCCTTGACCTTTTGCTAGGATGATGGAGGTTGAGCAGCCGCTCAGGCTAGGGTTGCGCATGAGCGGCTGCTGCAATGGTGTGGCGCGGGCAGGCATTGAGTTCCCAGCGCCGCATGTTATGCTTCTTAGGCGTGGCTGGAAAAACTTCGCCCGCGCCGTAGAGTTTAGTGTGCTCGTTTAGTGTGCTGCACAGAGAGCTCAACTGATGACGAAAGCTCCTCCTCGAGTGACAGCGACGAAGAGGACACTGATGACGAAGATGGCGGCTTCGAGCCCCCAGCCCTCAAGCAGGAGGACGGCGGCTCGGACTCTAGCTGAGCATCGGTCGCACCGTCACCGTCAGCTAGGCGCTGGTAGCACCACCATCTGCAGCTGGACCACGGCAGAGCGATTTTCCAGGGGGTGTTTGGCCTGGTCGACTCCGCTTCCACCAGCTGGATCTCGGCAGGCTTCCTCGTGGACTCTGGCTTCGTCTTCCCTGCCGGTGTCCCTCTTGTCGCGTTACTCTAGTCCTGGCAGTGGTGACCAGGGCATCGCCTAGCCGCTCTCTCCGTCCCTGGCCTCTTCTTCCTTGCCAGGGAGGCGCCCTCTCGATCTTGTCATGCTTCATCCCACGGGCCCTGATGGGGTCGGGCTGGGCTTCTTCCCAGACGCTCCTTTTGCCCTCTTTCCTTCTTGATGCAACTCCTAGGAGGAGAGGGACAAGAAAGGCATTACGGGGCACTTATCTTTTTTCAAATTAAAAGATATAGGCATTTGCCAAGCTTTAGTTCAAATTATGTAATCTTCCATCCATGTTTGAACTTTGTATGATATGTACTTGTCTATTCACGTATTAATGAAAAAATGTTTGCCGGGTGCTTGCGCATGTGTTATTGAACATGCTAAGGAAAGGTTCCTTAGTACTCCCAGGTAAGAAGAGCTTTCCCGACAAGACATCCTGCCGGCCCTCACCGCAGCTACTACTGAGCCTCGTTCGATGGATCAGGAGCGTGGATGAGGGATGGCCCCCCGCCAGCTCCCCCCATGTGTCACTATGACCATCTCAAAGACGGGAGCATAGATGGTGGGAGTGACTGGGTTTCCCAATGTACAAGTTTTTCATACATGAGTACAACATGGATGGTGAGGCAAACTTATCCGTGCTTGCCGCTTTTCTTATCGTTCCCGATAAGAATAAGCTGTAGAGGACCAGTGTGCGGGATTGTCCTCATTCTTCTTACCGGGAAGTCCATCCACGGTAGGAGCTTGTCGCTAACTCCAAAAAGGAAGATAGGAGAGTGGTAGCTGCATATGATCCTCCTTAAGGGATTAGTCACGTTATATCAGGATTATTGTAACCATAGCAAAAACCATACTTAAGTAAACATGCATGCAAGTTTTGTGCCAGCGCTTTGTTTATTAGCTTTGCACAGGGTCTGTGCTTGGCTTTGTACAAAGGGTTACAAGTACTGGGGACTATGCTTGTACAAAACAGGTTGTCGGGGCAAGGCCCGGCAACCACGCCTTATGGGTAGAACTTACGAAGATGCTCAATGTTCCATGAGTTTTGCATTCGAACGCCATCTTCGGTCAACAGACGGACTGCGCCAGGTCTGGTGACACATGCTACCCAGTAAGGGCCTTCCCACTTCGGTGTCAACTTGTTTGAACCCTTGGCGGACTGAACACGCCTAAGGACAAGGTCACCTTCCTCAAGGCTCCGGGCTTGGACCCTACGGCTATGGTAGCGGCGCATGGCCTGCTGGTATCGTGCAGCACGTACAGCTGCCCGAAGATGGTTCTCCTCGAGGAGCATGGCATCATCATGCCGTAGCTGCTGTTGCGCTACTTCATTGTAGGAAAGTACCCGAGACGACCCGTATATGAGTTCCGTGGGGAGCACTGCTTCTACCGGTTTTTAACCCCTTTCCGCGACGGCATTTTGAACTGTCGCCAAGTGAGTGTGGGCAATAGGGGGGTCCTTCCCACACGACCCAGAAACCGTCGGGGATAGGCCCTCCGGTCACACACGCTGGGCAAAATGAGGTTGTGTGCGACAGGCGAGTGATCAAATATGGTTATACGTATAGTTGTGTTAAAAAAATACAATTATACATGCCCAATCATTTTCGGTCGTAAGTACATCCCACACAGTCTGTCCCAGACAAACGTTTCCGTACGTTTGTACATTCCACATAGTCAATCCAAGGAATACGTTTCCGTTCGTATGTACATCCCACACAGTCAATCCAAGAAGTATGTTTCTGTTCCTATGTACATCCCACACAGTGAATCCAGGGAAAAGGTTTCCGTTCGTACGTACATCACACACAATTTTCCCTATTAAATCGTTTGTGATAGCGTTGCCATTGCAGACGATATTAACAATTTTACCATTTGTGTTATTGAATGCATCACACACGGTGCGTTGAAGAAACTGTGTGACATAGGCTGTCCATCACACACACTTTTTATGTGGTTAACATTTGCGCATGGTGGCATAATGCAAACAGTTTTCAAGAGAAGTCGTGTGTGATTGTTCATTGATCCAACATGTTTTATTCCTAGAAACTGTGTGTGTTGTTTGAGGTCATCGCCCATGGTGTTTTCTCAATAACCGTTTGCAAGAGAAAACCCCAATTAGCAGGCTAATTAGCCTATTATTAATAGTCCATTTACATATTAAGCACACAATATATTTCATTTTCATATTAAGGAAGCAGGATTTCATAATTGAAATACATCAGAGTACAACATCATATAGCTTCAGCACTCAGCTACCCCATTACACAACTGCACCAGCACTAAGTTTCACATGCAACATCTATAACCTTTCGAAATTAGCATCATAGACGGTACATAGATAGATGAATCTCATCTGGAAAACTGCTGAAGCGGAAGGCAAATATTGAGCCTTCATTTATGTTGAAGGTCTTTGCAACTTTAGGCCAGTGCCTGTGGATGATTGACCGTCCATCCTTCGTCCTCTTCAGGAAGACTTCAATATTGAACCGTGGGTGTTGTATGAATACCTTCCTCGCCTCCTGACCATACAGGTGGTTTGAGAGGTAATCATCAGTGAACTGCTTGGGAAATGCCTGAAAACAAGGATATGCATAAATATCTTCTCTAGATTTGAAATGGCGCAAAGGAATTAAAAAGACATTGTATAATAGTTAGTACCATCCTGTAGTAAACTGATGTCTTCTTCATTGTGCAGACAAAGATCTTGTTGTTACTTGTCGCTAATTTCTTTATCCTAACAATCTTTCGAAGTTTCTTTACTTGACTGATATTCATGGACAACTCATTTCCCCATATGCAAAAAGGGTCGAACAGTGGGTCAAAACCTTTGACAGCAGGACCTACATGTGCAAGACCAAATTGTTAAAAACCTAATATTTAAAAACAAGAAGTGGAAAGGTGTGTTATTAACTGCAACATTCCTAATATGTAAAAACAAGGAAACATAGTCATTCAAACTTGTATTGTGCAGGTCTAAGTACACTAGTTATTGGCCCTGTTTGGATCCATGGGTTAGAGTTAGTTTGAGCTAGTTTGGGCTCAAATAGCCCTAAAGTATCCAAACATGAGGGCTAGTTTGATCTAGTTGCGTCTAACCCACCAAACAACTATCCCACCCAAGAGGTGCTAATTAGGGCTAGTTCTCCTAGCGCATTTATTGTCAATCTAACCCTGTCATCCAAACACCTCTTTGGCTAGAGTTAGTTTAGGGTTAGTCATTGTTGAGTATCATTGTTATTTAGAAAACTTAGGATGGCATAGGATTTATTCTACCTTGACCTGTACTCCAAGATGACCATGCACTCCTATATATATATGCCCATGAGGCTCAAGTAATACAATCAACTATTCCACCAATATCTCTCTCTCCCTTTTAACTGTCGAGCTAGAAACTAACTCTAACCTCTAGCTAAGTTAGAGTATCCAAACAGTGCCATTGTTAAATCAAATGGAAAGGCGTGTTAAATACTCCCTCTAGTCCTTTTACTCTGCATATAAGAATTGTCTGAATTCAAACTTCATAAAGTTTGACCTTATTTATATGAAAAAATATCAACATCTACCATGCTAAAGTTATACAATATGAAAATTTAAGTCATGACACATCTACTGATATTGATTTCATATTGTGAATATTGGTATTTTTTCTATAAAGTTGGTCAAACTTTACGAGGCTTGACTTTAGACAAATCTTATATGCGAACTAAAAAGATTCGGAGGGAGTACAACATGCTTAACAGCAACCAAATATAGTCATTCATAGAGCTATTGTTAAAATTGGTATTGATGAAATTGAACTCCACAGTTCATACTAGCACATATAGAACATCACACTGTGAATAGCAGAAATAAACAAGGCATACTATGAACAACCAAAGATGGCAATTGAAACTGGACATATGCTAACTACAAACAACCGAACAACCAAAAACCATAGAAATAAACAAGGCGTAATGCAAACAACCAAATATAGCAATAAATACTGGACAGGTTCTCACTACAAAAGGGATTCGAGAAAACAAATCATGGGATTCCCCCGGTGAAGAGGCACGGCAAAACAAATCATGGGTTTCCTCACTTGTCACAGATCGGCTCCTCCTCGTGGTAGCCGTCGATGAGGTCTGACTTGCTAGCTGAGGATCCCAAGACAGCGTCGCAGAACGTGTCCTTTAGAAATGACAAAAGGGGCTCCATGGCGATGAAGGATGGCAAATTGTTCATAACGAGCCAAAGGAGATCAGTAGCAGGGCCATCGATGAGATCGACGGCTGTCGAACCCGAAGGGTTGGGGGTAGGCAACTTAACCTATGACATAGCCCACGTCAAGCCGTCGCTGTCGACGACCTCGATGTCGTAGCCGGTGTCCGTGACATGCCAGAATACTCTAGCCCGCTGATTGAAAGGCTCCATCCAGGTCCAGTCATCGTCGTCAGCTTCCTCGGCGGCCACCTTACCGACGTTGGGTGAAGAGGCTGCGGTAAAGCTCTTTTTGGCCATTCGCTCCTCGAGCTCCCCGGGAAGCGTAGCCGGGCTTAGGTTGCGATGCTCTAGAGTGGCGGAGGGGGTGGGGATGGGGATCTGTGGGAAAGGGGGCGTTTCGCAGGCATCATCTAAGAAATTCAGGGCGGCGAGGCTATGTATATCGGTGGGTAAACTGCACGGGCAGACCGGCAGATGTTGACGATGGAGGCGGCGCAGCGGCGGCGGTGACCTAGCTAGGTTTCGAGCGAGGGAGGGGTGGTGTGTATTGATGTCTACTACACAACTTGTTCTTGTAGACTCGTGTTGGGCCTCCAAGTGCAAAGTTTTGTAGGACAGTAGCAAATTTCCGTCAAGTGGATGACCTAAGGTTTATCAATCCATGGGAGGTGTAGGATGAAGATGGTCTCTCTCAAGCAACCCTGCAACCAAATAATAAAAAGTCTCTTGTGTCCCCAACACACCAAATACAATGGTAAATTGTATAGGTGCACTAGTTCGGCAAAGAGATGGTGATACAAGTGTAGTAATGATAGTAGATATTGATTTTTGTAATAGTAACAATAAAAAACCAGCAAGGTAGCAAGTAACAAAAGTGAGCACAAACGGAATTGCAATGCTTGAAAATGAGGCCTAGGGTCCGTACTTTTGCTAGTGCAATCTCTCAACAATGCTAATATAATTGGATCACATAACCATCCCTCAACGTGCAATGAAGAATCACTCCAAAGTTCCTATCTAGCGGAGAACATAAGAAGAAATTGTTTGTAGCTATTCTTTCCGATCGATCTATCCAAGAGTTCGTACTAAAATAACACCAAGTTATTCTTTCCGATCAATCTATCAAGAGTTCGTACTAAAATAACACTAAGTTATTCTTTCCGATCGATCTATCAAGAGTTCATACTAAAATAACACCAAAAAAAATACAGATTCATAATACTCAGTCCAACACAAAGAACCTCAAAGAGTGCCCCAAGATTTCTACTAGAGAAACAAAGACGAGAACGTGCATCAACCCCTATGCATAGATTACCCCAATGTCACCTCGGGAATCCGCAAGTTGAGTGCCAAAACACATATCAAGTGAATCAATATGATACCCCATTGTCACCACGGGTATTCATAGCAAGACATACATCAAGTGTTCTCAAATCCATAAAAGTATTCAATCCGATAAGAACGAAATCTCAAAGGGAAAAATAAATTCATCACAACAAGATAGAGAGGGAGAAACACCATATGATCCAACTATATTAACAAAGCCTGCGATACATCAAGATCGTGCCATCTCAAGAACACGAGAGGGAGAGATTAAACACATAGCTACTGGTACAAACCCTCAGCCCCGAGGATGGACTACTCCCTCCTCATCATGGAGACCATAGGGATGATGAAGATGGCCTTCGATGATGATTTCCCCCTCCGGCAGGGTGCCGGAACGGGCTCCCGATTGGTTTTTCGTGGCTACAGAGGCTTGCAGCAGCAGAACTTCTGATCTAGGGTTATTTCTGATGGTTTCTCTATTTATAGGATTTTTCAGCGTTGAAATCATGCGAAGATGGGCCTCGAGGTGAGCATAACCCACCAGGGCAAGCCAGGCCCCTCTGGCGCGCCCCTATGGGTTGTGCCCACCTCGCGAGTCTTCTGGCCCTCCCACGAAGCTTCTAGTGCCTCTTTTGTTCCAAAAAAAATCATCAAAAAGTTTTGTTGCATTTGGAGAACTTTTATTTCTGCACAAAAAACAACACCACGGTAGTTCTGCTGAAAACAGCGTCAGTCCGGGTTAGTTCCATCCAAATCATACCAAAACCATATAAAATTGTCGTAAACATGGAATGAATACTTCATAAATTATAGATACGTTGGAGACATATCAGCATCCCCAAGCTTAATTCCTACTCATCCTCGAGTAGGTAAATGATAAAAGAAATAATTTATGAAGTGTGAATGCTAGCATAGTGCATAAATTTGACCAATGATAATTTCAATGACTTTTCCTAGCATCATAACAATAACTCTTTCTCATAAAACTCATCATGATAAAGTACCAATTGAAAGCGGAATTTTTTGTGTTGAATGCTACCTATCATATTCATCATATACTCTTTCTTTTGTAGCATGGATATTTGGACTTGAATGATTCAAAGCAATAGTCTATAATTTGACATGAAGACATCAATACTCAAGCACACTAACAAGTAACCATGTCTTTCAAAATATCAACGCTAAAGAAAGCTATCCCTAGCCCATTATGCTCAATCACTGATCCATTCATGAAACACACTCAAATATTAGCTACATCCAATGCACAAGTATGACAATAGTGCTCCCTAGTTGGTGCTTTATAAGAGAAGATGGAGACTCACATAAAAATTGCATAAAGTAAATAGATAGAACCTTCGCAGAGGGAAGCAGAGATTTGTAGAGGTGCCAGAGCTCAAAGCTTAAATTGAGAGATAAAATATTTTGAGAGGCATAGTTTTCCCGTCAACGAAAACGACCGAGAATTCCCAACACTTTCCATGCTAGATACATCATAGGCGGTTCCCAAACAGAAAATAAAGTTTATTTTTCTCCATCATTCTTTCACAATTCATGGCTAGTCGTATCCACGGGTGCCTTCCATACCAACACTTTCGAAGGAATTTATTATTGAACATCATAAATAATTTTTTTTGCATTTCGGGACTGGGCATCCCTATTACCTTTGCCACACTCTCATGCAATGACAAGTGGATAAACACTCATCTTGAGAATAACGCATCTAGCATGGAAAATATTGGCCACCCCCTGCCGCTTCATGAGCGGTATGGGCACATAAAAAGGAATTTTATTTTGAAAATTAGAGTTGGCACATACAAATTTACTTGGAATGGCACGAAAATACCGCATATAGGTAGGTATGGTGGACTCATGTGGCAGAACTGGGTTTAAGGATTTTGGATGCACAAGTAGTATTCCCACTTAGTACAAATGGAGGCTAGCAAATAGATTGAGAAGCGACCAACCAAGAAACGAAAACGATCATAAACAAGCATTAAACATAACTAACACCGAATAATGCACCACAAGTAGGATGTAACTTCATTGCATAACTATTGACTTTCGTTCTTGCATAGGGAATCACAAACCTTGACACCAATATTCTTACTAAAGCACAATTACTCACCAACACGACTCACATATTACTATCTCCATATCTCAAAACTATTGCAAGGAATCAAACTTATCATATCCAATTATCTACATGAAAGTTTTTATTATATCCTTCTTGGATATTCATCACTTTGGTACCAATTTCATAGCTTGTGCAAATTGTCAGCACTACTATCAACTCTCAAAATAATATAAGTGAAGCATGAGAGTGTTCGACAAACTACTCCAAAAAGATATAAGTGAAGATCAAATGAGTAGTTAAGTAAATAGGTAGCTATGTGAGGACTCTCTCTCATTTAAATTTTTTCAGATCTAAGTATTTTATTAAAATAGCAAGCAAAACAAAATAAAATTAAATTCTAAGAATAGCACACATCATGTGAAGAAGCAAAAACTTAGGCTCAACCGAGGCCAACCGATAATTGTTGACGAAGAAAGGTGGGATGCCTACCGGGCCATCCCCAAGCTTAGATGCTTGAGACTTCTTGAAATACTATCTTGGGATGCCTTGGGCATCCCCAAGCTTGAGTTTTTGTGTCTCCTTAATTCCTTTTATATCCCGGTTTCCCTAATTCTTAAAAACTTCATCCACACAAAACTCAACAAGAACTCATGAGATAAGTTAGTATAAATCAATGCAATAACCTTATCATTCTCTACTGTAGCAAATCACTAAAATTATTATTTAACATTGCATACTAAATGCCTCTGCATATTTAATAGTCCTATCCTCAAATAGAATCATTAAACAAGCAAACATATGCAAACAATGCAAACATAACAGCAATCTGTCTAAACAGGACAGTATGTAAAGAGTGCAATTGTACTCATACTTCCCTAACTCCAAAAATTCTGAACATTTACCACACTGTATAAAATTTATCATAACTTATTGTGCAAAAAACTTCAACATTTTATCACGTTCTTACCTTTCTCAAGAATACACGCACTAGCGTGCAACTTTCTGTTTTCAAACAGCCATATATAGACTTGCAAAATAAGAATAGCAAAGGCTATACTTGCCATTTTTATTGAAATAAAAGATACAAAAAATTATTATAAATAACATCAAGCAAATCCTAATAAAATAAAATGATGCTCCAAGCAAAACACATATCATGTGACGAATAAAAATATAGCCCCAAGTAAGGTTACCGATAATGTTGGAGATGAAAGAGGGGATGCCTTCCGGGGCATCCCCAAGCTTAGTTGCTTGGGTCTTCCTTGAATATTACCTTGGGGTGCCTTGGGCATCCCCAAGCTTAGGGTCTTGTCACTCCTTATTCTTCTCATATCGATATCTCACCCAAAACTTGAAAACTTCAATCACACAAAACTTAACAGAACTTCGTGAGATGGGTTAGTATGATAAAGACAAATCATTCACTTTGGTACTGTCAAGATAAGATTCATAATTGTTTCCACATAATTCCTACCGTACCCTACAATTTCGATAACTTATATTGACCAATATAAGACATCGAAACTATAAAACAAACAAACTATGCATTGAAAACAGAATCTGTCAAAACAGAACAGTACGTAAAGATCTGAATTATGGTAATACTTATGTAACTCAATTTTTTTTTAAAATTAGTAAAACGTAGAAAATTTGTATACTCATAAACTGTAAAAAATTCAGAATTTTTCAACCCTCCAGTGATTTTTAACAATTCTGTTACTGGGGGCAAAAGTTTCTGTTTTTGCACAGAATCAAGTCAACTATCATCCACACTATCCCAAAGGCTTTACTTGGCACTTTATTGAAACAAAAGCTAAAAAACATGATTAATAAAGTATATTAATTATGTTAACACACAAAAACATTAGGGGTAAATGTTGGGTTGTCTCCCAACAAGCGCTTTTCTTTAATGCCTTTTTAGCTAGGCATGATGATTTCAATGATGTTCACGTAAAAGATAAGAATTAAAACACAAAGAGAGCATAATGAAGCATATGACTAGCACATTTAAGTCTAACCCACTTCCTATGAATAGGGATTTTGTGATAAAACAACTTATGGGAACAAGAATCAACTAGCATAGGAAGGCAAAACAAGCAAAAGTTCAAGACTTTCAACATAAAGAAAGGAAACTTGATATTATTGAGATATGTAAAAGCATATGTTCCTCTCTCATAATAATTTTCAGTAGCATCATGAACGAATTCAACAATATAGCTATCATCTAAAGCATTCTTTTCATGATCCACATGCATAAAAAATTTATTACTCTCCATATAAGCAAAAAAAAATTCTCATTGATAGTAGTGGGAGCAAACTCAACAAAATAACTATCATGAGATTGAAAATTAAAATCATGATGAAAGTTTCATGGTTATCATTATTCAATATAGCATACATGTCATCACCATAATCATCATAAATAGGAGGCATGCTTTCATCATAGTAAATATTCTCATCAAAACTTGGGGGATTAAAAATATCATCTTCATCAAACATAGCATCCCCAAGCTTATGGCCTTTCATATCATTAGCATCATCGATATTCAAAGAATTCATACTAACAACATTCAAAGATTTTTTGTCAAACATTTAATAGAATTCTTCCTCTATCAATTGAGCACAATTTTCCTTTCCATCATTTTCACGAAAGGCATTATAAAGATGAACAATATGATGCAACCTCAATTCCATTTTTTTGTTGTTTTATTTTACAAACCAAACTAGTGATAAAACAAGAAACTAAAAGATTCGATTGCAAGATCTAAAGACATACCTTCAAGCACTCACCTCCGTGGCAACTGCGCCAGAAAAGAGCTTGATGTCTACGACACAACTTGTTCTTATAGACTCGTGTTGGGCCTCCAAGCACAGAGTTTTGTAGGACAGTAGCAAATTTCCCTCAAGTGGATGACCTAAGGTTTATCAATCTGTGGGAGCTGTAGGATGAAGATGGTCTCTCTCAAGCAACCCTGCAACCAAAAAATAAAAAGTCTCTTGTGTCCCCAACACACCAAATACAATGGTAAATTGTATAGGTGCACTAGTTCGGCGAAGAGATGGTGATACAAGTGTAGTAATGATAGTAGATATTGATTTTTGTAATAGTAACAATAAAAAACCAGCAAGGTAGCAAGTAACAAAAGTGAGCACAAACGGTATTGCAATGCTTGAAAATGAGGCCTAGGGTCCCTACTTTCGCTAGTGCAATCTCTCAACAATGCTAATATAATTGGATCACATAACCATCCCTCAACGTGCGATGAAGAATCACTCCAATGTTCCTATCTAGCGGAGAACATAAGAAGAAATTGTTTGTAGCTATTCTTTCCGATCGATCTATCCAAGAGTTTGTACTAAAATGACACCAAGTTATTCTTTCCGATCGATCTATCGAGAGTTCGTACTAAAATAACACTAAGTTATTCTTTCCGATCGATCTATCAAGAGTTCATACTAAAATAACACCAAAACAAATTCAGATTCATAATGCTCAATCCAACACAAAGAACCTCAAAGAGTGCCCCAAGATTTCTACCGGAGAAACAAATATGAGAACGTGCATCAACCCCTATGCATAGATTAGCCTAATGTCACCTCGGGAATCCGCAAGTTGCACTACAAAAAAAAGACACATCCATGACATTTCGGCCCAAACATTTTTTTTCTGTCATGCTTATGACACTTCTATGACGATAATTGTGACAAAACCACGTATCATCATAGATGTGGTGGGCTCCTACTTCTATGACAAAAAATCATGATGGAAAATGGGCTTTTCATCCTGGGCGGGCCGGGGAGGCACCTGCATGACATTCTTTGGGCCGTCCATGACGGAAAAATCGTTGTAGAAGCGAGGGCGAGGAAAATATCGGGGAGTTCCCGGTTACGATGGGTGGTCGGGGCCGAGCGATGCACGAAGGTTTGCGTGTTTCTCTCATACACATACACATGTGTGTGCGAGGCATTGGGCTCTAACTGAACCTGAGCAAGGCATTCGCTTACTGAACCCGAGAGATTGCACTAGCTACGTTACTGAACCCGAGCGATCGATCCCTTGGCTGTTAACTGAACCCGAGCGATTCCTTCGCTACTACTGCTAACTGAAGCCGATCGAACCAGCTGCCTCTTGATGAAGAGTGACCGTTGTTGGGGGTTGGATGAATAGTTCCTGGTGGGGGTTGGATGAACAGGACCCCGTGGTAGTAGAGGCCGTTGCCACTGGATGAACAGGACCCCGATCGAGGAGGCCGCCACACACCCGAGCCGGTTGGGGGTGGATGAACAAGACCTCGTGGAGGGCTAGTTGAACAGTAGCCGGTGGAGGCTGGATGAACAGTAGCTCGTGGATGAACAATAGCTGGTGGAGGCTGGAGAAAGTTGAAGGCGGATGAACAGTAGCAGGTTGAGGCTGGAGGAAGTCAACGGTGGATGAACAGTATCCCGTGGAGGCTGGAGTGAGGCAGTAGACGGTGGATGAACAGTAGCTCGTGGAGTCCCATTTTGTGGTACGCCACACCTCTCCCGATGAACAGGAACCTGTTTCGACTGTAGGCGCTCCAACACAAGTCTGTTTCCTCCGTTTTGCGGTACGCCAGACCCCTCCCAATGAACAGGATCCCGTTTCGACCGTAGTCAATCGAACAGAAGGCCGTTTCCTCCATACTGCGGTACGCCAGACCCCGTTTCGGCTGTTTCGTCCAAGCCGGTTGGATCCCGTTGAACACGACGTATTCCGACCCAGTCTGTTGCCTCCCGATGAACATGATGTTGTTTCTCTATTCTGACCCAGCCGGTTGGCTACCGATAAACAGGACGCCATTGCTGCTGTCCGTTGCCTCTCCATGTACACGAGTCCTGGCCGTACATATGCGCGAGTAGGCATTCGAGACCCCGCCGGTATGTATGTACGTGGCCTTTTTTTGGCATCTGGTTGTACGTACGTGTACATGGTTTTGACTGGACTGCCTGAACTGCTACGTCGGGGGCTCTACTACTACACGTGCCGCTGCTTGCTCGGCCACGGTTCATCGTTGCAGAGAGACCGATCGACCAGTATGTACGTACACGTTCGCGACCAGACAGACAACCCTACGTACGGTTCGACCGGGTGGGTCCCAGCTGTCAGGAAGGATAAAAAGGCACTTCCTTGCGTACGAAGATATAATTGGTGGGTCCCAGCTGTCAGGGAGGAAACATTTTTTTTGCAAAATACAGAGGCCCTTCTGGTGGGTCCCCGCTGTCAGGTGGAGGAATAATTATTTTACGCGTAATAAGGAGGGACTTCCTTGCTGCGGCCATGGACCCAGCTGTCAGCCTCTCCACGTACAGTCCTCTTCGGATGGAAGTCGTTCCTTGACCACGTTGACCACGCCGCTCCGAGAGCACCAAGGCGGTGGACGACGGCGAGGCCTAGGAAGGGGACGACGCGGAGCCGGGGAAGATGCGGCAGTGGATGCCCACGCGGAGGGGAGTACGAGGGTTGACTGGTTTGGCTGCGTTGTGAGGCTGTCGTCGCCGCAGAATAACAGGGGTTGTGGGTGAGTAGAGGGATGGCTTGGCTAGCAGTTGGAGTAGTAGGGGGTGTAGGATCGAAAGTAGGTCTAGAGGGGAGTGATTAGACTAGTTGACCAAATAAAAATCTAACCTTTTCCTAATTTTAATTGTGGGCAGATTTTAGCAAGTAACACAAGTCAAGCAATCAACCAACACATGCAATTCTAAGAGTGTAGCAGCGGAAAGTAAAACATTGCATATGAAGGTAAAGGGAAGGGTTTGGAGAGAGCAAACGCAATGATGACACGGAGATTTTTGGCGTGGTTCCGATAGGTGGTGCTATCGTACATCCACGTTGATGGAGACTTCAACCCACGAAGGGTAACGGTTGCGCGAGTCCACGGAGGGCTCCACCCATGAAGGGTCCACGAAGAAGCAACCTTGTCTATCCCACCATGTCCATCGCCCACGAAGGACTTGCCTCACTCGAGTAGATCTTCATGAAGTAGGCGATCTCCTTGCCCTTACAAACTTCTTGGTTCAACTCCACAATCTTGTCGGAGGCTCCCAAGCGACACCTAACCAATCTAGGAGACACCACTCTCCAAAAGGTAATAGATGTTGTGTTGATGATGAACTCCTTGCTCTTGTTCTTCAAATGATAGTCTCCCCAACACTCAACTCTCTCTCACAGATTTGGATATGGTGGAATGATGATTTGAGTGGAAATCAACTTTGGGAAGGCTAGAAATCAAGATTCTTGTGGTTGGATTGGAATATCTTGATCTCAACACATGAGTAGGTGGTTCTCTCTCAGAAAATGTAGGCTGGAAGTGTAGGCACATTCTGATGGCTCTCTCACATATGAAGAAGGGGGTGGAGGGGTATATATAGCCTCCACACAAAATCCAACCGTTACACACATTTGACCCAACTCGGTCAGACCAAATAGAAGAACTCGGCGAGACCGATTCAGTTCAAAATGAGAATGTTAGGAATCTCGGTGGGACCGATGTGCTAGGGTTAGGGCAAAACTTCATCTCCGTGGAGCCGATTGCTTGAACTCGGTGAGACCGATTTCAGCAAAGAGCAAACAGAGAGTTGGTCAAGCAAGCTCGGTGTGACCGATCGCTCATTTTGGTGAGACCGAAATGTTACAAAGGGAAACAGAGAGTTTGCAGGGCCATCTCGGTGAGACCGAGATCCGTAGTGACCGAAGTGTTAGGGTTTCCGGCAGTGGCTATGTCAAATGAACTCGGTGCCGCCGGATAGAAGATTTCGGTGGGGCCGAGTTTGACTTTGGGTTTTGGACATTTTTGGAAATGAGAAAGTGGTTGAGGGCTTTGGAGCAATATCACTAAGCATTTTGAGCAAGTAGACCATTAAGCAACACCTCATCCCCTTTTAATAGTATTGGCTTTCCTATGGACTCAATGTGATCTTGGATCACTAAAATATAAATGAAGAGTCCTGAGCTTTTGCCAATATGTGTCCTTAGCATTTTGAGGTCCACATCTCTAGTCAATGCCATGCCATTCATTGAACTTTGTGAAATATTAAACTTGAATGAATATTAGTTCAATGAGCTATATGTTGTTATGAATTACCAAAACCACCCGGGGATTAGTTGCACTTTCAGGGGGACGGTGAGGTCTGGGCGGCAGCACAGCCGACCATGGGAGGCAGGAGCAGGCGGCACGGCCTGCGATGGTTTGGGCGGCTGGAGCAAGAAGACCAGAGGTTGAAGAAGCACGAGGGCCGTTGGATGGACATCGTATGGTCACCGCAGCTAGAATCATTTATATTGACTAAGTTGAAAAACCCTATGTCCGCGTCAACTTAGTAGGCCCACAAGTCAGCCTCCAAATATGGTGGGTCCCTCCTAGCAGCGGGGGCCCACAAGTCAGCGGCTAGGCAAGTTGCTGGGAGTGCTCCTACTCCCCTCATCATAGCTACCAGAGGGACTAGTGCCCTCACTGAGATTGAGCTGCTTTTCAGACTTGTTATGACTATCACTGGCCTCTGACATAGCTGCAACTGTCCCTATGAATAGTAGGGTGTGGATAGAGTAGATGATCATCACAAAGTACAACTTGTTTTTGCAAAAAATTGAGTCAAAAACTTAACTATAGTTTTCTGCAGAAAGCATTTCGGAGCTACCGATTTGACAAACTCGGTGACACCGAAGCAGTAACAGAGTCTAAACATGCAGTTTCGGTTAGACCGAAATGCAGTTCGGTGACTCTGAGATGCTAGGGTTTCATAGAGAAAGTGATTTCGTCTCACCAATCAGTACACTTCGGTCAGACCGAGTTGTACTTGTGCAATGGCCAGGGCCAATCGGTGTGACCGAAATCCTCATATCGATCGGTTCGAGATGGGTTCGGCAGAAACCTAACCCTTAGTTTTTGCATCAAATCTATTCTAAGGAATTTGTTTGCTGGATAGATTGATCTCATACGTGGGAAGAACAAAGGCATTATACTTTGTGCAAGAATCAGAGCAATGGAAAGCACAAAGGGTCAAATCCGTACCCTAACTTGGTGACGGATTGCTACGGCGGCAACGGCGGTGAAGAATCCCGTTGACGGCGGCGAAAACCAACGGCAGAGGATCACTCGCAAAGACGGCGATGATCCGGAGACCAAGGGGGTGGCAGTGCTGGGACACGAGCTCGTGCAGTTTGAAGTAATTTTCAATCGTACGGGTACGCGAGATATAAATACCCAGGCGCTATCGGTGGCACCGAGTGGAACGTCTCGGTGGCACCGAGATGCAAAACTGCTAGAAGTTGCTGCAACTCGGTGTGACCGAATCGTTCTAATCGGTGGCACTGAGATGAAAACCTAGATCAACTTACTGATTTCGGTGAGACCGAGTTGGATAAGTTGGTCTGACCGAAAATCATTAAGAGGTTTTGGAAGTTAAGCCCTTGACGGATCAGTGGCTTCGAGTGCTCCTCACCCGAAGGGTCCGAAAGTGACTTGTTCAAACTTTGTGATGTAGCATGAATAGAGTTTGAGACGAGAAAAATCATAGATAGCTAGAGGGAGTACTTAGGCATTCCTGTCCATCCATTTGGCAAAAGAAAACCAAACAATCAAAACTACAAATGGATGTCCTTGAATGGAGAAAATTATGCAACCAACATGCTCACACAATAAGATAGCAAATAAAACATGTGGCAAAGCATGCAGATACACTCTAGCATCTATCAAGCAATTGGCGATGACTAGGTCATCTATATATGAGTATATTGACTTAGGAGTCAAATGAGAACATTTGATCATAGGTCATACTCATCGTTTAAGCACACGTGGGGTTACCACTTTTACATAAAGCATTGTTGTGTTCACATCATTAGAGTTGCTTTGGCTCAATTCTTAGAGTAAAGCTCCCCCTAGATGTGATATCCCCCCTAAGAGGGATGAACTAACCTTGGGTTTTGTCGATGATGACTTCATGTAGATGTTGAAGATGTGGATGCTCAATGTTGATGTAGATCTTTTGGAGCAATCCATTGGAATGTTGCACTTTCAATACCTACATGGGTTAGTCCCACAAGGAACATACAAGGATATCCATAGACATATAGTGAAATACATATATGATGATGTCCATGAAAGCATTAGGTTACCTTGTCCCTTGTCTTACCAACAAGAGGGTTTGTGACTCCATGAACTAGTGCAAGATATGAAAGTTGATTGCACTTGTCCTTGCCAAAATGAATATGAGTGAAGTATGTTGGTGGAGTCACCCTCAAGAACTCTCTAGTTCTTCTTCTTTGGAATCCACATCAACTTGATGGGAATCCTTGGAGTTGTAGTCGTACTTGATGAAGTAGAACTTGATGTAGTCTTGGGAACCCACTTGACCATGGCCTTAGGAGCTTCTTCAAATGAATCAATCTCTTCTTGAAGCTTGTCCTTGCCTTTTAGCTTGTGGTCTTGTGGTGGAAGATCATCTTGAGCTTGTGTTCCCTTGAAAGAAATGGGGTCATACTTCTCTTGTTGAGGAACAAACTTCGTCTTGGGATATTGATCTTCTTCCCACTCAACTCCATTGGCATTGAACTTTCGTTCAAAACCAACACCTTGATTCTTCCAGTGCCTTCCTTGCTTGCGTACAATTTCCTCAAATTGCTTACTTCCCGCAAGGCTCTTGCAAACACCTTTCTCTATAATTCCCTTCAATAAGCTATTTTCTTGCTCAAGTGTAACTTGGCTAAGAGAATCATTAATGGAATCAAGAAAACTACTAGAAGCAACAATATTGGATTTAACATGATTATTGTTACTACTAGAGGAAGAATCCTTCTTGTTCTTATTGCTAGATTTTACTTGTGGCATATAAGTAGACAAGAGTAAACGCTTGGTAATGTAAGAAGAACTCTTCTTTCGAAGATCATCATTGATTGCTTTTAGGAACCCATGCACTTGCTCTAAATTTAGCTTCTCAAAGCGTAGCTTCTCATGAGTCCGTAGGAGCTCTCTATGATCTTCTAGAGTTGTTTCATGAGCTAACTTAAGAGTGTTTAGTTCTTTAGTTAGATGCTCAATCTCCTTCTTATCATTGTCATTCATTTCATCTTGATTAACATGATTAATAGCAATTTCATCATAGTTTTCATCACTAGTGTTGTCAACAAGTAAATCATCATCACCTAGCAAATCATCTTCATCACTATTGAAATCAACATACTCGGGGTGTGATACCTTAGGGCCTTTGGCCATGAAGCATCATCCAATTCCTTCATTTGGTGAGTTAAATATGTCGTAGGAGTTGGATGACACAAGTGCAAGTCCGGCAACACCTTCATCTTGAGTATATTCGGAGTCGGAGTGATAGCTTCTCTCGGAGTAGTTGTTGGAGTCTGAACCGGATACCCATTCACCAACGTGAGCTTGATGTCTTCGTCTTGTGTAGCTCTTTGATGACTTGTCCTTCCTTTCCGAATCCTTGCTTCTGCGAGAGGGTCTTCGTTCATAACGATCATCTCTACTCCTTCTCTCTCTTGGAGGTGATTCATCTCTTTTACTTCTCCTCTTTGGTGAATCTTCTCTTTTCTTGTAAGGAGCCGTGCACTCATTGGAGTAGTGTCCGGGTCTCCCACAATTGTAGCAATTACGATCACGACTAGAAGATCTTTTGTCATTGTAGGATCTTGACTTGGAGCTTCTCTCTTTGCTTCTATTCTTGTAGAACTTGTTGAAGTTCTTCACCATTAAGCTCAATTCTTCATTGAAGACTTGTTTCTCACTTGATGTTGTAGGAGCATCACTTGAAGCTTTGTAGACACCACTAGACTTGTTGTGGAGCTCTTCCTTATCCTTGAGCGACATCTCATGAGCAACAATTCTACCAATGACTTCCGTGGGCTTGAGATCTTTGTAGTTGGGAATCATTTGGATCAAGGTGCACATGGTATCATATTTTCCATCCAAGGCTATTAGGATCTTCTTGATGATGAATTTGTCGGTCATCTCTTCGCTTACTAAGCCGGCAATCTCATTTGTGATGAGAGCAAGCCTAGAGTACATCTCAGCAAATCCTTCACCATCCATCATCTTGAACTTGTCAAGTTAACTTTGAAGCACATCCAGTTTGGATTCCTTGACGGACTCGGTACCTTCGTGCATATCAACCAAAGTATCCCAAATTTCCTTTGCATTCTCAAGGCGGCTGATATTGTTGAATTCTTCAGGGCACAATCCGTTGAAGAGAATATCGCAAGCTTGAGCATTGTATTACAACATCTTCATTTCTTTCGCGGACGCTTCACGATCCGGTTCTTTTCCATCCTCGAAGAAATCACCTTGCAAGCCAATGTGCACAATAGCCCAAACAACGGGGTTTTGACCAAGAATGTGCATTTTCATCTTATGCTTCCAACTACGGTGGCAATTTCCCTCGCTAGACGCCATACTCTCCTTGGTTGTGAAACCAAGGCTATGATCACCAAAGCTATGGAAATCAAGGCAAATGGAGACCAAAGCTCTGATACCACTTGTAGGATCGAAAGTAGGTCTAGAGGGGGGTGATTAGACTACTTGACCAAATAAAAATCTAACATTTTCCCAATTTTAGTTATGGGCGGATCTTAGCAATTAACACAAGTCAAGCAATCAACCAACACATGCAATTCTAAGAGTGTAGAAGCGGAAAGTAAAACATTGCATATGAAGGTAAAGGGAAGGGTTTAGAGAGAGCAAACGCAATGATGACACAAAGATTTTTGGCGTGGTTCCGATAGGTGGTGCTATCGTACATCCATGTTGATGGAGACTTCAACCCACGAAGGGTAATGGTTGCGCGAGTCCACGGAGGGCTCCACCCATGAAGGGTCCACGAAGAAGCAACCTTGTCTATCCCACCATGGCCATCGCCCACGAAGGACTTGCCTCACTCGGGTGGATCTTCACGAAGTAGGCGATCTCCTTTCCCTTACAAACTTCTTGGTTCAACTCCACAATCTTGTCGGAGGCTCCCAAGCGATACCTAACCAATCTAGGAGACACCACTCTCCAAAAGGTAATAGATGTGTTCATGATGAACTCCTTGCTCTTGTGCTTCAAATGATAGTCTCCCCAACACTCAACTTTCTCTCACAGATTTGGATATGGTGGAAAGATGATTTGAGTGGAAAGCAACTTGGGGAAGGCTAGAAATCAAGATTCTTGTGGTTGGATTGGAATATCGATCTCAACACATGAGTAGGTGGTTCTCTCTCAGAAAATGTACGCTGGAAGTGTAGGCACGTTCTGATGGCTCTCTCACATATGGAGAAGGGGGTGGAGGGGTATATATAGCCTCCACACAAAATCCAACCGTTACACACATTTGACCCAACTCGGTCAGACCGAATAGAAAAACTCGGTGAAACCGATTCAGTTCAAAATGTGAACGTTAGGAATCTCGGTGGGACCAACTAGAACAACTCGGTGGGACCAATGTGCTAGGGCTAGGGCAAAACCTCATCTCGGTGAAGCCGATTGCTTAAACTCGGTGAGACCGATTTCAGCAAAGAGCAAACAGAGAGTTGGTCAAGCAAGCTTGGTGTGACCGATCACTCATTTCGGTGAGACCAAAATGTTACAAAGGGAAACAGAGAGTTTGCAGGGCCATCTCGGTGAGACCGTGATCCGTATCGGTGTGACCGAAGTGTTAGGGTTCCTGGCAGTGGCTATGTCAAATGAACTCGGTGGCGCCGGATAGAAGATTTCGGTGGGACCGAGTTTGACTTTGGGTTTTGGACATATTTGGAAATGAGAAAGTGGTTGAGGGCTTTGGAGAAATATCACTAAGCATTTTGAGCAAGTAGACCATTAAGCAACACCTCATCCCCTTTTAACAGTATTGGCTTTCCTATGGACTCAATGTGATCTTGGATCACTAAAATATAAATGAAGAGTCTTGAGCTTTTGCTAATATGTGTCCTTAGCATTTTGAGGGGTCCACATCTCTAGTCCATGCCATGCCATTCATTGAACTTTCTGAAATATTAAACTTGAATGGATATTAGTTCAATGAGCTATATGTTGTTATGAATTACCAAAACCACCCGGGGATTAGTTGCACTTTCAGGGGGCGGTGAGGCCTCGGCGGCAGCACAGCCGGCCATGGGAGGCAGGAGTAGGCGGCACGACCTGTGATGGTTTGGGCGGCTGGAGCAAGAAGACTAGAGGTTGAAGAAGCACGACGGCCGTTGGATGGACTTCGTACGGTCACCGCAGCTAGAATCATTTATATTGACTAAGTTGACAAAACCCTGCGTCCGCATCAACTTAGTAGGCCCACAAGTAAGCCTCCAAATATGGTGGGTCCCACCTAGCAGCGGGGGTATTCATTTTTTTAGCATAATAAGGAGGCACTTCCTTGCGTGCGAAGATATAGCTGGTGGGTCCGAGCTATTAGCGGGGGGAATGTTTTTTTTTCACGAAATACAGAGGCCCTTCTGGTGGGTCCCCGCTGTCAGGTGGAGGAATCATTATTTTGCGCGTAATAAGGAGCCACTTCCTACTTGCAAAAAAGGAGGCACTTCCTTGCGTGCGGCTGTGGACCCAGCTGTCAGCCTCTCCACATACAGTCCTCTTCTGATGGATGTCATTCGTTGACCACGCCGTGTCGAGAGCACCAAGGCGATGGACGATGGCGAGGCCAAGTAAGGGAACGACCTGGAGCCGAGGAAGACTCGGCAGTTGTTTCCCACGCGGAGTGGGTACGAGGGTTTACTGGTTCGGCTGTAGTGTGAGGCTGTCGTCGCCGGAGAATAACAAGAGGTGTGGGTGAGTAGAGGGATGGCAGGCTAGGGATGCGAGTAGGGTGGGGCCGTGAGGCCTGCCCGGCAGCACAGCCGACCACTGGAGGCGGGAGCAGGCGGTTCCGCCGGGACTGGTTTGGGCGGCTGGAGCAGGAAGATCAGAGACTGAAGAAGCACGATTGCCGTTGGATTGACATCTAATGGTCTGACGCTGGTAGAGTTGATTGTTGACTAAGTTTCTTTTTTTTGAGAAACCTTGTGTACGCATGAACTTAGTAGGCCCACAAGTCAGCCACCAAATCTGTGGCAGACAACATAGAGTCCATTTGCTATTTTTTCATAATTTGTAGCCCATTGGCTAATTCTTAAGGAATTTATTACAACCCATTGAGTTGGTTTTAGGGAAAACCAGTGGTAAAAAAATCAGCACTGGGAGGAAAAAAATAAAGATGTAAAGATGAAAAGGGAACTTTATGTATTTTCAATATAATAATACATGTATATGAACTAGTAAAACTATAGGTAGAGATTAGAAAACAGAAGTAGGACATGGCGTTTCAAGAGGAAAATAGAACTAGGCTATGTGTTTTCTTTAGTAAAAAAAACTGCCTGCGGATGTTCTAAGAGAAAATATAACTAAGGCTGGCGGGCTAGAGGCCAGTTGATACCTGCTGGATCTTTGTGCCCCCATTGTCATCATGGGCTGGGCCTGTTAAAAACAAAACCAAGCCAGGGCATTCTATAGCCCAGTTGAAACTTGCTCGACCTAAAAAAACAATATACCTGCTGGATCCCTGTTATCAGTCTGTACTTGCAGAATTCTCTCATTTATTGACTACGTTGAAAATTTCATGGGTGTCTCAGATATCAACATTATTTTTCCATCGTGATAATAAGTGCATGCACTTGCTTGCGTACGGCCATGGACCTGCTGGTTCCGTAAGGTTAGGCTCTCTATGTACAGCCGTCTTGTGGTTCCACAGACGAATTTCATGCAAATCGAATGGTTTTCAGTGAAACCGGACTAAATTCATTGCATTTTACATATTTCTTTTTATATGGAATATTTTACATATTTGAACTAATAATAACCGACTAGGCCTTTTTTTAGTCCATGGAAGGTGCTTCACGCGATCGAGGTCACGACACTTAACTGTTCTGGAAGGCCCAAATCCATTGCTCCTCTCTTTTAACAATTTGCAGCTGGGCTTGGCATGCCACAACCCAGTTCCGACGTGCTGCGTCCAACTATCAGCCTGTGAAACCAGATGGATCTCGTGCGTACTTCGAAGATGTAAAATTTTTGGAGAACTGGGAATTCGAACGGCATGTGCTTATGCTAACCATCAAATAAAAATCAGGTGCCTGAAAATTCATTTCGAAACAAATGATTCAGCTTTATATCCACGTCGACCCTCGACATGATGGTTGGAAGCAAATGCAAGTTCATACCAAAAGATCCTTAACAACAATACCAACTTGCAGACGACCAGGTAGTACAAGTATACCAATACCAAACTAACTTATAATCTTTTTATTCATGTCCCGAGTGTTGGTCTGGTAGAAAATCTTGCAAACGACCAGCTCCCGCTCCTTCTCTTGCTCCAGGTCCCCGAGGTGGTACTGGTGCTTCACCCAGTTGGTCCTCTACTGGTCGAAGTTCTTGTTGGTGTACAACACCAGAACCTTTTTGCTACCCATCTGCCGGCCGTTGACCATCACCGGCAAGGTATTGCCGATCTTGTCCCACATCGCGTGCATGCCGCACTATGACTATATCTTGCGACGCATCCGCGTGCCCCTTTTGAACGCCCTGGAGTTGCACTAGAAGAAATGCTTGCTTAGGCCACTCAGTGTGATACTTGCAGTATTGGCGAATACAAGTTTTAGGGTACGTAGTTGGCATTTTCATAACATCTTTGGCATGTTGCAGTCACTTGCTTCACTTTTTATTAACTATCAAATTGTAATTGCTTCACTAGGTCTACGTCTAAAAAGAAAAATAGAGGTATAAACAAAGGAATATGTTTGTGCAAGTAGATGGTCGATTGGTGTCTCACCTGGAAGTTTCTCGGGATGGGTGTAGCATATGCCGTGCTCGGTGTCGATGGTAGGTATGAACAAATCGATGAGAGGGTGTGATCTCGCGCTGTCAGCACTCACTTTGGCCTCAAGGTGCTCGATCAGCTCCTGATCTATGGGATCGAACTTGATGCCAGCCAGCAGTACCGGCCAATCCTTCTTGGACTTGCATCGGTTAATTCTAGTTAAATGGTACTCAATGTATGATCAATCAAATGTTTTAAGTAAATGATGAAAGATTTCGACAGATAAGTGGTACTCCAAATCTGAAGGCCACAATACACGAACAAACTGGGGTCTCGGCTTCATTACTACATGCAGCCTCTAAAGACTTGAAACCCCCCATAAAGATCGAAATCATCATACAGGGCGACGGGACGAATACGCACAGGAGCGGCCTCGCTGGTTCCTTCCTTCATCCGGCTAGCTTGAAGAGCATCCTTATTGAGATCAATTTTTTCAGCGTCTTCCTTTTGAGTACTTGCAATGAAGTATAGTAGCTCCAGTAGCTCATTGCTCATCGTACTAAATGGATCGGAACAAGGCGGCGGCTGGGAGGCGGAGAGACCGGGAGATAATGGGAGAGTGATTTTGTAGAGATTGGGAGAGTGTTGTTGTACTACGAGAGGGGTGAGGCTCACTTTGTTGAACCGAAGACGCCGCCGAGACTCTTGTGTCACCTCACGTGCAGCATGTTGTCACGTCAATTCAATGTGAGGACATGATGAATAATTTGACCGACATATACTAGTACTACTGTACTACTTACTAGTCGTATTTAGTGTCACATTTTAACCATAGGTTTAACTAACAAAATGTCAATGCATGTCACCGAAAATTATACCATTGGAAACTATGTTGAAATACGAATCCAACGATATAATTTTTTGTGACATGCATTAACATTTAGTTAGTTAAATTTATGGTCAAAATTTGACACAAATTACAAAGGGACCAATAAACCAGGAGGTAGGTAGTAGTACGAGTAGCGCAATATACGGTATAGAGGACTACTAGTACTAGTACAAATTTAGAAATGGAGTACGAAGTTACAAGGCTGTGCGACAGACTTTGTAGGCTACATGAGTAATACAAAATATAATTCCCATTGGACAACACTTTCACCAACAAGTACGCACTTGAAGCCTAATTGATATATATGGCTTCTGCACAGCATCTCCATCATCATTATCAGTACATGCTACGCAGGTGAGTTAGGATGCACTTGATCCCACAAAGGTATCTATCCTTCAAACTAACTACAGTACATAATATCCAACAAAAGAGGGTCATGCTACAACAGCTGGATACATGGCTCGGTCTAGATATCAATACCAATCAAGTTGTGCATATTTGCTGTTGGCATGAACCACATCACCGCATGTCGGGTTTGCAAAAGCCATTCATCGCTTGGAAGCTTGATGCCCACACACTGAAGATCATCTGGCAACAAGCTGTGTCGACGAATCTCTGGATATGGTGATTCATGAAACCCATGGTACGATGTGTAAACACAGCTCCCACTGGCGAATGGAAGTTGCATAGCACGGTAATCATCGCCGGTGATATGATTGATGATTGGTTGGATGATTGGATAATTGAGCCCGAGGAATATGGAGTGGTTGCCGAGGCTGTAAACCCGCCTCCAGTTGAATACGCCTGGCCCAACGGAGCTGGGATCTTTCTCGAACACGAAGCAGCCATAGCCATCACAATCACGAACGCCCCAGGCATTGTACTGCATGTGGTTTGATGAAATGGTTTGGTCAATTTGGTACATGCGAATGAGCATAAAATGACCACCGTCAGTTGAACGAGCGATAAACCACCACCCATTGACTTGTATATTTCTAGGTCCTGGAATTATGAAGGCCAGCGCATTTGCGTCTGCTGCAACAAATCAAATTGGAGACCAAAAGGACAAAAATATACAATCATGTTCAGAGTATGTGTGGAATTAAGATTATTATAACAGTGACACAGATCATAGCCAGAGAATTGCAATGCCGTGGTCATAATCATACCCCAAGTTAAAAAAATAAGCCAATGGCTTTCATATTCTAGCAATATGTCATGGTTCAAACATCATGTAAAAATGAGAGGAAAACAGCTATGCCAGGGCCTACTCATATTCTACCATAGCAGTTACTATTGTTCTCATATCAACTCTAACAATAACATGCGTGGTTATAAAAATCTTGGAAATGAGAGTAACATATAGCAATCATGAGGTTATACTCATAATATCTATTCTAACAATCATTAGATGCCAATTGTTCTCATATCAACTCTAACAATAACATGTGTGGTCATAAAAATCTAGGAAATGAGAGGAACATATAGCAATGATGTGGTTATAGACATACTATCTATTCTAAATTTCTAACAATCAACAGGCAATCGTATTCATAAGGTAAATATGAGATGAGATAGAACAATTACACGATGATAGATTCCACCAGTATGCAGCTGATACGTCTCCAACGTATCTATAATTTTTTATTGTTCCATGCTGTTATATTATCATTCTTGGATGTTTTACAATCATTTTATAGCAACTTTATGTCATTTTTTGGGACTAACCTATTGACATAGTGCCCAGTGCCAGTTGTTGTTTTTTGCTTGTTTTTTACTTTGCAGGAAATCAATACCAAACGGAGTCCAAACGCAGCGAAACTTTTTGGTGGTTTTTTCTGGACCAGAAGACACAAGTTGGGCCAAGAAAGTACCTGAGGGGGGCTCCGAGGGGAGCACAACCCACCAGGGTGCGCCTGGGGGCCCAGGCGCGCCCAGGTGGGTTGTGCCCACCTCGGCCACCTCCCGCACCGCCTCTTTGCTCTATAAATACCCCAATATTCCAGAAACCCGAGGGGAGTCCACGAAAATCAATTCCAGCCGCCGCAAGTTCCAGAAACCACTGATCCAATCTAGAAACCATCATGGAGGGGTTCATCATCCTCATTGGTGCCTCTCCGATGATGCGTGAGTAGTTCATTGTAGACCTACGGGTCCGTAGGCAGTAGCTAGATGGCTTCCTTTCTCACTTTTGATTCTCAATACAATGGTCGCTTGGAGATCTATTTGATGTAACTCTTTTTTGTGGTGTGCTTGTTGGGATCCGATGAACTTTGAGTTTATGATCAGATCTATGTTTTTATCCATGAAAGTTATTTGAGTCTTTTGATCTCTTATATGCATGATTACTTATAGCCTCGTATTTCTTCTTTGAATCTTTGGTTTAGTTAGGCCAACTAGATCAATTTTTCTTGCCATGGGAAGAGGTGCTTTGTGATGGGTTCGATCTTTACGGTGCTTGATCCCAGTGACAGAAGGGGAACCGACACGTATGTATCGTTGCTATTAAGGTTAACAAGATGGGGTCTATTTCTACATAAATAGATCTTGTCTACATCATGTCATCGTTCTTATTGCATTACTCCGTTTCTCCATGAACTTAATACACTAGATGCATGCTGGATAGCGGTCGATGTGTGGAGTAATAGTAGTAGATGCAGGCAGGAGTCGGTCTACTAATCTTGGATGTGATGCCTATATAATTATCATTGCCTGGATATCTCCATAATTATTTGAAGTTCTATCAATTGCCCAACAGTAATTTGTTTACCCACCGTATGCTATTTTCTCGAGAGAAGCCACTAGTGAAATCTACGGCCCCGGGTCTATTTTCTCATCATATATTTTCAGATCTATTTTGCTATTTGCCTTTTTAATTATTTGCCACTTTTATTTTCAGATCTATATTTCTAAAAACCCAAAAATATTTTTGCTTCACTTTATTTTATTTGCGATCTATTTATCCAATCTACTTCAATTTATCTCCCGTCCGTTTGCCAATTTCTGGCGCCGTTACCCGAAAGGGATTGACAACCCCTTTAACACGTCGGGTTGCAAGTATTTGTTCTTTGTGTGCAGGTGTTGTTTACGTAGTGTTGCTTGGTTCTCCTACTGGTTTGATAACCTTGGTCTCATCACTGAGGGAAATACCTACCGTTGCTGTGCTGCATCATCCCTTCCTCTTTGGGGAAATACCGACGTAGTTCAAGCCAACATCAAAAGGAATTTCTGGCACCGTTGCCGGGGAGGATCAAGTCAAGATAGTCTCCCGGCCACGCGCGAATTTCTGGCGCCGTTGCCGGGGAGACATCATCAACATCTATAAGGTTCCTAATCACAAATCTCATCTCCTTGCAATTTACATTATTTGCCATTTGCCTCTCGTTTTCATCTCCCTCACTTCACAAAAATTTGTCATTTTATTCGCCCTCTTTTTCGTTCGCCGTTTTTCTCGTCAGATCTCATGTTTGCTTGTGTTGCCATGTGCCTTCTATTTGCTTGCATCTTCGCTTGCTAAAAAACTATTGTTATGGATCCTCATCCACTTGCAAACCTTTTCAAAAGATCCAATTATGATGAACCAATTGCTAGTAAATTGAGTTCACTAGATTATCTTTAGGAAGTTTTGCTTGAGATTTATGAATGTGAAAATTGTGATTAAGTGTTAAAGGAAGGAATTTATAAAGTGGTTCATGATAGCTCCTTGAATGAAAAGCATGATTGCAATGATGTTATTATAAATTCTATTAATGTCAATTATGCTAATAATATGCAAAAACCCAAGCTTGGGGATGCTAATTTTTATATGTCTACTACTTATTGCAATGATCATGATTGGGGTGATTCTTCTTATGATCTTGAAAATTTATTTAAGCCTCATGATGAATATGTTATTGATAATAATGTTTACAATAATATTGAAAGTGGGTTTGGAAGAGTGTCAACTTTAGGTAAAAATAATCCCACATATTTGGAGAGTGTTCAATCTTATGAAATTTTTGATAAAAGTGGGCTTGGAGAGGTCATGACTTTATTTGATGATAATCCCACTATTTTGGAAGAGTGTCAACTTTGCATGCATATGGATCATGAAGAGAATTTTTTATGTGATAGCTATATTGTTGAATTTGATTATGACCCCACATGTAATTATTATGAGAGAGGGAAATATGGTTGTAGAAATTTTCATGTTACTAAATTACCTCTCTTCATGTTGAGATTGCTATTGTTTTCTTCAATGCATATGCTAGATATTTCTTGTCTTGATAATTTGTTTGGTTATAAAATCCCTATGCATCAAAAGTATGTTAGACTTAAATATGTTTGTCACATGTTTTATGATGCTCTCTTTGTGTTTTCATTATTATCTTTCATGTGAGCATCAATAAAATCTTATGCCTAGCTAAGGGCGTAAAACAATAGCGCTTGTTGGGAGGCAGCCCAATGAATAAATTTATTTTTGTATTTTTATTTTTGTTCTTGAGTGTTTGCACAATTATGCTACTGTTATGATTGTGTTTTTTGTGTTTTAATTAGTGTTTGTGCCAAGTAAAGCCTTTAGGATAGCTTTGGTCATAGTTGATTTGATCTTGTTGGAAAACAGAAACTTTTGCGTTCAGTAATTTGTTTTTGAAAATTCGCAGAAGCGACGAAAAATTCTAAATTTTTTACACAAGATTTATATACAAATTGTCTCTGTCTTCCTAATTTTTCAGAAATTTTGGAGTTAAAAAATTATGAGAACAATTCGCATATTTACAGACTATTCTGTTTTTGACAGATTCTGTTTTCTTTGCATTGTGTGCTTATTTTGATGAATATATGGTTTTTATCGGGGGGTATAAGCCATGTTAAAGTTAGAATACACTAGGTATAATGCAAGAATAAAATTTGAATGGGTTTTCTACAGTACTTAAAGTAAAGATTGGTTTTCTTATACTAACGGATCTCACGAAGGTTTTGTTAAGTTTTGTGTGATTGAAGTTTTCAAGTTTTGTGTGAGATTACGATGGATGAAGGAATAAGGAGTAAGAAGAGCCTAAGCTTGGGGATCCCCCATGGCACCCCAAGCCATTATCCAAAGAGAAGCAAGCAACTAAGCTTGGGGATGCCCGAGTGGCATCCCCTCTTTCTTCTAACGACCATCGGTATTTTACTTGAAGCTATATTTTTATTTGTCACATATCATGAGTTTTGCTTGGAGCGTCTTGTATGATATGAGTCTTTACTTGTTTTTCTTTTTATTTTTAGTCATGAATCCTTGCTGGACACACGTATTTGAGAGAGCCAAAATTATACTATGACTTGTTAGAATTGCTCTCTATGCTTCACTTAAATTTTTATGAGCTATGGAATTGCTCTAGTGCTTCACTTATATCTTTTTGAGCACGGTGTGCTTTAGTATTTTTGAAGAAATGCTCTCATGCTTCACTTAGATTTATTTGAGACTTAGAATTTTTTTTTTAGAAATTCTCTCTTGCTTCACTTAAATTATATTGAGAGAAGAAAATTTTATGCTCATGTTCTTCAATTAGATTTGTTTGAGCTATCAAAAGCAACATATGAAATTAGTCCCAAAGTGATAGATATCCAAGAGGGATATAATAAAAACTTTCATGAAGATCATTGGACAAAATAAACTTGATTCCTTGTAATATTTTTGCGATATGTTGATATAATGTGTGAGTCATGTTGATGAGTACTTATGCTTTAGTAAGAATATTGGTGTTAAGGTTTGTGATTCCCTATGCAAGCACGAAAGTCAATAGTTATGCAATGAAATTACATCCTACTTGTGGTGCATTATTCGGTGTTAGTTATGCTTAATGCTCGCTTATGAGATTTTCCGTTTCTTGGTTGGATGCTTCTCAATCTTTTGCTAGCCTTCATTTGCACTAAGTATGATCACTACTTGTGCATCCAAAATCCTTAAACCATTTTTGCCATATGAGTCCACTATACCTACCTATATGCGGTATTTCCGTGCCGTGCTAAGCAAATTTGTATGTGCCATCTCTAATTTCAAAATAAATTTCTCTTTTGTGTGCTCGTACCGCTCATGAAACGGTAGGGGGTGGCTAATATATTTCCATCCTAGATGTGTTATTCTCAAGATGAGTGTTTATTCACTTGTCATTGCACGAGAGTACAGCAAAGGTATTAGGGATGCCTAGTCCCGAAATGAAAAATGAATTTACTTTATGTTGTCAAATAATAAATTCCTTGGAAAGTGTTGGTATGGAGGGCACCCGTGGATACGGCTAGCCATGGAAAGTGAAAGTATGGTGGAAAAAGGAATAAACTTTATTTTCTGTTTGGGAACCGCCTATGATATATCTAGCATGGAAAGTATTGGGAACTACTCGATCGTTTTCGTTGACAGGAAAAGCATGCCACCCAAAATGTTTTATCTCTACTTTTTTCGCTTTGAGCTCTGGCACCTCTACAAATCCCTACTTCCCTCTGCGAAGGGCCTTTCTTTTACTTTATGCAATTTTTATTTTGAGTCTCCATCTTCTCTTATAAAGCACCAACTAAGGGGCACTATGATCGTACTTGAGCATTGGGTGTAGCTAATATGCGAGTGTGTTTCATGAATGGATCAATGATTGAGCATAATGGGCTAGGGATAACTTGCTTTAGTGTTGATATTTTGAAAGACATGGTTGCTTGTTGATATGCTTGAGTATTGAAATCTTCATGTCAAAACTAGACTATTGCTTTGAATCATATAAAAGTCCAAATGTCCATGCTACAAAGAAAAGAATATGTGATGAACGTGTTAGGCAGCATTCCACATCAAAAATTCTGTTTTTATCATTTACCTACTCGAGGACGAGCAGGAATTAAGCTTGGGGATGCTGATACGTCTCCAACGTATCTATAATTTTTTATTGTTCCATGCTGTTATATTATGATTCTTGGATGTTTTACAATCATTTTATAGCAACTTTATATCATTTTTTGGGACTAACCTATTGACATAGTGCCTAGTGCCAGTTGCTATTTTTTGCTTGTTTTTTACTTCGCAGGAAATCAATACCAAACGGAGTCCAAACGCAGCGAAACTTTTTGGTGATTTTTTCTGGACCAGAAGACACAAGTTGGGCCAAGAAAGTACCTGAGGGGGGCTCCGAGGGGAGCACAACCCACCAGCGTGCGCCTGGGGGCCCAGGCGCTCCCAGGTGGGTTGTCCCCACCTCGGCCACCTCCCGCACCGCCTCTTTGCTCTATAAATACCCCAATATTCCAGAAACCCTAGGTGAGTCGACGAAAATCAATTCCAGTCGCCGCAAGTTCCAGAAACCACAGATCCAATCTAGACACCATCACAGAGGGGTTCATCATCCTCATTGGTGCCTCTCCGATGATGCGTGAGTAGTTCATTGTAGACCTACGGGTCCGTAGGCAGTAGCTAGATGGCTTCCTCTCTCTCTCTCTCTCTCTCTCTCTCTCTTTTGATTCTCAATACAATGGTCTCTTGGAGATCTATTTGATGTAACTCTTTTTTGCGGTGTGTTTGTTGGGATCCGATGAACTTTGAGTTTATGATCAGATCTATGTTTTTATCCATGAAAGTTATTTGAGTCTTTTGATCTCTTATATGCATGATTGCTTATAGCCTCGTATTTCTTCTTTGAATCTTTGGTTTAGTTAGGCCAACTAGATCGATTTTTCTTGCCATGGGAAGAGGTGCTTTATGATGGGTTCGATCTTACGATGCTTGATCCTAGTGACAGAAGGGGAACCGACACGAATGTATCGTTGCTATTAAGGATAACAAGATGGGGTCTATTTCTACATAAATAGATCTTGTCTACATCATGTCATCGTTCTTATTGCATTACTCCGTTTCTCCATGAACTTAATACACTAGATGCATGCTGGATAGCGGTCAATGTGTGGAGTAATAGTAGTAGATGCAGGCAGGAGTCGGTCTACTAATCTTGGACATGATGCCTATATAATGATCATTGCCTGGATATCATCATAATTATTTGAAGTTCTATCAATTACCCAACAGTAATTTGTTTACCCACCGTATGCTATTTTCTCGAGAGAAGCCACTAGTGAAATCTACGGCCCCCGAGTCTATTTTCTCATCATATATTTTCAGATCTATTTTGCTATTTGCCTTTTTAATTATTTGCCACTTTTATTTCTAGATCTATATTTCTAAAAACCCAAAAATATTTTTGCTTCACTTTATTTTATTCACGATCTATTTATCCAATCTACTACAATTTATCTCCCGTCCGTTTGCCAATTTCTGGCGCCATTACCCGAAAGGGATTGACAACCCCTTTAACACATCGGGTTGCAAGTTTTTGCTCTTTGTGTGCAGGGTTCTCCTAATGGTTCGATAACCTTGGTCTCATCACTGAGGGAAATACCTACTGTTGCTATGCTGCATCATCCCTTCCTCTTTGGGGAAATACTGACGTAGTTCAAGCCAACATCAACAGCCAATCTGTGCGTCGACCGCGTAAACGATGCCATCATGCACTATAGCATCAGATAGAAATGGAGGGTCAACACGATTGATGATGAGCCATAACCATGTATGGCGACCGGATTCTAGATAGACTAGTCCCATGTCGAACAAGGCAATGAGCTTGTAATCCATGTAGTCTTCTGATGGTGTGGGCACTTCGCAGATTACAACCTTCAGCAAATGGAGGTCGTACCAAAAGCTTGACGCGTCTCGTGCGTAGTAGGCAGGAGTGTCCGGCGGGCCGCGAGGCTCAATGCCGGTGGTATCCAACGATGGAAGGGTGATCTCATGCTGGGTGTAGATATCCATGAGATGCCATGGACTACCGGATTGATGGATGAGGACGATCCAGTTGGCCTTCATGCCCGCCCAGTAATGGCCGCGCATGAAGGACAGGTGGGCTAGTAGTGGTAGCATGTCGAGGGGCACGACGGCAACCTCAGTAGGATCGTCAAGTCAGTGTCTGGGCCACCTGCAAGGACTGAGCATCAGCAAGCAGGGTGTCTTGAAAAGGGCCGGCCGGTTACAATGAGTACACGGTACATAGACACCGAGCATGCGGCCAGACGCACGGTGCTGAGCAGGTCCATACGATTACAGATCTGCTCCAAGAGAACATCGGGGAGGGAATTCCAGTCGCGGCTCTACGTGTTAGTCGGTTCTGCCATAGGGTTTTTTACGTCGCTGAGTGATTCAGGTTTTAGGTGCCTGCGAGCGAGCGGGGAACGGGATTCGGGCGGGCGAGCGAAGAAGATGGCGTGTGTTGCCGAGCAGTGAGTAGGGGGGGATATGGTACGCGCGAGCTACCGAGGAAGATGGCACGGGCGGGCGAGCAGTGAGTGGGGGGGGGGAATGGTGTGCGGTCGATGATGGGGAAGAGAGGAGGAAGAAGAAGAGAGGAGGAAGAAGAGGGAAAGATTGGCAAGAAAGTGCATTAAATCTCAATTCTACTAGTACTACTACCAGGATATACCGTCCTTCGGAGTGTAAATAGTTAAGCCGATGACATGTGGGTCTACCTCAAGAGGGCCCATATGTCAGTTAATGGAAGAGAGAGGTGCGTAGGTGTATTTGCGGAAGCGTGCTCCACGGGCAAACATGATGGCAGTACAGGGTAAGGCCGATTTAGTAACACCAACACACTGGCTCAGCTTATTAATTAAGTGTCCCATTTGCTGCAGCATGTATTGTCACTTCTCTATAAAGACTAGTTGAATAGTTCTCTCTGACTGAGATGGGGAATAATGGATCGCCAAGACTTCCTATCTACAGTATCCCAATGCCTCTACTCTCATCCTATCCAACAACAAGAAACATTGGCCAAGGCACCCGGCGCCAATAATGTAGGAGTACTACTAGTATTTTGTGTCAAACTTTGACCATCTATTTAACTAATAAAATGTTAATGCATGTCACCAAAAATCATATCACTGGATTCGTATTTGAACATAGTTTTTAATGGTATAGTTTTTTATGACATGCATTGACACTTTGTTAGTTAAATTTACGGTCAAAATTTTACACTAAATACGATGGGGACCAATAAACCAGGACGGAGGTTTATATACAGGTCAATAAAAAAATCATCAACCAAGGTAGTAGTAAATGATGAGTTCCCAAAGAATTTTTTCCAAAAGTACTCAATAATGGGCTCGTTTTCCTCAAGAAAATTGTGTTTACGAATGTATTAATTGGAATGCATGCGTGAAGAACAAAAGACCAAAACTTTTACACACATTGGTGAGTTTTCTCTTAATTCTTGCATGCAACATTTTAATGAAGCTTGAAATATGAACATGTCAATGGGAGGGAGTAGAAGCCTCATGCATGCATGCAACACTCACACATACACATGCATGCACGCAACACTCACGCATCCATGCGGCACACAGCACACGACGCAACACACAAGCTCACGCTCAAGTGCTCAATCTACTCCCTCCGTCCGTGAAAGACTGTACATAGAGAGATTTACACATTGACCAAGAGGAACCGGAACTTCATTGCATAATTAACGCCCAAAAGTAGCAGACTTATGTGTGCATGCGACCATTGAGAGAAGAAGATTAAATGAAGGTTGTTGCATGCTGTAACTAAGGATAGACATGAAGCCTATAGCTAGAGCACAAGTTGGTGCATTAGTCAATCAATATCGATTAGATTAAAGGCTAAGTGCATTGGAAGTGTAGATGTACACTCTTTGTTGGAAGATTTTCTAAGGCTGGCCGTAATAGGAGTATCATAAGTGGTACTATCATGCATGCCAACTAGACTCTTTGGATGATGTGGCATACAATTAAATGAGGAAAGAGAGGTTGTGGTATCATATCATGATACCGTATCATATTAAATGTTGTACTACTTTGTGTCATGCATGGAAAATTAATAAGGCAACCTAAGAAACTACTTATGATACTAGGCATTACGGAAGTAGTATCATACACTAGTATCATATGCATGATACTAGTATATGATACTCTCCATTATGTACAGTTTTTCACGGACCGAGGGAGTACACGTGCATGCACTCACATACACAGCAAGGGTGGTTCGCGCGCAAGGGTTGTACTCCTGTCGCGCATGCGTAAAGTTTTGTTTAACTAATTTCTTTGCTCTGCCAAATGACAGGTGGGACCTAGAAATAGGTGTCAATTTAACCAGTCAACAAAGTGCCACGTCGACTATGTGGCCGGTCAGCAGGGTGCAATACGGTGCTCTACATGAGCTAGTGACCGTATAATCACCGCAAAACTATATAGTGACCGTAATGAGTGTATTGTTACATACGTTGACCGCCAATGTATTTTTCTCGTTTCAAATTAAGCCATATTAACCTGAAAGGACGCAATATAGACTAGTACTACTTTGATGTGTCCGTCAACTCGTAGAATGAGGAGAAGCTTGCTTACTACGCCCTCTCCCTCGCCCACGCGCGGTGGCTCACGGGATGAGGAGAAGCTTGCTTACTACGTACGCCTACACCCTCTCCTCGCCCACGTGCGCGGTGGCTCGCAGGACGAGGAGAGGGTTTTGACTACAGCGCCCTCTCCCTCTACCTTGCCCTCGCGGTGGACGTGCAATAGTTCATTCGGTGTCAGATTGCCAGAAGCATAATGTACTGACATTGTTGGACCTTCCGAAGAGGCGAAGAGCCAAGTGCAAGGTTCACAGGAGTACGAACTGTTGAACCTCCCGAAGAGGCGAAGAGCCAAGCACAAGGTTTATAGGAGTTGTCCTCCTAGTACTACAACTATAGCGAACGATCGCTACTGTATGATGCCACCACGTCACCTATAGCCAAAGCTGTGCCACCTTTTTTTCTCACAGAGCGTGTTGGATCCCATGCAACAACCACACAAGTTGCACGTACACATAACACATTTACTACTAATAAATTCTAAAGGACAAATGCCAGCATGCCACACAAGTTCATCTCCACTTCATGTGATAAATTTGTGCACAACTACTCTACATATATTTACAGCGCTACCATTCACAATTTAGCATACTCCACTTACGCGTTATAGATGGGCTCCATGTCCTCCTCTAGGTTCCAGTCCCAGGTGTTCTTCATAGATGTCACGATCCATTGTGGTGGGCAACGGGAAACATTGTCACAGCTTTCTAGTCCGGTTCCACACGATGGAGACTCATCCAAGCTGAAGCGGCATAAATCAGGGATAGCGTGTCCCAGCATGTTGATCATCCGGCGGTGCGCACTGAAGACACAACCATACTTCATGAACGGCAGGCCTTCGGTGTCGTGCACGGAAGGTGGCATCTGCTTCACAATGGGGTAGCTGTCCCCAATGAAAAGCGAGTACTCTCCAAGAGTGTTCCTCGGCACTCACATATCATCACGGGGGTCGGACTTGGCGCCGTTCATCTGGTACACGTGGCATCTCAGATCTGGACACATGGTGACGTACATGGTCAAGGTCCATGCATAATAATGTTGTGCTCAAATATGGCGGTCAGTAATATTGTGTAGCAAATAGTACTACTCCAGTATAGAGGAAGTAAAATAACCAGCTTATTATATATAGCCACTCTTGGCCACATGGATGAGATAGTAAGACATGGAAAAACAAAAATGGTGGGAGCTAGTGGGTTCAAGTCTTCAAGGGCCTAGCTAGCTATACGCGTCCTCCAAGGTAAAAAGTACTAGTACTAGTAAGTAGTAGTACTCCTTACTACTTAGTACAATGAAAGAGAAGGCGAGAGGGTTAAAAAATCTAATACTAAATTGTAGTACTAGTACCGTAAACATGTCCCAGTCAAGAAAAAAAGAACTAAGAGCATGGTTAATACAGTAGTATAGCCGGATGCTGGCTATATGATCTTGCCACATCATATATAGCCTATCTTATAGCCCGCAAGTACAATAGTCACAAAGAAATATGTACTACTTTGTTGAAACATGGCCCACCTTCCTCTCTCACATAGTGTCTAGGAGCGCGTGCTACAGCCGGCTGTTAATCAGTAGCCCGCTTCTCTTCTCTCTCCTCTTCTCTCTTATCCAACTCATCAAAAATATGTTATTTAAAGCCTTATAGCCCGCCTACATCATCCTATTGTACTTGCTCTAACAAGTACTACTACTCTAACACACAACAATGAGAAAATGGAATACGTGGGTAGATGGTGACGGTCCGATCATGGTAGATCGTGTGACCATGTTGCACATCAGTGGTACCATGGGTAACGACTGCTAAGATAGTTGATCCCAATATGCCAAAGTCAGCTACAAGGTTCCAGGTTAGACCGAATCACGGATGCAAATGCACATCCAGGATCGGCGATCTTATTTTGATCGGGGGATGACTGGTCCCTGCAAAATAATGGAGTACCATTAGGGATGCAAATGATGGTTTGTGCATTCCGTTTGTAATCTCCCGTACCGTAGGATGGCAACCAGATGAAACAAGTCCCCTGGCTTGTCACCGCGAAGATGCGACCTACATGGCACACGGCGTCTTCGAACATGTAGGGGTACAAATCTACCGCGACCAACATGTGCCAGCCTCTGCCGTTACGGCCTTTTGTATTGATAGCAATCCTTATGTCGAACACCGCGATGAGATAGTAATCATCATAGCTGCATCGCTTTGTCGGTGGGTATGCAATTGCTATCTTCTTCAATCTCATGTAGGCATGATCATACGTATTCAGGCCCAACCAGTCCGGAAGGCCGATCCCAATGGTGGAGAAGGGGTCTACGGGAATGGCCGCACTGCTGTGGATGTTGTGCAAAATGATGGTGGTATCCGGCCGGAGGTATGCAAGCCAATCTCCATTGGCACCAACCCAGACCTATATATAAGATGGTGGGCAGCGAAGAAATTACGGGATGGAATAACTAAGTACTATATTTAGAATATACACTACATTCAAACTCCATGACTGACCCGCTCATCGGACAAAATCCGACTACCTCTCAATGTCGGAAACTCTAGCGGAGTCAACGTGCAACCACGGCCAGGTAGCGGTGGACTGTTCGATGGATTGTCCCATAGAATAACCTTCTACTCGAGAACGCATGGAAGACCAACAAGCAAGGCCTTTTCCCAAGCCTGTTTATGCACCATCTTAAAATAGTTGGTGCAGGAAGCACCGAGTCTTGCGGCGGTGAGGACGTTGGAGCGGCGTGCAATTTCTCCCAGAGGATCGTCATCCAAGGTCTCCCAGCCCCGACGAGGAGGAGAAACGCCTGGCGAATCCATGGCAGCAGCGATGAACTGCCTTGGTCTCTTCGGGGGGAGGGGAACTGGCGAGGAGGAGATAAGAGCATAACTGCAGGGCCTCGTCCCTTCATTAAGGAAGTTACGCAGGCACGCATAGTGGTAGTGTGATGCTGCGGTTATTATTTACTACGGAGTACTGTACTTCTATAGTGTACCGGTTTTGAACTCTAGAAACTCAAGGCCAAGGAGCTACAGTTGCAAGGGGAGGGTACTACTGTTCTCTAGAACCATCGCTGTACTATCAATGTAGGGAAAGTACACCTGTGTACTCTCCATGCTCTATTCAAGCGCGTAGCTGGCCTTGAGATAATGGAGCAAAGTCCATGCATGCAATGCCACAAGCTACAGAGTATAGCACTTTATGTACAGAGCCATATTGCACAGTTCCCAATGCCGTGCCAGGCTTTTCTGGCTCCTCGAGCTTAATTCGGAGGCGCTAGTTTCTATACCCCTAGTAAAGATGGTAGTTGATGAGGAAGCAGCAAGCGAGGTGCGGCTAGGGCGAGCACGCAGGCGAGAAACGTTGCACAGTGTGAATTGATACTGTATATAGGAGTACTAGTACTACTCTAGTACGCGAGCCATGAGTTGATGGGAGGGAAAACTCATTCACGTCGCTGGGCTATCTAGTGCACCCAGATTGTGGTGCAACACGTCCGTTCGACTTCAAAAGTCAAACTACCAGTGTACAATATTGGCTCGTAGCGAGGTTAATATTTAAAAAAAGGCCGCCGTGCGTTTGGCCGGGATTGAACCCACAAAACGAGCTATACACTCCCGGGACCACTAGTAGTACAACGCAACCTAGAGTCGCCTTTTGTCGCTAGTACATTGTTCCTGACAAGAAACCACTACCAATAAACTAGGTACCACTTTCCAACCAGCCCTACCAAGAAACTACTACAGTACTCTACAAAAATTAGCAAAAACATACCGAAATTTTCTTAGTCCGTCGCAATAAACTACCAAGTGCCGTTATAGGCACGTTTCAACCCATGTCACCCCTTAAGTCAACGCCGTCTATTTGACCGGCAAGTTAGGCGTTATGACTTGTGGGACCTACATGTTAGTCTGGACAAAAATCCCTGAGTGACCTCCTACCTCCGGCCCGTCCACCTAGTCATCCTCGGCCATGGGACGCAGCTACCGCCGCCGACAGAAGGCGAGGTCAAAAGCGCCGGCGGCACGAAGCCCATCTTGTGGCAGCCCGGGTGCCAGCTCCATGCGGCGCTCGCGGTCGCTAGCTAGCCAAGCTAGCACACACCCTTCTGGATGCATCCAGCTGCTTGTCTTCAAGGTTTGCTAGCTAGGTTGGCACGGCGGTGCGGTGGCTTGCTCGCGCGCGCCACGCTACGGCCAGCCATCTTGCTCGAGCGAAGGCCAGCGCGGTTGCTTGCTCGCGCGTGAGCCATGCTCGGGCCAGCCAGCCAACCCGTGTGGAGGCCAGCGCGGTGTCCGGCCCGTCCGGCGGAGTGGCGGCCAGATCGCTCATCACCGGCGCCACCGACGAACACGCATACAAACTGTTTGAAGTCGTAATGTTCAGGAAAAATCATGATTGGAGGAGGAAGAAGAGGATAGAAGCTCAGATGTGGGTCCCTCGTATCTTAACGGACAACACAATGGTCAAACAAACGGTGTTGGTTTAAGGTGCCTCGTCAGCACGAACGTGTGGGCCAACCCTGTCATAAACGGGTTTAAACGAGCCTAATCATCACTAGGTAGTAGTTTTTTTGCGCGGATTAAGAAATTTTGGGTATGTTTTTGCTACTTTTTGTACAGTAGTTTCTTCCTAGGGCTGGTTGAAAGTGGTAGTTTTTTGTTAAATACTCTTCATACTGTAAGTAGGAGTGAAAGTTAAGCTTTGGAAGCCAATAAGCATCGCTAGTTACATAGTGCCTATGTGTACGTAATTCAAACTAAATATCGACCATGAGTGACTAATATCTTGATGGATAACTTGAAACTATGGAAATACTAGTGAATTTTTTTGCATGGTTGGAAATACTAGCAATGTGCATGTGCGTTGCAACAAATCATAAGTAGAATAATACTTATTCACAAACTTGATAGAAAACACTCTAATTTTGATATACATATATCACTAAAAATATATTATGTTCTAATCAGAATATATTCCTTGGGCTGTTTTGATGAGGTGAGGGAGGGATGTGGTTGGTTTTAAGATACTAAGGGGTTTTCTGCAAATTGGGTAGAGAAGTGGGATGTTGTTGCGAAAAGGCAACAACTTACCTCACAGTCATTAGATGTAGATCTAATGGTCAGAAATGACGGATGGTAGGCACACCATTATCACCAACTAAGTCTTCTATAGGAGTACTAGCAAGATGCCCGTGCATTGCACGGAACATCAAAATGCATTTCTCTACTCTTATAAAAACAGAGTTGGTGATGATGGTGTGCGTGCCATCCTGCAATATAGGCCGTTTGATTTATATCTGACGGATAGGAAGGAAACTATGGCAATTTTGCAAAAAGATAGCCACACCCCTCTCCACATTTGCAAATAAGTCCTTCCCTCGTTCATCCTTTTCTCCCACAAGATAAACTACTCATACAAATGCATCTTGATGTTCCGTGCAACGCATGGGCATCTTGCTAGTTTTTTTATAAAACACATGTTGTGGTTGACTCATGCGGGAGTAATCCCATGTGTAAAAACTAATGATATCTCGAGAAAGAGGAGAGATAAGGTGAGGAGGAGTCGGGCGTGGTGGTGATTGGTGGTCGGACTGAGCGGAGGCATGGGGATGGACGACACCGGCAGCGGCCACCATGCCAGATTGTTCCAGAGGCTTCCTTTTTTAATTGCTCAACAATGTGGTTGTGGGAGATAAGGATGAACGAGGGAATGCCTTATCTGCAAATGTGGAGAGAGGTGTGGGTATCTTTTTGCAAAATTGCCATAGTTTGCTGTCTATCCGTCAGATATAGATTGGACAGTCTATATTGCAAGATGGTAGGCATACCATCATCACCAACTCAGTTTTTTATAAGAGAGAAGAGATATAAGTATGGAGATACAAACGTATTATTGATACTTGTTTCCATAAACTTGTATCTACGTTCTATTCAACGGCTGAGCATGTGGGGCCTTAGCACGATGACTTCCCGACTGTGTAAAACAAAGGCTTTCCCATCGCCGATAAGGAGGGGGTGACGGCGGCGCGCTTTTGGCTCGCTCTAGTCCTAGTAGTCATACTAGGTGGTCTACGGACGTGTAGATTTATTCTTTTTCACGTCTAGTGTTTGTCGTACTGCCATGACTGTTGATGAATAGACGATGTAGAGGCTGAGGCAATGATAAGAGTTTCTTTGTGTGTCTCTGTGTGTGGAGGATAGAGAGAGACATGTGCATGGGACTTTGTGTTGTGTAACGTGGAGACACTTAGACATAATCAGAGAGTGAGTGTGTGAGATACACATGCGGACATGTGGAGAGATGTGTGAGTTAGAGAGACGGAGAATTTTGGTGTGCATGTGAGGTAGAGAGAGGGGTATATATACAAGAGAGAAAATGCAAGGGTGTGTGTCTTAAAAGAAGGATCCAGATAGATGGGTGTTGTGTGTGTCTGTGTGTGTTTGTGCGCGCGCGTGTGTGTGAGAGGGAGTGTGTGTATGTGAAGAAGAGAGACCACTAATGATGTAAACCTAGTAGGGAAGGGGGAACGGTGTGACATGTGTGTCCAAGAGAGAGAAAGGCATGTGTAGTAGCGGGATAGCATGGGTGCGGGCGGGGAGCAGACTATTTGGAAGAGACATCGAGTGTGTGTGGGAGAGGGGTGTGAGAGTGAGAGAGAGAGTGAGCGAGGGAGAGAGAGAGGAAGAGAGGGGGAGAGAGAGGGGTCATTTGTGTGCAGAAGTGGCGTATAGATAGGGAGACAAGGTTGATGTTGTTCGAAAGTGGCCTATGTACGGAGACGCAAGGAAAGCGAGTCATCGTGTGTGTGATAGAGACTTCATGAGATATCTAGAATAGATGGTGTACAGAACAACATGCGAGATTGAGAATGATGATACGCTAGGAAGCTATGGAAAGAGTCACAACATATATGTATATAGGGAAGGAGCTGGGTCGGGTCCGCATGTGGGAGAGATAGAAAGAGGAGAGTGGTGCACAAGGAGACAAAGGGTGCTTGTTTTGTAGTGGGGGTGGTGAGTGAGGTGTGTATCAATTAATGCGAGAGAGAGACAGAGAGATGGTGGAGAGTGTGCGAGAACCACATAACTAGGGAGATAGACATTTGGGGGCAAGGTTTTGTGTGTATGGGAAAGATACACTGCTATATAGTGCGTGTGCTTGGGAAAGAGAGATGCTGGGAGACCTAGAGAGTGGGGGAAGAGATGTGTGCATGCCCGAGAGACAAAGTGATAGAGACCTATATTGGGGTCCGGACTTAGAAGAGAGAAGGGGGTTAATGTGCTCCTGTGTTTGTGTCCGGGGGAGAGAAAGGCTTGTGGGGGGAGGAGTGGGGACGGGGTGGTGGGCTTCAGATAAAGAGTGAGGTGTCTATATTTGAGAGACTTAAGCGTAATTGAGATATATATGGTCAATAGTGTGTGCACTCATGGTTGATCAATTTGTTTCACAGTTTGGACTATGAGATAACGATACTTTTGAACATGCGTGATATACTTTGAAGTACCCGAATTACAAACCTAAGATTGGAATTTTGGAATTCGACTCCATTATTAGCTTTTGTAATTCATTTAAACGGGGGTACATTTTTTAAGCCGGGATTTTGTGATTTCAAATTCATATATCAAACCTAGAGATATACACATACTGTCATGTTCAAACCTTATAATGATCCACTTTATCCATACACATACACATTTATGTTTTTGTCATCATATTTAGGATAAGCACATTTGGAATTTCATTTGAATTGGACCATATGATGGTATTTGCTTCCACTAGCTCAATGATCCATATTTGAATTGAACGGACAATCTAAGTTTCGAGTTGGAGACATTGATTTTTGAAACTTGCACTTCTTTTGCCTGCACAACAAATAAATTCTCGGTCATGTCATCATAGTCGGCCGTACAAGAGCAGAACACTTAATTTCAGCTGCCAAAAGCTTTCAAACTTCCTGCTCACATCAAAATATCTCACGCCCGAAAGTTTAGCCCTGCGATTGTCGGGGTACACAAACAGGGGTGTATGTTTCCCCTGACTTGTGCACGGACGAAAGGCCTCCTCCCCGGCAACCAAGCCCAAGCCAGAGAGCCAACTCTTAGTGAGATCAAAGAGCTGATCAAGAAGACCAAGAATAAGCACGACAGAAGAATATCACCTCGGGAAAGCCTCCCTTGCCGGGCAGGAGAGCCTGGCCAGATCGAGGCCGCCCAAAGGACAAGTCTAGGACTTTCCCGGCAAGCTTGCAGGGTCCGCCAGGGGTGGGATCCCCGCCAAGACACCACCGCTCCACCGCACAGTGATGCAAGTCACTTATAGTGCGGTGTCGAGCCCCCAAGTGATTAAGTGGCCTCTACTAAGCACGTGGCGGCCCATTGGAAGACAAGATTTATCCAAGTGACACCCATCCAGAGGCGTGTCAATATGATAAGCAAGAGATGGTTAAGCGGCTCGGCAGGCCTGCCGGGCTTCGCCCTCAGCATGACACCTAGCACTGCATTTAATGCACTTTGTCCTAACTGCCAGAGTTAGGTATGATAGCATTGTTAGCTATCTAATTAGTAGATAAAGACTGTTTTGCCATTGTGGTTACCCCTTAAGCTATAAAAGGAGGTCCAAGGCGACCTAACAAAGGATTTGGACCCTCACACACTTGTACGCGAGTAGTTGCTCTCCTCGAGGCACCCTTGCCGGGCATGAGTGCTGCGCGCTCGTTCTGTTCTTCCACTCAATCCACCAAAGCAGGAGTAGGGTTTTACGCTACCCAGCGGCCCGAACCTGGGTAAAAACCACCAGTGTCACCACCGTCGTGTTGTTCCATGGCTTCTGCTCTTTGTGCAACGTGATCCCCCCCTTGCTGAACCACAAGGGGCTCATGGCCCCATAGGTGATTGTGATCCACCACGACATCTTTGGCGCGCCAGGTAGGGGGAATCGCTTGTGCGAACCTGAAGTTGTGAACAGCGCGTCAAGCTGCATCACCATCTTTGTCGACGCTCTCTTCGTCAACGGCTTCAGAGAGGAAGGGCAGCGTCGCTCCCTCGCCTCGTCCTACCCAGATCCCCATCACTCGTTTCCGCCGCAGCCGCGACGGCGACGAGAATGGAAGGCGGTGGTGATGCAATGACCACGGGCGGCTCGGGTGGCATGGCCACCATGCCACCTGCGTCCGGAGAAAGGAGCGAAATGTGCGGCGACATCACCCTCCTCGCGTGCTCCTATCAAGCATGTCCAATGCCGAAAGGTGTCATTTGGGCAACCAAGAAAAATGGTGCATGGTCGGCCCCCTCCTCCCTTCTCACTTGTCAATGATCGAGCCATTCAGTAGTAGCGTTATCAGCGACAATGAGCCCACGTGGAACTCGGTCCAGTATTTATCCCGCCAACGGTAAATCCTGAGTGGAGCGCCGGTGCGAATCCGTTGGTCGATGCCCCGGCAAGCGTGCTCCGGCAAAGCCGTTCGCGTCAGCATGGCCTTGATGCTCGCGACGTGAGATCATTAGCAGTATAAGGTAAGGGAGAGAGGATCCGACCCTTCTTTTCTACCATACATTGTCAGCTGCGAATGTTCTGTTAGCCCTCCCAGCTCTTGCCAGGGGTGGACGCATAACTAATAAACTGCCAAGTCTTTCCCTTGTGCACCTTCTCATTTGTTGTCTTATCAGAACAAGGATGGATGCACAAATGGGAGGAACGATCACGAGGGGCGAAGGAGTTGTTATATGTGACCTAATGCATGCCCGGCAAGGGAGGGGAGCATGAACGAAAGATAAGTTAGCATGATCATTGACTTTTCTTCGGAACTTGCATCGTTTATCCTTTGGACAACCAGGATTTTCGTATCGCAAGCCTTTCATATTGTCTGCGCCCCTGCTTTGTTTCGAGCCTGCTCAACAAAGTGGGCGGCTGTGTCAAGGACCGTTAAGGAAAAACCTGTCGGGGCATATCCTCGCCAGCTGAATGCTAAGGACCTATTCCTCGCAGCAATCGCGGCAGCATGCTACTGGCGGGCAACCAAAGTACGCAAAAGGAACTAACCATACGGACATCGATGGGTAAACAAAAGAAGGATAGCATGCATTAACATAATTAAACATCAGTTCCACAAGTGTAAAATTAGAAATAGTACGGGACCTAAACACAGGACACATGATTGTTTTGTTACAGGGCACCACGACAATAAGAACGGCTCAAGGCTGGGCGTGCTAATCTCCGGGAACCCTTACGGAGAGAATCTTGTGGCAAGGGGACCAGCCTTCACCTCGGCAACAGAAATGTTGGTGCCCGGTGGCAGGCTCTTGAAGCCGTCGAAGAGGTTGAGGTCCAGATGGCGATAGGCAAGATTGCTCAAGACCATAAAGAGGGCATCACGGGCAAGCTTTCGGGATTCAACAACGAAGCATTCAGCCCTGTCTTCCTCGTACATATTCAGCCCTTCAATCAAACCTTCAAAGAAAAGCGTCAGCTTGACACTTGGAACTTCATGGTCGCTGACGGAGAAAGCCCAGCTCTTCATGTCCATATTCGAGATTTGGGCAGTGAGGCGCTCGGTGATGTCAACCAAGTTTTTGATCCAGAGGTCACATTGCTCGACCTGGTTCTGCAGTTTATCTTCCGCGTCCTGTCGGAGAGTTCTTGCATTCTCCAAGTCCTTCATGAGCAACTTCTCGTGAACACCAGCAGATTCAATCTCACTTTCCAGAGTGCCAAGCTGTGCCTTCATATCGGTGATGGTGCCGTTGGCAGTGTCAAGGTCCTGGCTCTTGGAGGAAAGCTGTGATTGCGTCTCCTTTAGGAGGGTCTCTGCTTTCTTTGCTCCCTCTTTAAGAGCCATGATTTCCTTGGTGCTCCCGGCAGATCCTCTGTCAGCTTGGCGACCTATTGGTCAAGGTCAGTCTTGGTAGCAGGCGCAGCGGCAAGCTCATCGGTGACCTTCTTCAACAGAGCCGAAGAGTCAAGTGTGAGCATGTCAAGAGCCGCTTTGTGCTTGTCCCCCAGGTCCTTGGTGCACTGCTGGACAAGGGCCTCCAGTTCTTTATCTTTGCCACAGAGGATGGCTTCAAGGTTCCCTTCCCGGGAAGAGATATCCTTCTCCTTGGCGTTCAGAAGTGCTTCACGCTCCGCTAGGTGGGTCTCCCAGGCAGCAACATCCTCCTTGGCCATAGAAGGGATTGAGACTGTTTGCTGTGCCACTCACACAGTTCGCTGCCCTTGTCCCTCAGCTTCTGATCCATGAGACTGACAGAGTCGCGCTTCTCCTTGATCGTCTGCCACTTCAGGTTGTACCTGCTCTGCATATCTTTGATTCCAGTTGCCACAGACTCCAAGAAGGATAGGTCCATGGCTACGCCAACAGAATCGTCAGTCTCCTTGGTTCGCTAGGACAACGGCGCCAAGATGCGCTGTATCTCTTCGTCGAAGTCCGCACCCACTGCAATAGATGAGCCGGGGGCTGCAAGCCTAGGCTGGACAAGGACCAGCGCCAGCTTGCTTGAGGATGGCTATAGGACTGCGGCCGGTGTACCAAGCGAGGGATGAGGCCCCATAGTTTGCAGAGGGGTTTTCTCCTCCACAACTGCATCTTGGCCAGATGTGCTGCCGGGGGCTTTCTCTGTTCCTTCGGGAAATCCTTGTATGGTCCCGGCAGTCTGACTTTGGCCTTCCGCGGCAGCAATTCTGATGGCCTCCTTGGCAGCATCCTTACCAATACTGGCCACTTCTTCTAGCAGCTCAGGTTCCTCGGCCAACGAAGCTGCAGACAAGATTAACAAGCAATGATAAAGAGATGCTACAAATCGCTGAGTCGGAGACCTGGAAGCAAAGTAATTCAAATAAGAAGAGACAAGGGCAAGCAAATTACCCGGTGGCGTTTGCCGCGGAAGGGCATCGGTCTCCTCGGCAACTTCGGTTGCCGTGGTACGGTCCGTGGCCCCTTCCTCGGTGACCATGACCTCAACATGTGCTGACCCCTCGATGGAGGCCCTTGTTGGTGATTTCTCTGCTTGAACGACGGGTGGGGTGGGTCTCTCATGGTAGGCCCCACCCTGGTGGATCTCCTCTCCTCCCTTGGCGGGGGATGGGGCACGTTCTTTCGCATCTCTCCTGGCGGGCAAAGCTTGCTCCATACTTTCGCGCTGAGGGCTGGGCTGGAAGCTGGGCGCAGGATCCTCTGTGCTATCTTCCGCCAGGCCCGCACTCGCCAAGGGCCCCGACGACGCCACCTGCTTGGTTCGTTTGGCCTGGTGGATGAGGGGTTCTTCATCCCTGACAAGTCAACAAACCAGATTGAGTCAAGCAAGCACCAAGCACATGGTCCCTCAACAAGAAACGTCAATATTCTCCTTAGTCTCGGTCCATGAGCATGGAGCCCAGTGCTTATCCCGCAGGTGGCGGGGTTGCTCACCCCCTCTTCAGGGTTGGGGGAGCAGAACTTCGTGGCAGCTTCGAGCCCTTTTGTGGAGCTGGGGGCTCCGGCGGGATCGAGCTGCGTGAGGACGCCGGGCTTGACTGGGGGCTGGGATCAACCCCGTGACCATTCGTCGCTTGGCAGGTGGGGTCTTGGCCTCAAAAGGCGGGAGGAATGGCGGCGTACTACATCCGGCTTGTCGCTCTTGGAGGCGATCTTCTTCACTCTCTTGGTGGCTGGCGCAGGAACAGAGGCCACTATTCCCCGGCTGGCCTGCCTGCGGGGACGCTGGTCCAGATCTGGCTCTGGAGCTTGAGGACCCATTGCGAGCCATTCCTCCTCAGGCTGCTCTGTTCCCTCAACCTCGCCTCCTCCTTGGGCCTCTGCTGCCGCGGCCTGAAGAATTTCGGCCCCGGCAGGACTAATCCCGGCAGCATCCTCCGCAGCGTGCCCCTCATCCCTTTCATCTGAGGAGCCCTCGCATTCGGCCTCCACTTCTTCCTCCTCTTGCTCTTCTCCGGGCCTTGCCTTCCCGGTAGCCCGGAGCGCTTTATCCTCTTCAATCCGCCTCCTGATAAATTCTGCCTCTGCCTTAGAGGTGCGCTTGAACATATTGCTTTCCACCCTGGAAGCCCTTTCTTCCTGGCCGGAGACCCACTCCATCTCTGCATCAAGTTCGGGCAACTTCCAATCACCTGCAATCCCATAAGCGTTGCAGTCAGGCATCGACTTCAGAATTTGGTCCCGGGCGGAGTTGATGTGCAGTGGGATGACCCTTGCCGGCAAAGGGAATGGCCCAAGGCTGCCGAACAGCTGTTCACCACAGCTAGTCGTGGCCATATATCGATAAGTTGTTGGCAAGGCCCAGATACATACGCATCCTGTCTGCGGCATCCCCATACTCCTAGGCAAATCTGTCCCTCTTCTGGAGTGGCGCAATGCGGCGCCGGAGGAAGTCAGCCCCCACCTGCTCGATGGTTAGCCCGACAGCCTTAAGGCGCGTGATCCGATTCAGCACAGGATGAAGCCTATCGTCGGTGAGGCCTGGCTTGCCCCATTCGCTGCCGCGTATGACGCATTCCGTCCGTGCCCTGCAGTACTCTGGGCGTCTTCTGCCTGGATCCAGCACCAATCCGCCCTCCATTCCTCCCATCTGTCGCGTTGCTGGCCAGGGAGATAATCCCAATTCTCCCTCTTGCCCCACAGGATCGAGCTTATGTTTCCAGAGCGGTGGGTCTTTTCCTCCACCCGCGGGATGAAGAAGTGCCTGAGCAGATCCACATTGGGGGCAACTCCAACAAAGTTCTTGCATAGATGAGCAAAGATCGCCATGCACGCCATTGCATTGGGCGTGAAATCCAAATGGTGGAATCCATACACCATCATCATGGCTTCAAAGAAATCAGAAAAGGGGGAGGTGAGACCGCAGAGAAAGTACGCGCAGAAAAAGCAGTACGAGTTCGGCGGAACCTCTTTCCCCTCCGGCAGGACCACAGACCCTCCATGCCCCTTCGGGACTTCCCTCCCCCACATGTATGCATACCTCACTCTCAGGGTTTGGCTATCCAAGCTCGACGGAAAGAAGACCACGTCCTCTTGCCGCTTCCTGTCCAGCTCCGCCGCCCTCTTCTTCTTCCCTTCCACTGCAGCTTCCTTCGCGGTGGTCGCCCGCTTCCCCCTTGCCGTGGCGGCTTTCTTTCCCATCCTTTGGGATTGCTGGAGGAATGGAAGGTTATGTAGAGCAATGGAGGTGAATGTTGGTGTGGGAACAATTGCTTGGCTTGAGGAAGAAGATGATGGAAGGAGAAATGGATGAGAACAAGCAGCGCCCCCTCGCGTTGCCTTTTTATTAGGAATGGGCGCGGGGGCTGGCTCTTCACTATCTTTTCTCAGGAAGTTACCACTTTACAGGCGCACTACCCATTAACTGCTACAGTCCCACGACACCACGACCTGCGGTAATTACGCAAAGTGGATGTTGGATTGAATGTTCATCATGACAACCGCTACATGTGCAACACTTTTTTGACACGTGTCTGTGCACTATTTGGGGCCTAACCCAACGTGCCTGGCGACACGTATGGCTCAGGCCTGGGGGCTTCTATTAGGGTACACAAACAGGAGTGTATGTTTCCCTTGACTTGTGCACGGATGAAAGGCCTCCTCCCCGGAAACCAAGCCCAAGCCAGAGAGCCAACTCTTAGTGAGATCAAAGAGCGGATCAAGAAGACCAAGAATAAGCACAACAGAAGAATATCACGTTGGGAAAGCCTCCCTTGCCGGGCAGGAGAGCCTAGCCGGGTCGAGGCCGCCCCAAGGACAAGTCCAGGACTTCCCTGGCAAGCTTGCCGGGTCCGCCAGGGGCGGGATCCCCGCCAAGACACCACCGCTCCACCGGACAGCGACGCAAGTCACTTATCAGTGCAGTGTCGACCCCCAAGTTATTAAGTGGCCTCTGCTAAGCACGTGGCGGCCCATTGGAAGACAAGATTTACCCAAGTGAAACCCGTCCAGAGGCGTGTCAAGATGATAAGCAAGAGATGGTTAAGCGGCTAGACAGGCCTGCGGGGCTTCGCCCTCAGCATGACACCTAGCAGTGCATTTAATGCACTTTGTCCTATCTGCCAGAGTTAGGTATGATAGCACTGTTGGCTATCTAATCAGTAGATAAAGACTGTTTTGCCATCGTGGTTACCCCTTAAGCTATAAAAGGAGGACCAAGGTGACCTAACAAAGGATTCGGACCCTCACACACTTGTACGCGTGTAGTTGCTCTCCCCGAGGCACCCTTGCCGGGCTTGAGTGCTGCGCGCTCGTTGTGTTCTTCCACTCAATCCACCAAAGCAGGAGTAGGGTTTTACGCTACCCAGCGGCCCGAACCTGGTTAAAAACCACCAGTGTCACCACCGTCATGTTGTTCCATGGCTTCTGCTCTTTGTGCAACGTGATCTCCCCCTTGCCGAACCACAAGGGGCTCATGGCCCCATAGGTGATCGTGATCCACCACGACAGCAATATTCCTGTTTTACCCCTGCCACATGAACAGAAAAGGGCTGCTTTGGTAACTCCATTGTTTTCCCCTCTTTGCCCCCAACATTCTTCCCCAGAGCCCCTCCCCTTCCCCTCCCCACCTCCTTCCCCCAACCACGCCAAGCCGCTGAATCTAGTCCTCTGCCGCAACGGTGGACTTCACACCCTGCCGGATCTACCTTCCGCACCTTTCGCACCTTGAAACCCCCAACTGCCAATTCACCACTTCACCGGAGCCGCTTCAGCGACTGGCTTGTCCACCGCTCCGGATCTCCTTGACCGCCATCATGGTCCACCGCACCGGATCTGCTTCACCGGTTCCCTCGTCTACCACAGTGTAGGCCCTTCACTGACTCCCTCGTCTGCCACATCGCTGGCCTTCATACAAGCCCTCGTCCGCCGCAACAGATCCGCCTCACCGAAAGCACTGTACACCGCGCTGGATGTGCTTCGCCAACACCTTCGTCCACTGCACCGGATCCGCTCCACGGACGCAATATTCTACTCCACCAGCCCTGCTTTACTGACGTCGCAGCCTCATCAGGTTATTTCGATTTGTACTCCTTCAGGTTTTCTGTTTTTATCGTGGAACTGTTCACTTACAACAGATGATCTTTCTTGTATGTCGACAGGCACCGCAACCAAAGCATCGGAGCCGCTTCAACAACGGTGACAGCCGGCCCAAACTCAACCACAACACGGGCACCATCGACGATCCTTAGCTTTCAAGTATGACAACGATACCCATACACCGCCGAGAATCAGGTACTATTATCACACGGCCGGCGCCTACGTTCACTTTCTTAGCATAAGAACCGCACCTTCGAATATCTTCAGGGCATCATTCAATTTTTCATGAGACGCGTTATTCTGCTTGCACCTGTAGGGCCATACGTGTTGCAGTGAACAGGTTACATGTGCTAAATTACAAACCAGTGCACATATAGTTACAATGCTTTTGTTTTGTCCTAAGTATTATTGTACTTCCTAGATATCACTGCCTACTATTTTACTTCTTGCATGATATATTTATGATAATGGTGTTGTTCTGATGCCACCTGTTGGTTACATCAGACTGCTCCTATGGCCCTGTTTGGATACTCTAACTTAGCTAGATGTTAGAGTTAGTTTATAGCTCATGACTAACCCTGAACTAACTCTAGACAAAGAGGTGTTTGGATGACAGGGTTAGATTGACAATAAATGCACTAGGAGAACTAGCTCCAATTAGCACCTCTTGGGTGGGATAATTTTTTTGGGTGGGTTAGATGCAACTAGCTCAAACTAGTCCTCATGTTTGGATACTTTAGGGCTATTTGAGCCCAAACTAGCTCTAACCCATGGATCCAAACAGGGCCTATGTTCTCTATGCTTAATTACACATCAGCAAACTAGCTTGTGGTTCCGTTGCTTTTTGTTCGTTTTACCCAACATTTTCCGATGCTAGCTATTACATCACTGCTCCGAGCCTCTGTTCATTACTTTTTTGTGTGTTATTGATATTCCCAAGTTGCATGACTAGTTTGATGCTTCTAATCATTATGGAGCTGCCAACCCCAGCAAGCAAAATATTTGTTCTTTTGGGGCTGGCACCTCGAACAAGAATAAAAATAGAGTGAAGCACATATATTGTCGTGTAAGCACACACCCTTCTTTCATTAGTTTAGATTAACCATTGATGATCAATTCGAACCAGTGCATGTGATTAAAATTAATTTTACCTAAATAGAGGGGGAAGAATAAACAACATCGACTAGATTTGCAACCACAGGATGCTGACGATATCTTCAAAGAACATTGCAACAACAGCGAGGCTTCACAGCAACATATGGTAAGCCAGTGTGTTTTAGTACATGTGAAATGTAATGCGTGTGGGCTGCTTTCTTGGCTTAAGCCCTAAACCTTTAATCCTATAGAATTACAAATAGTTTAGTTGTCTGCTTTGCTGTATTGCTTGATTCGAATGCTTGTTTGTTACTTGTTAGGCTATACCTGAGTTAGCCAATATGTCAGCAGTGCCTGCTGTAATATCGTAAAGAAATGCATGCCTAATTCATTTGACTCCTTAACTTTTCCTATGAACTTCATCACAAGACTATCTTCGTAGTTTATATGAGGCCACACTATTTAAGTGCTTTCTCAGATTATTTCAACTGCTTATATGCCTGGGCAACTTAAATATAGCGGTGGTACACTGCCTTTCATCTTACCATTTTAATTTTTTTTCTACTGATGCTGCTTCGAACCATTTAAATATAGCTTGCCATGCTCGGCAATAATTCGTATGCCGTTTACCATGTAAGCTTACTGCCTGGATCATGCGATAACTATCTCTTACTTATGTCCAGCGGAAACCTTTCAGGATGACGTTCACACTAGGACACAATGTACAACCGCAGAATCTATTTGTGGAAGTAGTGCGCCATCCATGTTACCAGATGGTAGCAGTTCAGAGGCAACATCGTTGGAGAGCAGTCTGAGCATAGACATTACTGTTCTTGAGGCTCTACTAGAGGTAGAAAGAGATGGTGTGGCTGCCATGAATGAGGTAATCTTGATCTTGAGGCTGGAAATTATGCAACTAGTTGCACGCATTATGCAAGGAAGCCAAGAATTGGAGGAAGTAAGAATGTTGCATTTGAAGACGGAGGAGGTCCTGCTGCTTCTGCTATCTGAAGCGTAGGGTAATCCCAGTTCTTCTTTACATACCAGTTGAAACGATTAGTATACTTGCATGTTGTGTCATGTCTCTGAATGGATTATGTTGTAAGACCTCTTTGTTGTCCATGTGTTGTAATGATCTGAATTTTTTAGGCGAGGTAATCCTCAGTACTTGTATGATTGACATAAGGTGAACTATTCTTCATGTGAGCAGATTGTATTGGATGAAATAATTGTCTGAATCAAAGTGTATCCAACCTACTGAATTCGAAGATCACGACATTTCTAAATCATATTCATATATAAAGGTGGAATAAATCTTTGTCGTGCTTTTGAAGAAATAAATAACAAAACATAGAATGATGTATGGGTATTCGTAATCGAATACAAATTGGATTTGAATTTAGTTGCCAGGGCCCTGGGTAAACGTGAATGCTAATTCTCCCAAATTTTGAACGAAGTGGCAAAACACCCTCTATCATTTGTTGGCTGCCCGAAGACAGTGTTTGCGAGATGGAAATTACTGTCTACCCTTGACACTTCACATCCTAATCGGCCCGATTTCCACTTCTGCCGATAGTGGTAGGTTAGTAACTTCAATCACAGGTGACACGACCGCCTGTCTCCCCATTCAGACACGATGGGCGCCAAACATGGGCAGCAAACACACGTTTGATTCAAACTCGTCCGAAAGACCTCTCTCTCTCCCTCCATTTTCCCATTCATACACATGGGCGGCAAAACACCCACTATCATTTGTCGGCTGCCCGAAGCCAGTGTTTGCGAGATGGAAATTACTGTCTACCCTTGACACTTCACATCCTAATCGGCCCGATTTCCACTTCTGCCGACAGGGGTATGTTAGTAACTTCAATCGGACATGACACGACCGCCTGTCTCCCCATTCAGACACGGTGGGCGCCAAACATGGGCGGCAAACACACATTTGATTCAAACTCATCCGAAAGACCTCTCTCTCTCCCTCCATTTTCCCATTCATACACATGGGCGGCAAAACACCCACTATCATTTGTCGGCTGCCCGAAGCCAGTGTTTGCGAGATGGAAATTACTATCTACCCTTGACACTTCACATCCTAATCGGCCCGATTTCCACTTTTGCCGATAGGGGTAGGTTAGTAACTTCAATCGAATGTGACACGACCGCATGTCTCCCCATTCAGACACGGTGGGCGCCAAACATGGGCGGCAAACACACATTTGATTCAAACTCGTCCGAAAGACCTCTCTCTCTCCCTCCATTTTCCCATTCATACACTAGGTAGGCAAATATTTTAAATAGGGGCAGGTGTGTAACTTCCCTCAGACATGACACAACCGCCCTAGTTGTCAGCCCCGTTCATACACCGTGGGCGCCAACCGTGGGCAGCAAAACACCCTCTCCTCACCCGAAATTGCTATCGGCAAATATTGACGAGATGCGAGATTACCGTCCTATCCCGAGCCGACGAGATGTCCAAAATTTTAAACAGGGGCTAAGTTCGTAACTTTCCCACATTTTAGACAAGCGCGCCCCAAAGTTTGAGATCCCCTCCCCCTCCATTTCCCCATTCATACACCGTCGGCGCCACAACAACATCCCCACACCGGCCAGCCTCCTCCGTCCGCCACCCCATCCTCCACCTTGCCGGAGCCGCTACCCCTACCCCGTCGTCCACTACAAGAGATGGACGTCTCTCATCCATGGCGCCAGACCAGGATCCTTTCATCGCGTCCTCTCACTTCATCGGCGCCGTCGTCCACCTTGCCATTGCCGCTCCTACGACCGCCTCGTCCACGGCAGCAGGACTTATCCCCTGACCCGGCCGTCTACCGTCTCAAGTCTTCTTCCGCACCGCCGACAGCCATCGCACCCGCAGCACCCTCAACGTATCAGTAGGGGCCTACATGGCGTCGCAAGAGAGGTGGTACTCTTTCATATCTGCTTAACTTATTGATCTTACCCAGAAAATAGATCGTAACTTGTTTACTGTACTTTTCTTGTCCATACCAAATCGTAGTGGCTAGTTGAAAGCAAACATTGGTTGCGAAGTAGCCTTTGTCCGGTTTGCACCTTCAGATCCGCCATGGCATAGTCACTATACCCTTAAAGCTTATGGTTTTCCCCCTTTATATTCACTACCATTATCATAGGTGCTTCGTGTCGTGCTAGCACTGCTCCTCAAGACCTCAACCCATCAAGCGAAACAACATGCCACTCATAATTTGAAAGCTTAGCTGTTCAAATACGAATATGATATGATGCTCATATTACTGAAACAGAGAACGTTTAATTGTCAGCTAATGTTCCTATATTCGTTTCGAAAAGCATGTGCGCCACACGTAGAGAGATAGCAGGGTTTTGCATTTCTCTGTGCGCTCTGGTTCATCATGGGTGGGCAACACACATTGTATTATCTAAAATATGCTTGCTCTTTGTTATCATGTTCCTCTTCTGTTCTTCTTAATAAGTATATTACTTCCTTCATTCCTAAACTGCCTTGGGTGCATGTGTGTGTTGTGGTGGCGTGCATTTGTATCGGGTGTTGTTCATCGTTGCTTTATTTATAAAGCGGGGCGAAAGCCTTTTTCGGTAAAACATAAGTCTTTTTAGATATTCCAATAAGAACTACATACAGATGTATATAAACATATTTTAGAGTGTACATTCACTCATTTTGCTCCGTATGTAGTTCGCATTCGAATCTCTAAGAGATTTATATTTAAGAACGGAGGAAGTAGTACATTATGTTCCTTGTCGGGAAGTGGAGCAGGGACATTTGCAGTCGACAGGTCTATTGGGACGCTTCAGATGGATGCTTTCAACAATTCTAGATGGTCCGCCATAATATCCGGGAAATGCTGGGAGCTATGTCGTCTTTGATAGTCTAGACTGATAGTAACAGTATTGTGCCTTCAGTTGAATAGAGCTGCCCCTTTTGGGGCCGAAGCCTTTCCGAACCCTTTCTTGCCGTACCAGCAATACAAGCCCATATGGTCTAGCTAGTTCCACTTTCCTGATTTTACTCTTGATGCTTAGGGTTTTCCCCTTTTATCTACCCTACTATGATCTGCGTAGGTGCTTTCTATCGTACTAGCAGTACTCCACCCTTCAAACTAAACAACACATCACTCATAATTCCAAAGCTTAGTTGTTCAAATATGATTGTGATATGATACTGATATTAGTTAACAGACACATTTAATTGGTTAGCTAAAGGTCCCACTTGAGTTTCCAAATGCATGTCACGGCATATAGAGAGACAACAGGAATTGCATTTCTTTGTCACTTGTTGACTGTACTTTCTTGTCCATATCAAATCTTAGTTGTTATTTCAAAGCAAACATCGGTTGCTAAGTACCCTTTGCGCGGTTTGCAGCTTTAGATCTGCCATGCCACAGGCACGGTCAACACTATACTTATCATGCTTACGGTTTCCCCATTTTATGATGACCACGATCAGCCTACGTGGTTCGTGTCGTAATAGCACTGCTCCACCCATCAAGCTAAACAAGCTTAGTTGTACAAATTCGAATATGATATGATGCTGATATTAGTAATACTAAGGCAGGTTTAATTGGTCAGCTAAATGTTCCAACTTTAGTTTCGAAATGCATGTGAGCCACATATGGAGAGACCGGAAGGAATAGTATTTCTCTGTGCGCTCTGGTTCATCTTGGGTGGGCAACACACATTGCATTATCTAAAATCTGCTTGCCCTTTGTTATCATGTTCCTCTTCCGTTCTTCTTAATAAGTATATTACTTCCTCCGTTCCTAAACTGCCTTGGGTGCGTGCGTGTGTTGTGGTGGCGTGCGTTTGGACCGGGTGTTGTTCATCGTTGCTTTATTTATAAAGCAGGGCGAAAGCCTTTTTCGGTAAAACATAAGTCTTTTTAGATATTCCAATAAGAACTACATACTGATGTATATAGACATATTTTAGAGTGTACAATCACTCATTTTGCTCCATATGTAGTCCGCATTCGAATCTCTAAGAGACTTATATTTAGGAACGGAGGGAATAGTACAGTATGTTCCTTGTCGGGAAGTGGAGCAGGGACATTTGCAGTCAACAGGTCTGTTCGGTCGCTTCAGATGGATGCTTTCAACTATTCTAGATGGTCTGCCATAATATCCGAGAAATGCTGGGAGCTGTGTAGTCTTTGATGTAGAAAATATAGAACCTATAATATTTGTTGTATTGATATGACCCTTGTGTAGGTATATATAGATGTACGTGTGAGAGAGAGAGACACGGAGTAGAGGGCAAGTCATACATGATTTAATATATTCTATCTATAACTCCTATCTCTATCTTAAACACAATATACTTCTAACATTTGAGAGTCTAGACTGATAGTAACAGTATTGTGTCTTCAGTTGAATAGAGCTGCCCCTTTTGGGGCCGAAGCCTTTCTGAACCCTTTCTAGCCGTACCGACAATACAAGCCCATATGTTCCAGCAAGTTCCACTTTCCTGATTTTACTCGTGATGCTTAGGGGTTTCCCCTTTTATCTACACTACTATGATCTGCGTAGGTGCTTTCTATCTTACTAGCAGTACTCCAACCTTCAAGCTAAACGACATAGCACTCATAATTCCAAAGCTTAGTTGTTCAAATATGATTGTGATATGATACTGATATTAGTTAACAGACACATTTAATTGGTTAGCTAAAGGTCCCACTTGAGTTTCCAAATGCATGTTGCGACATATAGAGAGGCAGTAGGAATTGCATTTCTTTGTCACTTGTTGACTATACTTTCTTGTCCATAACAGATCTTAGTTGTTATTTCAAAGCAAACATCGGTTGCTAAGTACCCTTTGCGTGGTTTGCAGCTTCAGATCTACCATGCCACTACCACGGTCAACACTATACTCATCATGCTTATGTTTCCCCATTTTATGATGACCACGATCAGCCTACGTGATTCATGTCGTAATAGCACTGCACCACCAATCAAGCTAAACAAGCTTAGTTGTACAAATTTGAATCTGATATTATGCTGATATTAGTAAAACTGAGACATGTTTAATTGGTCAGCTAAATTTTCCTACTTTAGTTTCGAAATGCATGTGCGCTACATATGGAGAGACCGAAAGGAATAGTATTTCTCTGTGTGCTCTGGTTCATCATGGGTGGGCAACAAATATTGTATAGAAAGATTTGTAATATCTTCAATCTGCTTGCTCTTCTGCTCTTCTTTAACATGATCCTCTTCTCTTCTTCTTTAATAAGTATGTTCCTTGTTGGGAAGAGTAGCAGAGACATTTGCGGTCGATAGGTCAGGTCGAGTTGTTCTTCCTTAGTCTATTTTCAATCTGTCAGGTCAGGTCGAGTTGTTCTTCTTTGCTATATGTTGAAGCTGTCATCTGCGAGGTATCATCACTTCTGGAGCTCTCATATTTTGAGTAGTAGGCCACATTATATTAATGCACACACCAAATTACAGCATGCATGGCATCTTTCAGAAGAATTGCAGAGATAGCACAAAGGGGTTTACAGGGAGGCAGTATTGGATTAGAATCACTTCTGCATTACAAAGATAATCTCACTTACTTTTATGTTTTCATGCATGTCAAGTATTGAACATGATCAAAATGAATATGAGAATGGGCGCATGAGAGGAATATTGCAGAACAATCCACTAGCTAATAAACTTGGCATTATGGAGGATGGCCTATCTTTTTCACCCATCAAGGTGCTTGCTCTAACTTGGCAAGGTTGTATTGGTCGCACATATTTTGCATATGAACTCTTGCATTACTTCTACTTTGTTACACCATCATCTTCTTAGTTTAAGCATCATGTATGATTATATGCCATACCTATCCATTTTCTGTACCTATTCCATGTGTCATCATACTATGTTTTTCCAGTCAAATGTTGTTCTTTCATAATAGATGTCCAAAAGGAAGAGGGTGAGTGCAGATCCTCATGGAGTACAAACTAGGTATTTGGAAAAGGCAGTGATACCTATTAAATCAGATAGATCAGCAACCACAGAAAACACAGGCCCAACTGCACCACACTTTACCCCTACTCCACTGGCCAAACCCCTATTAGAACTGTAGAGAGCCTAGCATTAGGTACTGTCTATGATATCAATTCAAAATTTGAACTCCTACATTTCTGCATGTGCCTTACCTTTTCTCTTGTATGAAAACTAATTTCAGATGAATCTCCTTTCTCAAAGGATCATAGGATCTCACAACAATACCGGGCACTGCATTGCTCTTGTCAGTACCTCTTACCCTTTGTCAGCATACTTACACTCATTGATGTTTGATTATGTAGCATCACTGTAAATGTTCGCTTCCATATCCTCCCTTTGCTCGAAATTATAAAATCTATATTTACTCTTAGATAAATGTAGAATTAACACAATGGTTATGAAGTCCTGTATTGCTCATGTAAGTACCTGTTGTCATGTACTCCGTCCGTATCGAATTAATTGTTGCTCAATTGGATGTATTTAGAACTTAATAGTGCTAGATACATCCATGTGAGCGACAAGTAATAACGGACAGTGGTAGTATTACTGTACTTGCATTGCGAGATAGTTGATTGTCTAGCATTACTCTGCATCTTATCTTCCCTGCCCTCCGCTTTCTCCAAATTATCAGATCTACATATACTCTTACAAAAATGTTGAATAAAGCCAATGCCACTGCACACGTTGATGTCTTCATTCCTCTTGTCAGTACCTTTTGCCTTGTAACACTGTACTTAATTAATAGCTATTTGATTATGTATCATCACTCTGCACCTGAGCTTCATTATCCTCTATTTCTTCCAATATTATTTGATCTATATTTTCTCTTTACAAAATGTAGAATAAAGGCAACGCTTATAAAGAAGTTTCTTTGGGGAATTTCTTGAATTATCCTTCCATCGACATGGAGAAGGGCTTTGTCCAGCCCGTGTTAACATGTAATGTAAGTTCATCCTTCTCAAGCCTTCAAACTTTGTTCTAGTATAGATTTGGATAGGCATCATTTCCTCCACTGTTGTTTACTTTGGTGTTTACATCTGATTGGATGTTTGCAACAACTACCAGTTTTAAATTGTAGTTGTAAAAACATGTTCCTTATGCAGAACAGATCCATTTATTTGCTTATATATTTGTGAAACCTGTTATGTGTCTCCTTGTTTCTCTTTTAGAGTCATATCTCTTATGCCAGGCAGAACTTTAGGGAAGATAGTGAGCCAAACCATCTTGAAGAGAGCGAGATGACCCCAAGGTCATGTCTTGATGAAGACAGTGAGTTGAAGCTACTCACCAACAGCTGTGAGACAACCTCTGGGCAGTTGCTGCCTCAATCAGTTCGACTTCTTTAGTCTCAACTTAAAGTGGAAAGGCTTGCTTCAGCTCAGCTCCGACTTGATGTCAATGATGTAAAGAAGACCTCAAGGGACACCCATGCATTCTTTCTTGCTACGCAGCTAGGGTTAGAGCATCTATCGTTGACACAACTGAGGTCTCATCAGCTTGTTTTGCTGCTTTTTGTGCACGTCCAGGGCAGGCCTAATGCCTTCTGAAGTGCTCTCAGTTTTGTATATTCTTTTGTCGACGCGTTTATATGCACTGGTGGCGACCTTTGATGCCCAATGTATGTAATCCACGGTCTCGTTGCGCTTTATTATCACCGGTGGCGAACTTGGATGCCCAGTGGATGTAATATGCCGTAATTTCTTTATTGTATAGTCTAGATTTATTCTTGGTCGGTATGCTGTAATTTAGGCCGGAAGCTTCAATGGATCTCAATGTTGTCGGTCTTCAGGGCGGCCCGTAACTCGCTATATATGGGCCAAAACGTCGGCCTATAATCATCTTGGGCCATTAGCAGGTCTAAACGTTTAGTAGTTTTCCGCCTTTAACAGGGCGAGTAAAGTTCTGGCTAGCTGGGCCAGAGAATACCATGGGCTTTTAACAGGCTAAAAACTAGATTGGGCTAGCGTTGAGCCGAAAAATTCACGGGCCAACACAAGCTGAAACTGCCTTAGGCCCCTGTTTGGCCCAAATAGAAAACGAGCCATTAAGAGGCCAAAATATATCTCGGGCCCTGTTTGGCCCAATAAAATTATGGGCATTAAGCAGGCCGGTATCAACGCGGGCCGTAGGCCCAACTGGGTCATGGGCTATTAACAGATGGGCTGTAAGAAGGCCGGATTCAACGCGGGCTATAATTAGGCACCACTGTTACACGGGCCATTAACAGGCCGATAGGCCAGTTGGGCTGAAATTTATCCACGAAGACTACGGGCCGTTAAGAGGCCTAAAGTCACTTCGGACAAGAAATAGCCCAGTTTCAGCATGGGCCGTTAAATGGACTAAAGTGAAACCGGGCCGACAACGGCCCAGATGCACCACAGGCCGCTGCTACTTCTTGAGCTTGCGTTGATTTTTCCCTTGAAGAATAAAGGGTGATGCAGCAAAGCAGAGATAAGTATTTCCCTCAGTTAAGAACCAAGGTATCAATCTAGTAGGAGGCACAAGCAAGTCTCCAATCTATGCACCTACACAAACTAACAAACACTTGCACTCAACGCGAAAAAGGGGTTGTCAATCCCTTCACGGTCTCGAACAAGAGTGAGATCTAATAGAGATAGGTATAAAAGATTACTAAAAGATAAAACAAAGTAAAATCAAATAAATTGCAGCAAGGTATTTTTGGGTTTTTTGGTTTATAGACCTGAAAATATATGATGGAAAATAGACCCGGGGGCCATAGATTTCACTAGAGGCTTTTCTCTTGAAGATAGCATATGGTGGGTGAACAAATTACTGTTGAGCAATTGATAGAAAGGCGCAAAGTTATAACGATATCTAAGGCAATGATCATGAATATAGGCATCACGTCCATGACAAGTAGACCGAAACGATTCTGCATCTACTACTATTACTCCACACATCGACCAACTCCTGCCTGCATCTAGAGTATTAAGTTCATAAGAACATAGCAACGCTTTAAGTAAGATGACATGATGTAGAGGGATAAACTCAATCAATATGATGAAAACCCCATCTTTTTATCCTCGATGGCAACAATACATATGTGCCTTGCTACCCCTTCTGTCACTAGGTGAGGACACCGCAAGATTGAACCCAAAACTAAGCACCTCTTCCATTGCAAGAAAAACCAATCTAGTTGGCCAAACCAAACCGATAGTTCGAAGAGAAATACAACGATATCTTAATCATTCATAAAAGAGTTCAGAGAAGACTCAAATAATATTCATAAATAATCTGATCATAAATCCACAATTCATCGGATCTCAACAAACACACCACAAAAAAGTATTACATCGAATAGATCTCCAAGAACATCGAGGAGAACATTGTATTGAAGATCAAAGAGAGAGAAGAAGCCATCTAGCTACTAGCTATGGACCCGTTGGTCTGTGGTAAACTACTCACACATCATCGGTAGGGCAACAAGGATGATGTAGAGGCCCTCCTGGATCGAATCCCCCTCCGGCAGATCACCGAAAAAGGCCCCAAGATGGGATCTCACGGTAACAGAGGCTTGCAGCGATGGAAAAGTATTTTGGTGGACGCTTCTGGTGGTTTGGGAATATTTGGGAATTTATAGCGCAAGAATTAGGGTTGGGAGACCCCCGAGGGGCCCACAAGCCCTCAGGGCGCGCCCCCCCAGGGGCACACCTAGCAGGCTTGTGGCCTCCTCGGCCATCTTCTGACCCTCTCTCCAAGCTCCATGGATGTCTTCTGGTCCAAGAAAAATCATCGTAAAGTTTTATTCTGTTTGGACTCCATTTGATATTCCTTTTCTGTAAAACTCAAAAACAAGGAAAAAAACAGAAACTAGCACTGGGCTCTGGGTTAATAAGTTAGTCCCAAAAATAATATAAAATAGCATATTAATGCATATAAAACATCCAAAACAGATAATATAATAGCATGGAACAATAAAAAAATTATAGATACGTTGGAGACATATCAAGCATCCCCAAGCTTAATTCCTGCTCGTCCTTGAGTAGGTAAATGATAAAAACATAATTTTTGATGTGGAATGCTACATAACATATTTATCAATGTAATCTTCTTTACTGTGGCATGAATATTCAGATCCATAAGATTCAAAACAAAAGTTTAATATTGACATGAAAACAATAATACTTCAAGCATACTAATAAAGCAATCATGTCTTCTCAAAATAACATGGCCAAAGAAAGTTATCCCTACAAAACCATATAGTGTGGCTATGCTCCATCTTCATCACACAAAGTATTTCATCATGCACAACCCTGATGACAAGCCAAGCAATTGTTTCATACTTTTGGTGTTCTCAAACTTTTTCAACTTTCACGCAATACATGAGCGTGAGCCATGGATATAGAAAAATAGGTGGAATAGAATATGGTGGTTGTGGAGAAGACAAAAAGAAGGAGAAAGTCTCACATCAACTAGGCAAATTAATGGGCTATGGAGATGCCCATCAATTGATATCGATGCAAGTGAGTAGGGATTGCCATGCAACAGATGCACTAGAGCTATAAGTGTATGAAAGCTAAAAAAGAAACTAAGTGGGTGTGCATCCAACTTGCTTGCTCACGAAGACCTAGGGCAATTTTGAGGAAGCCCATCATTGGAATATACAAGCCAAGTTCTATAATGAAAAATTCCCACTAGTATATGAAAGTGACAAAATAGGAGACTCTCTATCATGAAGACAATGGTGCTACTTTGAAGCACAAGTGTGGAAAAAGGATAGTAGCATTGTCCCTTCTCTCCCATCTCTCTTTTTTTCTTTTCCTTTTTTTGTTTGGGCTTATTTGGCCTCTTTTATTTTTTTATAAAGTCTGAAGACTCATCCCAACTTGTGAGGGAATCATAGCTTCCATCATCCTTTCCTCACATGGGACAATGCTCTAATAATGATGATCATCACACTTTTATTTACTTACAACTCAAAAATTACACCTTGATACTAGAACAAGATATGACTCTATATGAATGCCTCCGGCGGTGTACCGGGATATGCTATGATCAAGAGTGACATGTATAAAAAATATGAACGGTGGCCTTGCCACAAATACTATGCCAACTACATGATCATACAAAGCAATATGACAATGATGGTGCGTGTCATAATAAACGGAACGGTGGAAGTTGCATGGCAATATATCTCGGAATGGCTATGGAAATGCCATAATAGGTAGGTATGGTGACTGTTTTGAGGAAAATATATGGTGGGTGTAATGCACCGAAAAAAGTTGAGCGGTACTAGAGAGGCTAGCAATAGTGGAAGGGTGAGAGTGCGTATAATCCATGGACTCACATTAGTCATGAAGAACTCAAATACTTATTGCAAAAATTTATTAGCTATCGAAACAAATTACTACACGCATGCTCCTAGGGGAATAGATTGGTAGGAAAAGACCATCGCTCGTCCCCGACCGCCACTCATAAGGAAGACAATCAAAAAATAAATCATGCTCCGACTTCATCACATAACGATTCACCATACGTGCATGCTACGGGAATCACAAACTTTAACACAAGTATTTCTAACAATCCACAATTACTCACTAGCATGACTCTAATATCACCATCTTTATATCACAAAACAAATGCAAGGAATCAAACTTCTCATCTTATTCAATGCTCTTTATATGAAAGTTTTTATTATATCCCTCTTGGATGCCCATCATATTAGGATTAAATTCATAACCTAAGAAAATTACCATGCTTTTTATGACTCTCAAAACAATATAAGTGAAGCATGAGAGTTCAACAATTTCTATAAAATAAAGCCACCGCCGTGCTCTAAAAAGATATAAGTGAAGCACTAGAGCAAACTGCGTAGCTCAAAAGATATAAGTGAAGCACATAGAGTATTCGAATAAATTCATGATCAATGTGTGTGTCCATATCAAAAGGTGTGTACAGCAAGGATGATTGTGGCAAACTAAAAAGCAAATACTCATATCATACAAGACGCTCCAAGCAAAACACATATCATGTGGTGAATAAAAATATAGCCTCAAGTAAATTTACCGATGGATTGAAGACAAAAGAGGGGATGCCATCCGAGGAATCCCCAAGCTTAGATGCTTGGTTGTCCTTGAATATTACCTTGGGGTGCCTTGGGCATCCCCAAGCTTAGGTTATTGCCACTCCTTATTCCATTGTCCATCAAATCTTTACCCAAAACTTGAAAACTTCACAACACAAAACTCAACAGAAAACTCATAAGATCCGTTAGTATAATAAAATAAATCACCACTTTAGGTACTGTTGTGAACTCATTCTTTATTTATATTATTGTAATATCTACTGTATTCCAACTTCTCCATGGTTCATACCCCCCGATACTACCCATAGATTCATCAAAATAAGCAAACAACACATAGAAAATAGAATCTGTCAAAAACAGAACGGTCTGCGAATATCTGAATTGTTTTCATACTTATGTAACTCCAAAAATTCTAAAACATTAGGAAAGCCTGGAAAATTTCCTTATAAATCTTCTGTAAAAAATTCAGAATTTTTTGTTTCTTCTGTGAATTCTTAAAATTCTGTTACTGCACGCAAAAGTTTCTGTTTTTCAGCAAAATCAAATCAAGTATCACCGTAGACCATCCCAAAGGTCTTACTTGGCTCAAACACTAATTAAAACACCAAAATGTTGGGTAATAATGTGTATTCTCATAAAAACATAAAAAAAAATGTTGGGTTGTTAAGGGAGTCATGGACTAAGGGGTCCTCGGGGTGACGACCCATTATACGTGGGCCGGACTGCTGGAGCCGTATAGTGACACGAGATCTATGAAGCCGTGGTGTGCCTTCCAACAAGAAGGCGCAGGATCCCTTTAAACCCTTATTGTAATCTATCTTCGGTAACCCTAACCCTACCGGTGTCTATATAAACCGAGGGTTTTTAGTCTTTAGGGCTAGAGCTACATTCATCACCTCATCCCTTAGGGTTTAGCTCATACGGATCTCGAGGTAGATCTACTCTGTAAACCATATTATACATCCAATACAATCAAGCAGGACGTAGGGTATTACCTCTTCGAGAGGGCCCGAACCAGGGTAAACACTGTGTTCGTCGTCCCTTGTTCCCCATCGATGCTAGATCCACAGCTCGGGAACCCCTACCCCAAGGTCTGCCGGTTTTGACACCGACATTGGTGCTTTCATTGAGAGTTCCGTTGTTGGATCGCCAGAAGAATCGATGGCTCAACCGGTCGTTGGAGACCACACCCACGCCGAGGGCTTCCCCGCGCCTGGTCATCTCTTCATCTTCGGCGGCATGTTACTGCGCACCGATCCCACTGGTCGCCTCGACCAGATCAAAGGCTTCACCCCCGTTGAAGGGTTCATTGGTTCAGGGGCATCGACCCCAGGACCAGCAGACTCACAAAAATCTGGTATCTCTCAGAGTCCGGCCCTAAAGCCTGACTCCGACAAACCACCCACAAGATCTCCTGCCAATTTGCCGGAGTGTCCGGCACCCCCATCTGGCCAGCCGGCAGACCACTTGGCGAGTCTTTTCTGTGCAATGGGAATCTCTGTTATCAGGCCTACGGCCTACGATCGGATCGGGTTTAAACCCGACAACCAAGAAATCAACACCCCTCCGGTCACGCACCTCATCGCCATGGTCGAAGAGGCCCAGGAGGGGCCACAGCCCTGCAAGCTAAGAATGGTGTACACTTGAATCTCCAGCTCGGAGTCAGATACCAGCTCAGATGTACGTCCGGACTCGAGCCCCAACGCTAGATCCGGCCTCGAGCCGATCCAGCCGCACACTAGTCCGGATCCGAGCCCTGCACAACTAGAACCAGACATGACTCAACAACCCATCAAGGATAGTCCGGGTCCGCGGCAGGAGGGAATTCTCGAAATTTTCCCACCCACCCACCACATGGAATACTCTCAGGATTCGGGAAACCCAGACATATGGGACCTCATGTATGTCAAAAAGCTCCCAAATGAGACAGTCCACCATTATTGGGCTAGATTTCTCCAGGTAAAGAACAGGATGGCACCTTGCTATGACAAAGAAATAATTAAAGCCTTCCAGTTTAACTGGAGGGACGAGAGCCTCTTAAACGCCCTCGCGCATCGCCGAATTCAAAGCTTCACCGAACTATCAGACATGGTATGCAAATATTGCGCCATGAAGAACACGTGGAGGGCGCAACAGATGAACATGGGGCCACAGCCCGCCGCGCATCACGGAAAGCTTTGCTTTAAACGATCTTACACAAATCGGTAGCCGGAGCGCGAGCCTAATGAAAAGAAAAGTAGGCCCGAATTGGTGTTAGACGAGTTGCTGGATAAACCATGCCCAATACACTCGGTCTTGCTAGACGGAAACCCAACCCACAGACTTCGAACCTGTTGGGTGGTAAGACAAGTGGCCAAATATGGCGAGCCAATCTTGGGCCTTACACCCCCAGATAAATAGTCCTCGGCTTCACCACAGGATCACAATGTCCTTACGGTATACGAGACGTTCGCCTCAAACAATAAAAGGAAAAAGGCTCTTCGAGAGCTCAACCAAATATATCAAGTGACGGCCGCACAGCCATGGGCAGCCACGCCTATCACCTTCAACAAGGAGGACGAGCCAAGCCCCCGTAACAAGCACGCACCGGCCGCACTGGTCCTCAACCCCATTGTCGATGGTTTCCAACTGACTAAAGTGCTGATGGACGGAGGCAGCGCACTACTGCAGGATGCTGCTAACGTGACACTACGATTAGAGACCCTTTGACGAAACTGTGTGTGATGCATTAATCGCAAACGGTGATGTAAAAAACCCGTCAAGAAAGATGCAAAACATTTGCGATGAAGGATACATCAAACACAGTTCAGATTTTAATTGCGTGTGCGATGCGGGGCATACGGTTCAGTTGAATTAACTATTTGCGATCAGGTAGAACAAAAGAAACGGGCAGCCAGATGAAGGCGTGTGCGATATACGGCATACAATTCACTCGGATAAACTGTTTGTGATGAGGCAGAACAACAGAAATGGGCAGCCAGATGAAGGTGTGTGTGATATACGGCATACAGTTCACTCGGATGAACTGTTTGTGATTAGGCAAAACAAAAGAAACGGTCAGCCAGATCAAGGTGTGTGCGATATACGGCATATGGTTCACTCGGATGAACTGTTTTTGATTAGGCAACACAACAGAAACGGTTCAGCCAGATCAAGGTGTGTGCAATGGAGGGCATACAGTTCATTCCGATAAACTGTTTCTGCTGAGCCAAGAGAATAGAAACGTTTCACATAAACAAGATGTGTGTAATACGTGGCAAACATCCAATTACATAGGTGGCTAGTACACACATGACATTTCCACACACCAAAGTAAACTATTACATGCATAATTAACTAGGATAAACGATCATCTGAGCATCATCTACTTCTTGTGCTAGCTCGATGTTCCTTCTATGCTAAGTTTCCATTAATTGACGGCGTTTTATGAACACACCACCATTTCCTGCCATTTCCTCACCGGTTTCCCGCCACCTAGCGATATTGCGCATAAACCTAGGCGGCGCGCGACGCACGGAGGCAACAAGCGCAGCCTATAGCACATCCACCTTTTCCAAGCATGGCAACCCACCAAAGCGCCACCTCTGCCATCAACCTCGTCGACGAGGAACAAGAAGGCGCCACGGCCCGTCGAGGCCGAGGCGCTCCCCGGCAACGTGATTGATGACGCCGTGATGCGTGTCATCGCCAGGGTTGAGCAGACCCTTGGTGCATGGCGCTTCAGCGCCGTGGATCAAGATAGGCATGTCAGCGCCGAGAGGCTGCAGCTCGCCGCACAACATAATCGATGGCGCACCGCAGAGCAAGCTAGGCGCGTCCGCGCTGATAGGTTGCGGCTCGCCGCACGGCGAGACCGTTAGAGCGCCGCAGAGCGAGAGGCGCGGCGCGCCGCACAACAAGAGCGGATCCATCAGCACTTGCCTGCTGTCGACAGGGCGTCGCGGCTGGGTACACGTCCCGTCAGTACCCCCATTCCTCGCTAGGAGTGGGCAGAGGCCCTCTGCGCCGTACTTGCACCAGAGGCCAGCTGCGCTGTACTTGCACCGGACGCTCGCCGCGCCGTTCGCCTTGTTCGCGGCCCGCTCGATGCCAACACACTGGTCGCTAGGCTCGATCGCCTCCTTGGCCCAGGTGTCCACTTGGGTGCAGTAGAGGAACATGGCCGTCGCATCCTCGAGCTGGTGATCTCCGATGAAATAGCCAACTTGGAGCTCGAGATCGCGCTCCAGATGTACCGCGAGCGTGTCGACCGCTTGGACGAACGCCTGCACGAGTTCAGGCAGAGCCAAGAGCTACCGTAGGCAAGGGCTGCTGGTCATGGTCTCATGGACGCATTTTGTTTTGTTGAGTCGTTTCGACGTGGATCGCTATGTTTTCATAGCAATCATAATATTGCTCTGTTTCAATGTGTGTACTCTATTTTCCATTCTTATATGTTCCGTTTCAATGTGTGTATATATGCTTTCCATTCTGTATATGTGAATGATAACAGCTAGATACAAATTAGTATACAAAAATAGATAGAAAATGGAATTAATAATATATATTAAATGTTCATTAGTTCATCATAGAATATATATAATATCATCACATATACGTGATGATACTTAACCACTAGGTACAATGCATAAAATTGAAAACGAACAATACTAAAACTAATAATCCCTCCTGGGGGCAGTATTCCGGCAGCCCCTCGCCAGCAGCTCCCTGGTGCGCGGCGTCTTCCCAGCCCGGAGGAAGTACTCTGCCTCCTCCGCCTCGCAGCGCTTGACGCACCGATCTGCCTCTTGCTGGCGGACGAGTGCGAATGATCTTGCCATTTAGTTGGGTGCCCACCGGAGCTCATCGTCGGTGGCATGCTGGAGCTTATCGGCCACCTCCACGCAGCGATGAGGCACCTAGCGCCTTTGACCTTCCTCGCGAAGTACCCGTCTTCGTACACCTCCTCCGCACGATGACGCACCCGCCCCCAAAGCTCCACCACCTCCTTTTTCCAGGCAGCATCATGGGCTTCACAGGCCGCCTGGTACCTGGCTTCCTCCTCTGCCATCTCCTTCTTGAACGCCACTTGCCTGGCTTTCTCAGCCGGTGGCAGTGACTTCCAAAGACAGAGATTGTACTGGCCCCAAAACCACTCCAAAGTTGGGGGGTCCGGTGCAACCTCATTCGTCGGTGCGTAGGGGCCCCCCTCGTCGCTGCTCCTTGATTGAGCGTCCTCAGTGGGCTACGCCTCCTCGTCGGCGCGTGGGCAGATCGGCGGCGCCATGGCAGAGATTTGAGAGAGAGAGAGTGAGAGAGAAAGAGAGGGCGAGCGAGGGGAGGATGTAAATGAGAATGCAGGCGGGACGACATGAGGAAGGTAGTATTTATTGGCGGCCGGAATCTAGATCGACGGGAACAGTAAACACGTCGGTCGCCGGAATTTACAAGTATTGTAGTTTGAATTACACATGATTCCCGTAGCAAAATCCGTGTGTGAACTTAATAGCTGACGGTTTCCAATACAGAACCATGTCTGATTAATAACCCGCGCCACTCACCTTCCAAACCTCGAGGCACGAAATAGAGTGCCAATCGTGTGGGGGCCGGTTGTCTTGCCAGATCTTTACATTTTATTTTTTGAACACCAGATATTTACATCGTCTGATGATTTTTTAATTTTTTGGAATATAAATGCCATGGCACTCCATGCATGTGTCCAAGCCGTGACACCAATATGTTTGAAAATTCATTCCAATTTACTGCACATGGAATTAACTCGCACACAAGTACACACATATTTTTTTTCAAACCATTATGGTTAGCCGCTGCATGTAGATGTAGTTCAAATTTGGAGTACGGTCATTAAATGGCTAGAAAATCACTTAAATGTCTTAAAAAGGTCAAATGACCACTGAAATTTTCCAATTTTTGACATGACAGTTGTATTAGTGCACGTTAACTGTAGAAATTTTTTGAAGCCCATAAGAGGAAGCTATCGCCCGTTCTTCATCAAACATGCATTGTTCCCTCCCAAAACCATGAGCCTTCTAGTGAGCTGCTCCGGTTTATGAGGGGTGTGTGTCCAAACTTTCGTCAAAATAGGCCAATTTTTTTACCACATCATCTTGGTGGCATGACATTACGTCAAGCAAGACTTCATGTGTTTCTGATCATTTTTTTTAATTTTTTGGAATTTGAATGGCATGGCGCTCCATGCATGTGTGTCCAGACCGTGACACCAATATGTTTAAAAATTCCTTCCAATTTACTGCACATGGAATTAACTCGCACACAAGTACACAAAAATATAATTTTTCAAACCGTTATCGTTAGCCGTTGCATGTAGATGTAGTTCGAATTTGAATTACGGTCATTAAATGGCTAGAAAATCACTTAAATGTCTTTAAAAGGTCAAACGACCCCTAGAATTTTCCAAATTTTCACATGATAGTTGTATTAGTGCATGTTAAATGTAGAAAAAATTTGAAATCCATAAGAGGAAGCTATCTCATGTTCGTCATCAAACATGCATTGTTCCCTCTCGGAACCACGAGCCTTCTAGTGAGTTGCTCCGGTTTGTGAGGGGTGTGTGTCCAAACTTTTATCAAACAGGCCAATTTTTTACCACATCATCTCGGTAGCATGACATTACATCAAGCAAGGTTTCATGTTTTCTAATCATTTTTTAATTTTTTGGAATTTAAATGCCTTGGCACTCCATGCATGTGTCCATGCCGTGACACCAATATGTTTGAAAATTCCTTCTGGTTTACTGCACATGGAATTAACTCGCACACAAGTACATAAATATGATTTTTCAAACCGTTATGGATAGCAGTTGCATGTAGATGTAGTTCAAATTTGAATTACGGTCATTAAATGGCTAGAAAATCACTTAAATGTCTTTAAAAGGTCAAATGACCCATAGAATTTTCCAAATTTTCACATGACAGTTGTATTAGTGCACGTTAAATGTAGAAAAAATTTAAAGGCCGTAAGTGGAAGCTATCTCCCATTCGTCATCAAACATGCATTATTCCCTCTCGGAACCATGAGCCTTCTAGTGAGTTGCTCCGGTTTGTGAGGGGTGTGTGTCCAAACTTTCGTCAAACAGGCCAATTTTTTTACCACATCATCTTGGTCGCATGACATTACGTCAAGCAAGGTTTCATGTGTTTCTGGTCATTTTTTTAATTTTTTGGAATTTGAATGGCATGGCGCTCCATGCATGTGTGTCCAGGCCGTGACACCAATATGTTTGAAAATTCCTTCCAATTTACTACACATGGAATTAACTCGCACACAAGTACACAAAAAATATGATTTTTCAAAGTGTCATGGTTAGCCGTTGCATGTGGATGTAGTTCAAATTTGAATTACGGTCATTAAATGACTAGAAAATCACTTAAATGTCTTTAAAAGGTCAAATGACCCCTAGAATTTTTCAAATTTTCACATGACAGTTGTATCAGTGCACGTTAAATGTAGAAAAAATTTGAAGGCCATAAGAGGAAGCTATCTCATGTTCGTCATCAAACATGCATTGTTCCCTCTCGGAACCACGAGCCTTCTAGTGAGTTGCTCCGGTTTGTGAGGGGTGTGTGTCCAAACTTTCGTCAAACATGCCAATTTTTTTACCACATCATCTTGGTGGCATGACATTACATCAAGCAAGGTTTCATGTTTTTCTGATCATTTTTTAATTTTTTTGGAATTTAAATGCCATGGCACTCCATGCATGTGTCCATACCGTGACACCAATATGTTTGAAAATTCCTTCTAATTTAATGCACATGGAATTAACTCGCACACAAGTACAGAAATATGATTTTTCAAACCGTTACGGTTAGCTGTTGCATGTAGATGTAGTTCAAATTTGAATTACGGTCATTAAATGGCTAGAAAATAACTTAAATGTCTTTAAAAGGTGAAATGACCCCTAGAATTTTCCAAATTTTCACATGACAATTGTATTAGTGCATGTTAAATGTAGAAAAAAATTGAAGGCCGTAAGAGGAAGCTATCTCCCGTTCGTCACCAAACATGCATTGTTCCCTCTCGGAACCACGAGCCTTCTAGTGAGTTGCTCCGGTTTGTGAGGGGTGTGTGTCCAAACTTTCGTCAAACATGCCAATTTTTTTACCACATCATCTTGGTGGCATGACATTACATCAAGCAAGGTTTCATGTGTTTATGATCTTTTTTATTTTTTTGGAATTTAAATGCCATGGCACTCCATGCATGTGTCCAGGGCGTGACACCAATATGTTTGAAAATTCCTTCCAATTTACTACACATGGAATTAACTCGCACACGAGTACACAACTATGATTTTTCAAACCGTTATGGTTAGCCGTTGCATGTACACTACTGGAATCAGGGTCTTTGCCATCTGCCAGCTCTTTGACGTCTGCCAGCTGATGGCAAAGAGGCTGTTTGCCGTCTGTCTTTCCAAAGCAGACGACAAAGAACCAGCGGATGGCAAAGAGGGTCTTTGCCATCTGCCACTTCTTTGCCGTCTGCTAGCAGACGGCAAAGACCAAAAGTGGGCCCCACAGGGTACTGCACTGCCTAGGTCACACGGGCCACTTCTTTGCCGTCTGCTGGCAGACGGCAAAGATTTCTTTGCCATCTGCCAGCAGACGGCGAAGACGTAAGGGGGGCCCACAGTGTCACGGCGGGGGCATGCTAACGGTCACCCTCTTTGCCGTCTCCCAGCAGACGGCAAAGAAAAAAAATTAAAAAAAAGAAAAAAGTAGACGGCAAACGGGGGGCTTAATTTTCACCCCCCCGCCCCGCGCCTATCTCTCTCCCGCGCCCCGCGCATCTCTCTGTCTCACATCTCTCTCTCCCTCTCTCCCCGCAGCCCGCCGCCGGCCCCTCCTCCCCGCAGCCCTTCGCCGCCCCCTCCTCCCCACCCCGCCCGCCCCCGGCCCCGGTCGGCCGTCCCCACCTCCACCTCTCGTTCCCCCCTCTCTCGCCCCAACCCACCCCGCCCCGACCCAGCTGCCGCCCCGACCACCACCGCCGCCCACGCCACCGGCCCCGGCCTCGACCCCCGCCGCTGCAGCGCCTGCCCCCGGCCTCTGTCGGTCGTCCCCACCTCCGGCCCCGGCCGCCCACCCCCGCCTCCTGCCCCGGCGGCCCCGCGCGCGTCCGGCCTAGGCCCCAGCCGCCGTGCCCGCCCCCGCCTCCGGCCCCGGTGGCCCCGCCCGCCTCCGGCCCCCGTCGTCGAGCCCGCCCCTGACCCCTACCATGCCTCGCCTCCGGAGTTTGCTCTGGCCGTCTCCTCTGGTGTGCTCTCCTCTCGTCTCTGTCTTCTCTGGTGGATGGAAGAATGGATGGATGCACTGGTGAATGGATGTGCTTGTCTCTATAGAATTTGTCATGCCGTTCAATGTCTGTACATAGAAACACATAGATGTGTGGACAAGTGAATGGATCGATAGATGGATGTATTTGTCTGTACAGAGAACAATCGATCAATAGATGGATGTATTTCTCTGTACATTGTACATTGCTCTGGTAGGAGTAGTTGATTTAGGTAGATGATTTGCTAAAAAATATTTTTGGCCCTGCTATGTGCTAATCGATAAACGTTTGCATGGAGAAAGTTCAATGAACACCCAGTTTCTGTTGTATGTGATGTGATGACCTAATTTTTTTTCACTCGGTGGAATTTACAGAATTTGTGGTGTTGCGTATCCGTGGAGTGATTATTGACATCGGAGCTGTTGGTCCTCGATCGTCCCCTGCTGATCGACTACATCCTCTACATCCGAGGGTGAGCTACATCATGATGCTCTTTTTTATGTCACTAGATTTAATTATCACGTCAAGTCGCGTAACCTAGGCGTCTCCCGTCCGAAAGGGTCGCATCGATAAATATGCATTCAATATAAACCCTGACACCCCGACCCCGACACCACGACACCCTGACACCACGACACCCCGACACCACGACACCCAGACACGACACCCCCGACACCCCCGACACCCCGACCCCGACCCGACAACCCGACACCATGCCACCCAGACACGACACCCCCGACACCACGCCACCCAGACACGACACCCCCGACCCCCGACACCTCTTCAGCCTCCTGTTGACCGAAAAGGTGCTCTTCGGCCTTCCAGAGGCCGACGGGGTCATATATTTGTGAATTATGAGTTAGGAAGTATATTTCCCGATTTTGTTAATAAAAACATCATATATATTTGTGTTGATCGGGTGGATTTAAATGTGTAGTTCTTTCGTTGCTGCGAGGGTCTGGTGTTCGACGACCTCCCCGTGCGTTCGACGAGCTCCGCCCCTACGTTCGTGGGTGAGCACAAATGGCATCTCCTCCTCCCCCCTTCATTTGCTCTGTTCCGGTCTTCGTGCCGATGAAACTTGCTAGCTGTAGGTGTCAATCATCAGTATGCGTGACCACTATGCGTCTCCTGTTCGAAAGGGTTACATCTATAAATATGCATGCATTTGCATATTTATAACCGTGATTCTTTCTAATTGTCCAACGTTATCCATGGACAGCCCGAGTATGTGTAGATTGGGTTCGTTTTCCCATATGCTCTGCTCCCGATCCGATGCAGAATTTCATCAGTGCCTCCCTATTGTTCTCCGGGTACACATCCTCTTTGCTTATTGCCGAGACGTGTATCAGGAGAACAGCGGGGAGGTGCTGCCGAAATTTTGCGTCGGATCCGGAGTAGAGCATGGGAAAACGAACCCAATCTACACATACTCGGGTGGGATTAGGACCTATCTTTACCTACTAGCGTCTAGGTTGCATGGACGTAATAAAACTGACAAACTCTATTAACTGATGAATATGGTTTGCTGAATTATGTATGTATTTCTTGTGTGTCCAGTAGCTAGGCAAGATGAGTGATCGTGCGTGGATGTACACCGGTCACACTAGTCAGAAAGACATGACCCATGAATGGATGAGAAAAACCAAGGGGTTTGTGAGAGCCGCATTTGCAAATGGACAGGAAACAACTTGGTGCCCCTGTGTCCGCTGCGACAACTTTCATAAGATGTCAGAGTTAGAAATGATCAAACACCTGCAGAAGTTGGGTTTCACGCCTAATTATACGGTCGGGACATTTCATGGTGAGTCTGCCCAACGTGCCAGAGCTGAGGAGGGCCGTCGTCGCATCGACGAGCATGGTACCGGGATGGAAAACATGGTGGAAGACTTTGATGATGCTCGGGATTCGGACGATGAGATGGAGGAATCTGCAAAGGCCTTCAATGATATGTTGGAGTCTTCAAAACGTCCTCTCCACGAGCACACTGAGCTTTGTCAGCTGGATGCCATCGCACAAGTAATGGCTCTGAAGGCTCAATTCAACTTGGGCAGAGAATGCTACGACGCGATGATGACACTATTTGGACGCTTTCTACCCAAAGGCCATGTAATGCCTGCAAACCTGTACCAGTCGGACAAAATCCTCCGTGTACTTAAGATGCCCTATGAGAAGATAGATGCCTGTGAGAAAGGATGTGCCTTATTTAGGCTTGAGTATGCGGACTTGAAGTATTGTCCCGTTTGCCAGTCTTCTAGGTATGTTGAGGTAGACAACGGTATGGGTGAGAAGAGTCAGACAAAAATCCCAGTTAATGTTCTTCGGTATATGCCAATCATACCAAGACTTCAACGTCTTTTCATGGTCGAAGAGACGGCCAGGCAGATGACATGGCATAAATTGGGCAAAAGAACCGAACTAGATGCAGATGGGGAGCTGATGTTGGTACACACATCGGACGCTTTTGCGTGGAAGCGCTTCGATGCAATACATCATGCTAAAGCGGCAGATCCAAGGCATCCTCGAATCGCCATAAGCACGGATGGGTTCAATGTGTTTGGTATGATGGCAGCCCAATACAGTTGTTGGCCTGTATTTGTCATTCCACTCAATCTCCCCCCCGGACAGATTATGCAAAGAAAGAACATTTTCTTGACGTTGATAATTCCGGGGCCCAACTATCCGGGGAAGAATATGAATGTGTATAGGCAGCCGCTTAAGGATGAACTGCAAGAAGCTTGGGATAATGGGATCAAGACATACGACGCCGCTACAAAAAAAAACTTCCTAATGCGTGCGTGGTACATGTACTCGATGCATGACTTGCCGGCATATGCGCTATTCGTTGGCTGGTCTGTGCATGGAAGGTTCCCGTGCCCCACATGCAAGGCAGCTCTTGAGTTTCGTCGGCGGCAGGCAGGTGGCAAGTTTTCTTGCTTCGACATGCATAGACAGTTCCTGGATCCTGGCCGTAAGTTCAGAAAAGACAAGAAGAACTTCATCAAAGGTAGAGTTGTCAAAAACTCTGCACCACCTGCGTTGACAGGCCAATAGACCCTGGATCAGTTAAACTCTCTTGAGCCGGATTGGGAGCATCCAGGGTATTTCAAGGGGTATAATTCCGAACACGCCTGGACTCACAAGACATGCTTGTGGGATCTGCCTTACTTCAAAGACCTCCTTTGCCCACACAACATCGACGTGATGCACACTGAAAAGAATGTCGGCGAGGCCCTCTTTGGTACATTTTTCGGCATAGAGGGGAAAACAAAGGATAATCCTAGGGCTAGAGTCGATCAGCAGGCTCTATGTGATAGACCGCTACAAAACATGCGACAACCGAAAGGAAAGAAGAACTGGACGAAGCCAAAGGCATGGTTCAATCTTGGAAGGCCAGTTATGAGGGAAATACTCCTGTGGGTGAAAAATGAGTTGATGTTCCCCGATGGGTATGCAGCGAATCTAAAGAGGGGAGCGAGCCTTGAAAAATTGAAAATATTTGGTCTTAAGAGTCATGATTGGCACATATGGCTTGAGCGGGTAATGCCGGTGATGTTGCGTGGCTTTATCCCTGAGGATGAATGGCTAGTACTGGCAGAGCTGAGCTATTTCTTCCGTGTTCTTTGTGCGAAAGAACTATCGCCTGGCTTGCTAGAAGAACTGGAAGAGTTGGCGCCGGAGTTGATCTGCAAGTTAGAGAGGATCTTTCCACCGGGCTTCTTTAATCCAATGCAGCATTTGATTTTGCATCTCCCGACCGAGGCACGATTGGGGGGCCCGTGCAGAATCCTTGGTGCTACGCAACTGAGAGGATGCAGAAGACGCTTCGAGAAAAATGTAAAAATAAACGTCGAATTGAAGCATCGATGGCCGAGGCATTCATTACTGAGGAGGCGGCAAACTTCGTGACAGCACACTACGAAGCCAAAAATCGTCATTTGCATAATCCGAAGCCTCGGTACAATGCTGGCGACCCTAAAAAGGGTGGATCCAACCTCAGCCTATTCAAAGGGAAGCTCGCACCAGCCGGTGCTTATACTCCCTTATCGTTGGATGTCGATGAATGGCGGACCATTACGTTGTATATCTTGAACAACCTAACAGAAGTGCGGCCGTACATCGAGTAAGTTCTCGGTACATTGTTTCGCAACCTCTAATTCCTTTGAACTGCTCTTATTCCCGGATATTTGATACAGTCGATACGTCACCCAATTCTCGTATGGAGCAGTGATCCGAAAGGATTCCGTCGAAGAGTATGAGCTTCTAGCAATGTATGGAGGCGGCTATCCCGGTTTCATCTCTTGGTTCAAACAAACGGTAATTTCCATTAGACCATTTCATTTCTTCTTCTAATTTCTGGCTAATGCAACAATCCTTTCGTATTAAACTTGTAGGCTAGTTCAGAGTCTATGGACGCCGAATTGAGACAAGTCGCTAATGGTTTTGACTATAAGGTCCGTTCATTTGACAAATACGACATCAATGGGTATCGCTTTCGTACCTATGGCAAAGAGCTATCTATGGCCGACCGAAAGTCTACAAATTGTTGTGTCTCTGCTATCGGCAAAAGAGATACCGAGTATTATGGAAGAGTTGAGGCAATTTATGAACTTCTATTCTATGGTGCCAACCCACCGAACGTCGTAGTCTTCAAATGTTATTGGTTCCAGCCGAAGGAGACTAGAAGGACTCATGAACATCTAGGGCTAGTCGAAATCAAACAAAGCACTCATTTGAATGTTCCCGATGTCTATATTACGGCTCAACAGGCGACCCAAGTTTTCTATCTACCGTGGGCCTGCCAAAGTGATCCAAATCTCAAAGGTTGGGATGTCATTTATGAAGTGCCGCCACATGTCAGACCACCTCCCCCCAATGAAGAGGATTATGAACCTCACATTAACCCAGACACATATGAAGGAGAATTCTTCCAAGAAACACGTCTTTCCAAAAAACGTTTCAAGAACCGCTCTACTTCACCCCAGAACATTGAAGTAGACAGCGGCACTGAATCCGAGCCTAAGCCGGAACAAGAAGAGCCGGAACAAGAAGAGGTTACTGCTGCGGATGACCTGTCAATGCTTGACCGATTACGTACATGAGGCCTTCCACATGTTGATGCATTTATTGATGATGATGAGCACGTCATTACTGATAGTGATGATGATGATGCATTTATTAACCCCGAAGCATATATAGACGATGATGATGATGCATTTATTAATGATGACGATGAAGATTAATATTACAGTTCATGTCAGGTATTCAATTATTATTATGTACATATATATTATTAATTAGTTCATGTTAGGTATTCAATTTTTTATTATGTTCATGATGATGATACACTAAAATTATATACATATTATTCATGTCAGGTATTCATTCTTTTTATGTTGTACTAATTTCGTTTACTCTTTGTCATTGCAGGTGTTGACAGATGGTGGGCGCGGGTCGAGAGTGCTCCGAGGCTCCTTCCTCGGCGCGTGGTGGGAGGGGTAGTTCCATTCCACCCAAGAGCCTCCAGAGAGCGCTGGATCTTGGTATGCAGACACCACCGGCGGTCGCTTCTTCTTCGGCCGGGAGAGGTCGGGGGGGGGGGGGGAAGAAGGCTGCTAGAGGTGGACGTGGCGGCGGGCGAGGTAGGAAGGCTGCTACTACACATTCCTCGCCGCCACCCTCGGCTGATTCACTCGACCATAGGAGTGCTCTGTCTGAGATGGAGCCGCCTGAGGTGGAGCTGTCTCGGACTCCGGTCCACGAGCCTATGGCAGATGCGCCTACGGTCGACGAGCCTCGGGCCGACGAGCGTCGGGCCACCGAGCCTTCGTCCCACGAGACTCCGTCCCACGAGACTCCGGAGCTCAGCAGGGATCATGCTGAGTCGCAGCAGAACCCTTTGGAGGACTCACCGGAGTCGAGTGGCCGTGTTGAGGGTGGCTATAGCTCTGATAGCTATAGCGAGGGTGAGTGGGTTGAGGGGCGCAAAGTCTACCAGCGTGGTGGTACAAAGCTCCCTGACACCTCGGCGACCCCCGACCATAGGTGGTTGATTGCGCCTAGCGGGGAGAAGTAAGTGCATTTACTCTTTTTTAACCTTTTGTCTTCACGTTTCTTCGAATATCTAATGTGTTGGCCTTGTCATACTGCAGGTCTTGGACACACGAGCCGAATGTCCGCAAGCCCAATAGTGTCCTTGGTGTGATTTGTCACCAGAGCTTCCCGGGGTGGGTCACGTTGCCCGGTGAGGGCCGGGTTCGAGAGCTAGGAATGACCTGGGAGCACTACTTGGCTGCCCCGGCCCCGCCGGGGCATAGGATCGGCGAAGTCGAGTGCCACACGGTCGCCGACATTGTGATCCAGACATTTTGGGTAATTTCTCCTTTGCCGTCTATGTTGTGTTTTCTTCTTTGATTGGCAACCCTAGTGATTGTACTAATCCGTGTTTTCTTGTTTGATTGCAGACCTTCTATAGGTGTGCTGAGGGATAGGTGGAGGCCGCGGCTCGGGTTATCGACACCGAGTGCAGGCGCCTACTTCAAAACTTTCGGCACGATGCTCGGACGCAGGCTGTTCGAGACTACTTCACCTCGGCTGGTATTAGGAGGAAAAAAGGGAAGTGCCGCGTCAAGTATCTGAGTAAGGAGAAGTAAATGAAGGTAATTACCTATTCTTAAGGCTTTGTACTTAGTTTCCTTGATTTGATTCGTAGGCATAGCGCTCAAATTTCTCTTGCTTAACTTACGTGCCCCCGAGATGGTGTGCGGATAGGATGGACTATTGGGAGGCGTTGGTGGAAGAGTGGTGCACTCCCGAATGGCGCTCCGTCCACGACACTGCAAAGAACAAGCGTGCCCAAATGAAAGGTGTCCCACACCATCTAGGCAGCGTCAACCTACGTCAGTTCGGGGAAAACTGGGTATGTGGTTTGCTTCATGATTCATGCAAATTCATTCTTCATGCTAGCTTGAGCCCTTAACTAATACTCTGTTCCTCTCTTTTAGGCGCGACACAACAAGGCTCCAGTGCCAGAGCTGTTCGACCTCTATGCCATGTCCAATACTGCCTCGTACAAGAAGGCCAAGGCATTCTCTGAGTCTGACCTCGATGATACAGAGAAATTCACCAACCCCACCTTCCACCACAAGCTTGTGATGTACAGAGACCAGGGGAAGGCGAGGAAAGGGCCGGACTTTAACCCGAGCCAACCTCTTGATCCAGAGCTGGTGATGATATCTGGTGGCGGGAGGTCCCATGGCTCATTAGCCATTGGGAATGGACTGATATGTTGTAGTCGCACTCTCCCGCAGATCAAGAAGCGCCAGACCAGCTCCGATCCTGAGATATTGCCTCGTGCACGGCCAGTGGAGCTCCAATTCAAGGTTAGTTATACGGAATCAGATACTTTTCCTCCATTACATTGTGTGTGCGGCCGTCGATTATTACAATGCTAACGAGTGGTGTTGCAGGCTGCTATTGAGGCAGAGAGAGCGAAGACCCAGGCTGCTATTGAGGAAGAGAGAGCGAACACGCAGGCGCTTCTAGCGGAGAGGGACCGGCAGACGGCTAAGCTATTGGAGGAGGAGAGGAACCGGAACATGATGGCTACCCGGGCCCTATACGAGATGTTTGCGGTAATTTTCTTTTGCATGTTAGCCAAATCATGCACGTAATGTTCCTTACATTAGTATCTAATATGACTGACTCGTCAAAACCAAATGTGCAGACCATGTGCGAGAAGACCGGCACGACTCCTCCGGTGATGCCAGACATTGTTCCGGTGGGCACGGTGAGTTTCATTTGAATGGTCATTAGTTACTAGTCTTCACGTTTGAGTTGCATCATGCTAATGATACATTGGAAATGATCTTTGGTGCAGCATAACTCCCGACAAGCATCGACCGATGCTTCTCCGTCTGCCACTGGCGCGACCGGTCCTATAGCTACACCTCCTTGATGACGGTAAGTTTTCCCAAGTGTTTAGCTTAACAAATGCATACTTAGCTTAAGAAATGACCTACTCGTGTGCCTTTGGTAGCCTTCCATACAGGGAAATGCCTCCTAGTGCTTCCACTGAGCCATGGTAGTTCGCTACTGCTCTGGAACACATGGATTGATCGGCATGTGTCCTTCTTTGCTCCTGTGTCTGTCCCTATGGGGAAATGTCACACGGTGTATCACCGAAGTCCTTGTAGCTTGCTACGACTTGGTTGCACTCGCTGATGACCGACACGTGCATTGCTGGGTCATGTATGCCTGTCCCTGTACGTTTGTGCCACCTTGGTTCTATGACTAGTCATGTCGGCCCGGGTTCTCTGCCATATGGATACTAGCGACATAATCATATACTTAGCATTTTTCCCTCCAAAATGACTCAATATGCTTAGTTAGCTCAAAAATGACATAATAAGCTTAATTAGCTCAAAAATGACCTATTAACCTAGGATAGCTCTAAAATGACCTATACTTAGCATTTATTCCTCCAAAATAACTTAATATGCTCCAAAATGACTTAATATGCTCCAAAATGACCTACATAGCTCCAAAATGACTTAATATGCTCCAAAATGACCTACATAGCTCCAAAATGACTTAATATGCTCCAAAATGACCTATTTAGCTCCAAAATGACTTAATATGCTCCAAAATGACCTATTTAGCTCCAAAATGACTTAATATGCTCCAAAATGACTTAATATGCTCCAAAATGACCTATTTTGCATATTAAGTCATTTCGGAGCATATTAAGTCATTTTGGAGCATATTTAGCTCCAAAATGACTTAATATGCTCCAAAATGACCTATATAGCTCCAAAATGACTTAATATGCTCCAAAATGCCTTAATATGCTCCAAAATGACCTATTTAACTCCAAAATGACTTAATATGCTCCAAAATGACCTATTTAGCTCCAAAATGAGTTAATATGCTCCAAAATGACCTATACTTAGCTTATTTAGTTCATTTATGACATACTTAGCCTATTTAGGTCAAAAATGGCCTATTTAACTAGGTTAGCTCTAAAATGACAGAAGTAAGCAATAAGAAGAAGAAAAAGAAAGAGAAGAAAAATTCTTCTTCTTCTTCTTGTTCTTCTAACTTTCTTCTTTCCCTTTTTGCAGATTTGTTTCAGATCACGGAAGCTTGCGTTGGAGTCTACTCTTCTCCTTGTCCTTCCTTTTTGTTTTGATTTTGTAGGATGAACAATTTGAAACTTGCTACGTATATATGTATGGATGGTGGCTATATTGTATATGGACCTTTTGCTTAATTGTTGGATATGTTGGACTTTTCATTTGGTGTATATATGTGTTGGATGATGATATATGTGTTGGATATGTTGGCTGATCCATATGGCAGGGATATGTTGGCTATATGTACTTGCTGAAATATTTTGAAATGAATATATATATATATCTGTGAAATTGATTGAATTTAAGAAAAAACAGGGGCTATATAGCCAATTTGCCGTCTGCTAGCAGACGGCAAATTGGCCACGTGGCAGCAGACTGTTCAACCTGGGCTGGCCTATTTGGCCTCTTTGCCATCTGCCAGCAGACGGCAAAGAAGCAAGGTCTTTGCCGTCTGCTGGCAGACGGCAAAGAAGCAAAGAGCGCCGTTAGCCCCCTAACGGGGTTGTTACCTTTTTTGTGCCATCCACAAGCTCTGCCGCTAGTAGACGGCAAAGAACTTTCCTTCTTTGCCATCCGCCAACAGACGGCAAAGCGGCCTTTACCGGCATCAGTTCAGTAGGAGTGTTTGCCGTTTGCTAGCGGACGGCAAAGCCTTTGCCGTCCGCCAAGCATGCCTTTGCCGTCTGCTATGGCAGACGGCAAAGCAGCTAATTCCAGTAGTGGTAGATGTAGTTCAAATTTGGATTATGGTCATTAAATGGCTAGAAAATCACTTAAATGTCTTAAAAAGGTCAAATGACCCCTGAAATTTTCCAAATTTTGACACGACAGTTGTATTAGTGCACGTTAGCTGTAGAAAATTTTGAAGCCCATAAGAGGAAGCTATCGCCCGTTCATCATCAAACATGCATTGTTCCCTCTCGAAACCACAAGGCTCCTAGTGAGTTGCTTCGGTTGGTGAGGGGTATGTGTCCAAACTTTCGTCAAACATGCCAAATTTTTTACCACATCATCTTGGTGGCATGACATTACATCAAGCAAGGTTTCATGTGTTTCTGATCTTTTTTTAATTTTTTGGAATTTAAATGCCATGGCACTCCATGCTTAATTGTGTCATAGCCGTGAGACCAATATGTTTGAAAATTCCTTCCAATTTACTGCACATGGAATTAAATCGCACACAACTACACAAATATGACTTTTCAAACTGTTATGGTTAGCTGTTGCATGTACTTGTAGTTCAAATTTGAATTACGGTCATTAAATAGCTAGAAAATCACTTAAATGTATTAAAAGGTCAAATGACCCCTGAAATTTTCCAAAATTTGACATGACAGTTGTATTAGTACTACAAATTTTCTCGTACATTTAAAACACCATCCGTTGCCACTTTACTCCAAATTCATCTTTCACAGCTAATAAAAAATATCAACAACATCACACACAGTTTTTTGTAGGAACCATTTGTGATGAAAATTCGTGGGTCTATTAAAGTCTTCCTCCTTAAGCTTCGCCGGCTCGTCTGCTCCAGTGCCGGAAACCCCCGAATCCACGAATCCCGATCCCCATTCCCACAACCCCTTCTTGCAAAGATGACGCCATGGAAACGCTTCGTGAAGGCCCGTATGGTGGCCGCGTCCTCCCCGAGCGCCGCCGCCTGCGCCGAGAGCGCGGCCGCCTACGCCGAGAGTGCCGCCGCATCCGCATTGAGCACGACCGCATCCGCCGAGAGGGCGTCTGCGACAACCGACAAGACAACTGTAGCAGCCGAGACGGCTGTAGCTGCTGCTGCGACGGCAGCTGCAAACGCCGAGAGCGCTCGAGCTGCCATCCATGCCGCCGATGTTGCCCTGGCTCGGGTCGAGGCCATCCACGCAAAGATCGAGGACGCACACGACAAGATATTCCAGGCCAGCTCGGAATCCAGCATGCAACCCACGTCCAAAAAGTCGGCGGTGGCCATGGAGCACCTGCTTCCTCATGAGATCGCTGAGCGGGAGCTGGAGATGCAGGAGGTGGCGAAGATCGAGGAGCGCCGGGAGGAGGAGTTGCGCGTGGCCGAGGTCGAGGTAGAGAAGAGTCTGTCCGTCGAGGAATCGGCGGTGGGGTACCAACGCGAGCTCTGGCACAGCCATTACTACGAGTACTACAACCTTGAGGGCGGCGCCGAGGACAAGGACGAGGACGCGGTCGACTTTAGCAGGGGGACGCGGAGTCCACCAACGGCGGCATGTCGCCAGGACAAGTCATCGACGTCTCATCTCACACCGGCGATGCATAGGCCGACGCAGTGGCGGCTTTGTTAAAATTATGTGTACTTAGGCTTTGTTTTTAATGCTGGTATTTTTTTAGAGCAATGTTTAGGTCAACTGGCTCTGTTTAATTACTAAAATTGCTCTATTCAGAAAGAGTGGTCTGTGTGCTGTACGCTCTTTTGTGTGCCCAAATTAGCAAGCGATGTTAAATTATGCAATGGCGTGGATGAGGACAGTACCGAGGGAAATTTCCACCAAAATTTGAATTATCAAACTCATCCCATGCGCGTAATTCGTAAAGCAGAAGAATCGTTTGCGAACCACACAATCGTTCAAAGTGAATGGTGTACGGCGGCACCGCGCGCAAAGTTTCCCTCCCCATTTTGAATTTTTTGGCCTACTGCCAAAATATCTACCCCCTTCCCCACCCCCTTTTCTCCCCGACCACAAGTCACATTTCCCTTGTTTCCTCCTTCCTTCCTTCCTAAGCTATAGCCACTTCCTCGCTTGCTTCCTCGCCCTCACCGTCTCGCATCCTACCGCTGGGGTCACCATGGTCTTCTTCAATGACCTCTCCAGCGGTTCCTCCTCCGACAACGACTCCTTCACCACCCGGGTATGCCTCTCTTCTCTCTCTCGGGCTATGACTTGGAATGAAGGATTTTAACCCGACGGTCGATTTGAGTCATTTCTTCCTCTTGTAGCTCCCTAGGACCATCAGTTGCAATGAATGGAGCGGGGTGGCTGAAGATCTGTCTGCTCGTTGTCACCATCAATCTCCATGCATGAAGCTAGATGCGTTTGAATCTGTGGACAGTGGGAGGAAGTTTCTGGCATGTGCAGAGAAGGTTAGCCCCACTTTCATTGTTTCAAATCATTTGTTAGATATGATTCAGACACTGTCACTGTGCTATGTTATTCTGGATGTTAAGATAGTGTCACAGTTTGTACCTAGTATCTAAAAATGTTGCCATCTCATCAGTGGTGCCATTAGAAAATTATTTGGCACCGCTTCAGTAGTTTGTGCAGCCAACTTTGGTCCACACATCCGAGCAGCCAAGCAGTAAAATACTAAATCTTTATGGCACAAAGGAACTGGGCATCAGAGCAACTAGGTGCTCCAGAGTCCGGGTCCCTGATTTTTTTTCGCTGCATCGGCTCGCCAGTGTAGGGCACCGGTGTGAAATGTAGCAACAGTTGTCTTTACACCGGTTTTGGCATACATAGTGGATGGCCTTAGTGCTGTTAGTTCTATGTTACTAAATTTGTGCATGTACACACCTGTTAGTATCAATTTGCTGTCATCCAAACACTGTCGCTATGCTGTTGCAGTTATATTTAGCTTCCTCATAAAATGTTCAGTTTGTTATTTATAGTACATGAGTAAGAACTTGTAGCGTTGTTGTAGTTAATTATAGCTTCTGATGTTTCAAAATTTGGTTGTTGTCTCAGTAGCAATTAATTCATTTGCACATTGATCTTTTTGAGAAGATATGTCATAATTAACCTATTTCTTCAGTTTTTCAAAATAAGTATTGGTGATTTTCTATGTTGCTATAAACCCATTTCCCCTACAATTGTTACTGATCTAGTTTTAAATATTATAGGATGAACGGAAGTGTTCTTACCTGGAGTGGGTTGATCAAGAGTGGCCACAGTCTTTGAAGATGTGCCTAGCAAAGCTCTGGAGCATGTATGAGGAAGAAAACAGAGGTAGGCTTAGAGAAAGTGTTGTCAACGCTGAAGAATATTTGAAGATGCGGGATAAAAAGAGGAAGGTGGAGAATGAGCTCAGATTTTTTAAATCAGACTTTCCTAAGATGGTGTTGGCGAAGGAGGAGGCACTGTCCCAGTTGCCCAATGCAAAACATGTTCTTACTGAACTGAAAGCAGAGATGGATAAGACGAGCCTGGATGATCTCGATTAGGGAAATGAATATATTGTTCTAATATTGTTCTTATGAAGCTAAACTAGCTATATGCTGTACTGTGCTGTTTTCAGGTAGCTATCGTACTGTGATGTTAAAATATATTTATGTGCCTGATATGAAATTGGCAAACAGCTGTTCGATATGAAATGTGAATATGCGTAATACTGGAATTATTAATTGTAAACTAATAAACCTGCTAAATGGGTCATGGAACTTTGCAAACGGTTCTAGCAGTAAAAGCGCTTGTGATGGATAGCCCAATGCCATACATTTTTCTTCATCAAATTGTGTGTGATGTAGTTGAATAAAAGCAAATGGTTAACCAAGGCAGAGCGTGTGTGATAGTTACACCTATCACACACGAGCCTATACATAAAACTGTGTGGGATGTATATACGAACGGAAATGTTTTCCCTGGATTGACTGTGTGGGATGTTCATACGAGTGGAAACATTTTCCCTGGATTGACTGTGTGGGATGTACATAAGAACCAAAACGTATTCCTTGGATTGACTCTGTGGAATGTACATAACAAACGGAAACGTTTGTTTGGGACTGACTGTGTGGGATGTACTTATGACCGAAACCGATTGGGCCTGTATAATCGTATTAAATCGCTCGCCCGTTGCACACAACCTCATTTTGCCGAGTGTGTGTGCCAGGAGGGCCTATCCCTGACGGTTTCTGGGTCGTGTGGGAAGGACCCCCCTATCGCAGTCACTCACTAGGCGACGGTTCAGAACGCCGTCACGGAAAGGGGTTAAAAACCGTTTGTATAGCACCTTGCTGTACAAGTGGTGGCCTCAACCTCATTTATGAGGATACGCTAGACAAGATGCAGTTCAACAAGTCTCGCATCAAACGCAGTCATACCACATCCCGAGGTATAATACCTGGTAGGGAGGCACACTGCTCAGGACGCGTAACCCTGGATGTTGTGTTCGGCACACCCGATAACTACAGATCCAAACCCTGACTATTTCACATTGTGCCCTCCCGTAGCGGATACCATGCCCTTCTAGGATGTGAGGCATTCTCAAGATTTTGGCCATACCTGTAACACCCTGGATTTTGCCCATTTTTTTTTCTTTCGATTTCGGTCTGGATTTGCTTTTCTATGGCTTCGTGGTTTTGAAACCTGGAGAAATCACCTTTGATTCCTCTCCCTAGTAGATTGTCAACCTCAAAACCATCCCAAGGCCTCGTCATTTCCATCTTGGACCAATCCCAATATTCTTTTTCTTGGGAATATTCCTTTTTCTATTAAAGGAATAACCCTGTCTGCTCTGGGTTGTGAAGCAACCCACATCTATGTCATCCTAAAGATTCCCAAATAATTCTCATAAATCCTTTGGGACATATCTTCTTCAGATATGTCAAAATCCCTCCTTGCCATGTTCAAAAATATTCCACCAATATTTCTTTTCTGATTCTGCCCTAGCTGGCCGTAAGTACCCATTATCTTTGCTTGCTTGCTCTCAAACTTTTTGGACACTCTTTCCTATCCATATCATTGCCACATTCTAAATTTCAACTTCATTTGCCTAGTAAATATTCCTGAGCAATTTTTCAAAGTTTCTGTTCAAACAGAGGCCTTGTGAAGGAAGTGCAAGCTAGGCATATCCAAATGAGTTGAAATTTTGCAAGCATCTTCATATGCTCAAATAATGGCTCTCCACCAAATTTGAGCATCATTCCATTATCTATGTGATCACAACATCAAATCTTTGTTTCTGGTAATTATTTTGGGTTGTGAAGCAACTATAATTTTTATTGCTCCATAATTCATGAATAATTTCCAGAACATGCTTCTACCTTTATGATATCTCTCCACCCAATTTGGGCTCATTTTATCTACCCAATATTTCTCTAGAATTTCTCTTAGTTTCTGTCCAGAGAGGACCACTGTGAAGGAAGTACCATTTTGGTATGCCCAAATGGTATGAAAGTTTTGCAGTGTGTTTGTGTATCCAAATAACTCCTATCCACCAAATTTCATCTAAATCCAAGCATCTATTAGAGTGCTACTTCATGATTCATTTTCTGGACCAGTTTGGGCAGTTGTGAAGCAACTATGCTAAATACTTGTCCAAATCCTTCCAAACTTCACATGACTTTAGTCTCTCTTAATATAAACCTCCCAGACATCACATTTGGTTCCTATCACCTTCCTGTGGATCACAAAGGTGTAGACAAGTTTGCTACAACAAACTTCAAGTGATCCCACCCATCAGTACAGTAGTGATTGGACCAAACCAAGCTCGTAGTGGGTCTCTGCCATATAGGGTTCACACGCTAGACATCTTGTGGCGGGCCAAAACGCACCGCGTGTGCCTCTGCACGCGGTGACCACGCGTTTGGCAGGCAAATGCACGCGCTCTATGCAATGGGGCCCTCTGCCTCGTCCGTTTCCTCCTCCCCTCGCCACCTCGCCATGTCCAGGAGCTTCCCCTCGTCGTCATCTTCCTCCTGGATAAGTATCCCCCTCTCACGTCCTCTCCTACGCGGTACGGCCGTCGTGTCTGCGACGTGCCCGCTTTTGCCGCTGCCACATCCGGTTGCCGGAGCTCTTCCGAGTCTTCCCGAGCTTGCCTGAGCCCTCCCTGCTCCTCCGTGAGTCCTCTGGACGCCTCTCCCCTCCTCCAGGCGTGCTCCCGAAGCTCCGGGACGCCGACGCGTGTGTCGCCGCAGCCGTGCTCGGCCATCCTCATCACCCGCCTATAAATAGGCCATTCGAGTCCCTCCCGACCTCACCATCGCACTCACCACACTCGACTACCCCTCCCTAGCCACCTGCCCGAGCCCGCGGAGCCCTTCTGCCCGCATATCACCGCCATGGCCGCCGCCCTTCACCGCCTAAATTGGCTCCAAGCCGAGCTCCTCCCCTACTCCTCTCCACACCAGAGGAGTCACCATAGTCCGGCGATCCCACTTCGCCCCTCGTTTCTTCGCCGGAGCCCTGGTGGCCGCGCGCCCCATATTCGGCCACCGCCCCGACTTTCGGTCGCCATGCGCCGTCATGGCACTAGCCCTTTCCAGAGTGGCTACCACCCCAGGTGGACGCGGCGCACCTTCCTGCGCTCGTTGGCGCTGTCGCCCCGGCCGGAGGTGGCCGGAGGCAGCGGGGCCAGCGCTGGCCGTGGCCCTCCCCTGCCTTCTCCTCTGCTTCTGTCGGGGGTGCAGCGGGAGGAAGAAGACAGGCCAGCCAGGTGGGCCCCACTCCCCCTGGACCCCACTAGTCAGCCCCAGGAGCCCGGCCTCGCCACTGCTGACTAGATTAAGTGGAAGCACACTTTGCAAAGTGCGTTTTCCCCGTCTGATAGTCATCCTGATAGTCATCTGGTAGTCGTTGGTAGTATTATGCTCATGGTTAATTCTGGCAGAAGTTCATGCTAAGATGATGACATGTCTGCATGTTTCTGTATCTCTTGTTATGGTTCATCCTGTTATCATGGCTCAACACATCATCATTCAAATTTAACCGGATGTTAATCGAACTTGAACACCTGTTGGCTGAGTCATAGTGCGCCACCGAATCGAGCTCACCAGTGCAACCACACTTGCTGGGATGGGGCAGCCCTAACTCGGTCTATTGTCATGCCTCTCGCCGGTGCCTCCAACCAGGGAAGGTTATGAGCGCGTGCTACCCTGGCCCGGTAGGCGGCTATAACCTTGTGAACCCAGTTTTGGTATTAAGCTCAGGTCCCCGTTTGGGACAGTTTTGTTTGGCCACGATGGTGGCAGGTGTCAGAAGGACACAGGGGTCACCCATGACATAGCCCAAAGGGGAGTTTGTCGGAGTGGCTGGGAGAGTGCCATGCAATAGATTGGGTTTTGTCGGAACGTCGTTGGTCCACCCGAATGGGAGCACGAGGCCATGAGTTCCGTGGTGTGGTACAGTGTACTAACCTCTGCAGAGTGTATAATCTATCGATAGCCGCGTCCTCGGTTACGGGCACAGTTCGTAGTAGGACACACTATGGGTCAACAGTATAATAATCTTGCTATAACAACTCCGTTCGATGAGAAAGAAGTTTGTTGATCTTTATGTGATCGCGAGAGGATCACCGTGGTATCGAGTATACCGACATTGGTTGATCGTGATCATGAGAGGATCACCGTGATATCGTGGATATCGGATTTGGTTGATAGTGTTATGTGGTGATCTCGGGTAAAGACCAAGCTCCTTGTGATCATGTTATCACTACGGTATTGTAATACCAAGTTTGGTTGGTCCCGAGGTTATTACGTGGCACGCTCGATGGTAAGTTCCTGCATGTGGTGGTTACGAGGTAACCCCGACAGAGTAAGTTGCATCATGATAGTTGTAACATGTTGCATGTAGTGACATCCTGTTCATATGCCATGCCATACTTATACAGTTTAACATCGTCATCTTTACACCTGTTTAACCGATAAATGCCATGCGGCTGCTTGTCTTGATTGCTTTGGTTGCTGTGAGCTTGCGAGTACATTCAAAGTACTCACCTGGCGTGTCATGCCAGTTTGCAGGTCATGCCATGCTTGCTTGCTTGTCAAGGATTTCGAGTTTGCGAGCTAGGATGCGCGTTCCAGCCAGAGTCCTTGCGGAGTGGAGTTCACCACCGCCGTCGTTGTTCTGCTGCCGAGGATACTCCGTTTCCTCGGGTTGTTCTGCTGTTAGCATAGAGCTACCCTGGGCAGGCATAGTATCGCCGTGCCGATGTAATCCATGTACCCTTGTAACCTTATCCATAGTAATAAAGAGCTGATTTGTTCTATGCCAACAGTGCCATATTCCAGAAGACTTATCTCTGGGCTGGAATACGGGGCGTTCCGGTTTCCTCTGAGCCGGGGTGCCACAAGCGTTGGTATCATAGCCAGGTTTGGCTGTAGGATGCCCTAGACCGCGCGAACGTTAGTAACCGGTAGTATAGAGTCTAGTCGGTTTGGTGCACTTGTTTGTTGCATTTGTTTGTGCATAGCATGCATATAGAATATTTTGTCACTAACGGTTGATCTGGTGAGGGTAGGTGGCATCGGCTTCGATTCACCGCCTGCACCCTCCAATTTGCATATTTGCTCCGTGGTGTGGTATCATCTTCGTCCCAGCGGAGTGATGCCAAGGTGCTTGGTGTTGTCGATTCCTTGTCGGATTGATGCACCGGCACCACACCAATTATCCTATTCAGCCACCCCTATTGTTTCGGTGATAGACATTTTTCTATCCTGGATCTTGCTATCATCCCACTAGCCACATTGGCAACCCTTACTGATCTTAGTTATCAGAAAAGGGCAATGCCCGCAAGCCTTTCTTTTCATCGTTATCCCATCCTGCCATCCACTCTCTGGACGAGTACGGTTTCTTTAGTACGCTTGATGATGATGTGGTTGTGACCTTCGTGTACCAATCCACGATCACCAAGTTCGTCCCCGCCTCCGTATCCGTCCAGCTGCAACCAGTGTAAGCCGTGTTTGGTGTAATCTAGTTTACACCAACTTTCTTCCGCACGTGGACTCACTTTCGTGCACACCGCCACAGCATGTTAGATCGTAACACCAGAGTTCTTGCGAGATTTGTGTGCTTAAGTAGGCATGCACATTATTGCTGTGAATAGCTATAGAGTATGATATTGCTTGTGTATGATCTTGTTGCTTTGTGTGTTTTTGTTTTTGTCGTTTCTTTTGCTTCTTTCTTTGGGCCCTTGGTGTTACACTATTTCCCTTATGGAAGTTGCTCACCGACACCGGACTCAAAGAATCAATGAAGAGATAGTCATTTGGAAGCTCAGTTCGGCAATATGGAATTTACAGCAGACTGCATTATATCGGGAATATTGGGCCTGAATATGAATAAAATCCTGGCTGGATTGGCTGTCAGCATCAAGTATATACCAGTGCAACCTTCACAACAGTAAGAATCAAATCAGCAAGAAGGCAAAGATGTGTGCATGATTAACAGTACATTTCGCATCAAAAGGTTACCTGAGAAGCGTACGATGCAAGGATTCATGTGTCTTCGTCGATACGACACATGGATATCTTCCGATGCAAGCAAGCTATCTCGGCAAAAGCTTCAGGCGCAAGCTATTCAGTCTTCCTCAGCAAGATACCCTCGATGGCTTCCAGCACAGGCTATGCAATCTTCGTCAGCAAGGCATCATATCCGTAGCAGTACAAGATATTCCCTAGTCTGTTGGCAGCATATGACCATGCATTCCCCAGAGTCAAACTCGCAATAGTTGGTCAGAAGGCAAAAATCAGTCAGGACACAAGCCTGCCTCAGGAAACAAATGCTCGGCTGCATATACTCAATAGATATGGTGGACATGCTGCCAAGGTCATATGAGTTACTCATACAATGATGCCAGCCCGGTAAGGGTCTGACTATTGCATGAGCTATGTAAGAAGAAGAAGAACGCCAATTATACACTTCAGTATGATGTTCAACAACCTATGGAGCAAGCCGACCATCTGATATATGCCTTAAAATATTGCTCCATGTTATGCCTGCATCTTCAAATTAATATGCTTATGCTTTAATGCACAATACTGAGTTGTATGGGACGCGGATGAACCCTTGCCCGTCTTTCTTTAGTAACGGCACCACGCCTGTGTTCTGAGCTATTTCCGGCCGTCCGGGGTGGATGCCGAATTTTATTTCTCTTACCAACAACTAGCCCGTGTTCTGAGCTGCTTTTCGGCCGTCTTGGGCAGCTGCTGAATTTCTTTCCGTAGCAATGACCCTATGCTCTGAGCTGTTCCTCGGCCGTCTTAGGGAACTACTACTTTCTTCTTATCGACACCGTCTCATGCTCTGAGCTGCTTTTCAGCCGTCTTGAGTCGGGGTTGAGTTACTCCAGTAATGTCCTAGATCTGAGTTGTAAAGACCGTTCTGGTGGCTACTGGTTTATTTGCCGGTTTCATCCAAGGGTTCAGACGGTCGTTACCCAACAGCTACAACTTGTAAAGTGATATGCCCGCCAGAATATAGTACCTGGCAGTACCCATGGTCATCCGAAGAATCAAGAACACATCAAGCCAAGCTCTTTCAGCTAAGGATCCAGGCAAAGAGAACCATAATGAAGGAGCAAGATTGGCCATACAGGTATGATAATGGTTGCCAGATCAACATGGTACAGATACTCAAAACAGTCTGGTTCGGTACCAATCACCATGGGTGCACACCCACGGGGTATATCCCATTTGCAATGACCTCCTAACCCGCTCAGCCAACTATATATGCTCAGAATTGTCAGAAGAAGACATCCAAGTCCTTCAGGTACCGATGGACGGAACGATCAGAAGGTTGACAACTTTCTCGAAGCATGTGTCCTCACCTAGGGAAATCAGTTAAAGAATAACCTACCATGAGCAAGATTCTGCTGCCCGAATCACTGTCAGTCAAGTCTGGGAATAATATCGTTATAAGGCCGTACACCTTTATGCTGGTCACGACAGGTGACAGTCACCTCTTTGGTACAAATGTGACACTCAAGACAATGGAGATACCCGAGATGATTCCGTAAATTGTGTGAGAAGCCAGGATCCATCAGGAGAATGGTATGATTGACAGTACTGTTTGGAACCTGGAGGACACATAGCCATTTGAAGCTAACCAATGCAATGAGTAAAGGATTCCGTGTCCACCGAGAGAATCTGTTCGCAACTCAAGGGACGATCGTCCGTATGGGACGCCATTACAACACGTCCATGAGGAACAACTCTCGGGCCTGCGAGAAGGGCACGTGATTCAGCCAGTATAATTTGTCGCACCCAGATAAACATAAATGGATTGAAGTCAGAATAATATATGAAGTAAGATCTGTCAGAATGAGGATCGGGTGAAACAAACCACCCCGAAGTCAGGAAGTGAGACAGATAATATACAATGGGGATATAATACAAAGGCAAAAAGGGAACCCGAGTTGGAAACGGTTTCCTCAAGTGGGAATATTCATGCTTGACCCCTGAGCAACCAAATCTCGAGGATGAGATTTCTTTAAGGGGGGTAGGTTTGTAACACCCTAGATTTTGCCCATTTTCTTTCTTTCGATTTCGATTTCGGTCTGGATTTGCTTTTCTATGGCTTCGTGGTTTTGAAACCTGGAGAAATCACCTTTGATTCCTCTCCCCAGAGGATTGTCAACCTCAAAACCATCCCAAGGCCTCGTCATTTCCATCTTGGACCAATCCCAATATTCTTTTTCTTGGGAATATTCCTTTTTCTATTAAAGGAATAACCCTGTCTGCTCTGGGTTGTGAAGCAACCCACATCTATGTCATCCTAAATATTCCCAAATAATTTTAATAAATCCTTTGGGACATATCTTCTTCAGATATGTCAAAATCCCTCCTTGCCATGTTCAAAAATATTCCACCAATATTTCTTTTCTGATTCTGCCCTAGCTGGCCGTTTGTGAAGCAAGTACCCATTATCTTTGCTTGCTTGCTCTCAAACTTTTTGGACACTCTTTACTATCCATATCATTGCCACATGCTAAATTTCAACTTCATTTGCCTAGTAAATATTCCTGAGCAATTTTTCAAAGTTTCTGTTCAAACAGAGACCTTGTGAAGGAAGTGCAAGCTAGGCATATCCAAATGAGTTGAAATTTTGCAAGCATCTTCATATGCTCAAATAATGGCTCTCCACCAAATTTGAGCATCATTCCATTATCTGTGTGATCACAGCATCAAATCTTTGTTTCTGGTAATTATTTTGGGTTGTGAAGCAACTATAATTTTTATTGCTCCATAATTCATGAATAATTTCCAGAACATGCTTCTACATTTATGATATCTCTCCACCCAATTTGGGCTCATTTTATCTACCCAATATTTCTCTAGAATTTCTCTTAGTTTCTGTCCAGAGAGGACCACTGTGAAGGAAGTACCATTTTGGTGTGCCCAAATAGTATGAAAGTTTTACAGTGTGTTTGTGTATCCAAATAACTCCTATACACGAAATTTCATCTCAATCCAAGCATCTATTAGAGTGCTACTTCATGATTCATTTTTTGGACTAGTTTGGGCAGTTGTGAAGCAACTATGCTAAATACTTGTCCAAATCCTTCCAAACTTCACAGGACTTTAGTCTCTCTTAATCTAAACCTCCCAGACATCACATTTGGTTTCAATCACCTTCCTGTGGATCACAAAGGTGCAGACAAGTTTGCTACAGCAAACTTCAAGTGATCCCTCCCATAAGTACAGTAGTGATTGGACCAAACCAAGCTCGTAGTGGGTCTCTGACATATAGGGTTCACACGCTAGACATCTTGTGGCGGGCCAGAACGCATCGCGTGTGCCTGTGCACGCGGTGACCACGTGTTTGGCAGGCAAATGCACGCGCTCTGTGCAATGGGGCCCTCTGCCTCGTCCATTTCCTCCTCCCCTCGCCACCTCGCCGTGTCCAGGAGCTTCCCCTCGTCGTCATCTTCCTCCTAGATAAGTATCCCCCTCTCACGTCCTCTCCTACGCGGTACGGCCGCCATGTCTGCGACGTGCCCGCTTTTGCCGCTGCCATGTCCGGTTGCCCGATCTCTCCCGAGTCTTCCCGAGCTCGCCTGAGCCCTCCCTGCTCCTCCGTGAGTCCTCTGGACGCCTCTCCCCTCCTCCAGGCGTGCTCCCGAAGCTTCGGGACGCCGGCGTGCGTGTCGCCACTGCCGTGCTCGGCCACCCTCGTCGCCCGCCTATAAATAGGCCATTTGAGTCCCTCCCGACCTCACCATCACACTCACCACACTCGACTACCCCTCCCTATCCACCTGCCCGAGCCCGCGGAGCCCTTCTGCCCGCATATCGCCGCCATGGCCGCCGCCCTTCACCGCCTAAATTGGCTCCGAGCCGAGCTCCTCCCCTACTCCTCTCCACACCAGAGGAGTCATCATAGTCCGGCGATCCCCCTTCGCCGCTCGTTTCTTCGCCAGAGCCCTGATGGCCGCGCGCCCCATGTTCGGCCGCCGCCCCGACTTTCGGTCACCATGCGCCGTCATGGCACTAGCCCTTTCCAGAGTGGCTACCCCCCCAGGTGGACGCGGTGCACCTTCCCACGCTCGTTGGTGCTGTTGCCCCGGCCGGAGGTGGCCGGAGGAAGCGGGGCCAGCGCTGGCCGCGGACGTCCCGTGCCTTCTCCTCTGCTTCTGTCGGGGGAGCAGCGGGAGGAAGAAGACAGGCCGGCCAGGCGGGTCCCACTCCCCCTCGACCCCACTAGTCAGCCCCAGGAGCCCGACCCCGCCACTACTGACTGGATTAAGTGGAAGCCCACTTTACAAAGTGCGTTTTCCCCGTCTGATAGTCATCCTGATAGTCATCTGGTAGTCGTTGGTAGCATTATGCTCATGGTTAATTTTGGCAGAAGTTCATGCTAAGATGATGACATGTCTGCATGTTTCTGTATTTGTTGTTATGGTTCATCCTGTTATCATGGCTCAACACATCATCATTCAAATTTAACCGGATGTTAATCGAACTTGAACACCTGTTGGCTGAGTCATAGTGCGCCACCGAATCGAGCTCACCAGTGCAACCACACTTGCTGGGATGGGGCGGCCCTAACTCGGTCTATTGTCATGCCTCTCACCGGTGCCTCCAACCAGGGAAGGTTCTGAGCGCGTGCAACCCTGGCCCGGTAGGCGGCTATAACCTTGTGAACCCAGTTTTGGTATTAAGCTCAGGTCCTCGTTTGGGATAGTTTTGTTTGGCCACGACGGTGGCAGGTGTCGGAAGGACACAGGGGTCACCCATGACATAGCCCAAAGGGGAGTTTGTCGGAGTGGCTGGGAGAGTGCCATGCAATAGATTGGGTTTTGTCGGAACGTCGTTGGTCCACCCGAATGGGAGCACGAGGCCATGAGTTCCGTGGTGTGGGTACAGTGTACTAACCTCTGCAGAGTGTATAATCTATCGATAGCCGCGTCCTCGGTTATGGGCACAGTTCGTAGTAGGACACACTATGGGTCAACACTATAATAATCTTGCTATAACAACTACGTTCGATGAGAAAGAAGTTTGTTGATCTTTATGTCATCGCGAGAGGATCACCGTGGTATCGAGTATACCGACATTGGTTGATCGTGATCATGAGAGGATCACCGTGATATCGTGGATATCGGATTTGGTTGATAGTGTTATGTGGTGATCTCGGGTAAAGACCAAGCTCCTTGTGATCATGTTATCACTATGGTATTGTAATACCAAGTTTGGTTGGTCCCGAGGTTATTATGTGGCACGCTCGATGGTAAGTTCCTGCATGCGGTGGTTACGAGGTAACCCCGACAGAGTAAGTTGCATCATGATAGTTGTAACATGTTGCATGTAGTGACATCCTGTTCATATGCCATGCCATACTTATACAGTTTAACATCGTCATGTTTACACCTATTTAACCGGTAAATGCCATGTGGTTGCTTGTCTTGATTGCTTTGGTTGCTGTGAGCTTGCGAGTACATTCAAAGTACTCACCTGGCGTGTCATACCAGTTTGCAGGTCATGCCATGCTTGCTTGCTTGTCAAGGATTTTGAGTTTGCGAGCTAGGATGCGCGTTCCAGCCAGAGTCCCTCCGGAGTGGAGTTCACCACCGCCGTCGTTGTTCTGCTGCCGAGGATACTCCGTTTCCTCGGGTTGTTCTGCTATTAGCATAGAGCTACCCTGGGCTGGCGTAGTATCGCCGTGCCAATGTAATCCATGTACCCTTGTAACCTTATCCATAGTAATAAAGAGCTGATTTGTTCTATGCCAACAGTGCCGTATTTCAGAAGACTTATCTCTGGGCTGGAATACGGGGTGTTTCGGTTTCCTCTGAGCCGGGGTGCCACAAGCATTGGTATCAGAGCCAGGTTTGGCTGTAGGGCGCCCTAGACCGCGCGAACGTTAGTAACCGGTAGTATAGAGTCTAGTTGGTTTGGTGCACTTGTTTGTTGCATTTGTTTGTGCATAGCATGCATATAGAATATTTTGTCACTAACGGTTGATCTGGTGAGGGTAGGTGGCATCGGCTTTGATTCACCGCCTGCACCCTCCAATTTGCATATTTGCTCCTTGGTGTGGTGTCATCTTCGTCCCAGCGGAGTGATGCCAAGGTGCTTGGTGTTGTCGATTCCTTGTCGGATTGATGCACCGGCACCACACCAATTATCCTATTCAGCCACACCTATTGTTTCGGTGATAGACATGTTTCTATCCTGGATCTTGCCATCATCCCACTAGCCACGTTGGCAACCCTTATTGATCTTAGTTATCAGAAAAGGGCAATGCCCGCAAGCCTTTCTTTTCATCGTTATCCCATCCTGCCATCCACTCTCTGGACGAGTACGGTTTCTTCAGTACGCTTGATGATGATGTGGTTGTGACCTTCGTGTACCAATCCATGATCACCAAGTTCGTCCCCGCCTCCGTATCCATCCAGCTGCAACCAGTGTAAGCCGTGTTTGGTGTAATCTAGTTTACACCAACTTTCTTCCGCACATGGACTCACTTTCGTGCACACCGCCATAGCATGTTAGATCGTAGCACCGGAATTCTTGCGAGATTTGTATGCTTAAGTAGGCATGCACATTATTGCTGTGAATAGCTGTAGAGTATGATATTGCTTGTGTATGATCTTGTTGCTTTGTGTGTTTTTGTTTTCGTCGTTTCTTTTGCTTCTTTCTTTGGGCCCTTGGTGTTACACTATTTCCCTTATGGAAGTTGCTCACCGACACCGGACTCAAAGAATCAGTGAAGAGATAGTCATTTGGAAGCTCAGTTCAGCAATATGGAATTTACAGCGGACTGCATTATATCGGGAATATCAGGCCTGAATATGAATAAAATCCTGGCTGGATTGGCTATCAGCATCAAGTATATACCAGTGCAACCTTCACAATAGTAAGCATCGAACCAGCAAGAAGGCAAAGATGTGTGCATGATTAACAGTACATTTTGCGTCAAAAGGTTACCTGAGAAGCGTACGACGCAAGGATTCATGTGTCTTCCTCGATACGACACATGGATATCTTTCGATGCAAGCAAGCTATCTCGGCAAATGCTTCAGGCGCAAGCTATTCAGTCTTCCTTAGCAAGATACCCTCGATGGCTTCCAGCACAAGCTATGCAATCTTCGTCAGCAAGGCATCATATCCGTAGCAGTACAAGATATTCCCTAGTTAGTTGGCAGCATATGACCATGCATTCCCCAGAGTCAAACTCGCAACAGTTGGTCAGAAGGCAAAAATCAGTCAGGACACAAGCCTGCCTCAGGAACCAAATGCTCGGCTGCATATAATCAATAGATATGGTGGACATGCTGCCAAGGTCATATGAGTTACTCATACAATGATGCCAGCCCGGTAAGGGTCCGACTATTGCATGAGCTATGTAAGAAGAAGAAGAACGCCAATTATACGCTTCAGTGTGATGACCAACAACCTATGGAGCAAGCCGACCATCTGATATATGCCTTAAAATATTGCTCCATGTTATGCCTGCATGTTCAAATTAATATGCTTATGCTTGAATGCATAATAGTGAGTTATATGGGACGTGGATGAACCCTTGCCCGTCTTTCTTTAGTAACGGCACCACGCCTGTGTTCTGAGCTATTTCCAGCCGTCCGGGGTGGATGCTGAATTTTATTTCTCTTACCAGCAACTAGCCCGTGTTCTGAGCTGCTTTTCGGCCGTCTCGGGCAGCTGCTGAATTTCTTTCCGTAGCAATGACCCTATGCTCTGAGCTGTTCCTCGGCCGTCTTAGGGAACTACTACTTTCTTCTTATCGACACCGTCTCATGCTCTGAGCTGCTTTTCAGCCGTCTTGAGTCGGGGTTGAGTTACTCCAGTAATGTCCTAGATCCGAGTTGTAAAGACCGTTCTGGTGGCTACTGGTTTATTTGCCGATTTCATCCAAGGGTTCAGACGGTCGTTACCCTACAGCTACAACTTGTAAAGTGATATGCCCGCCAAAATATTGTACCTGGCAGTACCCATGGTCATCCGAAGAATCAAGAACACATCAAGCCAAGCTCTTTCAGCTAAGGATCCAGGCAAAGAGAACCATAATGAAGGAGCAAGATTGGCCATACAGGTATGATAATGGTTGCCAGATCAACATGGTACAGATACTCAAAACAGTCTGGTTCGGTACCAATCACCATGGGTGCACACCCATGGGGTATATCCCATTTGCAATGACCTCCTAACCCGCTCAGCCAACAATATATGCTCAGAATTGTCAAAAGAAGACATCCAAGTGCTTCAGGTACCGATGGACGGAACGATCAGAAGGTTGACAACTGTCTCGAAGCATGTGTCCTCACCTAGGGAAATCAGTTAAAGAATAACCTGCCATGAGCAAGATTCTGCTGCCCGAATCACTGTCAGTCAAGTCTGGGAATAATATCGTTATAAGGCCGTACACCTTTATGCTGGTCACGACAGGTGACAGTCACCTCTTTGGTACAAATGTGACACTCAAGACAATGGAGATACCCAAGATGATTCCGTAAATTGTGTGAGAAGCCAGGATCCGTCAGGAGAATGGTATAATTGATAGTACTGTTTGGAACCTGGAGGACACATAGCCATTTGAAGCTAACCAATGCAATGAGTAAAGGATTCCGTGTCCACCGAGAGAATCTGTTCGCAACTCAAGGGACGATCGTCCGTATGGGACGCCATTACAACACGTCCATGAGGAACAACTCTCGGGCCTGCGAGAAGGGCACGTGACTCAGCCAGTATAATTCGTCGCACCCAGATAAACATAAATGGATTGAAGTCAGAATAATATATGAAGTAAGATCTGTCAGAATGAGGATCCAGTGAAACAAACCACCCCGGAATCAGGAAGTGAGACAGATAATATACAATGGGGATATAATACAATGGCAAAAAGGGAACCCGAGTTGGAAACGGTTTCCTCAAGTGGGAATATTCATGCTTGACCCCTGAGCAACCAAATCTCGAGGATGAGATTTCTTTAAGGGGGGTAGGTTTGTAACACCCTGGATTTTGCCCATTTTTTTCTTTCGATTTCGGTCTGGATTTGCTTTTCTATGGCTTCGTGGTTTTGAAACCTGGAGAAATCACCTTTGATTCCTCTCCCCAGTGGATTGTCAACCTCAAAACCATCCCAAGGCCTCGTCATTTCCATCTTGGACCAATCCCAATATTCTTTTTCTTGGGAATATTCCTTTTTCTATTAAAGGAATAACCCTGTCTGCTGTGGGTTGTGAAGCAACCCACATCTATGTCATCCTAAAGATTCCCAAATAATTCTCATAAATCCTTTGGGACATATCTTCTTCAGATATGTCAAAATCCCTCCTTGCCATGTTCAAAAATATTCCACAAATATTTCTTTTCTGATTCTGCCCTAGCCGGCCGTTTCTGAAGCAAGTACCCATTATCTTTGCTTGCTTGCTCTCAAACTTTTTGGACACTCTTTCCTATCCATATCATTGCCACATGCTAAATTTCAACTTCATTTGCCTAGTAAATATTCCTGAGCAATTTTTCAAAGTTTCTGTTCAAACAGAGGCCTTGTGAAGGAAGTGCAAGCTAGGCATATCCAAATGAGTTGAAATTTTGCAAGCATCTTCATATGCTCAAATATTCCACCAAATTTGAGCATCATTCCATTATCTATGTCATCACAGCATCAAAACTTTGTTTCTGGTAATTATTTTGGGTTGTGAAGCAACTATAATTTTTATTGCTCCATAATTCATGAATAATTTCCAAAACATGCTTCTACCTTTATGATATCTCTCCACCCAATTTGGGCTCATTTTATCTACCCAATATTTCTCTAGAATTTCTCTTAGTTTCTGTCCAGAGAGGACCGCTGTGAAGGAAGTACCATTTTGGTGTGCCCAAATGGTATGAAAGTTTTACAGTGTGTTTGTGTATCCAAATAACTCCAATCCACCAAATTTCATCTCAATCCAAGCATCTATTCGAGTGCTACTTCATGATTCATTTTCTAGACCAGTTTGGGCACTTGTGAAGCAACTATGCTAAATACTTGTCCAAATCCTTCCAAACTTCACACGACTTTAGTCTCTCTTAATCTAAACCTCCTAGACATCACATTTGGTTCCTATCACCTTCCTGTGGATCACAAAGGTGCAGACAAGTTTGCTACAGCAAACTTCAAGTGATCCCTCCCATCAGTACAGTAGTGATTGGACCAAACCAAGCTCGTAGTGGGTCTCTGCCATATAGGGTTCACACGCTAGACATCTTGTGGCGGGCCAGAACGCACCGCGTGTGCCTGTGCACACGGTGACCACGTGTTTGGCAGGCAAATGCACGCGCTCTGTGCAATGAGGCCCTCTGCCTCGTCCGTTTCCTCCTCCCCTCACCACCTCGTCGTGTCCAGGAGCTTCCCCTCGTCGTCATCTTCCTCCTGGATAAGTATCCCCCTCTCACATCCTCTCCTACGTGGTATGGCCGCCGTGTCTGCGACGTGCCCGCTTTTGCCGCTGCCACGTCCGGTTGCCGGAGCTCTCCCGAGGCTTCCCGAGCTTGCCTGAGCCCTCCCTGCTCCTCCGTGAGTCCTCTGGACGCCTCTCCCCTCCTCCAGGCATGCTCCCGAAGCTCCAGGACGCCGGCCCGCGTGTCACTGCAGCCGTGCTCGGCCACCCTCGTCGCCCTCCTATAAATAGGCCATTCGAGTCCCTCCCGACCTCACCATCACACTCACCACACTCGACTACCCCTCCCTAGCCACCTGCCCGAGCCCGCGGAGCCCTTCTGCCCGCATATCGCCGCCATGGCCGCCGCCCTTCACCGCCTAAATTGGCTCCGAGCCGAGCTCCTCCCCTACTCCTCTCCACACCAGAGGAGTCACCATAGTCCGGCGATCCCCCTTCGCCCCTCGTTTCTTCGCCGGAGCCCTGGTGGCCGCGCACCCCATGTTCGACCGCCGCCCCGACTTTCGGTCACCATGCGCCGTCATGGCACTAGCCCTTTCCAGAGTGGCTACCACCCCAGGTGGACGCGGCGCACCTTCCCGCGCTCGTTGGCGCTGTCGCCCTGGCCGGAGGTGGCCAGACGCAGCGGGGCCAGCGCTGGCCGCGGCCCTCCCCTGCCTTCTCCTCTGCTTCTGTCGGGGGAGCAGCGGGAGGAAGAAGACAGGCCGGCCAGGCGGGCCCCACTCCCCCTCAACCCCACTAGTCAGCCCCAGGAGCCCGGCCCCGCCACTGCTGACTGGATTAAGTGGAAGCGCACTTTGCAAAGTGCGTTTTCCCCGTCTGATAGTCATCTAGTAGTCGTTGGTAGCATTATGCTCATGGTTAATTCTGGCAGATGTTCATGCTAAGATGATGACAGGTCTGCATGTTTCTGTATCTGTTTTTATGGTTCATCCTGTTATCATGGCTCAACACATCATCATTCAAATTTAACCGGATGTTAATCGAACTTGAACACCTGTTGGCTGAGTCATAGTGCGCCACCGAATCGAGCTCACCAGTGCAACCACACTTGCTGGGATGGGGCAGCCCTAACTCGGTCTATTGTCATGCCTCTCGCCGGTGCCTCCAACTAGGGAAGGTTATGAGCGCGTGCTACCCTGGCCCGGTAGGCGGTTATAACCTTGTGAACCCAGTTTTGGTATTAAGCTCAGGTCCCTGTTTGGGACAGTTTTGTTTGGCCACGACGGTGGTAGGTGTCAGAAGGACAGAGGGGTCACCCATGACATAGCCCAAAGGGGAGTTTGTCGGAGTGGCTGGGAGAGTGCCATGCAATAGATTGGGTTTTGTTGGAACGTCATTGGTCCACCCGAATGGGAGCACGAGGCCATGAGTTCCGTGGTGTGGGTACAGTGTACTAACCTCTACAGAGTGTATAATCTATCGATAGCCGCGTCCTCGGTTATGGGCACAGTTCGTAGTAGGACACACTATGGGTCAACAGTATAATAGTCTTGCTATAACAACTCCGTTCGATGAGAAAGAAGTTGGTTGATCTTTATGTGATCGCGAGAGGATCACCGTGGTATCGAGTATACCGATATTGGTTGATCATGATCATGAGAGGATCACCGTGATATCGTGGATATCGGATTTGGTTGATAGTGTTATGTGGTGATCTCGGGTAAAGACCAAGCTCCTTGTGATCATGTTATCACTACGGTATTGTAATACCAAGTTTGGTCTGTCCCGAGGTTATTACGTGTTACGCTCGATGGTAAGTTCCTGCATGTGGTGGTTACGAGGTAACCCCGACAGAGTAAGTTGCATCATGATAGTTGTAACATGTTGCATGTAGTGACAACCTGTTCATATGCCATGCCATACTTATACAGTTTAACATCGTCATGTTTACACCTGTTTAACCGGTAAATGCCATGCAGTTGCTTGTCTTGATTGCTTTGGTTGCTGTGAGCTTGCGAGTACATTCAAAGTACTCACCTGACGTGTCATGCCATGCTTGCTTGCTTGTCAAGGATTTCGAGTTTGCGAGCTAGGATGCGCGTTCCAGCCAGAGTCCCTGCGGAGTGGAGTTCACCACCGCCATCGTTGTTTCGCTGCCGAGGATACTCCGTTTCCTCGGGTTGTTCTGCTGTTAGCATAGAGCTACCCTGGGCAGGCGTAGTATCGCCGTGCCGATGTTATCCATGTACCCTTGTAACCTTATCCATAGTAATAAAGAGCTGATTTGTTCTATGCCAACAGTGCCGTATTCTAGAAGACTTATCTCTGGGCTGGAATACGGGGTGTTCCGGTTTCCTCTGAGCCGGGGTGCCACAAGCATTGGTATCAGAGCCAGGTTTGGCTGTAGGACGCCCTAGACCGCACGAACGTTAGTAACCGGTAGTATAGAGTCTAGTCGGTTTGGTGCACTTGTTTGTTGCATTTGTTTGTGCATAGCATGCATATAGAATATTTTGTCACTAACGGTTGATCTGGTGAGGGTAGGTGGCATCGGCTTCGTTTCACCGCTTGCACCCTCCAATTTGCATATTTGCTCCTTGGTGTGGTGTCATCTTCGTCCCAGCGGAGTGATGACAAGGTGCTTGGTGTTGTCGATTCCTTGTCGGATTGATGCACCGGCACCACACCAATTATCCTATTCAGCCACCCCTATTGTTTCGGTGATAGACATGTTTCTATCCTGGATCTTGCCATCATCCCACTAGCCATGTTGGCAACCCTTACTGATCTTAGTTATCAGAAAAGGGCAATGCCCGCAAGCCTTTCTTTTCATCGTTATCCCATCCTGCCATCCACTCTCTGGACGAGTACGGTTTCTTCAGTACGCTTGATGATGATGTGGTTGTGACCTTCGTGTACCAATCCACGATCACCAAGTTCGTCCCCGCCTCCATATCCGTCCAGCTGCAACCAGTGTCTTCCGCACGTGGACTCACTTTCGTGCACACCGCCACAGCATGTTAGATCGTAACACCGGAGTTCTTGCGAGATTTGTGTGCTTAAGTTGGCATGCGCATTATTGCTGTGAATAGCTGTAGAGTATGATATTGCTTGTGTATGATTAGTTGCTTTGAGTGTTTTTGTTTTTGTCGTTTCTTTTGCTTCTTCCTTTGGGCCCTTGGTGTTACACTATTTCCCTTATGGAAGTTGCTCACTGACACCGGACTCAAAGAATCAGTGAAGAGATAGTCATTTGGAAGCTCAGTTCAGCAATATGGAATTTACAGCAGACTGCATTATATCGGGAATATCGGGCCTAAATATGAATAAAATCCTGGTTGGATTGGCTATCAGCATCAAGTATATACCAGTGCAACCTTCACAACAATAAGCATCAAATCAGCAAGAAGGCAAAGATGTGTGCATGATTAACAGTACATTTCGCGTCAAAAGGTTACCTGAGAAGCGTACGACGCAAGGATTCATGTGTCTTCCTCGATACGACACATGGATATCTTCCGATACAAGCAAGCTATCTCGGCAAAAGCTTCAGGCGCAAGCTATTCAGTCTTCCCCAGCAAGATACCCTCGATGGCTTCCAGCACAAGCTATGCAATCTTCGTCAGCAAGGCATCATATCCGTAGCAGTACAAGATATTCCCTAGTCAGTTGGCAGCATATGACCATGCATTCCCAGATCAAACTCGCAACAGTTGGTCAGAAGGCAAAAATCAGTCAGGACACAAGCCTGCCTCAGGAACCAAATGCTCGGCTGCATATACTCAATAGATATGGTGGACATGCTGCCAAGGTCATATGAGTTACTCATACAATTATGCCAGCCCGGTAAGGGTCCGACTATTGCATGAGCTATGTAAGAAGAAGAAGAACGCCAATTATACACTTCAGTGTGATGACCAACAACCTATGGAGCAAGCCGACAATCTGATATATGCCTTAAAATATTGCTCCATGTTATGCCTGCATGTTCAAATTAATATGCTTATGCTTGAATGCATAATAGTGAGTTGTATGGGACGCGGATGAACCCTTGCCCGTCTTTCTTTAGTAACGGCACCACGCCTGTGTTCTGTGCTATTTCCGGCCGTCCGGGGTGGATGCCGAATTTTATTTCTCTTACCAGCAACTAGCTCGTGTTCTGAGCTGCTTTTCAGCCGTCTCGGGCAGCTGCTGAATTTCTTTCCGTAGCAATGACCGTATGCTCTGAGCTGTTCCTCGGCCGTCTTAGGGAACTACTACTTTCTTCTTATCGACACCGTCTCATGCTCTGAGCTGCTTTTCAGCCGTCTTGAGTCGGGGTTGAGTTACTCCAGTAATGTCCTAGATCTGAGTTGCAAAGACCGTTCTGGTGGCTACTAGTTTATTTGCCGGTTTCATCCAAGGGTTCAGACGGTCGTTACCCTACAGCTACAACTTGTAAAGTGATATGCCCGCCAGAATATTGTACCTGGCAGTACCCATGGTCATCCGAAGAATCAAGAACACATCAAGCCAAGCTCTTTCAGCTAAGGATCCAGGCAAAGAGAACCATAATGAAGGAGCAAGATTGGCCATACAGGTATGATAATGGTTGCCAGATCAACATGGTACAGATACTCAAAACAGTCTGGTTCAGTACCAATCACCATGGGTGTACACCCACGGGGTATATCCCATTTGCAACGACCTCCTAACCCGCTCAGCCAACAATATATGCTCAGAATTGTCAGAAGAAGACATCCAAGTCCTTCAGGTACCGATGGACGGAACGATCAGAAGGTTGACAACTATCTCGAAGCATGTGTCCTCACCTAGGGAAATCAGTTAAAGAATAACCTGCCATGAGCAAGATTCTGCTGCCCGAATCACTGTCAGTCAAGTCTGGGAATAATATCGTTATAAGGCCGTACACCTTTATGCTGGTCACGACAGGTGACAGTCACCTCTTTGGTACAAATGTGACACTCAGGACAATGGAGATACCCAAGATGATTCCGTAAATAGTGTGAGAAGCCAGGATCCGTCAGGAGAATGGTATGATTGACAGTACTATTTGGAACCTGGAGGACACATAGCCATTTGAAGCTAACCAATGCAATGAGTAAAGGATTCCGTGTCCACCGAGAGAATCTGTTCGCAACTCAAGGGACGGTTGTCCGTATGGGACGCCATTACAACACGTCCATGAGGAACAACTCTCGGGCCTGCCAGAAGGGCACGTGATTCAGCCAGTATAATCCGTCGCACCCAGATAAACATAAATGGATTGAAGTCAGAATAATATATGAAGTAAGATCTGTCAGAATGAGGATCCAGTGAAACAAACCACCCCGAAGTCAGGAAGTGTGACAGATAACTTACAATGGGGATATAATACAAAGGCAAAAAGGGAACCCGAGTTGGAAATGGTTTCCTCAAGTGGGAATATTCATGCTTGACCCCTGAGCAACCAAATCTCGAGGATGAGATTTCTTTAAGGGGGGTAGGTTTGTAACACCCTGGATTTTGCCCATTTTTTTCTTTCGATTTCGGTCTGGATTTGCTTTTCTATGGCTTCATGGTTTTGAAACCTGGAGAAATCACCTTTGATTCCTCTCCCCAGTGGATTGTCAACCTCAAAACCATCCCAAGGCCTCGTCATTTCCATCTTGGACCAATCCCAATATTCTTTTTCTTGGGAATATTCCTTTTTCTATTAAAGGAATAACCATGTCTGCTCTGGGTTGTGAAGCAACCCACATCTATGTCATCCTAAAGATTCCCAAATAATTCTCATAAATCCTTTGGGACATAGCTTCTTTAGATATGTCAAAATCCCTCCTTGCCATGTTTAAAAATATTCCACCAATATTTGTTTTCTGATTCTGCCCTAGCTGGCCGTTTGTGAAGCAAGTACCCATTATCTTTGCTTGCTTGCTCTCAAACTTTTTGGACACTCTTTCCTATCCATATCATTGCCACATGCTAAATTTCAACTTCATTTGCCTAGTAAATATTCCTGAGCAATTTTTCAAAGTTTCTGTTCAATTAGAGGGCTTGTGAAGGAAGTGCAAGTTAGGCATATCCAAATGAGTTGAAATTTTGCAAGCATCATTCCATTATCTATGTGATCACAGCATCAAATCTTTGTTTCCGGTAATTATTTTGGGTTGTGAAGCAACTATAATTTTTATTGCTCCATAATTCATGAATAATTTCCAGAACATGCTTCTACCTTTATGATATCTCTCCACCCAATTTGGGCTCATTTTATCTAACCAATATTTCTCTTGAATTTCTCTTAGTTTCTGTCCAGAGAGGACCACTGTGAAGGAAGTACCATTTTGGTGTGCCCAAATGGTATGAAAGTTTTACAGTGTGTTTGTGTATCCAAATAACTCCTATCCACCAAATTTCATCTCAATCCAAGCATCTATTAGAGTGCTACTTCATGATTCATTTTTTGGACCAGTTTGGGCAGTTGTGAAGCAACTATGCTAAATACTTGTCCAAATCCTTCCAAACTTCACAGGACTTTAGTCTTTCTTAATCTAAACCTCCCAGACATCACATTTGGTTCCTATCACCTTCCTGTGGATCACAAAGGTGCAGACAAGTTTGCTACAGCAAACTTCAAGTGATCCCTCCCATCAGTACAGTAGTGATTGGACCAAACCAAGCTCGTAGTGGGTCTCTGCCATATAGGGTTCACACGCTAGACATCTTGTGGCGGGCCAGAACGCACCGCGTGTGCCTGTGCACGCGGTGACCACACGTTTGGCAGGCAAATGCACGCGCTCTCTGCAATGGGGCCCTCTGCCTAGTCCGTTTCCTCCTCCCCTCGCCACCTCGCCGTGTCCTGGAGCTTCCCCTCGTCGTCATCTTCCTCCTGGATAAGTATCCCCCTCTCACGTCCTCTTCTACACGGTACGGCCACCGTGTCTGCGACGTGCCCGCTTTTGCCGCTGCCACGTCCGGTTGCCGGAGCTCTCCCGAGTCTTCCCGAGCTCGCCTGAGCCCTCCCTGCTCCTCCGTGAATCCTCTGGACGCCTCTCCCCTCCTCCAGGCGTGCTCCCGAAGCTCCGGGACGCCGGCGCGCGTGTCGCCGCGGCCGTGCTCGGCCACCCTCTTCGCCCGCCTATAAATAGGCCATCCGAATCCCTCCCGACCTCACCATCGCACTCACCACACTCGACTACCCCTCCCTAGCCACCTGCCCGAGCCCGCGGAGCCCTTCTGCCCGCATATCGCCGCCATGGCCGCCGCCCTTCACCGCCTAAATTGGCTCCGAGCCGAGCTCCTCCCCTACTCCTCTCCACACCAGAGGAGTCACCATAGTCCAGCGATCCCCCTTCGCCACTCGTTTCTTCGCCCGAGCCCTGGTGGCCGCGCACCCCATGTTTGGCCGCCACCCCGACTTTCGGTCGCCGTGCGCCGTCATGGAACTAGCCCTTTCCAGAGCGGCTACCACCCCAGGTGGACGCGGCGCACCTTCCCGCGCTCGTTGGCGCTGTCGCCCCGGCCGAAGGTGGCCGGAGCCAGCGGGGCCAGTGCTTGCCGTGTCCCTCCCCTCCCTTCTCCTCTGCTTCTATCGGGGGAGCAGCGGGAGGAAGAAGACAGGCCGGCCAGGCGGGCCCCACTCCCCCTCGACCCCATTAGTCAGCCCAGGAGCCCGGCCCCGCCACTGCTGACTGGATTAAGTGGAAGCGCACTTTGCAAAGTGCGTTTTCCCCGTCTGAAAGCGCATTTCCTTCTACTGCGGCTAAGTTTACGTTTTCCTTTTCAGAAAACGTATTTAAACCAAGTGCGCTTTCAGTTTAGCCGTCAGGGACCCGTCTGTGAATACTTTTTTTACAGATCAGTCGCTGTACTTCAAACGGCTATAACTTTTGCTCGTGACTCCGATCGAGGTGAATCCAAAGCCCATTTCTTCGTCTCTTCGAGCCCGCCATGTTGTTACCATTTTCATAATGTTTTGACACAGTGAAAATGACAATTATGCCCTTGCCCGTAAACAGCCCCTCCGAGAGAGAACTGTTTCCGGCAATCGTTTCCGCGGACTCTCCGCACTTTTCCTCGGTGGTTTCTTCGTACCCAGGCAAGCCACGACAGCCACTTGCATGATGGATCTGCAGTAGCTATGGTTCCTACTTGGATAATTAGTTAACATGTGCATGTTATTCTGTTTGAATACTGTATATGCTCATATTTCATGCTTATCTCTACATTCTGTCCATGTGCATCCTGATAGTCATCTGGTAGTCATTGGTAGCATTATGCTCATGGTTAATTCTGGCAGAAGTTCATGCTAAGATGATGACATGTCTGCATGTTTCTGTATCTGTTGTTATGGTTCATCCTGTTATCATGGCTCAACACATCATCATTCAAATTTAACCGGATGTTAATTGAACTTGAACACCTGTTGGCCGAGTCATAGTGCGCCACCGAATCGAGCTCACCAGTGCAACCACACTTGCTGGGATGGGGCAGCCCTAACTCGGTCTATTGTCATGCCTCTCGCCGGTGCCTCCAACCAGGGAAGGTTATGAGCGCGTGCTACCCTAGCCCGGTAGGCGGCTATAACCTTGTGAACCCAGTTTTGGTATTGAGCTCAGGTCCCCGCTTGGGACAGTTTTGTTTGGCCACGATGGTGGCAGGTGTCGGAAGGACATAGGGGTCACCCATGACATAGCCCAAAGGGGAGTTTGTCGGAGTGGCTGGGAGAGTGCCATGCAATAGATTGGGTTTTGTTGGAACGTCGTTGGTCCACCCGAATGGGAGCACGAGGCCATGAGATCCATGGTGTGGGTACAGCGTACTAACCTCTGCAGAGTGTATAATCTATCGATAGCCGCTTCCTCGGTTATGGGCACAGTTCGTAGTAGGACACACTATGGGTCAACAGTATAATAATCTTGCTATAACAACTCCGTTCGATGAGAAAGAAGTTGGTTGATCTTTATGTGATTGCGAGAGGATCACCGTGGTATCGAGTATACCGACGTTGGTTGATCGTGATCATGAGAGGATCACCGTGATATCGTGGATATCGGATTTGGTTGATAGTGTTATGTGGTGATCTTGGGAAAAGACCAAGCTCCTTGTGATCATGTTATCACTACGGTATTGTAATACCAAGTTTGGTTGGTCCCGAGGTTATTATGTGGCACGCTCGATGGTAAGTTCCTGCATGTGGTGGTTACGAGGTAACCCCGACAGAGTAAGTTGTATCATGATAGTTGTAACATGTTGCATGTAGTGACATCCTGTTCATATGCCATGCCATACTTATACAGTTTAACATCGTCATGTTTACACTTGTTTAACCGGTAAATGCCATGCGGTTGCTTGTCTTGATTGCTTTGGTTGCTGTGAGCTTGCGAGTACATTCAAAGTACTCACCTGGTGTGTCACGCCAGTTTGCAGGTCATGCCATGCTTTCTTGCTTGTCAAGGATTCCGAGTTTGTGAGCTAGGATGTGCGTTCCAGCCAGAGTCCATGTGGAGTGGAGTTCACCACCGCCGTCATTGTTCCGCTGCCGAGGATACTCCGTTTCCTCGGGTTGTTCTGCTGTTAGCATAGAGCTACCCTGAGCAGGCGTAGTATCGCCGTGCCGATGTAATCCATGTACCCTTGTAACCTTATCCATAGTAATAAAGAGTTGATCTGTTCTATGCCAATAGTGCCGTATTCCAGAAGACTTGTCTCTAGGCTGGAATACGGGGCGTTCGGGTTTCCTCTGAGCCGGGGTGCCACAATACCACATTACGGGTATATGAAACTCAAGATGCCAGGGCCCAACGGGGTGATCTCTCTTAAAAGCGACCCGAGCAAAGCCTTACGAGCCAAAAACAAGATGACATCCCTCGCCCTAGAGGCACTATCCGAAGCCCTCGCGGCCGAAGAGTTGACAGCGCTACGCACTACAGTCGACAGGGTTGATGTGGTTCTCAGTAGAAGACAAAAAACCACATCATTCAAGCCAGCAGACGAAATAGTAAAATTTCAAGTGCACCCAACAGATCCCAGCAAAACAGCATCCATAGGAGCACAGTTGGACCCCGCAGTCGACAAGGCGCTAAGGACATTCCTGCGTGAAAACTGGGAAATATTCGCCTACCACCCATTAGATATGCCTGGTGTCGGTGCAACAAACCCCCAGATGTGTTGCCCGGACTGTACACAGGCTCAAGAGCAAGGTTACAGCATTCAAGACAAGGCCAAGCAGAAGAGATTGCTCTTTGAGAAATCAAAGGGCAGATCAAGAAGACCAAGACCAACCAAACAAGCAAGATATCACTAAGGAAAAACCTCCCTTGCCGGGCAGGCGAGCCTGGCAGGGTCGAGGTTACTCCAAAGACAAGCCTCAAGACTTCCCCGACAGGCTTGCCGGGGACACAGAAGGCGGATCACCCCGCCAAGGCTCCACCGCTCCACTTCACATCAACGCAAGTCACCTATCGGTCTGGTGTCGAGCCCTCAAGTGATTATGTGGCTGTTATTAGGTACGTGGCAGGCCATTTCTGAGGAAGATCGTCACTAAATGACACCCGTCCAGGAGACGTGTCACACAGACAGGCGAGAAGGTGGCTGCATGGCGCAGCAAGGCTTGCCGGGCCACACCATGATGTGACACTAAGTGACACATTTAATGCACCCTGTCCTGTCTGCAGAGTTAGGTATGATAGCACTATGGCTATCTAATAAGTGCATAATGATTGTTTGGCCATTGTGGTGACCCCTTGACCTATAAAAGGAGGGCCATGGTAACCTTAGAGAGGATTCGAACCCTTGTACGCTCGTACGTGCGTAGCTGCTCTCGCCCCGAGGCGACCTTGCCGGGCTAGAGCGCTGCGTCTCCACCATGGTCCTTTCATCAATCCACCAAAGCAGGAGTAGGGTTTTACGCCTCGCGGCGGCCCGAACCTGGGTAAAATTGCCCGTGTCATCGTTGCCGTGCTGCTCTATGCTTTCCGCTCTTTGTGCAATGTGCTCTTCCCCCTTGTCGAACCACAAGGGGCCGATGGCCCCATAGGTGGTTGTGTGATACCATGATATCTTTGGGACGCCAGGATCATCACTGACAATGGCACCCAATTCACAAGCCGTGGCTTCATGCAATACGTTCATGCCCTCGGAAGCAAAGTCTCATTTGCCTCTGTTGCCCATCCCAGAAGCAACGGACAAGTTGAGAGGGAAAACGCTGAAGTGCGACGAGGACTCAAGACAAGAACATTTGATAGGCTGCAGAAGTGCGGCAGGCGATGGATCGACGAGCTGCCGGTGGTTCTTTGGTCCCTCTGTACGACACCAAATCGAGCTACCGGGCAAACTCCCTTCTCCCTAGTCTATGGGGCAGAAGCAGTGATCCCCACGGAACTCATATACGGATAACCTTGAGTGCTTGCCTACAATGAAGTGGCGCAGGAACAACACCAGTGTGATGATGCTGTGCTACTTGAGGAGAACCGTCTGCGGGCTGCTACGCATGCTGCACGCTACCAGCAAGCCCTGCGTCGCTATCATAGCCGCATGGTTCATGCCCGGAGCCTTAAGGAAGGCGACCTTGTCCTTAGGCGTGTTCAGTCCGCCAAGGGTGCAAACAAGTTGACGCCAAAGTGGGAAGGCCCTTACCGGGTAGTACGAGTCACTAGAGCCGGCGCAGTCCGTCTGGAGACCGGAGATGGCATTCACTTGCAAAACTCATGGAACATTGAGCATCTCCGTAAGTTCTACCCATAAGGCGCGGCTGTCGGGCCCTGCCCGGCAGCCACCCTTTTGTACAAGCCTTGCCGATGTTGCATGTAACCCTTTGTACAAAGCCAGGCGCAGACCCTAAGCAACAGATGAATAAACAAAGCGCTGGGGGGCCCCCGACAAGACTGCATGCATGCATAAGCATATCATGAGCATAGCATGGTCATGTAGATGAGGTCGCATGTAGCACTGTTTTCATCTGCACTAAGTTGCAGGGTTCTTGCCGTGGACTTGGTCCCGAAGAGACAAAATGGAGCCAAGCGTACATAGCGGTCCCGGGCAAGCCAAACAGATAAGTTCCTTCTTATCCATACCTGTTCTGTAAAGAGAAAACTTGTGCATATGAAAACCTCATCACCTTCGAAACATAGGTGCTCCCATCCTTTGTCCCGAACGTTGCTTCAGGCAAGGTGGTCGCAGTGTCCTTTGATGGAGAGGGTTCGACGAGGGGCTGGTCCCTTTTTTATAGTTCTATGCCCGATAGGCCATGCTCCGCGGCAGCAAACTAAAGGTACCGGCAGGATAGCTTGCCGGAAGAAACTTGTTTACTTAAATGTATAGAGGCACCTCACCTCTGCATGGACATGATACATGCACAAGTACCCGGCAAGGCTTATATTTTTCATTAATATGCTGATAAGCAAGTACAGATCTTACAGAACACTAACATGGATAAAGAAGATTACATAATTTAGACTAAAGCTTGGCAAGTGCCTACATGTTTTGGACTGAAAAAAGATAAGTGCCCCGTAATCCCTTTCTTGTCCCTCTCCTCCTAGGCACTATAGTGGGAGGTGAAGAGGGCAAAAGGAGCACCTGGGCAGAAGCCCAGCCTGACCCTGTCAGGCCCCGTGGCGAGGAGCCTGACAAGATCGAGAGGGTGCGGGTGAAGGTGATGGTGAAGAGGGCGGCGCAAGGATCCCCCTGGCCACCGCCACCAAGGCCAGCAGGATGCGGCAGGACGAACGAAGCTGCAGCCCATGAGGAAGCCTGCTAGGGTCCAGCTGGAAGGCTGCTGGAGGAGCCGAAGGCACCATCCCCACCCCCGCATCCAATTCCCCGGCAAATTGCCTTGCCGGGAAGGAGATGCAGGTGCAGATGATTGTGCCCCCACTTGACGGTGATGGAGCGGCTGACGTTCAGCTGGAGTCGGAGCTGTCGTCCTCCCCATCAGCACCGTCATCATCGCCGTCACTATCCTCCTCGTCGCTATCGCTCGAGGAGGAGCTTTCGTCGTCGGTCGAGCTCTCCGCGTAGCACCCTAAGCGAGCACCCGAAGACCTTGACGGAGAGCAGATCGGCCTCCATTAATTTAAAATGGAGGACGTGCCCCTCTGACAAGCTGTGGGCGTGAGCAAAGGTCTTCCAACCGCGTCTGAAGAGCATAACATGGGGGGCGGGGAAATCCACATCTACCCGCATGGTGCCATTGCAGCAACCCCTCATGTGCAGCTTCAACGCGTGCGGCTGTTCGAGCTCCATCACCCTCGTGAATGGAGTAGGGAGACGGAGGCGACCGCGCGGGGACATGTGCAGTCTGATGATGAACTCCAGCGGTTGATCTCCGACGTGGCCTTCCGTTGGGGGATGAGCAGCCGGTGGAGGTGCAATCAGAGTAAATCCCCGTCCTCCTCGACCCCGGGCACCACGACGGCCACGACCTTGCCCCCACCCACCTCCTCTCGCGGCGGGCTCCGCCCCCGCGTTTTCGATAGGAGGAGGGAGGTGCTGTCGAGTAGAAGCCCTCATCGCCACCGCCGGAGAGCCACCACGTCCTCGCCCTCTCACCATGGTGGGCAAGGAATGCTCAGGGAAGGGAAGGAGTGAAGCCTATGGACAAACGCCCCGCTCACGGCCCCTTTTATAGGCGAACGGGGCAGGGGGCTGGCTCCTCACCCTGGAGGCAACCACCCCGCTCCTCCAATCCGGCTCCCCCACGCCATCAATGGCTCGGGGAATCAAGGCCGACCCTCTGTGCCAATCCTGGACGCCTGGTGTTCTGCCATGGCGCTCATTCCTGCGCCCTCCGCGTCCGCCACCAACCCTGCGCAGTGCATGCAGCACACGTGGCGGAAGCACCAGGGGCGGGGAAGCTAGTGGAATGGCAGTTATCGCCCCGTGAATGTGGGACGTGGGTAGACCACGGATCGTGGCTTGGATTCTCTCTGTAACGTCTTGCACGATGCACGGGAAAATCAGAAAGTGACTCAAGCACAGGTTGATGGAGAAGCAAAGAAGATCTCAAAGGACGAGCTACCGCAACCCACTCGCCTGTGTACAAGACAGGGCCTACCCCGACGACGCTCGGCAGCGCGTTCAGGCCAGGCCCGGGGGCTCATGTCGGTGCAAGAAACCCCCAGGTGTGTTGCCCAGACTGTACACAGGCTCAAGAGCAAGGTTACAACATTCAAGACAAGGCCAAGCGGAACAGATGGCTCTTTGAGAAATCAAAGGGCGGATCAAGAAGACCAAGACCAACCAAACAAGCAAGATATCACTAAGGAAAAACCTCCCTTGTCGGGAAGGCGAGCCTGGCGGGGTCGAGGTTACTCCAAGGACAAGCCTCAAGACTCCCCCGACAGGCTTGCCGGGGACGCAGAAGGCGGATCACCCTGCCAAGGCTCCACCGCTCCACCTCACAGCAACGCAAGTCACCTATTGGTGCGGTGTCGAGCCCCCAAGTGATTATGTGGCTGTTATTTGGTACGTGGCAGGCCATTTCTGAGGAAGATCATCCCTAAATGATACCCGTCCAGGAGACGTGTCATGCAGACAAGCGAGAAGGTGGCTGCTTGGCGCAACAAGGCTTGCTGGGCCACACCATGATGTGACACTAAGCGGCACATTTAATGCACCCTGTCCTGTCTTGCCGAGTTAGCTATGATAGCAGTGTGGCTATCTAATCAATGCATAATGACTGTTTTGCCATTGTGGTGACCCCTTGACCTATAAAAGGAGGGCCGTGGTAACCTTAGAGAGGATTCGGACCCTTGTACGCTCATACGCATGTAGCTGCTCTCGCCCGAGGCGACCTTGCCGGGCTAGAGCGTTGTGTCTCCACCACGGTCCTTTCATCAATCCACCAAAGCAGGAGTAGGGTTTTATGCCTCGCGGCGGCCCGAACCTATGTAAAACTGCCCGTGTCATCGTTGCCGTGCTGCTCTATGCTTTCCACTCTTTGTGCAATGTGCTCTTCCCCCTTGCCGAACCACAAGGGGCCGATGGCCCCATAGGTGGCCATGTGATACCATGACACCAGGAATCCCATGCAGGCTACCAGAGCACAACCTCAACATTTTAAAAGGCTTCAAGCCAGTGAAACAATCCCTGCGGCAATTTTCCGAACCCAAATGGCAGGCCACGGGCGAAGAACTTGCAAAACTGCTAGAGGCCGGATTCATCTGCGAGATCAAGCACCGCGAGTGGTTAGCAAATCTGGTTATGGTACCCAAGAAGGATAAGTCCCGGCGGCTCCTTGTCGACTTTAAAGACCTCAACAAGGCCTGCCCTAAGGGTCCATTCCCCCTGCCAAGGATAGACCAGATCATCGATGCCACCGCCAGACACGACTCGTTATGCTTCCTCGACGCATACTCCGGATACCATCAGATTAAGATGAAGGAGTCTGATCAGGCAGCAACCGCATTCATCACCCCTTACGGGCCTTTCTGCTTCAACACCATGCCGTTCGGACTAAAAAAATGCGGGAGCCACATACCAGCGCATGATTCAAACATGCATCAAAAACCAAATTGGCAGAATAGTCGAGGCATACGTGGATGACGTGGTTGTCAAAACCAAACACATCGACCAACTGATAGACGACCTACGCCAAACCTTCGACAACCTGCGGGCCTACGACATACGGCTCAACCCGAAGAAATGCGTCTTCGGGGTCCCTGCCGGAAAGCTACTCGGATTCATCGTCTCCCATAGAGGAATTGAAGCCAATCCGGCCAAAATTAGAGCGCTGTCTCAGCTCGCAATACCAACAGAGCTCAAGCATGGCCAGAAGCTAGCGGGATGCGTGGCAGTCTTGAGCCGCTTCATATCTCGCCTCGGAGAAAAGGCATTGCCACTCTACAAGCTACTCAAAAAGACCAAGAACTTCCAGTGGACAGATGAAGCAACCATGGCACTCGAGGAGATTAAAACACTCCTCACCGGCAACCCTATCCAGGCCGCACCCGGTGTCGGCGAACCCATGCTACTATACATTTCAGCCACCAATCAGGTGGTCAGCCCGGTGCTCGTTGTGGAGCGGGAGTCCGAGGGCCACAAGTTCCAAGTCCAAAAGCCAGTCTACTACATGTCCGAGGTGCTTACGCCATGCAAATCATGATACCCGCACTATCAAAAGATACCCTACATGGTTTTCATTGCATCCCGAAAGCTACGACACTACTTTCAAGAATGTTCGGTCATAGTGGCGTCAGATGTTCCCTTGAATGACATAATCAATAACAGGGACGCCACGGGCCGCATCGCCAAATGGGCCATCAAGCTCCTCCCCTTCGAGATAACATACAAGCCACACCGAGCCATTAAATCTCAGCTGCTGGCCGATTTCATAGCCGAATGGACCGAGGCCGAACTACCCCGGGAGTACTCTACATACTCACACTAGACAATGTATTTCGACAGCTCAAAGATGTTAGCCGGAATGGGGGCCGGGGTCATCCTAATCTCCCCCATTGGCGATACTGTTCGATATGTCCTCCAAATAATGTACACGGACTCCAACAACTCAGCCGAGTACGAAGCACTACTACATGGTCTTTGCATGGCTATGACAATGGGCGTGCAGCGCCTCGAGGTAATGGGAGATTCAAACCTAGCGATCTCTCAAGTCAACGGTGAATTCGACTACAAAGACCCTAAGATGGCGGTGTATAGAAACACGATCCTCTGGATATCGGCCCAATTTGAGGGCCTAGAATTTCACCATGTCGCTAGAGATAGCAATCAAGCAGCCGACGTCCTCGCCCGCATGGGCGCCAAGCGCGACCCAGTTCCCAAAAACACCTTCCTCGAGCGGCTCTTTAAGCTCTCCGTGGTGTGGCAGGACGACGTCACCGGTGCACTATCCAAGGAGCCCACTCACAATGCCTCGCCCGAAACTGAACAAGACAATCACGTCATCAGCGGCTCTGCAGTCGAGGAAACACCTTCCGCACACAAAGTAATGGCCGTAATCCCACCCTGGACAGAACCCTTGCGAGCCTACCTCACACAACATCAGCTTCCAAAGGATCAAACCAAAGCACGATGCATAGTTCGGTGCTCTAAAGCATACAAGGTCCATGAGGGTGAACTCTATAAGAAGAGTACCACAGGAGTTTTACAAAGGTGCATCTCCGAAGAAGAGGGGCAGCAGCTCTTGGCAGAGATACACGCGGGCATGGGCGGACACCACGCGGCAGCTCGGGCTTTGGTCAGTAGGGCTTTCCGAGCAGGCTTTTTCTGGCCTACCGCCCGTGAAGATGCCCGGACATTTGACCAACATTGCGTCGGATGCCAACTGTTCGCAAATCAAAGCCACATGCCCCCCACAGCTCTTCGGATGATATCGATCACATGGCCTTTTGCGGTCTGGGGTCTCGACATGGTCGGGCCACTCAAAGGGGGGACAAACAAAAAGAAGTACATATTGGTCATGGTCGACAAATTCACCAAGTGGATCGAGGCAAGTCCCGTCACTTCGGCAGAATCCGGACCAGTCGTCGACTTCTTATCCGATGTCGTACACCATTATGGTGTCCCCCACAGCATAATTACCGATAGTGGTACCAACTTCACCGCCCAGGAAGTTAAGGACTGGTGCGGTAAAATGGGCATTAAGCTCGATTACGCCTCGGTGTACCACCCACAGACCAACGGACAGGTCAAACGAGCCAACAGACTCATTATGAGCGGCATTAAGCCTCACCTAGTTCGATCCCTTGAACAATCAGACTGCCATTGGGTCGAGGAACTAAATTCTGTACTATGGGTGCTGCGCACTACTCCTAATCGGTCAACCGGATACACAACATTTTTTTATGGTATACGGTGCGGAAGCAGTTCTCCCATGCGACCTTATCCATGATGCGCCTAGAGTGGCATGTATGAAGAAAAGGAAGCCGAGCTCGATCGGCAGGATGATTTGGATGGTCTGGATGAAGAACGGGACATAGCTCGAGCTCGGTCCGCATTCTATCAACAGCAAGCGCAATGTTACCGCAACCGTGAAGTCCGGGCAAAGACATATAACATGGGCGACCTTGTCCTCCGACTCCCCGAGAAATAGAAGAATAAACTATCACCTAAATGGGAAGGACCATACATCATTGATGAAGTACTCATTGAAGGAGCATATCGTCTTCACCGCCCGTCCGACGACTACCTCGAGCCGAACCCGTGGAACGTAGCCCGGCTGCGGCATTTTTACGCCTGAGCTTGACATACATCTCCACCTTTTCCTTATTTTATTTTCCTTATTTCTCTTTTTTTGACATGGTGCTAGTTCGGCTAAACCGAACCATACCAATCTCGTATTATATACATCATTGAATGTAACACCCCAATTCACATGGGGGCTCACTCAGAAGAGCCGAATAAATGTATAAATCATATTCGTACTGATTGCATCCTTCGCACACATGTTAAGCCAACACATGCACTTGTTTGACTTAAGATCTTCGCCAAGCTGGGTTACCTGGCTCCTGTGTTTACCCCTACGTTCTCGATTGTTCAGCTAGGGAGTAAAGGGAGCACCTCTGCGATTGTTACGACCGGGTCATCCTGGACCGTACCTCAGACGGTTGAAGCCAAAAGCTAGCGTTCTTACAGAGTATAATAAGTCGGCCTAAGAGAAGGTAATATAGCCTCGTGCTTATCACCAGGGTTTTCTCGCAGTTAATGGTCTCCGTTGATTTCACACATCCGGACTATAAACTTACCCGAAGAAAGGAACCTTTGGAGGAACTATTTTCGTCGGAAGATGTTTCTTACGTCAAACAGTAATATAACATAACTCTCCGCACATGTTTCGTTCGTTCGAGCCAAATGGCCGGATTGCCTGGTTCCGGAAGTACTACCTTGTTTCCCTCGGCATGTTGTACGGAACACTTCCTGATCACTGATCGGGGAGGTGGAAGCCGTTGGCCGGTTAAGACAACATTTCTTTTAAAATAAGACCGCGGATTGAGCTCGGTCAATGTACAGTACATAGATACATAAAATTGACACAGCTACTCTTGATCTACATTGTCTATCAATTGCTCTAAAGCGCAATCCTTCTGAGAATGACGAGCGGCTGGCATCACATCATCATACACCAAGCTTAGAGGTATCTCTTGGCCGTCAGGGCCCACTGGACCAACCCGGGCCATATGCTCTGGGTCCAGCTTGGTGAAACGGGTCTTTACCATAGCCCATGCCTCGCGCGCCCCTTCTCGGCAAGAAGAAATCTTCCACAATTCAAACCTTCACCGAGCTCCTTTAAAGCGACTGGCTAGTTCGGCCATGCTCTCTGGCGGCACCTCCGAGGGCCATAACGCCTTCGCCATACTCTTCATGGCCTTCCGGGCCCTCTCGTAGGTCTTCGACAGCTCCTTTAAAAGATTCCCGTCATAGGCACTGACTTCTTCCTCGGGTCGCCCAGTCAGGGGACCTATCAAGCAGGTGTTGCATATCGTCATTACAATGCCAACGACACTGGACCACCATACCGATCAGAGCAGTACTTACCAAATATGCCACCTTTTAGCTTCTGGTTCTCCTCCAAGGCTTGCGCCAGCTGGGTTCTTATACTTCCAATTTCCTTGGTTTTTTGCCGGTTCTCTTTCTTGAGCTCATTTTTCTCCTCCTGACTTCACGTCAGCACCTGTTTGCCAGCCTCTAGCTCCCTCTGCAGCTCGCATGCAGCTCCCGCGGCTATACGGAGAATACGGCGTTAATGCATAAAATACAACATATACCTGTGCAACAAGTCTTTTCTACTACCGAACAACTCGCTGCTGGCTTTTCGAGCCGCATCTAGTTCGGCCTTGGTTTCGACCAACTGTGTCCGACTCACCTTAAGGTCCTCGGACAACTTTTCATTCTGCTCTCTTGTGGCCTACAAAAATAATATTATTAGACACCCTTAACTCGGCCGTCCCGCCCAAATTAAGGCTTGGGGGCTAGGTGGTTAGGGAACATGATCTGCTTTCAAGCTATATACCTGCACCTTGGCGGCAAAAAGACCGGCGATCCCTTCAAGACATGTCCAGGCCGCTCCAAGGTACGCTTCCACCGAATTAAAAGCACTAAATTCCTGTTCGGCAAAGGCAGTATGACATAACATCTCCTTCCAGCAGCGATGATTCATTACGCTCTCGACTTCGGAGTTGGTGACTGAAACATTGTCAGAGTCCGCCGAAGGCGCGCCGGCCAACGTGTGTTCTGGGGAGGCTCTGGCTTGTGCCGAAGAATTGGGACCGGAGCTGCGATTCGGCGCACCCGGGGAATCTTCGGATTGGTGCAGAGGCATACGCCTTCTGCAAAAGTTGAGCAAGTTTTAGTAAAAGAGTGCTAAAATCAACCCTCGCTGCAATTCTAACATACATTACTGCTGGGCCGAGGGGACAGGTGCTTCCGCTTCGGCGGAGGCTTTCCGCTTTGATCTCCCATTAGAGGCCGAAGTTGGCACGGTCCGCACTTCTCCCAAAACGGTCTTACACGTAGTGCGGCGACTCTTGGGAGCAGAAGTCGGCACATGGGGAATAGCGCGAGATGAGCGCCCTGTTCAGGTAAGGGTCTTCTTTTCACTTACTTTGGAAGAGGGAAGAGCCCCGGGGTGATCGGCTGTCACAGCAACTTTGATGCCATCAAGGCTCTCCTGATAGAAAACCCTGTCTTCAAAATCGATCGATGTCTCTGGGTTGTCATGATACCCCGGATCGTCATCACGGGAATGATTCTCCGGTTGAGGAGGAGGGCAATTAATAGATGCAACCTGACGCCTCCAGCCCTATTTAAATACAACCAGTCAGAGTTCGGGTGTAATCCGTGAGCTCAAGACAGTGGATCGTGGCTTACCCAGTCGGCCGGATTGTATCCGGAGCAGCCCTCCCGAATACTCATGGAGCGAACTCTGCCTCCTCTCCCTTGAAGAGATCGGCCAATATTTTGGTCAGAGCCGCCTTGTTGTCTGGCCCTTATCGTTGGTAACAGGTTACGTCGTTGGTTCCATTATAGCACCATAAAGGATGACCCCACTGCTGCAGGGATTGCACGCATCGGGTAATAGCGATGGCCATTACTTCAACCATGGTCAGCTTACTGCTGGTACGCAACCTGATCTTGGCCGCCAGCACACGCACCTCTTCACTGTCCTGTTGGGAAGGGCCTCTGGGCCGCCAGTTGAACCGCTTTATAGGCGGGTTGTTTGAGTATTCGGGAAACCCTTGCCGAATTGGATCGGTGAGTGGAACGTCTTCAATGTAAAACCACTCTGAAGGCCATCCTTCGGGATCTTTCTATGGGGTCCCAACTGGGTACCCTGTCCCAGCTATTCACCATACTTCGCCGCTGCCTACCTCAAATATGGATCCCTTCCGGAGGCAAGGGACAAGACAAAAATACTTCCTCCACAAGTCAAAGTGGGGCTCGCAGCTCAGAAATATCTCGCACAAGGCTACAAAGCCAGAAATGTGCAATATGGACCCTGGGGTGAGGTTGTGGAGCTGGATCCCGTAGAACTCCAACAGGCCCCGTAGAAAGGGATGAATAGGAAAACCCAAACCTCTTAAAAGGAAGGGCACGAGACATACCCTCTCCTCCTTGCTTGGGGCGGGGGAGTTCTCGGCAAGGGCGCAGCCATCGTCGGAGATGAGACCAACGCGGACTGGAACCAAATCAGCCGGAGGGAGGAAGCACTACGTCTGCAAGTGACTCAATTGGAGGTGCGAGACTTAACAACTCGACCAATCACCTGGGAGCGGGCCATGAGGGCGCGAGGATGAACCTGGGAGGTCGGCCATGGTGTCGGAGAATTTCTTCGGTGTCGTTCTTGGCGAAGGGGGGAAGGTAACTGTTCTCAGCACCTTTTGGATCTATAAATAATCGTCTTATCGTGAAGCTGAAAGGAAGGGTGCGTGGAAGGACGGGATTGGGCCGCACGCCCTCTAGAAAGGTGTGCGAAGCCCTTGCCCCGAGGAACGACATTAAACTCTGATGGTCCCACCTCAATCTCGAGATGTCTTCAGATCCCAGAATCTTGATACTGTCCGGATCCGAGTATATTAGAGCGGGTTCCGGATAGTGTTCGGCGAAATTGATACGACTTCAAACGGAATGAAGGAGTAAAAGAACTCGTCTCGCAAGCCGATGATGTGAAGATTCCAGAGGACGATCCCCGGCGTTGGAGGTAAGTTCGGGGGCTATTGAGGGATTCATGGACTAAGGGGTCCTCGGGCTAACGGCCCATTATATGTGGGCCGGACTGGTGGAGCCGTATAGTGACAGGAGATCTACGAAGCCGTGTTGTGCCCTCCAAGTCAAGAAGACGCAGGATCCCTTTAAATTTTTATTGTAATCTATCTTCGGTAACCCTAACCCTACTGGTGTCTATATAAACCGAGGGTTTTTAGTCTTTAGGACTAGAGCTACATTCATCACCTCACCGCCTTAGGGTTTAGCTCATACGGATCTTGAGGTAGATCTGCTCTGTAAACCATATCATCCAATACAATCAAGCAGGACGTAGGGTATTACCTCTTCGAGAGGGCCCAAACCTAGGTAAACACTGTGTTCATCGTCCCTTGTTCCCCATCGATCCTAGATCCACAGCTCGGGACCCCCTACCCCAAGGTCTACCGGTTTTGACACCGACGGTTGTCTTCCAACAAGCGCTTTCCTTTAAAGCCTTTTAGCTAGGCTTTGATAATTTTAATGATGCTCACATGGAAGATAGCAATTGAAACACGATGAGAGCATCATGTAGCATGTGAAAAACAAGTTTAAGTCTAACATACTTCCTATGCATAGGCATTTTATATGCAAACAAATTATCAAGACAAGAAAAAACTAGCATATGCAAAGAAGAAGAAAGAAACAATAGCAATCTCAACATAACGAGAGGTAAATTAATAACATGAAAATTTCTACCACAATATTTTCCTCTCTCATAATAATTACATGTGGGATCATATTCAAATTCAACAATATAGCTATCACATAACATATTCTCTATATGACCCACACGCATGCAAAGTTGACACTCTTCCAAAATAGTGGGATTAACATAAAATAAAGTCATTACTTCTCCAAGCCCACTTTTATCAAATATTTCATAAGATTGATCATTCTCCAAAGTAGTGGGATCATTATTACCTAGAGTTGACACTCTTCCATACCCACTTTCAATATTATTGCAAAAACTATTATCAATATCATAATCATCATGAGGCTTAAATAAAATTTCAAGATCATAAGAAACATTATCGCCCCAATCATGATCATTGCAACAAGTAGTGGACATAGCAAAATTAGCATCCCCAAGCTTAGGATTTTGCATATTATTAGCATAATTAACATTAATAGAATTTATAATAACACCATTGCAATCATGCTTTTCATTCAAGGAGCTATCATGAATCACTTCATAATTTTCAGATTCACGAATTTCAAGCAAAATTTCATAAAGATAATCTAGTGCATGCGACTCATTAGCAATTGGTTCATCATAATTGGATCTCTTAAAAAGATTAGCAAGTGGATGAGGATCCATAAACTTTTTGCTTTCTGATTTTCAATAAATGCACAATTATTCCAAGCGAACAAGCAAACAAACCAAGTAAGACATAAAAGGCAAACTAAAAGAAGGCAAATAAAAAGGCAAATATTTTTGTGTTTTTTCTAAAAACATTTTAGAAGTGGGGGAGAGGAAAACGAGAGGCAAATGGCAAATAATGCAATGCAAGAGATGAGAGTTTATGATAGGTACTTGGTAGGCTTGATGTAGGACCTCCCCGGCAACGGCGCAAGAAATTCTTCCTACTACTTCTTGAGCTTGCGTTGATTTTTCCCTTGAAGAGGAAAGGGTGATGCAGCAAAGTAGAGATAAGTATTTCCCTTAGTTAAGAACCAAGGTATGAATCCAGTAGGAGGCACAAGCAAGTCTCCAATCTATGCACCTGCACAAACTAACAAACACTTGCACTCAACGCGAAAAAGGGGTTGTCAATCCCTTCACGGTCTCGAACAAGAGTGAGATCTAATAGAGATAGGTATAAAAGATTACTAAAACGTAAAACAAAGTAAAAACAAATAAATTGCAGCAAGGTATTTTTGGGTTTTTTGGTTTATAGATCTGAAAATATATGATGGAAAATAGACCCCGGGGCCGTAGATTTCACTAGAGGCTTCTCTCTTGAAGATAGCATACGGTGGGTGAACAAATTACTGTTGAGCAATTGATAGAAAAGCGCAAAGTTATGACAATATCTAAGGCAATGATCATGTATATAGGCATCACGTCTGTGAAAAGTAGACCAAAATGATTCTGCATCTACTACTATTACTCCACACGTCAACCGACTCCTGCCTGCATCTAGAGTATTAAGTTCATAAGAACAGAGCAACTCTTTAAGTAAGATGACATGATGTAGAGGGATAATCAATCAATATGATGAAAACCCCATCTTTTTATCCTCGATGGCAACAATACAATACGTGCCTCGCTACTCCTTCTGCCACTAGGTGAGGACACCACAAGATTGAACCCAAAACTAAGCACCTCTCCCATTGCAAGAAAAACCAATCTAGTTGGCCAAACCAAACCGATAGTTCGAAGAGAAATACAAAGATATCTTAATCATGCATAAAAGAGTTCAGAGAAGACTCAAATAATATTCATAAATAATCTGATCATAAATCCACAATTCATCGGATCTCAACAAACACACCGCAAAAAAGTATTACATCGAATAGATCTCCAAGAACATCAAGGAGAACATTGTAATGAAGATCAAAGAGAGAGAAGAAGCCATCTAGCTACTAGCTATGGACCCGTAGGTCTGTGGTAAACTACTCACACATCATCGGTAGGGCAGCAAGGTTGATGTAGAGGCCCTCCGTGATCGAATCCCCCTTCGGCGGATCACCGGAAAGGGCCCCAAGATGGGATCTCACGGGAATAGAGGCTTGCGGCGGAGGAAAAGTATTTTGGTGGACGCTTCTGGTGGTTGGGGAATATTTGGGAATTTATAGCACAAGAATTAGGGTTGGGAGACCCCCAAGGGGCTCACAAGCCCTCAGGGCGCGCCCCCCCAGGGGCGTGCCTGGCAGGCTTGTGGCCTCCTCGGCCATCTTCTGACCCCCTCTCCAAGCTTCGTGGATGTCTTCTGGTCCAAGAAAAATCATCGTAAGTTTTATTCCGTTTGGACTCCGTTTGATATTCCTTTTCTGTAAAACTGAAAAACAAGGGAAAAAAACCGGAAACCGACACTAGGCTCTGGGTTAACAAGTTAGTCCCAAAAATAATATAAAATAGCATATTAATGCATATAAAACAACCAAAACAGATAATATAATAGCATGGAACAATAAAAAACTATAGATATGTTGGAGACGTATCAGCCGCTAACAGGCCGAAACTATTATCGGGCCGAACTAGTAAACGGGCATTTAACAGGCTGAAATACAAACCTGGCTTAGAATGGGCCCAAAAGAATAGTGGCCTGTTAACTGACCTGATCTGATATGGGCCATAATTTAGCCCAAAACACGACAGGTTGTGAACGGGCCAGATCTCATATGGGCCTTAATTTGACCCAAAACATGGCAGGCTGTTAACGGGCCAGCCCACTAGTGTCTGAAAAAATATGGTGAGCCTTTAGTTGGGTCGGCCTTTTTACCATAAATGGGCCACTGTTGGGCTGTGCCACATGTCGACATATCATAGGCGTCTTTCGTCCATTGTAGGGATGCCATTTGTCCCAACGATGAGCTGGCATGTGGATAATCCGACGAATGAGAATTTTACACGTGGAAAGTCCCTATTGGTCGGGGCTGTTAACGGGTTATCGGATCCAAACCGAAACCCGATAGCTTAACGGCGACCCGTTACGGTGGATGCCATGTGCCGGTTACCCTTGATGAAAACACTTCCATGACGCGCCATTTATCGTCATGGAAGTGGACACTTCCGTGATGATAATTTTGGTATTATCATGGAACACTTCTACGACAGCACAGGTATGACCATCTTGATTCTGTCATAAAATCGTCATGGATGTACATGCATGATAGAAAACGTGACCTACTGTGACAAACACGTATCATCACGGAAGCGGTTTTTTTTGGTAGTGTTGAGTGCCAAAACACATATCAAGTGCATCAATATGATACCCCATTTGTCACCACGGGTATTCATAGCAAGACATACATCAAGTGTTCTGAAATGCATAAAAGTATTCAATCCGATAAGAATGAAATCTCAAAGGGAAAAATCAATTCATCACAACATGATAGAGAGGGAGAAACACCATATGATCCAACTATATTAACAAAGCTCGCGATACATCAAGATCATGCCATCTCAAGAACACGAGAGAGAGAGAGAGAGATAGATTAAACACATGGCTACTGGTACAAACCCTCAGCCCCGAGGGTGGACTACTCCCTCCTCATCACGGAGACCATAGGGATGATGAAGATGGCCTCCGGTGATGATTTCCCCCTCCGGCAGGGTGCCCGAACGGTCTCCCGATTGGTTTTTCATGGCTATAGAGGCTTGCGGCGGCAACTTCTGATCTAGGGTTATTTCTGATGGTTTCTCTATTTATAGGATTTTTCAGCGTTGGAATCACGTGAAGATGGGCCTCGAGGTGAACACAACCCACCGGGGCAAGCCAGGCCCCTCTAGCACGCCCTGGTGGGTTGTGCCCACCTCGTGGGTCTTCTGGCCCTCGCACGAAGCTTCTAGTGCCTCTTTTGTTCCAAAAAAAATCATCAAAAAGTTTCGTTGCATTTGGAGAACTTTTATTTCTGCACAAAAAATAACACCACGGTAGTTCTGCTGAAAACAGCGTCAGTCCGGGTTAGTTCCATCCAAATCGTACCAAAACCATATAAAATTATTGTAAACATGGCATGAATACTTCATAAATTATAGATACGTTGGAGACGTATCATGTATGTGTGTGAGCGGGGGATTTGGGGTGAGCGAAGGATTTGGGGTGTGTGTGTGGAGAGGGTCGAAGGTGGTGTTTGAGAAAATGCCGCGTGTACTGAAAATTTTACTAGGCAGGAGTAAAATGGCGGGGCTACCGAAAATTTGGATCAAGGGATTGAAGCAGAGCGGGGTAGGAGTAACGAACATCACACACGGTTAAAACATAATAATCGTGTGCTATCAAACAGAAAAACATTCCAGCCGAGCAGATATTTTTGACATTGCGAGGGATGCAGGCAGGAGTATAATGCCAGGGCTACTGAAAATTTGGATCTACTGATTGAAGCAGAGCGGGAGTAACAGACATTGCACACGGTCCACACATACTAATCGTGTGCTATCAAATAGAAAAACCATCTAGGCGGGTAGATATTTTTGAGATTGCGAGGGAGTTGATATTTTCGAGAGGGAGAGGGAAGCCTCATGGAGCCCAATCTACTGTGATCATGTGGGTGACAGGGGTAGGGGCGCGACACACGGGTAGTCCTAGGGAACCGTGTCTATTTCATACCCGATCGCAGATGGTTGCTACGTCCGACTCGTCCGCTGTTTATAAATTTGGCGAAAAAACGCGGGAAAGGGTCAGAAAATGAACACACTTGCATGTGGACCAAATATATGTATGAAAAGGGTGGTTTTATGTTCAAATACCCAATGCACAACTTTGATGTGTCACCTGTCGCACAAAGCGCACGTTATTATTGCTAGCCCCCCCCCCCCCCCCCCCCCACACACACACTTCGTGTTAGCAGGAGAGGAATCCTAGATATGAACGCATACCCCCAAATAGCTAGGTCTGACATCTCACCCTACCGTACACACAAAACCGAAAGGAGTACATCATGGTGAACCCCCCCCCCTTAGCTTCCGATCAAATGTGGACCGTGTGCAGGCCCACAGATGTGTTCTTCTGGCGTTAGTTGGGTGAGACCACATACGAACCACACCTGCGGGTGGCCCGATATGTGTGTTTGTGTGTGTGTGTGTGAAAACGATGTGGTGTGATATTTAAATAACCAAATCACAAATTTGATGTGACATGTGCATCACAAATTAACCGGATATCCTCAACCCCAAGAAGGTTCATCTAGTACTGTGCCCCCCCCCCCCCACACACTGTCGATGTACTAAGTATTGGGCCATTAGTACCCCATACTTGTGCACGGGCAGTTGTAGCCATACTCGCGGCAAGGCTTGTCGGGGAACAGTTCGAGGTTGACTCAGGCCATCAAGGAAATTCTCAAGTCAAAGATCTGAGGATCAGCAGATAAGAAGAGCTGGAATCCGCATGCCAGCTTCCCCGACAAGATCTTGCCGGGGTGGCCTGCGAAGCCCGGCAAGGTTCAGCACCCGGCAAGGTTTTGTTGCTGTGCTACCACTCTGGCACAGCAACAAACCCGACATTCTGGTTCCTTCTTTGGATGTGTGGCAACGCGCTAGTGGAGGAGAGTTTAAGCGGTGCTGATGGATGGCCCCTTTTTCCATCCACAAGAAAGTGAGGACACCTAAACGGACACCTCACGGTGCATTAAATGCGTTCGTCCTAATCCGTCAGGGGTTAGGTATGATGACCCTATAGCTCCTTTACACCTCAATGTATGTACATTTTGCCACTGTGGTGACCCCTTTGTGGTATAAAAGGAGGCCCAAGGCAACTGCTACAGGGGAGGAAGATCTCTGGCCCATTCTGCATGCGTAGCTACTCTTTGAATGTATTGTTCACTGCGAGCGCTCCTGGAGCCTGGGCTCAAGAACATCGATAATAAAACAAGGCAGGAGTAGGGTTTTACGCTGATCAGCGGCCCAAACCTGGGTAAAATCTCCCCGCGTCGATCATTGGTTCTGCTCTTTGCGCATACCTCTCCCCCCGCCGAATCGTAAAGGGGTCCCTTAGGATCCCATAGGTGTCGCACGCCGACATCTTTGGCGCGCCAGGTAGGGGGATTGTAGGTTGTGTGAACCTGATCCAGTGGTTGATGCCTTAGTTTCTTCATCATCTTCATCATCATGCCGCCCAAGAAGAAGAGCGCTGCGACGGCACAACCATCCATGTCCGTTTTGCCTGTGCCTTCGCATACAGGTGATGGCGTGGGTGCAGAAGGAAGAGGATTAGAGCTTCCACGGCGTTCCGGTGATCCAAGCCAGGCGAGCGGCGTCATTCGCAGTGGCAGCGGCAACCCACACGCCGCTGGATCCAGAGACGGAGCTGTGCTGCCTACGGGTGGCACAACGAATTCTAGAGATCGGAGGACGCCTGCTGGAGCTCCCGCGCCGGTGCAAATGTCACGGCCTACCCAGGTCGGGCATGACGAGCGACGTCATGGCCCTGGTGGTTCAGGGTGTCCCCATGAAAAGATTTCTGCGCATCGATCCCAAGATGCGCGGGCCTAGCATGCACACCGAGCTGCTGGCGGAGGTGGCGCGCGATCGCGTGACCATGATGGTGCTCCTTCTAACATGGCTAGGAGTCAGAGCACCACACGTACCTCGCACCTGTCACCGCCGCCTACGCCAGCGGAAGCCTTGGCACGTGCGCAGCTGCTCCTCGATTTCCCTCCTGCTCCGGAGAAGATGGAGGAGTGGCGAGCTACTATCCAGAGCCTTATCGGCTTCGCCAACAAAGATGGGCCACAAGAGGCAGGGCCCTCACAGCGAAGGCCCGTCGATCCGGCGTGAGCCGATGTGGAGAAAACCGGAGGTGGTGCAACCACGGTGCACTCCCCTCCGCGACACCAGTGGTGGCCGACAACCCAGCAGGTCGATCACTGAGAAGAAGGTTCCACGGCATCGTCCGATCCACGGATGCGCCGCGACCAGCATCAAGTTCTCCAGGAACGAGGCAAGAAGGACGCTCGAACTACCATCGAGCGGCGATGGGAAGCGCGCTATCAGTCTGATAAGCACGCAGGGCCGGCTGTCGACGAGCCTGCGCCAGGGGACGCGGGAGACTTGCCTTACGAGGTAGGGACTCCGGCATTTACCCGTGAGCTGCGGCAAGTCCAGTGGCTCAATTCCTGAACCTTCAAGCCAGAGGTCCCGGAGAAATAGGATGGCAAGACTCATCCCTCAGAGTTCCTGAGCATTTACACCATTGCGGTGCAGGCTGCCGGGGGCCGAGATGACAAGATACTTGCCAACTACTTCCCATTGGTGCTTAAACCCAACGTTAGGTCGTGGTTGATGCATCTGCCAGAGAATTCTATTTCTTCTTGGTCAGATCTGTGCCATCAGTTTGTTGGCGCCTTTGTTGGAGGCCACCAAGCTCCTGGCCAAGAAAGCGATTTGCATATCATCCCTCAGAAGGAGGGCGAATCCCTGCGCAAGTTTATCCAGAGATTCAGCCGGGTGCAGTACAATATTCCTGACGTTCACCCCGCCGCTGTTGTTAGCTTGTTTCATCAGAACATGCATAACCGCAAAATGCGGGAAGAGTTGGCAATGAACAAAGTCAGGAGTATCGCCGAGCTTTACGCTTTGGCCGACAAATGCGCTCGAGCTGAAGAGGGGAGGAAACTCCCTGGCGAGGCTGTTGGCGCGGGGGGCGAATCGGAAGATGAAGACGCTGCGACCCCATCAGGGAAAGGACGGCGACGCAACAGGAAACGCAAAGGCAAGGCCGTGCTTGCTGTCGAGGAATCCGGCAACCCCGGCGCTGCCAAGAAGGCCAAGGTTGACGACCCCAGCAAGGAACTTGCCGGGTGCCCTTCCTGTCAGGCCTTGGCGGCAGCCGACAAGTCGGAGAGCTCCAGCAAGCAGTATTGCAAGATCCATCGCACCAAGGGCCACGATCTCCAAAACTGCCGGCAAGTTGAACAGCTTGCCGAGAAACAAAGAGCTGAGTATGAAAGGCGAGATAAGGAGAAGGCCCATGACAGTGCTGAGGGGTCCGGCAAGAAGCGTGGTGGCCGAGGGGGTCGCTGCGGCAAGGCCAAGCAACAGAGGGAGAGGCCCGCTCGAGGCCGAGACAAGGAAGAAGATGATGATGAAGAAGACGATGAGTCCAGTGAGCAAGAATTCCAGAAAGCTACAGAGGCTATGTGTATCGATGGGGGCGCCTCACTGCATTCTTCCCACCGTCGACTCAAACAGTGGGTGCGGGAAGTCAATGCAACAGAGCCGTCACCAGATGCATGTAAGCCCCTGAAGTGGTCCAACACGCCTATCATTTTCGACGCCAAGGATCACCCTGATCGCACAACTACGGTCGGGTGCCTGCCATTGTTGGTCTCACCAACAATCCGCAACCTCAGGGTGAGGAAAATGCTAGTTGACGGTGGGGCTGGGCTGAACCTAATTTCACCAGATGTGCTCAAGAGGCTCCAAATTCCTGATGAGGATCTCAAAGAAACGGGCACGTTTCAAGGGGTCAATCCAGGAAGAACCCAGCCGAAGGGCAAGATTATGCTACCGGTAACATTTGGTAGCGAGCTCAACTACAGGACCGAGAAGGTAGTGTTTGATGTCGCCAAGATCCCCATGTCATACAATGGGATCCTTGGTCGGCCAGCGCTGGCTAACTTCATGGCGGCATCACACTACGCTTATAATGTTTTGAAGATGCCCGGGCCGTTGAGTGTCATTACTATCCATTCCGATAAGAAGGATGCGCTCATCTGTGCCGACCAACTCTACCGGGAAGCAGTTGCAGCACCTACCATCAAGGCATCTGCTCCTGCCGCTGGAACTCCCAGGGGGAAGAAGAAGAATGGCGAGAATCTTAGCGCGAACTCCGGTAAGCGCGCCTCCTCGGGGTGCTGCGCTTCCGTCGAGGATGCACCAGAGAGTTCCACCGGCAAGAACAAGAAATCCAAGGCTGCTCCGCCAGAGACCAAGAAGGTGCCTGTCAGGGAGGATGGAACGGGAGCAACTTTCACCATAAGTTCCATCCTAGGTGACAAATAGGAAAGCGCGCTCATTGCCTTCCTGCGGGCGAATGTCGACGTGTTTGCATGGCAATCGTCTGACATCCCCGGTGTTCCCAGGGAGGTAATTGAGCACCACCTTGCTGTCTGTCCTCACGGGCAGCCCGTCAAGCAGAGGGTTAGGAAGCAAGCCTTGGAGCGGCAAGAATTCATTGCCGAGGAAATCAGAAAGCTGGAGGCGGCGGGATTGGTCAGAGGAGTGCTTCATCCAACCTGGTTGGCCAATCCGGTTGTAGTGCGCAAAGCGAATGGCAAATGGAGGCTTTGTATCGATTATACAGATATCAATAAAGCCTGTCCAAAAGATCCCTTTCCCTTGCCGCGCATCGACCAGATTGTGGATTCCACCGCTGGTTGTGATCTCCTGTCCTTCCTTGATGCCTACTCAGGGTATCATCAGATCTTCATGGCGAAGGAAGATGAAGAAAAGACCGCATTTATCACCCCATGTGGTACGTATTGTTTTATATGAATGCCTTTCGGGTTGAAAGTGCTGGTTCTACATTTGCGAGAGCGGTCCAAATCGGTTTTGAGACTCAACTCCATAGAAATATGGAGGCATACATGGATGACATAGTGGTCAAAACCAAGAACAAAGCGACGCTCATACAAGATTTAGAAGAAACATTTGCAAATCTGTGCAAGATCAACTTAAAGCTCAATCCTGAGAAGTGCGTGTTCGGTGTTCCTTCCGGCAAGCTCCTCGGATTCTTTGTATCTTGTCGGGGAATCAAAGTGAACCCCGACAAGATCAAAGCTATTGAGCAGATTGAAGCACCAAGACGCGTCAAGGATGTGCGTCGTCTTGCCGGCTATGTTGCTGCTCTAAGCAGGTTTATTTCCAAATCTGCTGAGCACGCCCTGCCCTTTTTCAAAATTTTGAAGAAGGCAGGTCCAATGAAATGGACTCCGGAGGCGGAGGCTGCGCTGCAAGATTTGAAGAAATACCTTTCTTCTCCGCCGACGCTAGTCGTGCCTAAATCACAAGAGCCGTTGCTGCTGTATCTGGCAGCGACAAATCAAGTGGTTAGTGCTGCGTTAGTGGCGCAGAGAGAAGCTGATGAGGAAGCAATGCCAGCGGCAGGACCGCCAGGTGACGTGGCAGGATCTTCCCCGGCAAGGGTTGATCCCGGCAAGGCAAGATCTGTGCAGTCAAAAGAACCATTGCAGAAGAAAAAGGTGGTGCAGCGCCCAGTTTATTTTGTTAGCTCTCTTTTACAAGGAGCTAGGTCAAGATATTCTGGCATGCAGAAGTTGCTTTTCGGCCTCCTTATGGCCTCAAGGAAGCTGCGCCATTATTTTCAAGCACAGGAAATCACCGTCGTCACTCGCTTTCCGTTGCAACGGATTTTGCGAAATCCAGAAGCAACCGGCAGGATCGTGGAGTGGGCGTTGGAGTTGTCAAGCTTTGGCCTCAAGTTTGAAAGCACTTCGACAATTCAGAGCAGGGCCATGGCGGAGTTCATTGCGGAATGGACCCCAACACCAGACGAAGTGGTTCAAGAAACAACTCTCCCCGGCAAGGAAATTGACCAGCAATGGGTTATGTACTTTGATGGGGCTTTTTCACTGCAAGGCGCCGGTGCTGGCGTGCTGCTTGTCGCACCCACCGGAGAGCACCTCAAGTACGTAGTCCAAATGCATTTTCCCCGGGAGAGTTCGACGAACAACACCACAGAGTATGAGGGTTTGCTTGCCGGTCTCAGGATCACGACAGACCTTGGTATCAAGAAGCTCGTCATCAGAGGCGATTCACAGCTTGTCGTCAGGCAAGTTAATAAGCGTTATCAGAGTCCATTGATGCAAGCCTACGTGGATGAAGTGAGAAGAATGGAAGAGCACTTTGACGGTCTGCAAATGGAGCACATCCCTCATGCCGAGAATAGTGTTGCTGACGACCTGTCAAAGCGTGCTGCCCTCAAGTTGCCTGTGGAACCAGGAACTTTTGTGCTCCATTTGACTCAACCATCCGTGGCGCCATCAATGCGGCAAGAAAAAAAGAAGAAAATTGAATTCTGGCCAGTACTTCCCGGCAGAGCTCCCGGGAGCCGCTGGCAAGGAAGTTGCCGGGATCAACGACATGCCTGCCGGGGAACAACAGGCTCCAGCAGGGGCTCAGGCCCTTGCCGTCGAGACAAACGTTCCCCCGGCAGAGGAGATGCCTTTAGTCCTAGCTGTCGAGCCCCAGGCTCCAGCATGGGCATAGCACATTGTCCATTTCCTTCAAACAGGAGAACTCCCGGAGGAACAGGAAGAAGCGGAAAGAGTAGCCCGTCGGTCTGTTATGTACAAGTTCGTCGATGATGTCCTGTACAGAAAGAGACCAAACGGTGTGAAATTGAAGTGCATTCCTCGGGAGGATGGACTAGAGCTGTTGGCAGAAATACATGGAGGCATATGTGGCTCTCACATAGGATCAAGAGCACTTGCCGGGAAAGCATTCCGGCAAGGTTTCTTTTGGCCCACCGCTCTCCAGGATGCAACTGCACTAGTAACTAAGTGTGAAGCGTGCCAGTTTCATTCGAAGAAATCGCATCAACCAACTCAAGCTCTTCAGACAATCCCTCTCTCCTGGCCATTTTCGGTCTGGGGGCTCGACATACTGGGCCCTTTCCCGCGTGCTACCGGGGACTTTGAGTACTTGTACGTTGCTATCGACAAGTTCACAAAGTGGCCGGAGGTGGAAGCAGTGAGGAAGGTGACAGCACAATCAGCCGTCAAGTTCTTTAAAGGGATAGTTTGCCGTTTCGGTGTGCCCAACAGGATCATCACCGACAACGGCACACAATTCACAAGTCGCACCTTCATGCAGTACGTCCAAGACCTTGGCGACAAAATTTGTTTTGCCTCTGTTGCTCACCCGAGAAGCAACGGCCAAGCGGAGAGGGCCAATGCTGAAGTGTTGCGCGGTCTCAGGACCAGAACCTTTGACAGGCTGAAAAAGTGCGGAAGACGCTGGATTGATGAGTTGCCGGCGGTTCTTTGGTCAATCAGAACAACACCAAATCGAGCCACCAGCCAGACACCCTTCGCTCTGGTCTACGGAGCGGAAGCAGTTCTCCCCACAGAACTCACGTACGAATCACCTCGAGTGCTCGCTTATGATGAGCTTGAGCAAGAGCAACTGCGGCAAGATGATGCTGTGCTCCTTGAGGAGAATTGTCTTCAGGCTGCTGTGCGAGCTGCACGCTACCAGCAAGCTTTGCGCTGCTACCATAGCCGCAAAGTTCATGCCCGAAGTCTTGAGGAAGGTGACCTTGTTCTTCGACGGATTCAGTCCGCCAAGAATTCAAACAAGTTGACGCCGAAGTGGGAATGCCCTTATCGGGTAGTACGAGTCACCAGGCCTGTCGCTATCCGCCTGGAGACCGAAGATGGTGTTCCAGTGAGTAATTCCTGGAATATCGAACATCTTCGCAAGTTCTACCCATAAGGCGTGGTTGTCGGGGGCCCCCGGCAACCACCCTTTTGTACGAGTCTTGCCGGCAAGGCATATGATCCTTTGTACAAAGCCAGGCGCAGACCCTGAGCACAGATGAATAAATTTAAGTGTTATGCATTCCCTTATTGATTTCCATGTTCATATATATATGCATGTGTGTCTAAGATGTTGTACAGCACCTACTCCTGGTAAGTTCTAATGAACCGCCAAGGTTTCATATCTTTATTTTCTCTTCTTTCTTTTTCTTAAAAGACAGAAGGATTCCTCACGTGCACATTTGCCGGGGGGGAAGGGAGATATGAGTACCAGTTGGCGATGTTCAGAATCGACGCTTGCCGGACGAAGGGCACTGACAGAAAGCTAAGTTCTAAAACTTAGAACAAGTTTCCTTTATTGCAAAGTTATTTCCTTGGACAATTCCGACTTTTGTATGGAAAATCTGCATGCGAAGGAACCCTTGCTGTAATCGGTTGCGCCCTTATTTTGTTTCGAGTCCGCTCAATGATTTAAGTGGCTGCACTAAGAACGCCAAGAAGTCTTGCCGGCCGCTGCGCCTCTAGCAGGCTGCTGAAGTCCCGCACCCAGCGCTCGCGGTAGGTTGCGCGCCGGCAAGTTTTTCAGTAAGCGTAGGGTGAGCTCCATACATAAAGGAATCAGACAAGGGAGATAGCATGCATGTACCCAAACATAAGCAAGTTATATTACATTAATAAGTTGCCGCAGTTCTAACTTAAGACTTAATTGTCTTTGGCATGAAATGACGACGGCAAGAAGAGGTGGAGCAGTTAATCTCTGCGCTGGCCTTCGATCCTTTTGATTGAATCCACCTTCTCGAGGATAGGCGCGACAAGCTCTTCAAGCGCCTCGAGATTTGCGTCCTTTGGCAGGTGGCCAAGCACGTTGGAGAGGTCGATGCCAGGATTGTTATGCGCCACCTTGATAAGCACCTTGCGGAGGAGGGCCCGGCAAAGCCGGCGCGACTCGTTGGCCAATTGGGTTGCCCGGTTAGACTGAAGCAACTTCAGGGCATCGATGATGCTCTCGAAGAACATCGTCAACCTGGCACTCGAAGATATCCTTTCCTCGGAGGAATACCTGAAGTTTGATAGGCCCATGGTTGACAGTTCTGCCGTGAGCTTCTCCGCAGCATCGATGAGACGTCCAGTCCAGATCTCCACCCCTTTTTCATAATCAATTTTGGGCGGCAGCAGCGCTCTTGAGCAGGTTCCTCTCTCCCTGGAGATCTTTGAGTAGGGCCTTCGCGCGGGCCCTGCCGGCCTCGAGAGACTTCTGCAACATGGTCAGCTTCAATTCCAGAATGGCAATAGCATCATTTGCTGAGGAGAGCTGCTTGGTCTTGTTAGACATGGCAACTTACATCTCCGCCAGGGTGTGGAGGGTTTTTTCCCTATCACCTTTGAGCGCCGAGAGCTCCTTGCCGTGTTCCTCGAGATCCACTTCCAGCTTCTTTACTTCGTCGCTCAGCTCATTCTTGGCGGCCTCTGCAGCCTCGGCAGCATCGACGGCCTCCTTGAGCTTGCCGGCGTGATCTGCAGTTAGAGCTTTGAGCGCCTCTTTGTGTTTCTGCTCCAGCTCCTGGGTCCACCGCGCGACAAGCTTCTCGATATCTTCATCTTTGCTGCGAAGCTTGGCGGCAAGCGCCTGCTCACGTGCGGTGAGATATTCCTCGTGAGCATCAAGCGCAATGCGACGCCCCGTCAGGAGAGCATCTTCAGCAGCGATTCTTTGTGTAGCTTCATCCTGCGCCTTCTCCATATCAGATTGTTTCAGGAGGATTTCTGTCCACTGTTGGCTCACATGTTCCCGGCCGGTGGTCAACTCTCGGAGGGCCTCGGCGTACCAGACCTGCATTTGTTCGACGCACTTCTGAAAATCTGCTTTGGCCGCCTCGACAACTGCCATTCTGTAATCCGCTTTCTCTTTCCGGGCGCGGTGGAGAGCCTGGAGCTTGCGGAAATTCTCGCCCATGGCCTGAAGGAGCTGATCCTCTTCAGACTTGCCGCTGCTAGCGCTTGGGTCATCAACAACCTCGAGCCCGGCAGCAGCGATGACTTCTTCATCGAAGACTTTCCCTTCGGTCAGTGCCCCAATGCTTGCCGTCCCCGGCAAGTTGACAAACAGGTTCTCGCCAACTTTGAGATATTTGCTAGATGAGGGGCCTTCAGATGTTGACGGTTGATCCTCAACAACCGCCTCACCAGTAGCAGGTGGCTCCGTGGCCGGCGCAGCGCCTGGCGCTCCTGCGGCAGGAATGCCGTCAGTACGGTCACCAGCCTCCTTGCCGCCCTCTTCAGTAGACTCCTTGGCGGGTTCCTCTTGTGCAGTCTTGTCGGCCTCCTCGGCAAAAGCACCACCAGCTTCTACGGTGGCATCCGTGGCGGCCTCGCTGGCAGCGATCTTGTCGGCTTCGGCGGCAACATCCCTGGCGGTCTCCTCAATGACAGCGTCGATGTCCATGTCTTCCATCTCAGGGAGTTCTAAAGGACAAGGGGGAGAAACAGAATGAGATCAAGATCGAAGTTCAAGGAGACAAAACAAAGAGAGATAAAGGAAAGAATAGCAAGCGTCCTGAGGCAATCAGTTACCTGCGTCGAGCTGTTGAGAGGTGGCCTCGCCCCTCCCGGCGTGTGCCCGTGCTTTCCGGCTCCTCCTCAATCAAGATAGGCTCATCGGTAGGATCTCTTGCCGGGGACGCGCTTATGGGCGGCGTGGTCGATGAAGGTGGCACGGCGGGGGCATCTTTCAATAATTCTCCCTGTTGCCGTTCTTCTCCTGCAAGCCCAGAGATATCAGCGGCAAGAATAGAAACCTCAGCGCCCGCCAGCGGAAAAAGAGTAATAAACTTACGCTGGGGGCTACATCGAGGACTAAGATCCGGGCTGATGGTAGTAGTTTCCGGCGCGCTCACAAAGCCTGCCGGAGGCTCGTCGCCTGTAGAAGTCTTTGTCCTCTTCGCCATCCTCTCCATCAAGGTTTCTGCATCACTGTAGAGACAATACAAGCAAGTCAATAAGATTGATCCAAGATTGGACAATGAAGGCTGTGGCAAGGTACTCACTCTTCCTCTTCTCGCTCCGGACTAAAGCCGGAGATGTCAAAATCGACCTCCGTTGCAGTGCCTACACAGGGGGGGGGTCCTAGGTCGCTTGGCTGTAGCAGGCGCCGGGGGTTGGCGTGTTTCCGTCACCTCAGCTTCCGGTGCGGTAGTGCGAGACACCTCTGTCGCCTCAGCAGTTGCCGCTGATGTGGGTCTCGCACGCCACGCAGGTTGCTGTCGAACCCATTGCCGCGACGCAGTCTTGCCGGCCGCTTTCTTGCCGGGAGCCTCACTGCTCGTGGAAGGTTGGTTTGCCGGGATGCCAGATGCAGCCTTTCGAAGAACACGCTTTGTCTTCTTCAGGGCTGGGAGCTCTTCTTGCGGTTCTTCTTCAGCCGTGTCCTCGTCAGACGAGCTCTTAGTGGCTGTGCTGCTCTGTTCCCCGGCAGCTTTGTCCTTCCCGGTAGGTTTTACTTCCACCACTACCTCTACATTGCTGGTTTCCCAATCTGTGAAGCCAGCGCTGCCAGCCTCCGTGGCAAGATTTGCCTCCTCCACCCTAGTGGCGATGTGTGCCACTTCTTTGTCGGTGGTGGCTCGGATGAAGTCTGCTTCTTCCCGGACGGCTCTCTCCGTCAAGTTATCAAAGAAATTTTGTGCTTCCTCCTCGGTCGACTCGGCCCAAGTCGCGTCAAGACCGTGGGCATTGAACATCGGCATGAAGGCGATGATTGACCCCAGAGCAGAGTTGTTGCACAAAGGGACAATCCTTGCCGGCAACCGATGCTTGTCGTCGCGCTGGAACAGCTTTTGGCGGAGAGCGCCATGTTGCCTAGCAGTCAAATTGTTGTTCAATCCAGGGCGCACCCTCATGATGTCCGCTGCGTTCCGGTACTCCCAAGCTGGTCTTCGCCTGCTCTGTAGCGGGGCGATGCGACGACGGAGGAAATCGAAGCCGATCATCTCCATAGTAAGCCCGGCGGCTTTCAGGCGAAGGATCCTGGTGGTGGCGATTGTGAGCCTCTCGTCCTCCGTGGCAAGGCCACTCCAATCGCTGCCTCGGACCGCCTTCTGCCGTCGAGGCAAACATAACGGATGAGGATCTGCTTCCTTGATCCAACACCACTCAGACCGCCATTCGTCCCACTTCTCCCGGTAAACTCCCTCTGGGTATATCTCCTTATTCCAAGCCCGTGGAATCCAGGCGATAGAACCAGAAAGGGCCTCCCCCTTTTGGATGCGAGGAATAAAATAATGACGGAAGAGGGCGGTATTGGGAACTACTCCGACAAAATTTTCGCAAAGATGAGCGAAGACAGACATACACATTACGGCGTTTGGTGTGAAGTCAAGAAGGTGGAAGCCGTATGTGTACATAATATCGTTGAAGAAGTCAGAAAATGGAGGGCAGAGCCCGTAATAGAAATATGCGGCGAAAAAGGGGTATCTGTCCGACCCACTCTTGGAGCAAGAACTTGGAATCACGCACGTGGCGGGGTGAGCCTGCGTCTCCCTCACCCATATGCACTGGTACCGCCTCTTCAAAGCTTCCGCATCGAGCAACGGGGCGAAAACGACATGTTTCTTCCGCATCTTCACCAGCTCGCTCTCCGGGACATCGGCTTTCGTCTCCTTGCCCTTGCCTTTGCTGGTCTTGGGCGGCATGGCGACTGCAAGGGTGTAAGCCAGAGATGAAGCGGGCGCGGAGGCGACGAGCGGATGAGGGAAAATTTTGCTCTGAGCTCGAGAGAAGGAAAGCAATGGCGACGGCCAGATTGAGAAGAAAAGGGGGGGGGGGGGTAAATAGGCTTGTGCCTCTGCGGTTTCTCCTATTTATGGGGAAGGAGCGGGGCCGCCTCTTTTTCTCCCCAATGTGAATGCGCCTCTGCGGGCGCGTTGCAGTTGCAGGTTTTGAGGCACGCTTCCCACGTCGCGCTTTCGGCGCGCGTAGTGGGGGGCACAGTAAACGGGATATTTACGAGCAGTTAATCCCCTGCCACGTGTGCCCGTGCACTGTTTGGGCCTAGCCCAACAACGCCTCGCACTCGTGTGTGGCCTAGGCCCGGGGGCTCCTGTCGGTGTACTAAGTATTGGGCCATTAGTACCCCGTACTTGTGCACGGGCAGTTGTAGCCATACTCGCGGCAAGGCTTGTCGGGGAACAGTTTGAGGTTGACTCAAGCCATCAAGGAAATTCTCAAGTCAAAGATCTGAGGATCAGTAGATAAGAAGAGATGGAATCCGCAGGCCAGCTTCCCCGGCAAGATCTTGCCGAGGTGGCCTGCGAAGCCCGGCAAGGCTCGGCGCCCGGCAAGGTTCAGCACCCGGCAAGGTTTTGTTGCTGTGCCACCGCTCTGGCACAGCAACAAACTCGACATTCTGGTTCCTTCTTTGGATGCGTGGCGACGCGCCAGTGGAGGAGAGCTTAAGCGGTGCTGATGGGATGGCCCCTTTTTCCATCCCCAAGAAAGTGAGGACACCTAAACGGACACCTCACGATGCATTAAATGCGTTCGTCCTAATCCGTCAGGGGTTAGGTATGATGACCCTGTAGCTACTTTACACCTCAATGTATGTACATTTTGCCACTGTGGTGACCCTTTGTGGTATAAAAGGAGGCCCAAGGCAACTGCTACAGGGGAGGAAGATCTCTGGCCCATTCTGCATGCGTAGCTGCTCTTTGAACGTACTATTCACTGCGAGCGCTCCTGGAGCCTGGGCTCAAGAACATCGATAATAAAATAAGGCAGGAGTAGGGTTTTACGCTGATCAGCGGCCCAAACCTGGGTAAAATCTCCCCGCGTCGATCGTTGGTTCTGCTCTTTACGCATACCTCTCCCCCCGCCGAATCGTAAAGGGTCCCTTAGGATCCCATAGGTGTCGCACGCCGACACACACACACACTTTGGGTGGGTGGGAGGGGGCATCTCACCAAGGCGTATTGTAACACTGACCAAGAAGAATCACCACCATGGTCGTATAACCTCTCTTGTTGTTGGGTCAAAGTCATGCATGGACGTCCACACACGGCCCCACAAATAGGCTAGCTTGTCGCCGATAACCACGCGAGGGAGTGCCTGAAGACAACCACTGCGTGCAAGTGGCCCAAACATATGTATGAAGTGTCATGTGGTGTTTGAATATACCCAATGCACAACTTTGATGTGGCACCGTGCTTTTGGAACCGGAAAGTCCCCACACGGAGCGAGGGTTCATGACGCTTATACTATATATATAGAGATTCATGTGTATGCAAGCCCTCGAACTTAGGTCTCGAAACTCACCATGATCGACGTACAACTATATGGTAATGTGAACCAAGAGAAGAAGAATCCACCCTGGTAACCTCTCTCGCGTTGTTGGTCGAAGTGATGGACGTCCACGCGGGCCCATGAATATATAGGCCGTCGATGATAACCAAGCGAGGGAGAGTGTCCAAAGACAACCACTGCATGCATGTGCCCCAAACATATGTATAGACATGCGTGATGCATGCATATATGTTTGAATACCAAGAGCACACGATTTTGATGTGGCGCATGTATGCGTCGAAAATCGCACAGTCCCCACACAGATCTGGTTCATGACGCATCGCGTGCTCGCCCCCCCCCCCCCCCCCCCCCCCCCCACTTCGACCCGGTGGGAGGGATTCGTTCGTACACATGCACTCAAAGTATAATATGTTATCTCTCACATCATGACATGCATGTACCGTACCATATAAGACGAACCATAATTTAATCCCCTCCTAATTATAAGTCAAATTAACCTCTATCGCTGTCGGTCAAAGTGATTGACCAAGCGGGCACACACAGATGGACGAAGCATCTCGCCGATAACCTCGTGAGTGAGTGCTAGAGGACAACCGCCATCGCTTGCTTGTGGGCCAAACACATGTATGGAGATGTGTGGTTGTGATGTTTGAACACCTAATATATATGCAGAACTTTGATGTGGCACCTGCCTCGGAAATTTTTAAGTCCCCCACATGAACCGAGGTTCATGACACGCAGTATATATATGCTGGCCCCCTCCCCTCTTCGACGCATAATATATACTCCTATGTACCGTAACACAACCCGAAAATAATCCTCCTTGTTCATCAAATTACCTTTCTCGTTGTGTCATATATAAGATGGACGACGACCTCGCGGGCCCATGGAGGGAAGCATCACAGGCGAATGAGTGACAACCATCATCTGCACGTGGCCCAATGTGTTGGTTATGTTTTTCATACCCAATATGCACAACTTCTTTGTGGCACCTACCTCGGAAACCGAGAAGTCCCCACACGGAGTGAGATCGTTCATGACGTGTGTGTAGTATGTGCTTCCCCGGCTCCCTCATCCCCTCTTCGATGCATACTATATACTCCTACCGCAACACAAAACCTCCTTGTTGGGTGAAAGTGATGGAGGACAACCTCACGGGCCCACAGATGGAAGCATCGCACACGAGTGACTGTCCTATATGACGCGTAGTATATGTTGCCCCCGGCCACCCTCTTCAACGCGTACTACATATATACTCCTACCGTACATAACAAAATCCAAAAAATGACCATCCTTGTTGGTCAAATTAACCTCTCTCACCGCATGTCATAGTGCTGGACGGCGACCTCGCGGGCCAACAGAGAGTGTCACACGCGAGTGAGTGTCGTAGGACCACCGCATGCATGTGGCCCAAAGATGCATGTCAAACTTTTTCTGCAGTGAACATGCGACCAAAGGATTTTAGTGTTAAAAATTGAAAAAAAAATAGATAACATTTGTCCATTTTTATACATTGATTGATTTCCCAGGGATTTAATGTGCAAAAATCAATTTTGATATACATGAGACACGTGATAGTGCACAAAAATGGATTGCAAAATCATATGTGTACGTGTCCCTGGGTGCATGTTTGGTCCCCATGCAAGAAATTTCTAACATCGAGAATCTTGATTTTAAAATCGAGTAAATCCAAAACTAAGTTGAAATTCATGAAACTTATCGTGGTGTCATATAGACACCAATAGACTGTGATATTGTATTTTTTTCAAATTTGAGACAAGTTTTCATATAATCTTCTTACAGACCGGAAATTATTAATAATTATCAACCAATATCGCAAACGGACTCTTTATTTGAACCGTGTTCGTTAGACCAACAATGTACGTGCCGTGCTTCGGTTAAGCAATAAAGCGGCAGAATTAATCATCAAAAAGGAAAAGTCAATATAATACGTGCCGCCATGCATCCCGTGTATCGTACGAGCATTCGTGAGTTGACGAGACACATTGTCGGTGTACTAAATATTGGGCCTTTAGTACCCCCATACTTGTGCACGGACAGCTGTAGCCATACCTGCGGCAAGGCTTGTCGGGGGAACAGCTAAAGATCAATCCAAAGTTATCAAAGAGACATTCAAGCCAAGGATCAGAAGATAAGGAGAACTGGAGACCAAGGGCTCGGCCCCCGGCAAGATCTTGCCGGGGTAGCCCGCCAAGCCTGGCAAGATTTGCACCCGACAAGGTTCCGCCACTGTGCCACCGCTCCAGCGCAGCGACCGGCCTGGCATTCTGGTCCCAGCTCTGGATGCGTGGCAGGGCACTAGTGGAGGCGAGCTTAAGCGGTGCTGATGGGATGGCCCCTTTTTCCATCCCCAAGAAAGTAGGGACACCTAAACGGACACCTCACGGTGCATTAAATGCATTTGTCCAAAACCGTCAGTGGTTAGGTATGATAACCATGTAGCTACTTTACACCTCGCAAATGAGCAGTTCGCCACTGTGGTGACCCCTTTGAACATATAAAAGGAGGCCCAAGGCAACTGCTACGGGGGGACGATTTGGAGCCCATTCTGCATGCGTAGCTGCTGCTTGAACATACTGTTCATCGCAAGCGCTCCAAGAACTGGGACGAAACACTGATAATAAACTAAAGCAGGAGTAGGGTCTTACACTGATCAGCGGCCTGAACCTGGTTAAAATCCCCTCGCGTTGATCTTCGGTTCTGCTCTTTGTTCATACCTCTCTCCCTGCCGAACCGTAAAGGGTCCTTCGGATCCCATAGGTGTCGTACGCCGACATCTTTGGCGCGCCAGGTAGGGGGATCGAGGTTGCACGAACCTGATTTGGTGATCAGCGTGTCAGTTTCTTCACCATCTTTGTCACCATGCCGCCCAAGAAGAAAGGTGCGGCAGCGGTTGTTCTGTCTACGTCCGTTTTGCCTGTGCCTACTCGGACGAGCGACGGCGTGGATGCAGGAGGTGGAGGTTTAGAGCCTCCATGGTGTTCTGGTGATCCGAGCCAAGCGAGCAGCGTCGTTCGCAGCGGTGACGACAACCCACACGCCGCTAGATCTGGAGATGGAGCCGTGCTGTCTACAGGCGGCGCAGCGAACTCCAGAGATCGGAGGATGCCTTCTAGGGTTCCCGCGCCGGCGCAAGCATCGCGGCCTTCCCAGGTCACACGCGACGAGCAGCACCATGGCGCTGGTGGTTCTGAATGTCCCCATGGAGAGACTTCTGCGCACCGATCCCAAGGTGCGCAGGCCCAGCCTGCACGCCAAACTGCCGGTGGAAGTGGCGCACGGTCGCGTGGTCATGACGATGCTCCTTCTAACACTGTTAGGAGTCAGAGCACCTCACGTACCTCGCACCTATCGCCGTCGCCTATGCCAGCAGAAGCTTTGGCACATGCGCAGCTGCTCCTTGATTTTCCTCCTGCTCGGAGAAGATGGAGGAGTGGCGATCTACTATCCAGAGCCTCATCGGCTTCGTCAACAAGGATGGGCCGCAGCAAGCGGGGCCCTCACGGCAGTGGTCTATCAATCTGGCGCGAGCCGATGGTGAGAAGACTGGAGGCGGTGCAACCACGGTACACTCCCCTCCACTACAGCAGCAGCGGTCGTCAACCCGGCGGACTGACAGCCGTGATGACGATTCCACGGCATCGTCCGATCCACGGATGTGCCGCGATCAGCGTCAAGTTCTCCAGGAACAAAGCAAAGAAGATGCTCGAACTACCATCGAGCGGCGACGGGAGGCACGTCATCAGACCGATAAACACGTAGGGCCTACTGTCGACAAGCCTGCGCCAGGGGACGCAGGTGACTTGCCCTACGAGGTAGGTTGTCCAGCGTTTACCCGTGAGCTGCAGCGAGTCCAGTGGCCCAACTCCCGAATGTTCAAACCAGAGGTCCCGGAGAAATATGATGGCAAGACTCACCCCTCGGAGTTCCTGAGCATCTACACCAATCGGTGCAGGCTGCCGGGGGCCAAGATGACAAGATACTTGCCAACTACTTCCCGTTGGTGCTCAAACCCAACGTCAGGTCGTGGTTGATGCATCTGCCGGAGAATTCCATTTCTTCTTGGTCAGATCTGTGCCATCAGTTTGTTGGCGCCTTTGTTGGAGGCCACCAAGCTCCTGGCCAAGAAAGTGATTTGCATCTCCTCCCTTAAAAGGAGGGCGAGCCCCTGCGCAAGTTTATCCAGAGGTTTAGCCGGGTGCAATACAATATCCCAGACGTTCATCCTGCCGCTGTCGTTAGCACGTTTCATCAGAACATGCGTAACCGCAAGATGCGCGAAGAGCTAGCGATGAACAAGGTCAGGAGTATTGCCGAGCTTTACACTTTGGCCGACAAGTGCGCTCGAGCTGAAGAAGGGAGAAAACTCCCTGGCGAGGGTGTTGGCGCAGGGGGCGAGTCTAAAGATGAAGATGCTGCCACTCCGTCGAAGAAAGGCCGGCGGTGGAACAAGAAGCGCAAAGGAAAGGCCGTGCTTGCTGTCGAGGAATCCGGTAACCCCGGCACCGCCAAGAAGGCCAAGGTTGACGACCCCAGCAAGGAAGTTGCCGGGTGCGCTTCCTGTCAGGCCTTAGCGGCTGCCGACAAGCCGGAAGGATCCGGCAAACAGTATTGCAAGATCCATCGCACCAAGGGCCACGATCTCCAAAACTGCTGGCAAGTTGAGCAACTTGTCGAGAAGCAGAGAGCTGAGTATGAAAGACGAGACAAGGAGAAGGCCCAGGACGGTGCTGAGGGATCCGGCAAGAAGCGTGGTGGCCGAGGAGGCCGCCACGGCAAGGCTAAGCAACAGAAAGAGAGGCCCGCCCGAGGCCGCGACAAGGACGAGGGAGGCGATGATGATGAGGAAGACGACGAATCTAGTGAGCACGAGTTTCAGAAAGCCACATAGGCCATGTGTATTGATGGGGGCACCTCGTTGCATTCTTCTCACCACCGACTTAAACAATGGGTGCGTGAGGTTAATGCAATGGAGCCGTTGCCTGAGGCACGGAAACCTTTAAAGTGGTCCTGCACGCCTATCATTTTTGACGCCGAGGATCACCCTGATCGCACGACTGCGGTCGGGTGCTTGCCTTTGTTGGTCTCACCAACAATTCGCAACCTCAAGGTAACAAAAATGCTGGTTGACGGTGGGGCCGGGCTGAACTTAATCTCGTCGGACATGCTCAAGAAGCTGCAAATTCCTGATGAAGATCTCGAGGAAACGAGCACGTTTCAAGGGATCAATCCAGGAAGGACCCAGCCAAAAGGCAAGATTACGCTACCGGTAACATTTGGTAGCGAGCTCAATTACAGGACAGAGAAGGTAGTGTTCGATATCGCCAAGATCCCCATGTCGTACAATGGGATCCTTGGCCGCCCAGCGCTGGCCAAGTTCATGGCGGCATCACACTATGCGTATAATGTGTTGAAGATGCCCGGACCGATTGGTGTCATCACTGTTCACTCCGACAAGAAGGATGCACTAATCTGCACTGACCAACTCTACCGGGAGGCAGCCACAGCACCTGCCATCAAGGCATCTGCCCCTGCCGCCGAAACTCCCGGGGGGAATGAGAAGAAGACCGGCAAGATCTCTGGCGCAAACTCCGGCAAGTGCACCTCTTCGGAGTGCTGCGCTTCCGTTGAGGACGCCCCTGAGAGTTCCACCGCCAAGAACAAGAAGTCCAAGGCTACTCCACCAGAGACCAAGAAGGTGCCCGTCAAGGAGGACGGAACGGGAGGAACTTTCACCATAAGTTCCACCCTAGATGACAAATAGGAAAGCACGCTCGTTGCCTTCCTGCGGGCGAATGTCGATGTGTTTGCATGGCAACCATCTGACATCCTCGGTGTTCCCAGGGAAGTAATTGAGCACAACCTTGCTGTCTGTCCCCACGCATGGCCCGTCAAGCAGAGGGTGAGAAAGCAAGCCTTGGAGCGGCAAGAATTCATTGCAGAAGAAATCAGGAAGTTAGAAGCGGCAGGTTTGGTCAGAGGAGTGCTGCACCCAACATGGTTGGCCAATCCGTTTGTAGTGCGCAAGGCGAACGGAAAATGGAGGCTATGTATTGATTATACAGACATCAATAAAGCCTGTCCAAAAGATCCTTTCCCCTTGCCGCGCATCGACCAGATTGTGGACTCCACTGCTGGTTGTGACCTACTGTCGTTCCTTGATGCCAAATCAGGATATCATCAGATCTTCATGGCTAAAGAAGATGAAGAAAAGACCGCATTTATCACCCCATGTGGTACGTATTGTTTTATACGAATGCCTTTCGGGTTGAAAAGTGCTGGTTCTACATTTGCGAGAGCGGTCCAAATTGGTTTTGAGCCTCAGCTACATAGAAATATGGAAGCATACATGGATGACATGGTGGTCAAAACCAAGGATAAAGCAACGCTCATATAGGATCTAGAAGAAACATTTACAAATCTGCGCAAGATCAATCTAAAGCTCAATCCTGAGAAGTGTGTGTTTGGCGTCCCTTCCGGCAAGCTTCTCGGGTTCTTTGTATCTCAGCGAGGGATCGAAGCGAACCCCGACAAGATCAAAGCTATCGAGCAGATTGAAGCACCAAGACGCGTCAAGGATGTACGTCGTCTTGCCGGCTGCGTTGCTGCCTTAAGCAGGTTTATCTCCAAATCTGCTAAGCGCGCCCTGCCCTTTTTTGAAAATTTTGAAGAAGGCAGGTCCAATGAGATGGACTCCGGAAGCGGAGGAAGCGCTACAAGATTTGAAGAGGTACCTCTCCTCTCCGCCGACGCTAGTCACGCCTAAACCACAAGAGCCGTTGCTGTTATATCTAGCGGCAACAAATCAAGTGGTTAGTGCTACGTTAGTGGCGCAGAGAGAAGTCGACAAGGGGGCAACGGCAGCGGCAGGACCGTCAAGTGATGCGCCAGGATCTTCCCCGGCAAGGTCTGGTGCCGGCAAGACAGGATCTACGCAGTCAGAGGAATCAGTACAAAAGAGGAAGATGGTGCAGCGTCCAGTTTATTTTGTCAGCTCTCTTTTACAGGGAGCTAGGTCAAGATACTCTGGTGTGCAGAAATTGCTCTTCGGCCTTCTCATGGCCTCAAGGAAGTTGCGCCATTATTTCCAAGTGCATAAGATTACCGTCGTCACTCGCTTCCCGTTGCAGCGGATTTTGCGAAATCCAGAAGCAACCGGCAGGGTTGTGGAGTGGGCGTTGGAACTGTTGAGCTTTGGTCTCAAGTTTGAAAGTACTTCAGCAATTCAGAGCAGAGCCTTGGCAGAGTTCATTGCGGAATGGACCCCAACGCCAGACGAGGAGATTCAAGAAATGACTCTTCCCGGTAGGGAAACAGATCGAGAATGGATTATGTACTTTGACGGCGCTTTCACGCTGCAAGGCGCCGGTGCTGGCGTGCTGCTTGTCGCACCCAGCGGAGAGCACCTCAAGTATGTAATTCAGATGCATTTTCCTCAGGAGAGCTTGACAAACAACACTACGGAGTACGAGGGCTTGCTTGCCTGTCTCAGGATCGCGGTGGACCTTGGTATGAAGAAACTCATCATCAGAGGCGATTCGCAGCTTGTTGTCAGACAAGTCAACAAAGATTATCAGAGTCCATTGATGCAGGCTTATGTGGATGAAGTGAGAAAAATGGAAGAGCGCTTTGACGGTCTGCATACAAAGCACATCCCTCATGCCGAAAACAGTATTGCTGATGACCTGTCAAAGCGCGCTGCCCTTAAGTTACCTGTGGAACCAGGAAATTTTGTGCTCCATTTAACTCATCCATCTGTAGCGCCATCAATGAGGCAAGAAAAGAGAAGGAAGTTGAATTCTGGTCAGTACTTTCCGGCAGAGCTCCCGGGAGCCGCCAGCAAGGAAGTCGCTGGGATCAGCGGCAAGCCTGCCGGGGAACAACAGGCTACAGCAGGGGCGCAGGCCCTTGCCGTCGAGACAAACGTTCCCCCGGCAGAAGAGATGCCTTTAGTCCTAGTTGTCGAGCCCCAGGCTCCAGCTTGGGCACAACCCATTGTGCATTTTCTTCAGACAGGAGAACTCCCTGAGGAGCAGGAAGAAGCGGAAAAAGTGTCCCGTCAGTCTAGCATGTACCAGTTCGTCGATGGCGTTCTGTACAGGAAGAGACCGAACAGTGTGAAATTAAAGTGTATTCCTCGGGAAGATGGACTGGAGCTGTTGGTAGAGATACATGGAGGCATATGTGCCTCCCACATAGGATCAAGAGCGCTTGTCGGAAAGGCATTCCGACAAGGTTTCTTTTGGCCCACTGCTCTCCAGGATGCAACTGCACTAGTAACCAAGTGTGAAGCGTGCCAGTTTCATTCAAAGAAATCGCATCAGCTAGCTCAAGCTCTTAAGACAATCCCTCTCTCCTGGCCATTTTCAGTCTGGGGGCTCGACATACTGGGCCCTTTCCCCCGTGCTACCGGGGGCTTTGAGTACTTGTACGTTGCAATCAACAAGTTCACAATGTGGCCGAAGGTGGAAGCAATGAGGAAGGTGACAGCATAATCAGCCGTCAAGTTCTTTAAAGGAATAGTTTGCCATTTCGGTGTGCCCAACAGGATCATCACCGACAACGACACACAGTTCACAAGTCGCACCTTCATGCAATACGTCCAAGACCTTGGCGGCAAAATTTGTTTTGCCTCTGTTGCTCACCCGAGAAGCAACGACCAAGCGGAGAGGGCTAATGCTGAAGTGCTACGCGGTCTCAGGACCAGGACTTTTGATAGGCTGAGAAAGTGCGGAAGGCGCTGGATTGATGAGTTGCCGGCGGTTCTTTGGTCAATCAGAACGACACCAAATCGAGCCACTGGCCAGACACCCTTCGCTCTGGTTTACGGAGCGGAAGCAGTTCTCCCCATGGAACTCATATACAGGTCACCTCGAGTGCTCGCTTATGATGAGCTTGAGCAAGAGCAACTGCGGCAAGATGACGTTGTGCTCCTTGAGGAGGATCGTCTTCGGGCTGTTGTGCGAGCTGCACGCTACCAGCAAGCTTTGCGCCGCTACCATAGACGCAAAGTTCATGCCCGAAGTCTTGAGGAAGGCGACCTTGTTCTTCGGCGGATTTAGTCCGCCAAGAATTCAAACAAGTTGACGCCAAAGTGGGAAGGCCCTTATCGGGTAGTACGAGTCACCAGGCCCGGCGCTGTCCGCCTGGAGACCGAGGATGGCGTTCCAGTGAGCAACTCCTGGAATATCGAACATCTTCGCAAGTTTTACCCATAAGGCGTGGTTGCTGGGGGCTCCCGGCAACCTCCTTTTGTACGAGTCTTGCCGGCAAGGCATATAATCCTTTGTACAAAGCCAGGCGCAGACCCTGTGCGCAGTTGAATAAGCTTAAGTGTTGTACATTTCTTGTTGATCTCCATGTTTATATATATGCATGCTTGTCTGAGATATTGTATGACACTTGCTCCTGGTAAGACAAACGAACCGCCAAGGTTCCATATCTTTATTTTCTCTTCTTTCTTTTTCTCAAAGGATAGAAGGTTCCCTCGCATGCAAGTTTGCCGGGGGGGGGAGGAAGGAAGGTATGGATACCAATGGGCAATGTTCAGAATTGGTGTCTTGCCGGAAGGAGTACAGCGACAGAAAGCTAAGTTCGAAACTTTGAGCAATTTTTTCAATTTTTACTATCAGGCTATTTTCTTTGGACGATTTCGGCCCTTGTATGGAAAACCTGCACGCGAAGGAACCCTTGTCGTAATTGGTTGCGCCCTTATTTTGTTTAGAGTCCGCTCAACAGTGTAAGTGGCTGCACCAAGAGCGCCAAGGTGTCTTGCCAGCTGCTGCACCTCCAGCAGGCTGCTGAAGTCTCGCACCCAGCGCTCGCGGCAGGTTGCGCGCCAGCAAGTTTCCAGTAAGCGTAGGATGTACATCATACGGAAAGAAATCGGACAAGGGAGATTGCATGCATGTACTCAATCATAGCAAGTTATATTACATCGATAGTTGTCGCAGTTCTAACTCAAGACTAAATTGTTCTTGGCATGGAATGGTGGCGGCAAGGAAAAGTGAGACGGCTAGTCCCTGCGCTGGCCTTCAACCCTCTTGATTGAATCCACCTTCTCAAGGATAGGCGCGACAAGCTCCTCAAGTGCCTTGAGATCTGCATCCTTCGGCAAGCGGTCGTGCACGTTGGTGAGGTCAATGCCAGGGTTCTTATGCATCACCTTGATGAGTACCTTGTGGAGGATGGCCCGACAAAGCTTGCGGGATTCATTGGCCAGTTGGATCGCTGGGTTGGACTGGAGCAGCTTCGGAGCATCAATGATGCTTTCAAAGAACATGGTCAGCCTGGCGCTCTGGGATATCCTTTCTTTAGAGGAATACCTGAAGTTTTGCAGGCCCTCCCAGCCCATGGTTGACAGTTGTGAAGTGAGCTTCTCCGCGGTGTCGACAAGGCGATCAGTCCAGATTTGCACACCTTTCTCATAGTCAACTTGGGCGGCGGCAGCGCTCTTGAGCAAGTTCCTCTCTTCCTGGAGATCTTTGCTCAGGGCCTTCTCGCGGGCCCTACCATCCTTAAGAGACTTCTCCAGCGTGGTCAGCTTCAGCCTCAGATCGGCAATGGCATCAATGGCTGAAGAGAGCTGCTTGGTCTTGTCGGATATAGCAGTTTGCATCTCCACCAGGCTGTGGAGAGTTTTCTCCCTGTCACTTTTGAGCATCGAGAGCTCCTTGCTGTGTTCCTCAAGATCCGCTTCCAGCTTCTTCACTTTGTTACTCTGCTCGTTCTTGGCAGCCTCTGCCACCTCGGTGGCATCGATAGCTTCTTTGAGCTTGCTGGTGTTATCTACAGTTGCAGCTTCGAGCGCCTCTTTGTGTTTCCGCTCCAGCTCCTGGGTCCGCTGTGCAACAACCTTTTCAATTTCTTCATCCTTGCCATGGAGTTTGGCAGCAAGTACCTGCTCACGCGCGGCAAGATCTTCTTCATGAGTGTCAAACCCAATGGGGCACTGCGTCAAGAGAGCTTCTTCAACGGCAACCTTTTACGCAGCTTCCTCTTGCGCCCTCTCCATGTCAGATTGCCTAAGGAGGAGCTCCGTCCAACTTTGGCTCACTTGTTCCCGGGTGGCGGTCAACTCCTGAAGGGCCTCGGCGTACCAGATTTGCATTTGCTCAACGCATTTCTGGAAGTCCGCCTCGGCTGCTTCGACAACTGCAACTCTGGAATCTGCCTTCTCCTTTCGAGCATGGTGGAGCGCTTGGAGCTTGCGGAAATTATCGCCCATGGCCTGGAGGAGCCGATCTTCTTCAGATTTGCCGCTGCTGGTGCTTGGTTCATAGATGATCTCGAGCCCGGCAGCAGTGATAACTTCTTCATCAAAAGTTTCCCCTTTGGTCGGCGCTCCAATGCTTGCTGTCCTCGGTAAGTTGACGAACAGGTTGTCGCCAACCTTGAGATATTTGCTCAATGCGGGAGCCTTAGATGTCGATGGTTGATCTTCAACAATCGTCTCACCAGTGGCTGGGGGCTCTGCGGCCGGTGTAGCGCCTGGCGCTCCTGCGGCAGGAATGCTGTCAGTACGGTCATCAGTCTCCTCGCCGGCCCTTTCGGCAAGTTCCTTGGCGGCTTCCTCGGCAGCAGCTTCTCTGACCTCGACAGTGGCATCTTTGGCGGCCTCGCTAGCAGCAATCCTGTCAGCTTCGGCGGCAGCGTCTCTGGCGCTCTCCTTGATGACGACGTCGACCTCTATGTGTTCCATCACAGGGAATTCTGAGGATGAAGGAGGGAAGCAAAATTAAATCAAGATTGAAGTTCAGAAAGATAAAGGAAAGAATAACAAGTGCTCTGAGGCAAGCAGTCACCTGTGTCGAGCTGATGAGGGGTAGCTTCACCCCTCCCGGCAACATTGGTTGCCGGGGAAAGGTTGCCGGTGCCCATGTTTGCCGGCTCCTCCTCTTCCAAGGTAGGCACGTCGGTGGGAGCTCTTGCCGGAGATGCGCTTGCGGGCGGCGTGGTTGACGGGGGCGGCACGACGGGGGCGGCCTCCAATGACTCTCCCTGTTGCCGTTCTTCTCCTGCAAGCCCAAAGATGTAAGCGGCAAAGGTAGAAACCTCAGCACCCGCCAGCGGAAAACGAGTAGTGGACTCATGCTGGGGGCTGTACTGGGGGCTGCGTCGAGGGCAAAGCTCCGGGCTGATGGTGATAGTTTCTGGCATGCTTGTAGAGCTTGTCAGGGCCTCGTCGCCCGTGGAGGTCTTCACCCTCTTCGCCATCCTTTCCGCCAAGGTTTCTGCCTCACTGCAGAGACAAGACTAAGCAATGCAATAAGATCAATCGAATTCAGAATTTGGGAGATAAAGACCGTGACAGGATGCTTACGCTTCCTCTTCTCGTTCCGGGCTTAAGCCGGAGATGTCGAAGTCGACCTCCGTTACGGTGTCCGTATGGGGAGGCGGAGGAGGGGTCCTGGGTCACTTGGCTGCGGCAGGTGCAGGGAGTTCGTGTGGCTCTGCCGCCTCAGCTTCCGGTGCTGTTGCGTGAGGCGCCCCTGCCGCCCCAGTGGTTGCCGCAGGTGTGTGTCTCGTGTGCCGCACGGGTTGCTGTCGAACTCCTTGCCGCGGTGCAGCCTTGCTGGCCGCCTTGTTGCCTGGAGCTTCGCTGCTCGAAGAAGTTTGGCTTGCTGGGACGCCAGAGGCAGCTTTCCGAAGGACACGCTTTGCCTTCTTTGGAGCTGGGGGCTCCTCCTGCGGTTGTTCTTCGGCTACGTCCTCGTCAGATGAGCTCTCGGCGACTGCACTGCTCTGTTCCCCGGCAGCCTTATCCTCCCCGGCATGTTTCTCCTCCAGTATGACTTCTATGTCGCTGGTTTCCCATTCTGTGAAGCCGACGTTGCCGGCCTCCGCGGCAAGATTCGCCTCTTCCACTCTAGTGGCAATATACGCCACTTCTTCATCAGTGGTGGCGCGGATGAGGTTTGTCTCTTCCTGGACGGCCCTCTCCGACAAGTTGTCGAAGAACTTTTGTGCCTCCTCCGTAGATGGCTCGACCCAGGTCGCGTCAAGGCCACAGGCGTTGAACATTGGCATTGCAGCGATGATTGACCCCAGGGCGGACTTGTTGCACAAAGGAATAATTCTCGCCGGCAATTTATGCTTGTCTTCGCGCTGAAATAGCCTGTGGCAGAGAGCGCCAAGCTGCATAATTGTTAAATTATTGTTCAGTTCGGGGCACAGCCTCATGATATCTGCCGCGTTCCGGTACTCCCAAGCTGGTCTCCCCTTATTCTGTAGAGGGGCGATGCGGCGGCAAAGAAAATCAGAGACAATCATTTCTATTGTGAGCCCGGCGGCTTTCAAACGGAGGATCCTGGTTGTGGTGATTGTGAGCCTGTCATCTTGAGCATCGAGATCGCTCCAGTCCTCGCCACAGACCGCCTTCTGCCGTCGGGGCGAACAGAAGGGATGGCGATCTGCTTCCTTAATCCAGCACCACTCGGACCGCCATTCTTCCCACTTCTCGCGATAAACCCCATCTGGATATATCTCCTTGTTCCATGCCCTTGGGATCCAGGCGATAGAACCGGCAAGGGCTTCCCCTTTTTGAAGGCGAGAAATAAAGTAATGGCGGAAGAGGGCGGTGTTGGGAACTACCCCAACAAAGTTTTTGCAAAGATGGGCGAAGATAGACATGCATGTTACGGCATTCGGCGTGAAATCCAAGAGATGGAAGCCGTATGTATACATGATGTCGTTGAAGAAATCAGAGAATGGAGGGCAGAGCCCATAGTAAAAATAAGCGACGAAGAAGGGATATCTATCAGGTCCGCCTTTGGAAGAAGAACCTGGGGCCACGCGAGTCGCGGGGTGAGCCTTCGTCTCCCTCGCCCACATGCACGGGTACCGGTTCTTCAAGGCTTCCGCGTCGAGCGTCGGAGCGAAGACGACGTACTTCTTCTGCATCTTCAGCAGCTTGTTCTCCGGGACATTGGCTTTTGTCTCCTTGCCCTTGCTCTTGCTAGCCTTGGGCGGCATGATGGTTGCGAAGGCGAAAGCCGAGGATGGAGCGGGTGCGGAGGCGGTGAGCGGATGAGGAGAAGTTCTACTCTGGGCTCGGAAGGGAGAAGGTAATGGTGGATTCCAGATTGGAAGGAAGATGGGGTAAATGGGCAGCGCCTTTGCAGATTCCTTTTTATGGGGAAGGAGCGAGGCTGCCTCTTTTACCGCCCAATGTGAATACGCCTATACGAGCGCGCTGTGGCCGTGGCAGTTCAGCGCACGCTTCCCACGTCACGCATTCAACTCGCATAGTGGGGAGCGCAGTAAGAGGAATGATTACAAGCAGTTAACCCCTGCCACGCGTGCTCGTGCACTGTTTGGGCCTAGACCAACAACGCCTCGCACTCGTGTGTGGCCTAGGCCGGGGGGCTCCTGTTGGTGTACTAAATATTGGGCCTTTAGTACCCCATACTTGTGCACGGACAGTTGTAGCCATACCTGCGACAAGGCTTGTCGGGGGAACAGCTAAAGATCAATCCAAAGTTATCAAAGAGACATTCAAGCCAAGGATCAGAAGATAAGGAGAACTGGAGACCAAGGGCTCGGCCCCCGGCAAGATCTTGCCGGGTAGCCCGCCAAGCCCGGCAAGATTTGCACCCGGCAAGGTTCCGCCACTGTGCCACCGCTCCAGCCCAGCGACCGGCCTGGCATTCTGGTCCCACCTCTGGATGCGTGGCAGGGCACTAGTGGAGGCGAGCTTAAGCGGTGCTGATGGGATGGCCCCTTTTTCCATCCCCAAGAAAGTAGGGACACCTCACGGTGCATTAAATGCATTTGTCCAAAACCGTCAGTGGTTAGGTATGATAACCATGTAGCTACTTTACACCTCGCAAATGAGCAGTTCGCCACTGTGGTGACCCCTTTGATCATATAAAAGGAGGCCCAAGGCAACTGCTACAGGGGGGGACGATTTGGAGCCCATTCTGCATGCGTAGCTGCTGCTTGAACGTACTGTTCATCGCAAGCGCTCCAAGAACTGGGACGAAACACTGATAATAAACTAAAGCAGGAGTAGGGTCTTACGCTGATCAGCAGCCTGAACCTGGGTAAAAATCCCCTCGTGTTGATCATCGGTTCTGCTCTTTGTGCATACCTCTCTCCCTGCCGAACCGTAAAGGGGTCCTTCGGATCCCATAGGTGTCGTACACCGACACGCATGCTAGCAGTCCGCCGCGCAGGCAGACCGGGAGGCCGAGGCATGCGCGTATTCGCTACGCACTCACCATGGGGCGTGCTAGTAGCTGTGTGAAATGATGGTAGGCATGCCAGCAGTCCACTGCGCAGGCTCACCGGGAGGGGAGCCAGCCCTTTGACCGCCACCCACCTCGCTCCCACTGCTCCATATTAATGGCACGCCCGATCTGCTGGTCATAATAGGTGGCCGCACCCCCCGTCCATAGTTGTCACCACCGCATGGAGTGTATTAGGATTTTGCCGAAGCACACCATCGGAGGGAGTGGCGACGTCAGGGATGGTGAAGCAACCGCACAACGCATGAAGCTGGGCGCGACCTTGACTTCGTCGACATCATCGTGCCTCCCCAGCCGCAGCCGGAGGTCTATAGCTACTCTGGCAATGACTCCGACTCCAATGGAAAACCGGTTAGTCCCCTCCCCCCTTTTGTTGGGAATAGAAATCCTTGGTTATGTTCACCCAGTCCATGAAGTCAGAGTAAGATTCGTTAGATCTGTGTAGTGTATTAATTGTTTGAATGGTATCTATGGTTAGTGATTAATTGTTTGTTCTGTACAAATGATTTTTTTGCTAATAATCCGACTAGGGTTAGCGTGTGTGCTAATAATTTGTAGCTAGATCTTGAGAATTGATTTTGAATTTCCTACATATATGTTTGTGCCTTTTTTTTCTTCCAGACCTTGAGAATTGATTTTGAATGTCCTACATGTATGTTTCTGCCTTTTTTTTCCAGATTGCTATGTACACAGATGAGGCTCAGGCCAGCGGCGCCGCCGGCTGTAGATCCTGCACCCGGCAGCGCGGGCAGAAGCGGCCACACCCCCTGGATCCGAGGAACCCGTAGAATATTGGGCAGACCGCATTAGTGATCTCTCGGACACCATCCTTGGGGAGATCATCTTCCTTCTCCCCACCAAGGATGGCTGCCGCGCCTCTTAATCTCGACTGTCGCCGGCTATCTATCGTTCATGATTTTGAACTCCACGCAGCCATCATCTCCTCCCAGCAGGGCTCCGTTCAATGCCTATGCATCCCGGCATGCTGCCTGCTGCACATACCCTGCATGGTGGACGCCTGGCTGACATCCCGTCAATTCAAAAAACTCCAGCATCTTGAGTTCTACCATTACTATGCAAATAGCTTTCCACCAAGCGTTGTAGTTGTGCCCTCACCACCAATGTCCATCTCATGGTTTTCATCCTCTCTCCACACCGCCACCCTGGCCCGGTGTCATCTACCAGACAATCTGGTACAAATGCTTCTACTCCCACTGCTAAAAAACTCACGCTTGTGGTGGTCGATCTGTCGGAGGCCTCACTGCACAGCATCATCCACTCCTGATGCCCTGCCTGGAGCGCTTGCTGCTTGTTTTTGGAAAAGAAATCCATATTCATTGTCTCCAAATAAAGTCGCCTCACCTTGTAAGCATTGGAATTTCCTTTAAAGGAGAGGAGCTCATCATCAAAGACGCCCCTTCACTCCAAAGGCCGCTCCTTGATTATCGTTATGCACCTTCGCAAATAACTGTGGTCTCTGCGCCTAAACTAGTGACCTTGGGTGTAATTCCTGATCCGTTTGAAGGTTACAAGATGGTGGTTGGCTCCACACTTATTCAAGTACTGTATATTATCATCAACACTTTTGTAATCATAAGCTGCATTTTTCATTTGTTTGCGTAAGTTTTATATCATCAACACTTTTGTAATCATAAGCTACATTTTTCATTTGTGCGCATAAGTTTTATATATTCTTGGAGTACACTTTTGGTACTAATATTATGTTCTATGCTCAATGAAGAGTTTGTCCATGGGTACCCTATCAATGGTGCTGGATTCTGTCAAGACCTTACATATCAGTATGTGGTGTTTTGATCTGAACATGATTATTGGCTTGCTGCGATGCTTTCATTGTCTGGAGAATTTGTATATAGAGGTGATGATATCAAGCACATTGATATACTTTACTAGAACTAACCGTTCAGCTGTACTATTTTTTTAGACATTAACTGTTTTCAGTCTTCATGTATATTTAGGCTAAAGGACATGGACAAAAAGGTATAACCAATCGGTGGCATATGAAGCACCGGGATTTTCTCAGTTCTCATGACATTCGTTTGAGGACAATAACGCTGGAAGGATATGCATCCAACCATGCAAACACTAGCTTTGTCACATTCTTCCTATTGAATGCGAGAGTATTATTATCCATGAGGATTAAGTTTTTTAACAAAAACTTTCTCACGTATGGACACGTTGAACAACATAAAAAGAAGTTTCAGGTGGACAAAAGGGCTTCTGAACATGCTCGGCTTCTATTTACAACAACTTGTCTTCATGTACCAGTAGATTTTCTGGCCCAGGATCTTGATTTTATGGATCAGACCGATCCATTTGATTGTGACTGCCGAAAACTTTGGTTGAGTTAGTTGTTATTGTCCTGTTCAATCTGGATTTTTTGTAAACCTGATGAACAATTAATCATCGTGCTTTTGTACCTTCTGTAAGTTGGAGTTAGATATTGCTGCCCTTTTCAACTCGGCTTTGACCCATATTTTCTTTCATACAAACTAGAGCTTCTATCAAGAAGCCTCATAGTTCCGAGAGGGAACATGGTCACATGATATGTGTGTGAAACGACATACGCTGTATCTTCCCGCCTTGATTAATTTTACAGAGGCAACATGCAACTGTGCTAAACATATGAAATTATTCAGGGTTCATTTCGCCTTATACATTGATTTTCCTAGGCATTTTAACAAATAGCCACCATGTTATTCTCGCAAATGGTCGTATTAGTCCAACCGTGGGTGTTCAACTAACCATTTACTAATGCAGGAAGCTGTTTGATTAGACGGGACGACTGTGAGCAGTCCGCTGCACATGCTCACCATACCGGGAAATGAGCAGCGAGTGCTGCAATTTATTGCTGGTTTTGGACATTTGTTTCGGTCGCCTTGGGAAGGTACGTAGAACAGTCCTTCGTTCTCATCTACAAGCACCGCCGCCAAGGATCGTCTCCTGCTATGAGATGGAGGACGAGCCGGCCAACAAGCGGGGCCGAGTTGAGCCAGAACCATAAGAGCCTTCGGCAAATGTGGACTTCATCGGCAGCCTCCCCGACAAGAAGTTGGTAACCATCATATCCCACCTCCCCATCAAATCTGGCGTGCGGACCACTGTCCTCTCACGGCGGTGGCGCCCCCTCTAGCACTCCACCCCTGGACCTCATCATCGACCACGAGTTCTGCAGCGGGGAGCAGCAACGCCTGGACGCATTGTCCCACGTCCTCACCACGCACCCTGGGGCGGTCAGACGCCTTGCTATCGGTAAGTTCAGTCCCCACTGCAAGGCCGAACCCAGGTTTCACTACCAGTTCCTATCCCCAGCCCTAGATCGACTAGAGTAGCTCAGCTTTATAGCTGGGTGTCCGCGCTCGCTGCCGCCGTCCGCGCTCCGCCTCGCGCCCACGCTGCGCTGCGCTACATTCAGGCAGTGCATTTTCCCCCTGATTGATGCTGCGTGCACTCTTCATCTCCCTAAACTTAAGCTCCTCGAGCTCATTTCTGTCCGCATCTCAAAGGAGGATTTGGAGCGCCTACTCGTCAGCTGTACAGCGCTCGAGTACCTTCGTCTTCATGCGATGGATGGGTTCAGTAGCCTCCACATCACCTCGATGAATGTCTATGCGATTTATGTGCATTGCTGGTGCCGCCCAAGGCTGTCAGTTGAGGTGTTTCTCGATATGGTCATTGAGAATGTGCCTTTCGTCGAGAGATTGTATGTACTTGATAAATTAGGTCCAGCAAGAATCAGGGTCATTCACGCACCGAAATTGACAGTGTTGGGCTATTCGTGTGCTGAATTCAACGAACTTGTTACTGGATCATTATCTGTTTACCCATGATTACAATGACAAATGTAGAATGATTTCTAAAGGAAATTTGGAGGATTTCAATACATATATTTTTTGAGATGCTAGTGTTGTACGTGTTTTATTCCTTCGCCCGACATGCTTTCGAGATAAAAGTTTATCATGAAAGATTGAAGCTGGCATTTCACTCTTTTCGTGTATTTTACAAATCCTGCAAATCAGAGAGGCCCAAAGTGTTCAAATCTGCAGCCAGGCACTAATATGTTGTCTTCGTTTGCAGATACTAGCAGGCCCGAATAGAAAATGTTGGGGAATATAACAATCCCATTGAATGCCTTGATCTTCATCTCACAGAAATTACTTTTAACGAGTACCGAGGCACCACACCAGAAATTAAATTCGCCAGGTTCTTTGTTGAGAAAGCAAGGTTGCTCAAGGTAATGAGGCTTGCCCTATATTTACTGCGCGGAAGTGAAGGGATTGCTAAAGAGCGCAGGCATCTACAACTGAATGGAAAAGGCTCTGCAGAAGATGAATTTCAGTTTGTAACTTCATATGACAGATTATTCGGAAGTCACTGTATCGAGCCGCTATATGACTTCTCGGTGGCTGATCCTTTTGCAGAAATAATGCATGAAAACATTCTGAAGAAGATGAATTTTATGTGTCTGAATAGTTTGAACCTTGTAATCTTTGAATTTGGGCCTTGTAATGCTGGAATTTGAACCTTGCAATATTTATGGTATTTGTTATATAACATAATTGGATGTTTAATTTGGTTTTGCAATCATGTCCTGTTATATGTATATATATGTTGTTCTTCTATACACAGAGCATAGATGTTGTGCAGACAGAGCATATCACATCGCACACGGATCACACTAGGGAACCCGTCGGTGATGAATTCATCAATTGCAGATGGTTGTATACCAGCAAGCGTTTGCCCACAACACACACGGCTTATTCCATCACAAATAGCTCGGATGGATCAACTGTATACCATATATTGTGTACGCAACTCTAATCTGATTCGTGCTTGATGTCTCTGCCATCGCTCGCACAGTTCGTCTTATTTGCCACATATCACTGTGCCGGCTTCTGCTCGCGTCCCTCGGCGTGCTCTGCTCGGCGTTAGGCGCCACGGCGCACTCTGCTCATGTACCTCCACGCGCTCGGCTTGTGGACAGCTTTTCCTGGCGTGTTCAACTGCTATATGCATATATATGGTTGCTCACCGTTGAGGTGACCAAGGAGCGCTCTGCTCATGTCCCTGCACGCACGCTCTGCCAGTGGTTGGGGCCTGCGCACGATCACATTGGGGGCCCCATATGCATGCGGTTGCACCACGCGCGTCGCCATGATGCTATTACGTGTAGCACGATGGAGTTACGCGCTGCAAATTAGAACTGCCATCTGGGCGTGCGGATATTCCAGGCCGTCCGGCTTCCCCATTAATTCCCGCGGCCATTATAATCTTAGTCTCTTCAACCTTTCGATCTCTCCCCACAACACAACAAGCACACCAACAATGGAGTTCGGCGAGCATAAAGTGGAGACCCACATGAGGGAGATGGATCTCTCAGTGGTGTACACCATCGACCCGGCCGTGGTGGAGGACTACATCAACACCGTGGAGCAGTTGCTTGCTCGAGACAAGTACAAGGTGGTCGGCATCGACCTCCAGTACACCGGCGGTCATCCCGGCAAAGATCAGAAGGTTGGCGTCGCCCAGTTGTGCGTGCGCCATCATGTCTTCATCTACCACTACTGCATGGCCACAGAGCCTTGCGACCATTTCGCCAGGTTTGTCAACAGCACCGACTACAAGTTCGCTACGGTGGAAACCTCCAAGGATGTAAAAGCGCTCATGGTTACAGGCTTGGCTTGCAAGAACCTTGTCAAAATCTATGACCACTACAGGGTCAGGGGCAGCATGAAGAAGTACTCCCTGGTTGAACTCGCCTCGGCCATCATCGACCCCTACTACGAAAAGATGAAGCAGGATGCCAACAGAACAAGTCCCGTATCCTGGCACCGGGCCTAGATGCTGCAGCTGGATGAACCTCACCTCAGGTTCGCGGCCAAGAGCATGTACACATGCTACAAGATGCACAGGCGGATCATTGACATGAGGAAGTGCCTCGTTCCCGAAATTGACGAGGCCGGATCGAGCCGCAAGCAGAGCAGTAGCGGCAAGCGTCACAAGAAGTAGATGATGATTAGATGATTGTTTATCCTAGTTGATTATGCATGTAATATATAGTTTACTTTGGTGTGTGGAAATGTCATCTGTGTAGTAGCCAGCTATGTAATTATGCATGTAATAGTTTACTTTGGTGTGTGCAAATGTCATGTGTGTAGTTTCCACCTATGTAATTCGATGTTTAATTTGGTTATGCAACCATGTCCTTATAAGTGTGTATATATATATGTTGTTGTTCTGTATGCAATCCCATCACACAACACACATGTCTTATTGGCAACAATTGTCTGTGTTATTATCGGACTTTGCAGACATTTCTGATTACAGACCTGTTTGCCGCGTATCACACACATCTTGTTAAATTGAACCATTTCTGTTCTCTTGGTTCAACGCAAATGGTTCATCCGAGTGGGCTGTTTGCTCTCTATCACACACACCTTGATCTGGTTGACCGTTTCTTTTGTTCCGCCTAATCACAGATAGTTCATCCGAGTGAACTGTATGCCGTATATCGCACACACCTTCATCTGGCTGCCCGTTTCTGTTGTTCCGCCTGATCACAAACAGTTTATCCGAGTTAACTGTATGCCGTATATCGCACACACCTTCATCTGGCTGCCCATTTCTGTTGTTCTGCCTCATCACAAATAGTTCATTGAAATGAACCGTATGCCCCACATCGCACACGCAACTAAAATCTAAACAATGTTTGATGTATCCTCCATCACAAACGTTTTGCATCTTTTTTGATAGTTTGTTTACATCACCGTTTGCGATTAATGCATCGCACACAGTTTCGTCGAAGAGTCTCTAATTGTAGTGTCACGTTAGCAGCATCCTGTAGTAGTGCCAGGGAGAAGGGGGTCTGGCCTGTAGCTCTTAACCACCTAGGGGCTCGACACCGCACCGATAGGTGACTTGCGTCGCTGTGCGGTGGAGCGATGGTGCCTTGGTGGGATCTTCGGTCGTGGTGACCCCGGCAGGCCTGCCGGGGTTATCCTGGATTTGCTTCCAGGGTGGTCTCAACCTGGCCGAGCTCTCCTGCTCGGCAAGGGAGGCCTCCCCAAGGTGATGCCTTGTTGTCTTGTACTTCTTAATGCACTCCTTGATCGCCTTATGTTTATCCAATGGGTGCTGGATATACGGTCGTCAGCACGCCTGTGCATGAGTCTGGTCAACAACTGTGAATGTTTGTTGTACCGACAACAGCCAGTGGCAGCCATCCCGACGGCAGGGCTTGCCGGAGGGAAACTGAGAACAAGTTCAAGACTAGTTGACAAAGATGTAAAGAAGACACCCAAGCCAATGGTTAGAAGAACAGAAGATCAAGGCTGGAATTGCCGACAAGATTCTTGCCGGCAAGCTAGTGAAAACCCGGCAAGCTCTAGGCCCGGCAAGTTTCCACTACCTTGCCACCACTCCACCTCAGCGACCAGCTTGTCATTTTTCACGTAGGTGTCGAGCAGGCAGGTAGTTAGGTGAGCTTTTTCTGGGCATGTGGTAGCTCGCTGCTGAAGATACAACTTTAATGACACCCGTCCCAGGAGCGTGTCAAGGAAATACGAGGTAGCTGGATGAATGGCACAGAAGGAGAAACGATTCTTGCCGGGGAGCTTCATCAGCGTGACACCTCACGACGCAATTAATGTGTTTGTCCTAACCCATCAAAGTTAGGTATTTGGCACTGTAGCCACTATTCACCTTATTCAAAGACTATTTTGTCACTGTGGTGACCCCTTGTACTATAAAAGGAGGCCCATGGCTACCTTTACAAAGTTTGACACTTTGCTCAATTACACGCGTAGCTGCACTTCTCGCGCAACCTTGCCAGCAAGTTGCGCTCCTTGTACTTGTGCTCATACACTCAATACAACAAAGCAGGAGTAGGGTGTTACGCCACACATCGGCCCGAACCTGGTTAAACCACTTTGTTGATTTCTAGATCTTCTCTTTGCGCTTGTTGATCTCCCGAGTCGAACCTCAAAGGGGCCTTTGCTGGTCCCATGGATCATCATACGCATGACAATAGCAAAATCTGTTTTGCATCTCTTGCTCACCCGAGAAGCAATGGTCAGGCAGAGAGAGGAAATGCTGAAGTGCTACGCGATCTTAACATTAGAACATTTGACAAGCTACACAAGTGTGGAAGGCGCTAGATTGATGAGTTGCTGGCAGTTCCTTCGTCACTCAGGACGACGCCAAATCGAGCTTCCGGACAAACGGCCTTCTCCCTAGTCTATGGTACAAAGGCGGTGCTCCCCACAAAACTCACATACGGGTCACCTCAAGTGCAAGCTTTTGACGAAGCTGAGCAAGAGCAGATGCGGCAAGATGATGCCATGCTTCTTGAGGAAGATCATCTTTGGGTTGATGTGCGTTCTGCATGCTACCAGCAAGCTTTGCGCAGCTACCATAGCCACAAAGTGCACGCCCGGAGCCTTGACGAAGGCGACCATGTTCTTTGTTGGATCCAGTCTGCGAAGGGATCAAACAAGTTGACGCCAAAGTGGGAAGGCCCTTATCGGGTAGTACAAGTCACCAGACCTGGCTCAGTCCATCTAGAGACTGAAGATGGCACTCCGATGCAGAACTCATGGAATATTGAGCATCTTCACAAGTTCCACCCGTGAGGCGCGGTTGTCGGGCTGCCCAGCAACCTCTTTTGTACAAGTTGGCTGGCAAGGCATGCAATCCTTTGTACAAAGCCAGGCACAGATCCTGTGCATAGTGAAATAAAGCTAAGTGTTTTACAACTCTTTTTTTATAGAAAGACTGTAAGGGAGGCCCCCACATTATAATTGGTGCAACAAAGCCAAATTATAAGTACCATGCCTTGAACCTAGGTGGGTGGAAGGCATCAGCCCCTTCCCACCACTAGGCTATGCCTTAGTCTGCTCTTTGTCAAAGTACATATTTATTTGTGTATGTTACATGTGATGTTGTGTTACATTTTACCTTGTGCGAAAGACTTAATAAACCGTCAAGGTTTCCAGCATCCTTTTTTTTGTTCTTTCTTTTTCTCAAAGGATAGAAGAGTTCCTCGCATGCAATTTTCCCAGGGGGAGTGAAGTTATGGATACCAAGTGACGTTCAAGTTATCATTTTCGACAAGAAGTATAGCGAAGAAAAAGCTAAGTTGAAAAACTTGGAGTCATATTCCTTGTACTAGTTGCTACCTTTCCTTGAACAATTTTTAGTCTTTATATGAAAAACCTGCACGCGAACGAACCTTGTTAGAATAAATTGTGCTCTTGCTTTGTTTCAAGTCCGCTCAGCAACTTAAGTAACTACATCGAGACCGTCAAGTGTGATCTTGCTGGCAGCAACACTTCCGGCAAGCTGCTAAGGATTCGTTCCTCAAGCGCGCGTGGCAAGAGTGTGCGCACCAGCAAGTTTTTGTAAAGCATAGGGCACAAAAACATACAAAGGCATAATCAACAAGGAAGACAACATAAATTCATCCAATAACACAAGTTATATTACATCAAAAGCAAAGTGCAGTTCTAACTTAAGATGACTTGTCTTTTACATGAACTAAACTTGCGACAAGGAGTCTAGGAACAGTTAGTTCTTGAGATGCCCTTGCATCTTAGAGATATTGCCAACCTAGTCAGTGATCGGCGCGACAAGCTCTTCGGCAGCTTTAGTATCGGCTCCCTTCGGCAAGCTCTTGAAGACTTTGGAGACATCAATGCCGGGGTTCTGATACAAAATCTTGACGAGCACCTCGAAAAGGACGTCATGGCAGAGCTTGCGGGATTCGCTAGCCAAGTGAGTGGCTTGCTCTTCGTGATGCTTCTCCAGTGTGGTGATAAGGCTGTCGAAGAAAAGAGTTAGTCGGACACTTGCAGCTTGCTCATTGCTGGAGAAGCTATAACTCCCCATATCCATGATGGCCAGTTGTGCACTGAGGCGTCCAAAGTTGCAGGCTCTCCTTCAGTTCCTTGAAGGTATTCTCGGCATTGGAGAGTGATGCCCTCTCATTTTGCCAGTTTATCAGTAATTTTTTCTCCCTGATCGTGGCTGCTTCAAGATCCTTCTCCAAGCTGGAAAGCTTTAGCTTGAGATCTGCAATGGTGTCATTAGCAGTAGTGATCTCATTGGTCTTGGTTGATAGCGACGTTTGCAGCTCCGCCAAGGTGTGAGCTATCTTCTGCGCATCTTCCATGAGCACCAAGATGTCCTTATTACACACAACCAGATCTTCTTCTAGATTTTTTACTTTGGCCTCCAGCTCTGCCTTGACAGCCTAGGTAACTTCGGTAGCTTTGACGGCCTCTTGGAGCTTGGCGGTGTGATCTAGTGCCAGAGCTTCAATGACCTTCTTGCGGTTTTTCTCTAACTCCTGGGTCTACTACGCAAGCAGATTCTAGACCTGCTCATCCTTGTCATGCAGCTTGGCGAAAAGTGATTCTTGTTTGGCGGCAAGATCTTTTTCTCTTGCATCAAGTTGCACTTCCTGCTCAGTAAGCTTGCCATCTAGAGCCGCTGCTCCTTTCTTAGCAGTGGCAAGTTTATCTTCTTCTCCCTTGATGCTCTGAAGCTTGTCTTCATACCACTTGCTGGTTTCCTCTACTCTCTTGCTTAGCCTATATTCGACCAACCCCATGGCTTGTTACTGCACTTGGAGTTTTTCCCAGTGACTACTGTAGCGTTCTTGCACATCCTTGAAACCGACAGCCATGGTCTTCAGGAATGGAAGATCGGCAGAACTATCATCCGAGGTTTCCACCTCTCCGGTGCTGCGAGGCAAGGGGACGATGATTCCCGCCATTATATCTTCAAGGGCCAGATTCCCGGCATCCGATGAGCCGGGGGCTTCATATTCTTGCCGCTAGTGGAGGGGTTCCAAGAGATTTACCGTTGGCTGCGCTTCAGGCATAGCAGGATGGTTGACAGCGGTTGGCTCTTCACTGCTGGCTTCTCTCACCTCAATCATTTGCAGTGATGGAAACAGATGTGTTATTGGGGGCTTTGTCAGCTTCCTCAGCAGCTTTCCTGGTTTCCTCAACTTCAGACATTGCAATGTCCTAGGCAGAGATTTTGGTGGCCTCATCAGCGACATTCTTTGCAACCTCTTGCACATCCACAATGGTCTCCTCCTCTTCTGGTGAGTTGATTCTGCAATATGAAAAATAAAGCAAAGAGCAAAAGGAAATTCATGATTCAGATCAAGTTCAAGAAAACAAAAATAAACAAGCAAGGATAAATATATGGTGGGACAAGAATTTACCTTGATAAGCATGTGGAGGGGATGATGTTTCTCCTCCGGCAACATCAGTTGCCATCGCTCGGTCCCCAGCAACATCAGTTGCGAGCGGGTCCCCAACATGGACAAGCTCTTCTTGGACCTCCTCAGGAGGAGGACTGGTCCTTGTCGGCTAGTAACTTGGCGGAGGGGCAGAAGTTGAGGGTGCTGTCAAGGGCTCCGTTCCTTGGTGCTCTCCTTCTCACCAATTGCCCTATGTTTCCTTGTCAGTTTCCATGATTGAGGTGCTAGCAGTGGTGCTTGCCAACGGGAACTGGAGGATGGACTCATGCTGAGGGATTGTATCTCAATCAGTATTTGTTGCCGCTTCACCCTCTTTGGTGGTCCTGAGGTTCTTCCGGTGCCTTTCCTCCAGCGGCACCTCATCCCTACAAGACCAAGGCAATCAAGATGGTAAAAATCCACAATGATTATAAATAATCAATTAGAAAAATGATGAAGGAAGGGTGCAGAATTACTCTTCTTCCTCTTCACAATCACTTCGGACAGACATCTCCCAGTGTACTGCATCTTCAATGCCAGGAGTTGTAGATTGTGGTGGCGTTTCTCTGGTACGCATTGTCTCGGAAGAGGATGGGGGCTATGAAGCACTCGCCTCTTCTGTGGTTGATGGAGTTAGTTTCCAGGAAGCTGCACCGCGAGGAGGCTGATGCCAAGAAGGCTGCGCATGGGAAGTTTTGGCAGCTGCTATTCTGCCGACAAGCTTATCCTTGTCGATTCAAGGTGTGTTGTCTTCTTCCTTGTCGACCTCTTTGCAACCACAATCTTTGTTTGAGCAGGAGGGGCGCGGGGTTCTTCTTCCACCTCCTCTTCTCCTTCAATCTCTTTGGCATGCTCCACATCGCCCCCATCCTCTTTAGCGTGATCACATTCATCAATGAGCTCTTCGGCATGCTCTTCGGAGCGCCCTCCCACGTCGGTGCCCCTAGTCACCCGGGAATAAGTAGCTTTCTTCGCCTCTTCTATTCTTGCAGTAAGAAATTTGGCTTCATCATCTTTTGTGTGATGAATCATGTCATTTTCAACCATGACAGCCGTCTCTTCCAAGCCGGCAAGCCAGTCATCCACTTCCTTCTTGGTGGGAACCCTCCAAGTGGATACAACACCCTTGGAATTGTATTCTAGCATCATAGCCAGGATGGAATCCTTGGCGGTGTTATTGCAGAGCGGAACTATCTTCTTCGGCAGATGGAATTCACAACCCTTATTGAAGAGAAGACAGATGAGCCAGTAGTGGTCCATAACCATCAAGTTATTGTCGAGCGTTGGATACAGACGCATCGCGTCAGCAGAATTCTTGTACTCCCATGCTCTTCGGCCTCCCCTCTGCTGTAGAGGAGCAATTCAGCAGCGAGTGAAGTCTGCTCCTACCATCTGGATGGTCAATCCGGATTCCCTGAGGCTGATGAGCCTGTACAAGACAAGACCAAGCTTGTCGTCGTTGGGGCCAACATTGCTCCAACTAATGTTCTTCTCAATCCTCTCGGTTCGAAGATGGCAGAATGTCGGGAAGTGTTTCTCTTTGATCCAGCACCAATCTGCCCTCCATTCGTTCCATTTGGTGTGCAATTTGCCATCAAGATAATGGATCTTCATCTGTCCTTGGAATCCAAGTGATACTACCGGAGACTGCATTGCTCTCAATCCGGGGGACAAAGAAGTGATGGAAAATGGCAACATTGTGGACTACTCCTAAGAAATTCTCACACAAATGTGCAAAAATTGACATGCAAGTAATGGCATTGGGAGCAAAGTCTAGGAGTCTAAATCCATATGACAGCATCACTTCTACAAAGAAATTTGAGAAGGGCAGACACAACCCTGATACATCCATTTTGCATCATGTTTTCCTACTGTTATTTATATTTTTTGGTCATTATTCTAATTTATGATGCAATTCTAATGCGGTTTCTCTTAATTTGCAAGATTTACATGGAGGGGGAGATTACCGGTAGCTCGAGTTCTGGACCTGAAAGAGCTACAACAGAGATACCTATTCTACAGGGCTCCAAAGGACCTGAAAGTTCACGGAGATTTTTTATTGAATATATAAAAATACTGGAGCAAAGAAATACCAGAGGGGGCCACCAGTTGCCCACAAGGCAACAAGGCATGACCACCCCCCGTGGCACGCCCTGATGCCTTGTGCGGCCCACAGCTAGCTTCGGTAACCATCTTCTGCTATATGAAGGGTTTTGACATAGAAAAAAGTAAGAGAAGACATTGAGGAGGAAGCGCCACCATCTCAAGGCGGAACCTGGGCAGGAGCAATTTTTCTCTCCGGCGGAGCGATTCCGCCAGGGATACTTCCCTCTGGGAGGGGGAAATCGAAGCCATCGAGATCATCAACGATCCTCTCATCTTGGGAGGACCAATCTTCATCAACATCTTCAGCAGCACCTTCTCATCTCAAACCCTAGTTCATCTCTTGTATTCAATCTTTGTCTCAAAACCTCAGATTGGTACTTGTGGGTTGCTACTAGTGTTGATTACATCTTGTAGTTGATGCTAGTTGGTTTATTTTGTGGAAGATTAAATGGACAGATCCTCAAGCATATTCAATACACCTCTGATCTGGAACATGAATATGATTTATGAGTAGTTAATTTTGTTCTTGAGGACATGGGAGAAGTCTTGTTAAAAGTAATCATGTGATGTTGGTATTCGTTCGATATTTTGATGATATGTATGTTGTTGCGCCCTTTAGTGGTGTCATGTGATCGTCGACTACAAGACACTTCATCAAACTTGGGCCTAAGGGAAGGCATTGTGGAGTAATAAGTAGATGATGGGTTGCTAGAGTGACAAAAGTTTAAACCCTAGTTTATGCGTTATTCTGTAAGGGGTTGATTTGGATCCATATGTTTCATGTTATGGTTAGATTTATCTCAATTCTTCTTTCATAGTTGCGGATTTTGGAGATATGCCTGTGATGATGATATTTCCCTATGTATTCATGAGTCTTTTGTATTGTCCTTGAACATCATCAATGATATGTATCAATAAGTATGTGACTTGTTTGTGGAACTATGTATTGTATGATGATCATTCTAATGGTCCCTAGTTGAGAAGGTTATGTGGACACATACCCTTGACTAGCATATGACTCGGTTGATGACTATGTTTCACAAGTTGTCGGCGTTCTGGGAACCAGGGTACCCAGACATGCCTGCCTGCGGCCCATGGCATGGAACCTTCGACGGCCTGGTACGGCCCACCTCCAAGACTATCAAGACAAGACCCTCACGAGGGGCCGAGCCTCGCGAGGGGGACGACGCCAAGACCTCCTGAGGGAGCGGCCTCCGCAGGCTGCCTCCTGAGGAGCGGAGATTTCTATGCAGGTACCCAACCTCATGAGGTTGCAATGGCGCAAGCCATGACGACCAAGGCCAGGCGGGCACCAGTGGGCGCAGAGGAGGCAGTTTCCTCTTTGGTGCTAAGGAGGCAAGGACAGACATGGGTTCCCAAGGAGCCTGGCAAAGGTTTCCATTCCAGTGCTACAAGACCAAGACCGCCAGGACAAATGTCATCGTCGAGCCCACTACTGCGTCACGACCAGAGGCTTTGCAGGCGAAGACCACCTTTCATCAGGATAAGATGTACTACTTGTCCCCTTTCAAATTGGCCACTGTGGGATCCCTTCCCACCCACGATTTGGGGGAAGAGGACCGAGGCCACTATAAGTATAGGTTAGCCACCACCGTAGAGGAGGAGGGGAATCCGGATCGGATCCATTCCACCCTCACCATCAGAGCCCTCATGAGGTAGCTCATCCTCTGTACTAGTTCATCCACAAACCTCCTCGTGAGGCCAATCCACCACAAAGCAGGAGTAGGGTCTTGCACCACAAGATGGCCCGAACCTGGGTAAACTGCCGTGTTCATCTTCTTCCTTGTTCATGTGAATCGAGGTAGGCCTGGGGGCGACAGGCTGGTTGGCTGGTTAGGTTGAGTTCTTCACACACGCCGCAGTGTTTGAACCTTTCTTGGGTCTGCAGAGCCCTGAATCTGACACAAGTCATGTGCATGGAGATGCTAAACCGATAGTATGGACTTGGGAATGGAGATCATCGAGTCGGACAGACCCACTTTGAGACACAGCGAGTTATTTTCATCTGTTAGTCTCAAGAACAATGTCAATGCCATGTCCTAAACATGAGGTCCTCGCATGTTCTTGGGATTAGGATCGACTCACTAAGGGTCTACCAAACACTACTCCATAACTTGGTAGTTATAAAGGTAGCTTTCAGATGAGTCATGACACATGCCGCGAGATATGGCTGACCAAGATAGGATTTGCCCCTCCTATTTGGAGAGATATTCTTTGGGCCCTCTCGAGTGACCAGATTTGGAAATCATAGCTTCGAGAAGAGAGGTCGAGCTACCACAAGGGTGATGAGTACTTGCCTTGAGCTCGAAAACATATATCATGAGGCAAAAGAAATATTGCATATAGCACATTGTCGAGGTTCGTCTAATGACTTTGCGGACACATGGGAGTTGGCACGTTCTGATCCGCTACCAACTATCAACTCGGGTTGTGTCCATGTGTATGTGAACCTATATAGGGTCGCACACATAAGGGGATGCAACCCATCCGGATTGGATTCGGGTGGAAATGGGTTTCGCCTCCTAGTGGGCCTCAAGTGTTGAGCCCATCTTGGAGGTCTATATATAGGGGAGTAGGTGCACCACTTAGGGTTGATCTTTCCTCCCTCTAGAGCCACCGCCACTCCCCATGCCCCATGCCGCGGGATCGAACCTAGCAGTTCGTCGCCCAACATAGCTCCCCGTATGTGTGGATACCTTGGAGGCATCACGTCTGCGGTGCTTGGACGAGCCGTTCGAGGAAACCGTGAGGTGCCGTTCACGGGAGATCACCGTTCACGGGTCTTGGCTGTTCGCGGGAGATCGACGATGCGAGGAGGAGACGCCTCAGGAGATCGACTACACGGATCACCAACTCTACTTCCATTGCGACGACGGCGCGTCTAGTGGTAAAATCGATCCTGTGATCTATTTCCAGCAGCATGATCTTGGGTGCACGGTCAAAATTTTTATTTGGCACTAGCGTAGAGTACCACATGTTCCAACAGTGGCATCAGAGGCTACGTTGCATGGTATTAGATTCGGGGTAGAATTTGCATATGATGATATGTAGATTGTTTTATGTACTGGCCGATGAGATCGGTTGTCAATATGATTGAATGTACATGGTGTCAGGCATTCGGAACTGTGATCTGTTTTTCCGTGATAATGTTGCGGAGGTCGTGGCACAAATTACCCCTATCGGTCGGTTTCCACCATCAGGGTAGATAGTGGAACATAAATCCGGTCACAGCACGCGAAGACCAATGAGATTGGTTGAATCAGAAAGATGGTCAAATTTTGGTAAATATGATACCGCAAGGGCCAACCCCTTCGACCCCCGCAGGGGCACTGCCACTTGACCCTACGGGGGGAAAAGCCCCCTCGACCCCCAGTGCGTTAATCTCTTAGGGCGGCCATAACTTGTTTTTGTAGGGAATATATGCTTGTGATTTGGTTAGCCCATGTATGTTGCATGTATGTAATTATATCATGACCTGCATGTCTTGAGTACGGCATCTAGCTAGAGCCATATGGTTGTATCATTATTGTTGTAATGACATGCGTGTCAACATGAGCCATGTAATCGAATTTACTTTCCTAGCTATTAGTTTGTAATAGCGTAGTATCTTACGTAACACATGGCGGTTGACATGGGTGGCGTGGAGATGGAGATTACCACAAGGACAACCATGCATGGAGATGGAGATCACCATGAGTAGACCGCGCACGTGGAGATGGAGATCACCATGCACTATGAAAAGGGGCTATACCATATCACGCTTATATAAACTACCTGTGATAGTTTATCCCTTTTATGCACCCTTCTTTTGCATGGTAGATGTTTTAAGTAGGGTGATCCCTGAAAGAATGTCAAGTAAAAATGCCTTCCCAAATGCTGCACCATCACACATCAAGTATACTTAGTGGTGGCTTATAAAATTAAGGTGCCACTTGGTCTCCTTGAAGTGATGGGTTTGTGTTGGACACGTACATGAAGAGCATTGGTTAAGTTGTCATGGCTATCAAAATAGTTTTGGGCCTCGAGGCATAAGAGTTGGCGTGACATGAGATGTCCCCAACAAACAAGAGTCATATAGAGATACAAATAGCAAGTTGTCATGGGTGGACACGATCACCTATGGGGCCATTTGCCCCTTTGTGGTTCGGCAAGGGGGAAGATCATGTTGCACAAAGAGCAGAGGCCATGGAACAATATGACGGTGATGGTGCTGGTGGTCTTTACCCAGGTTCGGGCCGATGGGAAGCGCAAAACCCTACTCCTTCTTTGGTGGATTGGATGGAGGAACACGATGAACACGCAGCGCTCAAGCCCGGCAAGGTGGCCTTGGGGAGAGCAGCTACGCGCGTACAAGAGTGCAAGGGTCCGGATCCTTTGCTAGTTAGCCTTGGACATCCTTTTATAGCTTAAGGGGTGACCATAGTGGCAAAATAGTCTTTATCCAATGATTAGATAGCTAACAGTTCTATCATACCTAACTCTAGCAGTTAGGACAAAGTGCATTAAATGCACTGCTAGGTGTTGTGTTGAGGGTGAAGCCTGCCATGCCGCTTAACCATCTTCTACTTATCTGTTCGACACGCCTCTGGACGGGTGTCACATGATAGTAATCGGTCTTCTAATGGGCTGCCATGTGCTCGGTGGTAGCCACTTAATCACTTGGAGGCTTGACACCGCATTGATAGGTGATTTGCGTTGTGGTGCGGTGGAGCGGTGGTGCCTTGGCGGGAGTTCTCGCCCTTGGCGGACCTAGAAAGCTAGCCGGGGAAATCTTGGACTTGTCCTTGGGGTGGCCTCAACCCGGCCAGGCTCTCCTACCCGGCAAGGGAAGCCTCCCAAGGTGATGCTCTACTGTCTTGGTCTTCTTGATCCGCTCCTTGATCTCACGAAGAGCAGTTCCTCTGGCTTGGTTTTGCTTTTGTAGCTTGGTGTAGGACACGCGATGCCAGCACACATGTGTATAAGTCCGGGCAACCAAACGTGAATGTTTGTTGCACCGACAGGAGCCCCCGGACCTGGCCCATACGTGCCGCCTGGCATCATTGGGGTAGGCCCCAACAAATACACATGCGCACACTTTGGCCAAACCGCAATGGGATTCATGTCTTTTTTGATATCTTCCTTGCTTCTTCATTAACTTGTGATTGAATCAGTTTCCGGTTTTCCCGCGAGTCATGCGGAACGACATGGGGTTACCGACGTAATGGCTCACGGGATGCCCACATTACGGGGAGGTAACTGCCATTTTACTCATTCCACTACGCCTACCGTTTCTGCCACGTACGCTGCATGCATTGCACAGGGTTGGTGGTGGACACGTAGGGCGCGGGTATGAGTGCCATGGTAGAAAGCTCGGCGCCGTGGATAGGCGCAGGAGGGCGGTCGTTGATTCTGGACACCGTCAGTGACGCTAAGGGACAGGATTGGTGGAGTGGGATAGTTGCCTTCCGGTTGGTGAGGAGCCAGCCCTCTCGGCCATGCTCCCCTATAAAAGGGGACGTGGGTGAGGGGCTCACCCACACACATCTCCTCCTTCTTCTTCTTGTATCTTTCTTCCACTATGGTGAGGAGAAGAGGACGTGGTCGTGATCTAGCGGTGGCGATGAGGGTCTCTTCTCAGCAACGCCTCCCTCCCCCTGCTGGGGATGCAGGGGTAGAATCCAACGCACAAGGTGGTGCTGCAGGGCGTGAGCGTGGCCGTCGTGGCGCTCTGGGCCAAGGAGGTCGTGGTGGTGCCCTGGTCGCTCCTCCCCCCAGCCGCCTTGGCTCCAATGGAAGGCCACGTCGGGGACCAACCGTTGGAGTTCGTCGTCAAACTGCGCGGGCCACCGTGCAGCCGTCTTTGGCTTCCAACCCCTTTCGCAAGGGTGATGGAGGTAGAACAGCCGCTAGGATTGAGGTTGCACATGAGGGGCTGCTGTAACGGTAGCATGCAGGCAGACGTAGAGTTCCCCGTGCCTCATGTCATGCTTCTCCGGCGTGGCTGGAAAACTTTTGCTCGTGCCCACATCTTGGCGGCGCGGCATGTTCTCCATTTCAAGTTAATGGAGGCCAATCTGCTCTCCATCAAGGTCTTCGGGCATTCGGGTGCTCGCTTAGGGTGCTGCACGGAGAGCTCGACCAGCGATGAAAGCTTCTCCTCGAGCGACAATGACAAAGAGGACAGTGACGGTGATGACGATGGCACCGAGCGGGAGGACGATGGCCCGGACTCCAGCTGAGCGCCGGACGCACCGTCACCGTCAGCAAGGCGCCGGCGGCACCATCATCTGCACCTGGTCTTCTCCCCGTTAGAGCGATTTGCCGGGGCATTGGGTGTGGACGTCTCCGCCTCCTCCAACTGGACCCCGGCAGGCTTCTCTGTTGACTCCGGCTTCATCTTCCCTGCCGGGGACCCTCCTGCCGCGTTTCGCTGGTCCTGGCGGTGGTGACCAGGGCATCGCCTAGCCGCTCTCTCTGTCCGTCGTCTTCGTCCCCGCCCCTCTCGATCTTGTCAGACTGCGTCCCGCGGGCCCTGACGGGGTCAGGCTAGGCTTCTGCCCAGGCACTCCTTTTGCCCTCTTCACCTCCCACTGTAGCTCCTAGGAGGAGAGGGACAATAAAGGCATTACGGGGCACTTATCTTTTTTCAATCTAAAACATGTAGGCATTTGCAAAACTTTATCTTAAATTATGTAATCTTTTCAGCCATATTTGTACTCTGTAAGGTTTTGTACTTGTTTATCCGCGTATTAATAAAAACAGATATGCTTGCTGGGCACCTATGTATGTATCATACCCATGCAGAGGAATGATTCCTCTATACTCTCAAGCAAACAAGGTTTTCCGGCAAGACATCTTGTCGGTCCCTTCCAACGTTGCCGCGAGGCTCGGCCTAGTGAGCCTGGGAGCGTGGAAGAGAACTGGCCCCTTGTCAAACATTTTCCCAAATGCCACTGCAACCAATCTGACTGAAGTAATCTTCGAATCAAAAGATGGAAGCACAAATGTTTGAGGGTGACAAGGTTTTTCTACGCACAAGTTTTCCTCACAGAGGTACACTATAGATGTCTTAAAGGGAACTTGTCTGCTTTGGGTTGCCGGGGGCCGATATGCAAGCTTGTTCTCTCTTCTCCTCTTTGGGATTTTATCCACAGCAGGGGCCCTGTGGTTAGCACGGGGGGAAAACAGCGGCATATGACCCTCTCTAAATGACCATGGCAGAATCATGCTAAAATAAACATGCATGCAAGTTTTAGGCGCCAGCGCTTCATTTTATTATCTTTGCACAGGGTCTGCGCCTAGCTTTGTACAAAGGGTTACATGCACATCGGCAAGGCTTGTACAAAAGGTGGTTGCCGGGGCTGAGTCCGGCAACCGCGCCTTACGGGTAGAACTTGCGAAGATGCTCAATATTCCATGAGTTTTGCACCTTAATGCCATCTTCGGTCTCCACACGGACTGCGCCAGGTCTGGTGACTCATACTATGCGGTAAGGGCCTTCCCACTTTGGTGTCAACTTGTTGGAACCCTTGGCGGATTGAACATGCCTAAGGACAAGGTCGCCTTCCTCAAGGCTCTGGGCATGAATCCTGCGGCTATGATAGCGGCGCAAGGCTTGCTGGTAGCGTGCAGCACACACAGTGGCCCGGAGATGATCTTCCTCGAGGAGCATGGCATCGTCATGCCAAAGCTGCTCTTGCTCTACTTCATCGTAGGCAAGTACTCGAGGTGACCCGTATATGAGTTCCGTGGGGAGCACTGCTTCTTCCCCATAGACTAGGGCGAAGGGAGTCTAGCCGGTGACTCGATTCGGTGTCATACGGAGGGACCAAAGAACCACTGGCAGCTCGTCGATCCAACGTCTGCCACACTTCTGCAACTTGTCAAAAGTTCTTGTCTTGAGCCCACGCAGCACTTCAGCGTTCATCCTTTCAGCTTGTCCATTGCTCTGGGGATGAGCAACAGAGGCAAAACAGACCTTGCTCCCAAGGTTTTGTATGTACTGCATGAAGGCGCGGCTCGTGAATTGGGTGCCATTATCAGTGATCACTCTGGCGGGTACTCCAAAATAGCACACCAATCCTTTCAAGAACTTGATAGATGACTGCGCGGTCACCTTCCTCACCGGCTCCACTTCCGACCACTTTGTAAACTTGTCGATTGTAATGTACAAGAATTCAAAGCCCCCTATAGCACGGGGGAAGGGGCCAAAGATGTCGAGCCCCCAGACCGAAAATGGCCAGGGTAAAGGGATCGTCTAGAGAGCTTGAGCTGGTTGATGGATGTTTTGGAGTGGAACTGCAGGCTTCACATTTGGTGTCTAGCTCAGTCGCATCCTGGAGGGCTATGGCCCAGTAGAAACCCTGTTGGAAGGCTTTTCCAACCAGGGCTCTTGATCCAATATGAGAGCAACACATACCCCCAAGTATTTTCGCTACAGCTTCTGCCCATCTTCCAGGCAAATGCACTTTAATTTCACACCATTCGGCCTTTTCCTGTACAGTGTATCATCGATAAACTGGTACATATTTGACCTTCAAGTTACTCTTTCAGCTTCTTCTTGCTCTTCGGGAAGTTCTCCTGTTTGAAGGAAATGGACAATGTGATGTGCCGAAGTTGGAGCCTGAGGCTCAACAACAAGGACTAATGGCACCTCCTCGTTCGTGGGAGCGCTCACCTCGACCGCAAGAACTAGTGGTTCCGCAGGAGGGTGCTGCTCACCAACCAAAGCAGAGTTGGTCCCGGCAGCCTCTCTACCAGCGGCTTCGGGAAGCCCAGCCGGGAGATAATTGCTGAAGTCCAACTTCCTCCTTTTTCTGGCCATCATTGAAGGGGACACTGATGGTTGAGTTAGGTGGAGGACAAAAGTTCCTGGTTCCACAGGGAGCTTTTACGCAGCGCACTTTGATAAATGATCAGCAATGCTGTTCTCCGCACGTGGTACATGCTCTACTTGTAATCCATCAGAGTGCTCCTCCAACTTTCTCACTTCCTCTACATATGCCTCCATGGACTTTGGTAATCCTTATTAACTTGTTTAACCATAAGCTGCGACTCTCCATGGATGATCAGTTTCTTGATCCCCAACTCTATCGCGATTCTCAGCCCGGCAAGGATCCCCTCATACTCAGCAGTGTTGTTGGTGGCCTTCTCCCGAGGAAAGTGCATTTGAACTACGTACTTGATATGCTCTCCGGTGGGCGCAACAAGAAGCACGCCAGCTCCAGCGCCCTGCAACGAGAAAGCACCATCAAAGTACTTGGTCCACTCCTGAGGCACCTCCTTGCCTGGGATAACTGTCTTTGTTATTTCTTCATCTAGAGTAGGTGTCCATTCTGCAATGAACTCAGCTAACGCTCTGCTCTGAATGGTTGAGGTACTTTCGTACTTCAGGCCAAAGTTTGACAGCTCTAGTGCCCATTCAACTATCCTGGCAGTAGCTTCGGGGTTCCTCAGTATGCGCTGCAGTGGGAAATGAGTGACAACTATGATCTCATGGGCTTGGAAGTAGTGGCGCAGTTTCCTCGAGGCCATGATGAGGTCGAAGAACAATTTTTGCACCCCAGAGTACCTTGACCTAGCCCCCTGTAACAGGGAGCTGACAAAGTACACTGGCCGTTGCACCACTTTCTTCCTTGCTGCGGTCTTGGGATTGCCTTCGCTAACTTGCTCTGCTTTCCTTAGATATGCGCCGAATTCTGTCATGACTGGTTCAGCTTCATCTCCAGAAGGGACAGTTGCGATAGCTGCTTCTTCATCCACTTCCCGCTGCGCCACCAGCGATGCACTAACCACTTGGTTAGTCGCTGCTAAGTATAGCAGCAACGGCTCTCGTGGTTTAGGAGCGACTAAGGTGGGAGCAGAGGAAAGGTAGGCTTTTAGGTCCTGAAGTGCTACTTCTGCCTCTAGGTCCACTTCATCGGACCTGCCTTCTTCAAAATTTTGAACAAAGGCAAGGCACGTTCGGCAGACATGGAACTGAACCTGCTCAGCGCGGCAACGCATCCAGTTAAGCACCTCACATCCTTCATAGTCTTGGGTGCTTGTATCTGCTCAATCGCTCTGATCTTGTCGGGGTTGGCCCCTATATCTCGGTGAGACACAAAGAAACCAAGTAGCTTCCGGAGGGGACACCAAACACACACTTCTTAGGGTTTAACTTCAAATTGATATTGCGCAAGTTTGCAAAGGTCTCTTCCAGATCTTGAATAAGTGTTGATTTGTCCTTGGTTTTGACCAGTATATCATCCATGTAAGCTTCTATGTTTCTGTGCAGCTATGGTTCGAAACCAATCTATACTGCTCTTGCAAAAGTGGATCCAGCACTCTTTAACCCGAAAGGCATGTGCACAAAGCAGTACATGCCACATGGAGTTATGAACGCGGTCTTCTCTTCATCTTCCTTGAACATGAATATCTGATGGTATCCGGAGTACGCATCCAAAAAGGAAAGCAGATCACACCCAGAAGTGGAGTCTATGATCTGATTGATGCGTGGCAGGGGGAAAGGGTCTTTTGGGCACGCCTTGTTCAAGTCTATGAAATCAATGCAGAGCCTCCATTTCCATTTGCCTTACGCACTACAACTGGGTTCGCTAACCATTTTGGATGCACTACTCCTCTGACCACACCAGCTGATTCAAGTTTCTTGATTTCCTCGGCAATGAACTACTGCTTCTCTAAAGCCTGCTTCCTAACCTTCTGCTTGATGGGCCGAGCGTGAGGGCAGACAACAAGGTGGTGCTCGATTACCTCCCTAGGAACACCGGGGATGTCAGATGGTTGCCAAGCAAACATATCAACATTCGCCCGCAGGAAGGCAACGAGCGCACTTTCCTATTTGTCATCAAGGGTGGCACCGATGGTGAACGTACCGTCAGTGCCATCCTGCCTTGCCGGGACCTTTTTCATAGTAGGTGGAGCAGCCTTGGGCCTTTTACTAGTGGAACTCTCCGGCAGGTCCTCAACAGGTGCAGCGCACTCCTGAGAAGCACGCTTCACGGAGTCTTTGCCGGCATCTCTGCTAGCCTTCTTTCCCTTCTTTGCCTCCTTGGCGGGAGCCGTGGCTTCTACAGCTTCAGCTGCTGCTGTGTCTTGATACATCTCATCCACACATACAATTGCATCTTTCTTATCTGATGGAATGGAAATGACGCCCAACGGCCCTGGCATCTTCAAGGTGTGGTAAGCATAGTGGGATGCCACCATGAATTTCGCCAGAGCTGGACGACCAAGAATCCCATTGCAAGGCAAGGGAAGCTCAACCACATCAAACACAACCCTCTCGGTCCGGTAGTTCAGTTCTCCGCCAAATGTCACCGGCAGCGTAATCTTTCACTTAGGACGGCTCCTGCCGGGGTTGATTCCTTGGAACGTGCTAGTAACCTTGAGCTCTTCATCAGGGGTCTGTAGCTTGCTGACCACTTTGGGGGAGATCAGATTCAACCCATCCCAACCGTCAACTAGCATCTTTGTGACTTTGAGGTTGCGGATTGTTGGGGAGATGAACAACGGCAAACACCCTACCGCGGTAGTGTGGTCGGGGTGATCCTCTTCATCAAAGATGATAGGCGTGCGGGACAACTTGTACGGTTTCCGGAGTCTGCAGCTCGCTCCACGGCATTTACCTCTCGTGCCCATTGCTTGAGCTGGTGGTGAGAGGAGTGCAAAGTTGTACCTCCGTCAATACACATGGCTTCAGTTGCTTTTTGGAACTCGTGTTCGCTGGTTTCTTCATCATCCCCTTCATCACTCTCACCATCTCCTTCTTTCTTCTCACGGCCTCTAGCAGGTTTCTCCTTTTGCTGTGCGGCCTTGCCGCGACGGCCCCCTCTACTGCCACGGCCTTTCCCCCCAGCGCCCTCTTGGTCTTTCTCCCTGTCTTGCTTCTCATATTCTGCCTTCTGCTTCTTGACAAGCTGCTCGACTTGATGGCACTCTTGGAGATCGTGACCTTTGGTGCGGTGGATCTTGCAGTATGGCCCATCGGACTTCCCAGCTTTCTCTGCCGCCGCAGCCTCCCGGCAATCAGCACACGCGGCAGCTTCCTTGCCAGAGGCTTCGGTTTTGGCCTTCTTGCCGGTGATGAGGTCGCCAGGGCTCTCGACGGCCAATACTGACTTATCCTTGTGCTTCTTATTGCGCCTCCGACTCCCCCTCTTCGGGTTAGCAGTCTCGTCGTCATCCTCCGAATCGACCTTGACGCCATCCTCCTCCTCAGGGAGTCGCCTTCCTTCCTCAGCCCGAGCACATTTATCCGCCAATGTGTACAACTCATTAATGGTCTTGGGCAGCCAGACTGTGGCGCCCCGCCTGATTACCACTGTAGCCAGACGGTCGCCACGCATACCAGCCCAGGAAATCACTCTAGCATGCGCATTTACAACGAGTATCAAGAACACAGGCATTTCTATTGATGGATATATAAGTCTTACATGATAGTTTACAAGAGTGATGGCAACAGAAAAGCTCTATCTAAGGCAGCAGGGTCCTGGTGCGGCTCCAATCCACAGGGATCTGACTGGGTTACTCTCCTAGCCCGCGAACGCTCCGGCTCCTCAACGGCGGACGATGGATCCTTATGTGAACCTGGCCACATTGAAGGCCGCTGAGTACTTTTGAATGTACTCGCAAGGAAACCAAACTAACATATACAGCAAGCAAAGCATACCATGGCATTCAAGCATGTATTTGATATTAGAGTAACATTAATTATCATGGCATAGCATACCTATCTAGCAATATTTACAAATGGATGCGGTGCTCAAACCTTGAACTTTGGAACTTGGGGTTTGATGGAAATGGTGAAGATATGGATAGAAGAAGCTCCACAAATTATTTGGGATTCTTCTTGGCTACCAAAATGGTAGTTCCTTTAGAAAGGGCCCAAAATGGAATATTGGCATTAAATAGGAAAATACAATTTCCCCTATTTAATTATGGCCAATATTTTTATGGGAGCTCAATATGATCACAAAGAATATCTCCACAAGTTTTCATCAACTTTGGAGATGGATAGATATTTTCCTGGATTTAATTCCTTTAACTGGCAGAAAAAGGAATTAATTATAAATGAAAAATATTGCAAATGGCTTGGCAATATTTTTACATATCCAGGGTTTATAGATGTGGAATGATAACTGGGAAAAGTTTTGGAGTCAACAGATCAAAGGAAATTGGGGTTCCTTTGTAACTGAAAGAATCAGGGTTTCCCTTCCGGCAACTCGGAAGGTAGGGTGTCGATGGCGAAGTCCGGAGAATATATATCGGGTGGCAATGTTGGACTGGCGAGAATGTCTGGTTGGATAGGAAAGGCAGAGCTGGATGACCATCTTCATATACCCAAGAGCTAAAGAAATCCGATAACACCGAAAAAAAGACGGGAGCCAAATCCCGCGAAGGAAAAAAAACAAAGCGAAAACCAGGGTGTCACAAACCTACCCCCTTAAGAAAATCTCGTCCTCGAGATTTTCGGGCTTACCTCCCGGTGAAGTGGGACTTACCTGTGTGCAACTTGGATCCATCAGCTGTCTTGTCTTCGTTGGTTCACTGACCCTTTAACTGCATTTTTTGACGGATCATGTGTTGTCTTTGCACACAGTTTCCTTGAATCCTTCTCTTTCCTGTCAGTTGTACCTTTTATCCTGGTAGTGATGTTGCTGGGTGGGGTAGCAGGTAATACCAGCAAACCGATCGGTTTCCATGGCCTGTAAGTGACTGCTCCGGGTTTTATTGTGATGCTCCGTACTCTGATAGTCAGGGAAAGACATCCTTTCCTAGTACCAAGCTTACGTGCTTGTATGGCCTCGAGAGTCTAGGGGTGGCTTTCTTTTTGCCGTGTCAGAATGCTCAATCTGGCTGTGTGTTCCATACTGATGTTTCCTTCTATCTCAGGCACTCTGGCTTTGTCCTTAGGGAATCCACAATCCAAGGAACAACATAACCGAGCTATTGCTGCTATACCCTCAACTGAAATGTCAGGCATGATCACAAAGTAATCATAGACAGTAATCTCTTATTCCAATGATGTCATGATGTCTTCGAGCTGTTAGTGCTGACATGCTTTGAGCCATTCTATCTGAATGTCTGGTTTCAAACTTTGTTGCTCGTGGAAATGGTTCTGTCATATATAGCTTCTGTAGTCCTTGCTATGACCACTGAGCTGAACATAGTATCGCTAGCATCCGGTGTATCTTTCAGAGTATAGCCTCTTTATCTTGGTTGATGGCCCATATTCATGATGAGTTTGACATGCTGGCTGCATTGTTGTGGCCGTATATGCGAGAGTCTGATGAGGATTGGTAATACCACTCTGTCTGTGAAGTTGTATCCTATTAACCGTCACTAAAGTTGTTTGTCTACAACTTCTTTGTTCTTGAGGATTCCTTTGATGGACTTGTCATGTCCTGCCAACACAGCTTATTGATTGTTTTCCTGGTTTGTCGGGCTTGTTCTCACAACTTACTCTTGCATAACTCGTAGGGGTTGCTGTGCTCATATTATTGTTTCCAACATGGGGCCAATGTTTCTCTGAACACAGTCATTCCCGTGTATGAGTGGCTCGCATGAACTGATCCACTGGACTGCATGCTCACAACATATACAGAGGTAGGATAAATCCTTTCATAATCACCAAGTTCTGAGGCAGATAGTTGTGTCTGGACTAGTTCGTGCTCCTGATAAGCTTGTTGTAGGCACGATGGCGTGTTGAAGAAGGCTGAATTCCTTATGCTCGAAGCTTTTGCTAAGGTAGCATGCTGAAGAAGGCTGGGTATCGTACCTCAGAAGCTTTTCCGTCATGTGTCTTGCTGCGGAAGGTCAAGTGCCTTATGCCGAAAGTTTTCCGCGGTAGCATGCTGTGGAAAATGGGGGTGTTGTATCCCAGAAGATTTTTCCTCACCAAGTGGCGTACCGAGGAAGATTGGCAGTCTGGTAGCTTGCGGAGGAAGGCTGGGTTCCTTATACCAGAGGCCTTTCGCTGCGTACGCAGTCGGATCTATGGCCGATTTTGGCTTCCTTCCGAAGTATCTAGAATTTTACTCATATCGGAGCCAAACTTGGTATAGGCCATACCATGTCTGAAGATATTCCGATGGTCACACACATCGCTTGTCTTCTGCTGGTCTGATCATTGCTGCTGTAAAGGTTGCACGACTGACGCGTGCCTCATGTTGATAATTAATCCGGAATTCCATATGTCGCCGGTAATAAGAAGTTGACGGATAATTCCATTTGGTTCAGCTGAGCTTTCCAGCATGTGAAGTTCTCATTGATTCTGGGCAACCGTGAACGCATCCATATTTCTCGCAGACCTTGTCACCGTGCCCAGAATTTTTGCATTTGCATCGGTGAATTCCAAAATATGCTTTGCAATTTGTACCAATGTACCGGCATTTTGTTGCTGTTCTTGGCACATTCACATTCTTGAAACATGTCCTCGGTGGGTAATCAATGATTCTTCAGTCCGTTGAGAAAAGACTTGGTTCACCCCACTGACTGAAATAATCCTTGTATCACGGGCAGAATAATTTGTCCTTACTGATATTCATTCTTGGTAACTCATCTGACTGCTCCTTAGGCATGATCTGTTCTGAGGCAAACTCTCTCAGGTAGATTCTATCCTTGTCAGTTGCACACATAGATTCTGCTTCTTAACCATTCTTCATTCTTGACAGACCCGGTGCTGCTATTCTGAATACTAGGTACTTGGCTTGGCTTGACTCTTGCTGAATTGGGATTATTGGGTATTATCCCAGTTGTATGCTGGTCTTCTTGACGGCACTTGCGGATGGATCCAGTCGGAGCGAAGAAACGGAATCGACAAAAGAAACTAGAACCGCGAAAACCAAAAAGCAAATAAAGCTCAAATTTTTATAGCGCTCTTGAACACGTGGCCGAAGATTCACTAGTATAACTAGTATAGCGCTCTTGATGCACCTCTAAGGACTTAGAAGCAAAACCACACAATGCTCCTGGTAGCAATTGGTGTCAAGCTTCTACTACTTCCTTAGGGGACATCAAACTCAATGCATGACCCTAGCCAAAGTGGCTTAGTCAACAATCCTTGGGTTGTCAGGGAAAAGATGGAATTTATAGGCGTTTCCCAAAGGAAACTAGAGTTAAGAAGAGAAATGTCATGGTTAGCAAGCAAGGTAAGGATATCTGGTTTACCTAGGGGGTTCAGGGCTCACGGGTCGTTGCCAGGTGTGAGCATTTTGTACCGCAGGCAATGGCCAAGAGAGTTGGGTCTGATGGAGCCAAAAAACTAGGGGGTTGCCTTCTGATCAGTAGTGGCTGTGCCTATTTGGCAAATATGGCTGATATCCATCTGGACTTTCTACTAATCAAGAGGCAATGAAGTCTGGCTAGGGGTAACCTATAGTCAGCCTGGCTGCTCTGATACCATCCATTGTGGCGCCCCGCCTGATTACCACTGTAGCCAGACGGTCGCCACGCATACCAGCCCAGGAAATCACTCTGGCATGCGCATTTACAACAAGTATCAAGAACACATGCATTTCTATTGATGGATATATAAGTCTTACATGATAGTTTACAAGAGTGATGGCAGCAGAAAAGCTCTATCTAAGGCAGCAGGGTCCTGGTGCGGCTCCAATCCACAGGGATCTGACTGGGTTACTCTCCTAGCCCGCGAACGCTCCGGCTCTTCAACGGTGGACGATGGATCCTTATGTGAACCTGGCCACATTGAAGGCCGCTGAGTACTTTTGAATGTACTCGCAAGCAAACCAAACTGACATATACACCAAGCAAAGTATACATTGGCATTCAAGCATGTATTTGATATTAGAGTAACATTAATTATCATGGCATAGCATACCTATCTTGCAATATTAATCATCATTTTGTAACAAGATTAATTAGCAAGATAACTACTGGGATAAATACAGTAAAGCGAAGCATAATGAGTAGAACATGGCAAGTAAATTATTCATACTCCGACATTCTCACAATCCAATCCGATGTTGAACCAAATCCAATCCAAGTCTTTCAGTCATCTGACCATCTCTTCCATAGCCATCCCATGGCTAACATACCATATTCCTGATAACATCTGATGTCTATGGAGGACAAGTTCTTCCACCATTATTATCATTATTACGGTTGACCACCTAGTGAGGTCTGGACGGGCTGTCCAATACCGTGGATGCGGCTATTCCAATAGATTTTACACTCTGCAGAGGTTGCGCACTTTACGCACACCATGGAGCACCTGACCTCGTGATCCCATTCGGGTGGACTAGCGTTGCTCCAACGAAACTTGCCTAACCCATGACTCCTCCACCGTACCACCGGCAATCATTCTCCCCCGGAGTCAAGCCCTGGGTGGCCCCTGTGTCACCTCGTGACACATGCCATCGTCGTGGCCAAACTAAACTGTCCCAACAGGGACTGCACGCAACAAACAACTAGGCTCACAAGGTTATCGCAGCCTACCGGGCCAGGGTAGCGCGGACGCATAACCTTCCCTGTCTGGTGGTACCGGTGAAAGAGCACAGAGACAAACCAAGTCAAGGCCGTCCCATACCGGCAAATGTGGTTGCACGGATAAGCCCGGACAGGTGACTCAAGATCAACGGACTAAGTTCATTTAGCAAGCTTAGTGGTTCATCACAATAACTTAACATGGTGGTAACTAGGTATGAGATAACAACTGTGGAAACATAACAACCTATCTCCATATCACAATGAGTCATTAGTGAAACAATATTTAAATGGCAAGTTATCACTTTACAAGTTCTAGCTGTAAGTGACAACCATCGGAACCCTTGCACAAAACCAGCAAATAAACCAGTAGCCACCAGAACGGTCTTTACAACTCAGATCTGGGACATTACGGGAATAACTCAACCCCGGCTCAAGACGGCTGAAAAGCAGCTCAGAGCATGAGACGGTGTTGATAAGAAAAATGTAGCAGTTCCCTAAGACGGCCGAGAAACAGCTCAGAGCATAGGGTCACCGCTACGGAAAGAAATTCAATAGCTGCCCGAGACGGCCGAAAAGCAGCTCAGAACACGGACAGTTGTTGAAAAGAGAAACAAAAGTCGGCATCCACCCCGGACGGCCGGAAACAGCTAAGAACACAGGCGTGGTGCCATCATCGAAGAAAGTGCAAGCAAGGGTTCGTCAGAGTCACATACAGCTCACCACTACACAAGCAAGCATAATAATATTAATTTAAACATGCAAGAAATCTCACAGAGCAATGCTTTAGGGCATATATCAGATGGTCGGCTTGCCTGGGGCCGATGATTACTCCGGGAAGAAGTGCGGTGAAGCCGCGGAAGAATTCGTCGGAAAAGATTCCCTCTCGGAACGGCTGAATGGAGGGCAAGGGCAAAATGGTCATTTTCATAGTCTGGAAACATTATGAAAAGGATACCATCGGATCGGGCTCGACGAATTGAAGACGTGGGCGTTGGTTTCACCTGAATCGGAGTTACGGTTAAAAAGTTGTGGCCGTCCGTTGTTTAGGCAGAAAACAAATAAAAATGTATCCATTTCTGCCTTTAACTGACGAACGTCCGCAATTTAAAGAATTCGGCCGACGGTGGAGAGAGAAAGCGCCTTCTCAGTAAATACGCCTTCAGTATTTAGAAAGCGTCAAACTGAAAGTATGCTTCCAATTAAAAGCGCGCGGGCCCAGGGTTAACACCGCTGTCTCGCTGACGGGCGGGTCCCGCGGGGAGTTGGGGCCCGCGTTGACCTTCCTCTTCTTCTTCCCACGAGGAGAGGCAGAGGGCGCCGACCGGCAGCCCCGACGCCGATCCCCGGTGACTCCGGCCACCGCTCGGGCCGTGCCACCTACCGGCGAGCTCAGGAGAGAGAGCCGCATCCATCCCGGTGCTCGGCTCGCGCCGGGTGCACCGTAGTGAGCGGACCCCAGGTCGCGGCGGACGGCGGCTCGGACGGCGGTGAACTCGCGGCGCCGGGCCACGGGAGGAGGAGGCGGAGAGCGGGGAAGCACCGGAGGTCTTCAAAGGCTCGAGAGGGGGAGCAAAGAAGGATAGGGGAGCTCCGGCTCGCGCTAATTTAGGCGGAGGCCGACGGCGGCCAAGGCAGCCATTGGAGAGCTCCGGCGAGAGAAATGGACGGGCGAGGGTGTGGGGTGGACTAGAGGGAGAGGGGAGGAGGCTGGTGAGCTCAAAGCCCTGCGGGGAGGGTTATTTATAGCCCGGCGAGGAGGGAGGATAAGCTCGGCCGCGGCGATGAGCTAGCCGGCTTCCTGGTGCTCGGAGGCGACAACTCTGGCTGGCGCGTGGTGTCGGGGAGTGTCATGGGTATGCAGGGGAGGCTAGCTGGCGCGCTCGAGAAGGCTCGGGTTGGAGCTATACGGCGGCGGCTGTAGGTGAACAGAGGCGGTACGGCGGCGCTTGTCGCCGTCCGGCGAGGAAGAGAACGGAGGGGGAGAGGGTTCCAGAGGGGTGCGGGGACGTCGGGGAGTCAGATCGGCACTAGGGGACACACCGCAGCAGCTCGAGCTGGCCCATTCAAGGCGACGGACGCCCAGAGCGCCACTGCTGCACATCACACCCGTGGTCACCGCCGGCACCACATGTCCAGAGCACTGCTGCGACCTCAAATCATGTCAACTAGATATATCAGAGGTCAGTGAGTTGACATGAGGTGTTTTGGAAGTAAACGGAGACAAGAGTTGGACTGATTTGAGCTGACACTGATTTGGCATGAAGGTGTTTGACACGTAGTGTGGACAACACATTGCTGGTCTTGGCCTGGTCTTAGGCATGTGGCTATGATCTACCAAGGTGAATGCCCTGGTAAAATTTGAAGACATTTGGACCTGGTTTGCATACCCATCCTTCACAAATGGACATTCTGGTCAGAAACTAGAAATGGAAGCTGGGATCAAATGGCTAGATAGGTAGTCTCAAACTTGGTGTAGGGTGATGATTTGAATATATGGCGGAAAAGTTTCAGCTCATTTGAAAATGCCAAAGTGGTACTTCCTTCACAGAGCTTTCAAATGGACAGAAACTTGAGAAAAATGCTGTGGATGAATGGTTGGATGGATAGAGCTGATTTTTTGTTTCCATGAGTTATTTGTCAATGTTAACCACCATGAAAAATTTCAGCTCAAATGGATCAAGGGTTCAAGCACTTCCTTTGCAAACTGAAAATCTGAACATAATTTACAAAAGGATGATGTGCTCAAACCTTGAACTTTGGAACTTGGGTTTTGATGGAAATGGTGAAGATATGGATAGAAGAAGCTCCACAAATTATTTGGGATTTTTCTTGGCTACCAAAATGGTAGTTACTTTAGAAAGGGCCCAAAATGCAATATTGGCATTAAATAGGAAAATGCAATTTCCCCTATTTAATTATGGCCAATATTTTTATGGGAGCTCAATATGATCACAAAGAATATCTCCACAAGTTTTCATCACCTTTTGAGATGGATAGATATTTTCCTGGATTTAATTCCTTTAACTGGCAAAAAAAGGAATTAATTATAAATTAAAAATATTGCAAATGACTTGGCAATATTTTTACATATCCAGGGTTTATAGATGTGGAATGATCACTGGGAAAAGTTTGGGAGTCAACAGATCAAAGGAAATTGGGGTTCCTTTGTAACTGAAAGAATCATGGTTTCCCTTCCGGCAACTCGGAAGGTAGGGTGTCGATGGCAAAGTCCGGAGAATATATCTCGGGTGGCAATGTTAGACTGGCGAGAATGTCTGGTTGGATAGGAAAGGCAAAGCTGGATGACCATCTTCATATACCCAAGAGCTAAAGAAATCCGATAACACCGAAAAAAAGACGGGAGTCAAATCCCGCGAAGGAAAAAAAACAAAAGCGAAAACCAGGGTGTCACACGGACATTCATTTTGGATCGTATCCTTTTCTTGCGCATGTTTGAATGGAACGCGGCAATCGCAGCTGCTGGATGTATCTCTGGAATGTTTCGGGCACTCGACTGAACCTCTGCATATACTTCTGCAAGCTCTCCCCTTCCTTCTGTGGAAGGACTTGTAGGGCGCTGGGCCGCCCTAGCTCTTAGTGGCCACCCGTGAAGGCGCCAACAAATCTGTTGCACAAGTCAGCCCATGATGAAATGGAATTCTCTGGCAGGTGCATCAGCCACGACCTCACATTTGGCTGGAGTGCCAAAGGGAACTAGTTGGCGAACACCTTCTCATCCCTGCCCCTAGCGGCTTGAAGGGCAATTGTGTAAATGCTCAAGAACTCTGCCGGGTTTAACTTTCCATCATATTTTTTCGGTAACTCAGGCTTGAAGACGCGGGCAGACGGCCAGCAGACTTGCCGCATCTCACGAGTGAAGGTGGGGCACCCAACCTTGTAAGGAAAGTACCCGCCATCACTGAGCGCGGGTTCATCAACGTATGGGTCATTTCGCCTGTCAGATTGATGGCGGGTGCCCCGGTGTCGCTCTATGGTGACGCGCGCATCTTCCCTCCGCCGATCCTCTAGGACCTGCCGCTGATCCCGGTGGGTTCGTGGATCAGATGAGGCCATTGATGCTTCGTCGGGTTCACGGACATGCTGTTCTTGCTGCTGTCGCCTCTGGGCCTGCTGTCACGGAGGAGACTCTACCGTTGGCGTGGCCTCCTCGACGCGGCCATCAGCCCGGGCTGCTGTTACTGCCCGCGGGTGCCGTGATGGCTCTACCTGATGCGATTTTCCAGCTTCAGTGAAGCCAATCAAACTCTGGATGGTGGCTCTCCACTCATCCATTTGATCAGCCACCGGTGGGAATCTCAGTAGAAGTTGGGCCCGTGCCATGGCTTTCGTAGATGTGCTCGACATAGCTGATGAGGCAGACCGTGACGTCACTCAACTCCTGGTAGTACCAGTAGGGGCGGCACCGCGTTCATGCCGTCGTGAACCAACCGCCAAGGCAGTCTGGGAATGAGTGGGCTGCGCTCGGGGATCGGCAACCCCGTTCGGCGCTCCGCCTTGCTCAATAGTCGCCCCGCTCCGGGCGAAGCGCGTGCTCAATAGTCGCCCCCGTGGCAGGCATAGCTAGAGGGTCCCAACTCGCACCAAGGCGGGCGTCGTTGCTGCGGCTGCCCCCGCTAGTGCGGCGGGGTGGTGGAGACTGAACGTTCCCTCCACCTGCAGCTTGTGGTCGTGCCCGTTGGGATGTTATTGATGCTGCGCTCTCCCGGCGCCTCCCGCTCCAGCTTCGTCTGTGGGGGACACAACAACGGCGCCGCCTGCGCCGATCGCGTCTCCTGCGGTACCCACTCCACCCAATGCTGCCGTGGCGCTACGGCATCCGCAGCCGTGTGCGAGGGGGTCTTTGAAGTGGAAGGGTCCACGGTAGCGCTGGTTTTCTTCTTGGGCGCCATGGATGAAGATGATGATGATGGACGCGTTGTTCACATCCTTCAGGTTTGCGCAAACACTTTCCCCCTACCTGGCGCGTCAAAGATGTTGTGGGTGGACACAATCACCTATGGGGCCATTGGCCCCTTTGTAGTTTGGCAAGGGGGAAGATCACGTTGCACAAAGAGCAGAGGCCATGGAACAAGACGACGGTGATGGCGCTGGTGGTTTTTACCCAGGTTCGGGCCGCTGGGAAGCGTAAAACCCTACTCCTACTTTGGTGGATTGGATGGAGGAACACGATGAACACGCAACGCTCAAGCCTGGCAAGGTGGCCTTGGGGAGAGCAGCTACGCGCGTACAAGAGTGCAAGGGTCCGAATCCTTTGCTACTTAGCCTTGGACCTCCTTTTATAGCTTAAGGGGTGACCACAGTGGCAAAATAGTCTTTATCCAATGATTAGATAGCTAACAGTGCTATCATACCTAACTCTGGCAGTTAGGACAAAGTGCATTAAATGCACTGCTAGGTGTCGTGTTGAGGGTGAAGCCTGGCAAGCCTGCCGTGCCGCTTAACCATCTTCTGCTTATCTGTTCGACACACCTATGGACGGGTGTCACATGAGAGTAATCTATCTTCTAATGGGCTGCCACGTGCTCGGTGGTACCCACTTAATCACTTGGAGGCTTGACACCACATTGATAGGTGATTTGCGTTGTGGTGCGGTGGACCGGTGGTGCCTTGGCGGAAATTCTCGCCCTTGGCGGACCCAGCAAGCTTGCCGGGCAAATCTTGGACTTGTCCCTGGGGTGGCCTCGACCCGGCCAGGCTCTCCTGCCCGGCAAGGGAAGCCTCCCAAGGTGATGCTCTGCTGTCTTGATCTTCTTAATCCTCTCCTTGATCTCATGAAGAGCGGTTCCTCTGGCTTGGTTTTGCTTTTGTAGCTTGGTGTAGGACACGCAATGCCAGCACACATGTGTATAAGTCTGGGCAACCAAACATGAATGTTTGTTGCATCGACACAGGTATTGCTTAGCGAGTGATCTAGTATGCTAGTAGTGATGCAAAAGCTCACTAGTCGACATGTTGATCTGGGATCTTGAATCACTAAGTATCAACCGAGGGTGTTGATTTTAGTGGGAGAATATTCTTTTAAAGTGTTTAATGTAAATTACTCATCATGAATACATGTCTTAATGTTTTGCATATTTATGTTGTAGATCAATGGCACCACCTGCTCAACCCAGTGTTTCATTGAAATCAATCCTGGAAAAAGATAAACTGAATGGAACAAACTTTACCACCTGGTATAGAAATCTTAAAATTGTTCTCAGGCATGACAAAAAGGAACATGTTCTAGAGGATCCACTTCCAGAGGAACCTACTGAGAATGCTAATGCCACAACCAGGAATGCCCACAAGAAACTCATTGATGAGTCAAACAGATCAACTGTCTCATGCTGGCTTGTATGGACCCCAATATGCAGCAGCATTTCAAGAACATTGAGGCTTTTGATATGATCAAGAACCTCAAGAGCATGTTTCACAATTCAAGAGACCTTGATGCTTGCCCGGAGGTTTACACCACAATGATTGAGCTCCGGAGAAAGCAAAATTCACTCCTCTCCTCTCCTAGGCGAATCCTAGGCGTCTTCCCCGGTGGCCACCTCCTGTCATCTGCCACTCCAGCAGTGGCATCCACTTCAACAGAGAGGGGGTGAGAGAAGTGATCATGGATCCACCGTCACTCAACTTTGCTCGAGGTAAAGAGTTTCAACTCTCAATGAGACAAAATTTTGGTCATCCGGTGGTGTTTTCTCCGGGTTTTCATCAACAGGAATTTGCCTTGGTGGTCTCCTTTTGTCGTTCCCATTTTCGGTTGGATTGCCATACTGTTAGCATTGTGCTTCAATCATGTTTTGGTGCTTATCCGCAAGGTTTTCGTGTTCATCATCTCAAGGACATGTCTTTCAAGTTCTCTATGGCCTCCAAGGCAGTCAGTTTTGAAGTCTATAATCAAGGTCGTATTGTGGAAAAAGATTTTGAATTGGTTTTCAGTCTTTGGGGTGCCAGGGTACCAAACTAGATCAGGGAGGAGCAATTGTTCTACCATGAGGAAGATGCATCATGGACCTTGGTTGGTGGTGGATCTCGCTCTCGGACTACCACACCTCCCACCGTCGGTGATCAACGTCGGCCATCAGTTTTTTTTTGCGTCTGGCGAATCTCTAGGAGTCCATTAGTAATGTTGCATAGGGAAGTAATGGCGCAATTAATATGGATCATAATTCACCAGGCGATATTTTGGCAACGCTTTTTGAGGGCGCCAATCGGGCACGTTCAAATGTTTTTTTTAGTGTTATGCATGCGGTCGTCTGGGCCACTTTGCCAAGGAGTGCATGGGAAAACGGCTAACAGGGCTCTACCCTTATTTGAATTTTGCTACTTTTAGCAGCCCTCCAAAAGTGGCCTAGGCCCCTGGGGCAGTCAAAGATTGCTTTCAGTCGATCGGCCCAGCCCGTGACCCTCCGGTGGTTTCCTCTTTTGGAGAGCTTTGCTTGTGTGCTTTTCCTAACTTTCAGCCTCGATTGGCACTTGCCTCCTCAACTTCTCCACCCTCTAGCTCTGCCCCTCCACTACAGTGCTTAAACCTTGCTCCTGTCTCGTCAATGTTGTCATCGGTTTCTGCTCCGAGCGTGCCTGCTTCCATGGCAAACATTCCAATTGACTCGCGCCCTTTTGTGCCTCATGGTTTTGATATCCAGCACATTGAGGGGCGCAATGGGGTGGCGAGGGAGGTGCTTCCTCATCGACCGCGTCACCATGAAGATTGGGCTATCTCCACCATCCATCCGCTCCTGGCCGATGCACCATTCCCTAGTGTAAGGGAAATTCTTGAAGAGTTTGTGGTTGTGCGTACGCGCTTGGGGTTGAGGGATATTCAGATGTGCCCTTTTGGGGAATCTTATGTGCATCTCACGAGAGTCAGATATATGGACAAGCTTGTGCTCAATAGCCCACGTGAATTTGGCGACGTGTTTATCTCTTTTGTTAAGCATGATGAAGGGAGGAATCATAGAAGAGTTCATTTCAATCGGACTGTCTGGCTTATGCTCACGGGAGTTCCCTTTGATTTCCGTAACACTGAAGATCTGGCTAATGCTGTCAGTCGATTTAGCCGTCTAATTTCCTAGGACAAAAAGGATGAGCACATGGGGCGCATTTTGGTTAATGCTAGGGTTATGAATATGGAGATCATTCTCAAAAGCCTCAGATGGTCATAAGGGGATGAATTTGAAGAAGATGGGTGGTCGTCATCAGTTGAAGTGCTTGCCAGTGAGCTACATGGTGGAGGTCCTGCTGACAAGGACCCAATTCCGCCTGAAAATGTTGACCTGCATCCATTGCCCGAGGATGCTGAGATTCAGCCTGGATTTCATCAGGCAGCTCTCAATAACAATCAGATGGAGAACCAGGAAGATGGTGTGATACGTCCATTTTGCATCATGTTTTCCCACTGTTATTTATAATGTTTTTATGCATAATAATGCCTTTCGGAGTAATTCTAATGCCTTTTCTCTCATAATATGCAAGGTTTACAAAAAGAGGGAGAATACCGGCAGTTGAAATTCTGGACCTGAAAAAGCTACGTCAGAGTTACCTATTCTACACATCTCCAAATGAGCTGAAAATTTACGGAGAATTATTTTGCAATATATGAAAAATACTGGAGCAAATAACTATTGGAGGAGGCCCACCAGGTGGGCACAACCCACCTGGGCGCGCCAGGCCCCCCAGGCGCGCCCTGGTGGGTTGTGCCCTCCTCGGCCCACCTCCGGTGCCCATCTTCTGGTATATAGGTCATTTTGACCTAGAAAAAATAAGGGGGGGGACTTTCGGGACGAAGCGCCACCGTCTCGAGGCGGAACTTGGGCATGAGCACTTTTGCCCTCCAGCGGAGCGATTCCGCCGGGGAACTTCCCTCTCGGAGAGGGAAATCATCGCCATCGTCATCACCAACAACTCTCCCATCTTTGGGAGGGCCATCTCCATCAACATCTTCAACAACACCATCTCCCCTCAAACCCTAGTTCATCTCTTGTGTTCAATCTTTGTACCGGAACCTTAGATTGGTACTTGTGGGTGACTAGTAGTGTTGATTACATCTTGTAGTTGATTACTATATGGTTTATTTGGTGGAAGATTATATGTTCAGATCCATTATGCTATTTAATACCCCTTTGATCTTGAGCATGATTATCATTTGTGAGTAGTTACTTTTGTTCTTGAGGTCACGGGAGAAGTCATGTTGCAAGTAATCATGTGAACTTGATATGTGTTCGATATTTTGATGATATGTATGTTCTGATTCCCTTAGTGGTGTCATGTGAACATCGACTACATGGCACTTCACCATATTTGGGCCTAAGGGAATGCATTGTGGAGTAGTTATTAGATGATGGGTTGCTAGAGTGACAGAAGCTTAAACCCTAGTTTATGCGCTACTTCGTAAGGCACCGATTTGGATCCAAAAGTTTAATGCTATGGTTAGATTTTATCTTAATACTTTTCTCGTAGTTGCGGATGCTTGCGAGGGGGTTAATCATAAGTAGGAGGTTTGTTCAAGTAAGAACAGCACCTAAGCACCGGTCCACCCACATACCAAATTATCAATGTAGCGAACACGAATCAAACCAACATGATGAAAGTGATATGATGAAATTCCCATGTATCCTCAAGAATGCTTTCCTTATCATAAGAGACTGTTTTGGCTTGTACTTTGTCACAAAAGGATTGGGCTACCATTCTGCATATTATTTACCATTACCGTTTCTTGCTCGTTACAAATTATCTTGCTATCAGACTCCGTGTTACCGACTATTTCAGTGCTTGCAGAAATTACCTTGCTGAAAACCACTTGTCATTTCCTTCTGCTCCTCGTTGGGTTCGACATTCTTACTTATCAAAAGAACTACGATTGATCCCCTATACTTGTGGGTCATCAAGGCTCTTTTTCGGCACCATTGCCGGGAATTGAAGCGCTCTTGGTAAGTGGAAATTGGTAAGGAAAAATTATTACTCCGTGCTGAAATTTATTGTCACTTGTTACTATGGAGAATCATCCTTTGAGGGGTTTGTTCGGGGTATCTTCACCTCGACCAGAACCACAATTAGTTACCCGTCGACCTACTGCACCTACTGAAAATATTGGTTATGAAATTCCTTTGGGTATGATAGAACAACTGCTAGCTAATCCTTATGCAGGAGATGGAACTGAACATCCTGATATGCACTTGATATACGTGGATGAAATTTGTGGATTATTTAAGCTTGCAGGTTTATCCGGAGATGAAGCTAACAAGAAGGTTTTCCCTTTATCTTCGAAGCAAAAAGCATTAATATGGTATAGGCTATGCGATGATATTGGATCTTGGAACTGGAATCGGTTGAATTTGGAATTTCATCAAAAAAATTATCCTATGCATCTAGTTCATCATGATCGGAATTATATACATAATTTTTGGCCTCGTGAAGGAGAAAGTATCGCTCTAGCTTGGGGGAGGCTTAAGTTAATGTTATATTCATGCCCCAATCATGAGCTCTCTAGAGAAATTTCATTCAGAATTTTTATGCTCGGCTTTCTCGTGATGATCAATCCATGCTTGATACTTCTTGTACTGGCTGTTTTATGAAGAAGACTGTTGAATTTAGGTGGGATCTTTTAGAAAGAATTAAATGCAACTCTGAAGATTGGGAACTTGATGAAGGTAAAGAGTCAGGTATTAAGCTTGAATTTGATTGTGTTAAATCTTTTATGAATACCGATGCTTTTCACAAGTGTAACACTAAATATGGACTTGCCTCTGAGATAGTAGCCTCTTTCTGTGAATCATTTGCTACTCATGTTGATCTCCCCAAAGAGAAGTGGTTTAAATATCATCCCCCTATCAAGGAAGAAACCAAAGAACCCGACATAGTTAAAGATGAAACTATTATTTACCATGTTAATCCAGTTGTACCTACTGCTTATATTGAAAAACCAGCTTTCCTTGTTAGGATAAAGGAACATGCTAAGGTTTCAACTGTGCTTCGCAAAAGCAATATTAGAGCACCTAATCTTGCTGAACAAATTAAAGTAGAACCTAGTGTTGCTATGGTTAAAGATCTCCTTGTAGAAAATATTGATGGGCATGTAATATATTTTTGTGATGAAGCTGCTAGAATTGCTAAACCCGATGAAAAGATAAACATAGACCTGTTGTTGGCATGCCTGTTGCCTTAGTTAAAATAGGAGACCATTGTTATCATGGTTTGTGTGTTGGAGATATGCCCTAGAGGCAATCATATATGATGATATTTCCTATGTGTTTATGAACAAAGATAGTCCTTGGACATTATCAATGATGTGTATCAACAAGTACGTGACTTGTTTGTGGGACTATGCATTGTATGATGACTGTCCTAAAAGGTCCCTAGTTGAAAGGGCTGTGTGGACACGTAGCCAAATAGACTAGCATATGACACGGTCGATGGCTTGGTCTCACTAGCCATGGAGCATTAGATTCTAACCGGATACTATGGACTCATAAGGATCTGGTTGGATCTGACATAGTCGGATCCGAGTCGAGATAAGGTCCGAGTCGGACAGACCCAACCATGAGACGCAGCGATATGTCATCTGTGAGTCTCTAGTACAACATACATTCTATGTCCTAAGACCTGAGCTGGCGCATGTACTCGGAATGGTGACAGACCTGCTTTGGGCCAACCAAACACTACTCCGTGACTGGGTAGTTACAAAGGTAGGTTACGGGCTTGTCCAGACCCATGCTGCAAGACATGGTCGAGCAAGATGGGATTTGCCCCTCCGATCAAGAGAGATATACTCTGGGCCCCTCGTCTGATCCAACCAAGATAAGCATGGCCATGCGACAAAGGATTATGAGATAATCCGGTTTGTGGTCGGCATCACTGGAATGAGAGAGAGGTCGGGCTAGCACAAGGATGACAGACTCGCCTTGAGCCTGACAACATATATCGTGTGGCAAAGGGAACAGAAGTATGACATGTTGTACAGGTTCGCCAACCGGCTTCATTGTCTACTTGGTGGTCAAGACGCCTTGCTACAGGCCACTACCAGCCGAGCAGGTCAGAGGTGATCTGACCTACGACCAAGCTGACTTGAACCTAAGGGGTCGCGCGCATAAGGGAAGGAACCTGTGAGGCCCGATCCGACTCCACGAGTTAGATATGATCCTACTCGGACTCAGATCCTGGCCGAACAGATTTTGGGCTTTAGGGTCCATGCGAGGCCCAAGTGTTGAGCCCACGATGGATGCCTATATAAAGTAGGGGTGCAGCACACTCATTCAGTTGATCGCTTTGGTGCTGTCACTAGGGTTTGCATGTGTTGCGAATAGCCACCTCCACTTGCCGCCGACTGTGTGATCGGACCTAGCAGTCCGCCGCATGGTGTTCCTCCTGCACGTGCGGATACCATTAGACGCGGTGCACTTGCGCCGCTCCGGCGAACCTGTACGTGGGATCCGACGACCCGCTGTTCAAGGGAGATCGGACGAGGAGGAGACGATCCACATGGACGCGCTGCCTCAACTCTTCTTCCGCTGCACGACACTGCGCGTCTAGTGGTAACGACCTATGATCCATCTCCCGCAGCATGTTCTTGGTTGTTCTGCGCGTAGGAAAATTTTAATTTGTAGTCGACGCACCCTACCGTAGAACACAACATTGTGTGACTTAGGTGCTAGCGTGAGTGCTATTCCTTTTAACTTATACCAAGAAATTATGAATGACATAGCACCACTGAAACAGAAGACATATATGTCACTATTAAACTTGCTAATAGAGACACCATCGCACCACTTGGGATTGTTAGAGATGTTGAAGTCTTGTGTGGAAAATAAAATACCCTACTGATTTTCTAGTTCTTGGTTCCCCACAAGATGACTTCTGTGCCATTATCTTTGGTAGACCTTTCTTGAACACTGTGAATGCTACTATAGATTGTCATAAACAAACTGTCAGTGTTAGCTTTGGTGATGATTCTCATGAATTTAATTTTTCCAAGTTTAATAGACAACCTCATAAGAAAGAATTACCTAGTAAGGATGAAATAATTGGTCTTGCTTCTATTGCCGTGCCTCCTACTGATCCACTAGAACAATATTTGCTAGACCGTGAGAATGATATGCATATGCATGAAAGAAATGAGATAGATAAAAATTTCTTTGAACAACGAACCCTGCTCAAACACAATTTGCCTATTGAAACTCTAGGAGGTCCTCCTCCACCTAAAGGTGACCCCGTGTTTGAATTAAAACAATTGCCTGACACTTTGAAATATGCTTATCTCGATGAGCAAAAGATATATCCTGTTATTATTAGTGCTAACCTTTCAGAACATGAAGAAGAAAGACTATTAAAAATTCTGAAGAAGCACCATGCTGCTATTGGATATACTCTTGATGATCTTAAGGGCATTAGTCCCACTCTCCGTCAGCACAAGATTAATATGGAACCTGATGCTAAACCTGTTGTTGATCATCAACGATGTTTGAATCCTAAGATGAAAGAAGTGGTAAGAACTGAAATATTAAAGCTTCTGGAAGCAGACATAATTTATCCCATAGCTGATAGTAGATGGGTAAGCCCCGTTCATTGTGTCCCTAAAAAGGGAGGTATTACTGTTGTTCCTAATGATAAAAATGAACTCATTCCACAAAGAATTGTTACTGGCTATAGAATGGTAATTGATTTTAGAAAATTAAATAAAGCAACTAGAAAAGATCATTACCCTTTGCCTTTTATTGATCAAATGTTGGAGAGATTGTCTAAGCACACACACTTTTGTTTTCTTGATGGATATTCTGGTTTTTCTCAAATACCTGTTTCACAACCTGATCAAGAGAAAACCACCTTTACTTGCCCATTTGGAACTTATGCTTATAGACATATGCCTTTTGGTTTATGCAATGCACCTGCTACTTTTCAAAGATGTATGATTGCTATATTCTCTGATTTGTGTGAAAAGATTGTTGAGGTTTTCATGGATGCTTTTTCTGTTTATGGAACTTCTTTCGATGATTGCTTAAGCAACCTTGATCAAGTTTTGCAGAGATGTGAGAAAACTAACCTTGTCTTGAATTGGGAGAAGTGCCACTTTATGGTTAATGAATGTATTGTCTTGGGGCTTAAAATTTCCGAACGAGGTATTGAGTTGGACCAAGCTAAAGTTGATGCAATTTAGAAAATGCCATGTCCTAAAGATATTAAGGTATTCATAGTTTCCTCGGTCATGCTAGTTTCTATAGGAGGTTTATTAAAGACTTCTCTAAAGTTTCTAGGCCTCTTACAAATCTTTTACAAAAGGATGTTCCATTTGTTTTTGATGATGATTGTGTAGAAGCCTTTGAAACACTTAAGAAAGCCTTAACTTCTGCACCTATTGTTCAACCACCTGATTGGAACATGCCTTTTGAAATTATGTGTGATGCTAGTGATTATGCTGTTGGCGCTGTTCTAGGACAAAGAGTTGATAAGAAATTAAATGTTATTCATTATGCTCGTAAAACTGTAGATAGTGCCCAAAGAAATTATGCTACTACTGAAAAAATTAGCAGTTGTGTTTGCTTGTGATAAATTCAGATCTTACATTGTTGATTCCAAAGTAATTGCTCACACCGATCATGCTGCTATTTAATATCTTATGGAAAAGAAAGATGTTGAACCTAGACTCACTAGGTGGGTTCTCTTGCTACAAGAATTTGATTTACATATTACTGATAGAAAAGGAGCTGAGAACCCCGTAGCTGATAACTTATCGAGGTTAGAGAATATCCTTGATGACCCACTACCTATTGATGATAGCTTTCCTGATGAACAACTAGCTGCAATAAATGTTTCTCATAATACTCCTTGGTATGCTGACTATGCTAATTATATTGTTGCTAAATACATACCACCTAGTTTCAAATACCAACAAAAGAAAAAATTCTTCTATGATTTAAGACATTACTTTTGGGATGACCCACATATTTATAAAGAAGGAGTAGATGGTATTATTAGATGTTGTGTACCTGACCATGAATAGGAACAAATCCTACGAAAATGTCACTCCGAAACTTATGGAGGGCATCATGCTGGAGATAGAACTGCTCATAAGTGTCGGGGTACACAACCAGGGGTGTATGTTTTCCCCTGACTTGTGCACGGACAGCAAGTCGTCGGCCCAGCAAAATTACAGCATCCAAGACCAAGACACTGCTAAGGAGGAACCTCCCTTGCCGGGCAGGCGAGCCTGGCGAGGACGAGGTGGCCCCGAAGACAAGCCTCAAGACCGTCCCGGTAGGCCTGCCGGGCAATACCGAAGCAAACTACCCCGCCAAGGCTTCACCGTTCCACCTCACACCAACGCAAGTCATCGATCGGTGCGGTGTCAAGCCCCAAGTGACTAAGTGGCAGTTATGCGACACATGGCAGCCACTTCTAGAAGAAACCACCACTAAATGACACCCGTCCAGAGACATGTCAAGCTGACAGGCGAAAAGGTGGCCAAGCAGCCTGGCAAGGCTTGCCGGGGAGGCTACGATGTGACACTAGGCGGCGCATTTAATGCGCTCTGCTCTGCCTGCAAAGTTACATATGATAGCACTGTTTGCTATCTAATCAGCACACAATGACTGATTTGCCACTATGGTAACGCCTTGATCTATAAAAGGAGGGCCATGGCAACCAGAGAAGGGGTTTGGAACCTTGTACACTCGTACGTGCGTAGCTGCTCTCGCCCCAAGGCAACCCTGCGGGGCAAGAGCGCTGCATTTCCACCACAATCCACCATCAATCCACCAAAGCAGGAGTAGGGTTTTACGCCCCGCGGTGGCCCGAACCTGGGTAAAACTGCCCGTGTGACCTCTGTCGTGCTGCGCTATGGTCCTCCGCTCATTGTGCAACACGGTTAGCCCCCCTGCCGAACCAAAAGGGGCCGATGGCCCCATTGGTGGCCGTGATTTCCCACGACATCTTTGGTGCGCTAGGTAGGGGACGGCGCTTGCGCGAACCCGAGAAGCGTACACATCGCGTCATAGTCATCAACGGTTCATCATCCATGACGCCCAAGAAAAGGCGGGGGACGATGAGAATGGGGAGGGGAAGCGATGCCATCCCCCCCCCCCCCCCCCCGCGTTCGATCTCCACTGCCTCCCTCCGTCGTGACTGTCATGATGGCGAAAAACCAGCAGCTACGACGACAAGCCGACCCCAACAGGTCGAGCAGCATGATTGCCGTGCAAAGCCCGACCGGGGGAAGGGAACAAAGTGTACGGGCACAAGGGCTCTCGTTCCACCACACCCACCTATTGACAATCGAGCCACTATGGGATCTCGCCTTATCAATGTCTATGAGCACCGCGCGAAACTTGGTTCAGTATTTACCCTGCTAGGGAAATCCTTAGTGGAGCGCTGGAGCAAATCCATTGATTGGCGTCCCGGCAAGTGTGCACGGCAAGGCAGTCCGCGCTATCATGACTTTTTATGCCAAACGCCACCAGGTTGTCTAAAGTGTGTGGAGAGGAGGAAAGAGAAGCCGATCGTGCCCTGCACCATGTCCTGGCGCTGGCAAAATACATATGACTCTTTGCCGATCCCTGCCGGGAACCGAAGAACAACACGCACAACGGCTATCCTCCTCGAGGGCATGCGAATGCAACAAGCGGCCGCGGCCAAAAGGAGTGGGAGGGAGCCAAGAAAAGAGCTATGTTTGCACAATCCTTGCCCCATCATAACCTTAGGGTTTTGCATTTGTTTATCCCTTGTATACCAAGGTGTTCGTATGAGGAAATCTGTTGTATGGACGGCACCTAGACATTTTTTGACTACACCCTTGTTCTGACCCGAGCCCCGCTCGCAGAATGGGTAGCGATGCCAAAACTGTCAGGGAAAAACCTGTTGGGAAGTATTTTTGCCAAAATGACTGCTAAGGGCCTGACCCTTGCGACAATCACGGCAGTACGGTATTGGCAGGCAGCTGAAATGCACACGGAGATTAATCATACGAACGCCAACCGGTGAACTCTAGAGGGATAAACATGCGATTGGGATTAAGTAAAAGCATTAGTTCTACACAAAAGTACGTGGTACGGTGTCTAAACACGAGACATGCATCATGTTTTGTTACAGGACAACACGGCGGCTAAGATAATTCAGGACCGGGCTTGACGACCTCGCGAAACAGTGGGGACACCAAGGACCCTGTCGGTGAAAGGGGCGGCCTTCTCTTTGGCAGTCGAAACATCTGCGCCTTTCGGCGGCTTCTTGAAGCCATTGGCGAGGTCGAGGTCTGGGTGGTGGCAGGCGATGTTGCTTAGGACCATGAAGAGAGCGTTGTGGGCAAGCTTCCGGGATTCAGTCGTGAAGCGGCCAGCTCTTCCCTCCTCATGTGTCTTCAGCTTCTCGATCAACTCGTTGAAGAAGACCCCTAGCTTGACGCTGGGAACCTCTTGCCTACTGGCCTAGAAGACTGGCCGATCCATGCCCATCGCAGCGGTCTGAGCAGTGAGATGATCGGCAATATCGATCAAACTCTTGACCCAGAGATTGGTCTGCTCGGAAAGATTGGCCAGCTTCTCCTCTGCCCGAAGACACTTTGCGGTGTCGAGGTCCTTTGTCAGCTGCTGCTCATGGACCCTGCTAGATTCTGCCGAGCTCTCCAAGGTGCCAATCCTGGCTTTCAGATCTTCAATGGTGCCATTGGCAGCCTCGAGGCCTTGGCTCTTGGAGGAGAGCTACAACTGTACATCCTTCAGAAGGGTTTCTGCTTTTGTGCCTCCCCCTTGAGGGCCGTGACCTCCTTGGCCCTCCCGGAAAGCTCTTCAGTCAGATCGGCCACCCGTTGATCGAAGTTGGCCTTGGCAGTGGACCCAGTGGCAAGGTCATCGGCAAGCTTCTTCAGTCGAGAGGCAGAATCAGTAGTGAAGGCATCCAGGGCAGCCTTGTGCGTGTCCTCTAGCTCCTTGGTGCGCTGCTGCACAAGAGCTTCCAGATCGTCATCCTTGGTGCGAAGGGTGGCCTCGAGCTTCTCCTCCCGGGAAGAGATGTCCTGTTCCTTGGCATCCAGAAACACTTTGCACTCGGCCATGCGGGCCTCCCGGGCAATGACATCCTCCCTCGCCATCGAGATTGCCTCCTGCTGCCTCATCAGGGCCTGGAACTGCTTGCCGTGCCAGTCGCGCAGCTCGTTCCCCTTGTCCCTCAGTTGCTGGTCCACCTTGTTGGCTGACTTGCGCTGCTCCTGGAGCACCTGCCATTTCTGGTTATGTTGGCCCTGCATCTCCTTGATGCCTGCTGCTATGGACTCTAGGAAAGATAAGTCCATTGCGACGGCGGCAGAGTCGTCCGCCTCATCGACCCCTTGGTGCAGCGACAATAGGATGTGCTGGAGCTCCTCATCCAGTTCCGTGCTTGTCGCCACTGATGAACCAAGGACGCCGAGCCTAGGCCGCGTGAGCACCAGTGCTGACTGGCTCAGGGATGGCTGCGGGGCCCCTGCCACGACGTCAAATGTGAGGAGGGGATCCATGGTTTGGAGGGGGACTTTCTCCTCGACCGTTGCCCCCGCCCCTGGCGCGTCACCCGGGTTTTGCTCCGTTCACATCAGAGGCCCCTGAGCGCTCCCGGCAGCCTGTCCCTGCCCCTCCACGGCGGTGATCTTGGCGGCTTCATCAGCAGCGTCCCTTCCTATGTTGGCCACTTCCTCCAGCAGTTCCAGCTCCTCTGCCTAAGGGACTGTAAACAAAGATAGCAAGCAATAACGGAGAAACGGGAGTATTAGAGAACCAGAAAGCATGGGGCGAGATACAAAAAAGAAGAGAAGAAGCAGAAGAAGAAGAACAAATGAGTTAATCGGAGAGGTCTGCCGGGCAGAAGCTTCAGTTTCCCCAGCAACATTAGTTGCCGGGCCACGATTCCCGTCCCCTGCCGTGACAACCACGGTGTCGTCCTGGGCAAGCTCTTCCGTGGAAACCGTTACCGGGGGCTCCTCTACTCGATCAGCGGGCGGGGTAAACCCCTCTTGAAGGGGCTCGCCCTGAGCCGTATCTCCTCCTCCTCCAGCCGAGGAGGTCGGGAGCTCTCCTGCATCGCTCCTTGCGGGAGTGGCCAATCCTGTGCCCTCCCGCTAGGGGTTGAGCCGGGGGCTTGGCGACGGGTCTTTCGAGACGCTCCCCGCCGGTCTCGCGTCCTCCAGGATCTCCAGCGGCCCCGCGCGCCTGAGCCGTTTGGACCGGCGGATGAGGGTCTTAGTCTCCTGTTTCTCCTCCCTGTCGACAACAGCAAACAAGATCAGTCAACAAAAACAAGTGAGCATTCCAAAGCCGCTGCAAGAAAAGAAGAGTGGTCTTCCTTACTCTTTGTCAATGAGCATGGAGTTCAGCTCGAACTCCACGGGCGGCGAGAGCGCTCTGCTTCTCTTCTGGGGAGGAGGGACGGGGCGTCCGGGCGGTCTCGAGCCCCGCTGAGGCGCAGGAGGCTCTGACGAGGACGAGCTCTGTGAGGAGCCTGAACCGGACTGAGAGCTGGAGTCATCTTCCGCAGCCACCGATTGCTTGGCGGGAGAGGATTCGGCCTCGGCAAGGCAAGGGGACCGCCGACATGCCGCGATCGACTTGCTGCCCTTGGAGGTAATCTTCTTCACCTTCTTAGCGGCAAGCGCGGGGTCAGCAATCACAACTCCCCGGCTGGCGACCCGCCTGCGGGGACGTTGGTCCAAGACTGGCTCGGGGGCTGGAGGGCCTGCCGTGAGCCACTCCTCCGCCTCCTCAACCTCCTCCTCCTCCTGGACCTCCGCCGCCGCGGTGTACAAGGCCTCAATTCCAGAAGGCCTGTCCCCGGCAGGCTCTCCCCCGGCAGGCTCGTCCACGGTAGGATCATCCCTGGCAACCCCCTCCGTGGCTCGTGCCACGCTCCTGCCTTGAGAGGGGCCTCCGCCTGTAGCCTCCTCCTTCCCCTTTGTCGCCTTCCCAGCTTTCGCCATCGTAGCAGCACGGGATGCTCTGTCCTAATCCAGCCGCCTCTTGATGAACGCTTCCTCCACCCTGGACGTGCACTTGTACATGTTGGTCTCCTCTCTGGTAGCCCTTTCGACCAGAGTGGAGGACCATGTGAGCTCTTCGTCAAGCATGGGTAACTGCCAGTCACTAAAAGCTCCTTGAGCATTGCAATCTGGCATCCATTTCAGAATCTAGTCCCTGGCGGAATTGATGTTCAGAGGGATGATGTTGGCGGGCAACTTGAAAAGCTCGAAGCTACCGAACAGCTAGTCGCACAACTAGGCATGACCATAGACTGACAAATTGTTGGCCAGGCCTGGAAGCAACCTCATCCTATCTGTGGCATCCCCATACAGCCAGGCAAACCTATCTCTCTTCTGCAATGACGCAATATGGCAGAGAAGGAAGTCGGCCCCTACGTGCTCAATGGTTAGCCTAGTCGCCTTTAGACGGGTGATCCTGTTTATCGCCGGGCGGAGCCTATCATCGGTAAGGCCAAATTCCCGCCAGTCGTTGCCGCGCTCAAGGCACTTCGTCCATGCCTGGCAGAAATCTGGGCCTCCTCATCCTGGATCCAGCACCAATCTCCCCTCCACTCCTCCCATCTGCTGCACTACTGGCCAGAGATGTAATCCCAGTTCTCCCTTGGCACCACCCATGGCATCCAGCTTATGTTCCTGGAGCGGTGGTTTTTGTTCTCCACCCGCGGGACGAAATAGTGCCGGAACAAATCAACATTGGGGGCAACTCCAACAAAGTTTTCGCACAAATGGGCAAAAATCGCCATACACGCCATTGCATTTGGCGTGAAATCTAGGGGATGGAAGCCATAGATCACCATCATTGCTTCTAAGAAATCCGAGAAAGGGGGACATATACCACAGATAAAGAACATGCAAAAGAATCGGTACGAATCTGGCAGGTCCAGTTCCCCTCCGCCAGAACTTTGGGCACGCCGTGCCCCTTCGGGACTTCCCTCCCCCACAGATATCCATACCTTGATTCAAGCACCTCGCCATCCAGATTTGACATGAAGAAGATAACATCCGCCCTCCGCTTCGTGTCCAGCTCCGACGCCCTTTTGCTCCCCTCGGCGGCCGCCTCTTTCGCGGCAGTCATCCGTTTCCCCTTGGCAGTGGCTTTCTTCCCCATTTCCTCAAACCGCGATGGGGATGGGTGAAGGAAGTTGGGCAGGGGATCGGCAGTGAGTGTGGGCGAGGGGGAAGAGCGTTCGCTTGGCTTGCGAGTGAAGATGATGGAAAGATGGAGCGGGCGACGAATGGGCCGTGCCTTTTCCGCGTTTTTCTCTCTTAAGGGAAGGACGTGGGGGAGGACGCGACTCTTCAGAAAGTTATAGTTTTGCATTAACTGTTGCAATCCCACTATCCCACGACCCGCGGAAAAATACAGGAACTAGACGTTGGATTGACTGGTTATCATGACAAACTGCTGCACGCGCAGCATTTTCTCGCCACCTGTCCATGCACTGTTTGGGGCCTAACCCAACGTGCCCAGCGACATGTATGACTCAGGCTCGGGGGCTTATGTCGGGGTACACAAACTGGGGTGTATGTTTTCCCCTGACTTGTGCACGAACAGCAATTCGTCGGCCCGACAAAATTATAGCATCCAAGACCAAGACACTGCTAAGGAGGAACCTCCCTTGCCGGGCAGGCGAGCCTGGCGAGGACGAGGTGGCCCCAAAGACAAGCCTCAAGACCATCTCGGCAGGCCTGTCGGGCAGTACCGAAGCAAACTACCCGGCCAAGGCTTCACCGTTCCACCTCACAGTGACGCAAGTCATCGATCGGTGTGGTGTCAAGCCCCCAAGTGACTAAGTGGCAGTTATGCGACACATGGCAGCCACTTCCAGAGGAAACCACCTCCAAATGACACCCGTCCAGAGACGTGTCAAGTAGACAGGCGAAAAGGTGGCCAAGCAGCCCGTCAAGGCTTGCCGGAGAGGCTACGATGTGACACTAAGCAGCGCATTTAATGCGCTCTGCTCTGCCTACAGAGTTAGGTATGATAGCACGGTTTGCTATCTAATCAGCACACAATGACTAATTTGCCACTGTGGTAACCCCTTGATCTATAAAAGGAGGGCCATGGTAACCAGAGAAGGGGTTCGGAACCTTGTACACTCGTACGCGTGTAGCTGCTCTCGCCCCAAGGAAACCCTATCGGGCAAGAGCGCTGCGTTTCTACCACAATCCACCATCAATCCACCAAAGCAGGAGTACAGTTTTACACCACGCGGCAGCCCGAACCTGGGTAAAACTGCTTGTGTGATCTCTGCCACGTTGTGCTACGGTCCTCCTCTCTTTGTGCAACGCGCTCAGCCCCCCTGCCGAACCAAAAGGGGCCGATGGCCCCATAGGTGGCCGTGATTTCCCATGACAATAAGGTATTGTAATCTGGTTTTTATTGGCCTATGAATTATTCACTTGCTGTTGAACCATTTGATGTTTGGGGTTTTGATTATATGGGACCTTTTCCTTCCTCTAATGGGTATACACATATTTTGGTTGCTGTTGATTACGTTACTAAGTGGGTAGAAGCTATTCCAACTAGTAGTGCTGATCATAACACTTCCATTAAATGCTTAAAAAAGTTATTTTCCCGAGGTTTGGAGTCCCTAGATATTTAATGACTGATGGTGGTTCACACTTTATCATGGTGCTTTCCGTAAAATACTTGCTAAATATGATGTTAACCATAGAATTGCATCACCCTATCATCCTTAATCTAGTGGTCAAGTTGAACTTAGCAATAGAGAAATAAAACTAATATTACAAAAAACTGTTAATAGGTCTCGAAAGAATTGGTCTAAGAAATTGGATGATGCACTTTGGGCCTATAGAACAGCATATAAAAATCCTATGGGTATGTCTCCCTATAAAATGGTTTATGGAAAGGCTTGTCATTTGCCTCTAGAGTTAGAACATAAAGCATATTGGGCAATTAAAGAACTCAACTATGATTTCAAACTTGCCAGTGAAAAGAGGTTATTTGATATTAGCTCATTAGATGAATGGAGAACCCAAGCTTATGAAAATGCCAAATTATTTTAAAAAAGGTTAAAATATGGCATGACAAAAGAATCCAAAAGCGGGAATTCAAAGTTGGAGAATATGTTCTTTTGTACATCTCTCGTTTTAGATTCTCTGTAGGAAAACTTCTCTCTAAATGGGAAGGACTGTATATTATCGAGGGGGTTTATCGCTCTGGAGCTATCAAAATCAATAATGCCGAAGATACTAACCCGAAGGTGGTCAATGCGCAAAGAATTAACCACTATATTTCAGGTACGCCTATTAATGTTGAAAGCAATATTATCCAAACCATGACATCGGAGGAACACATAAAAGAAACCTTCTGGAACACTCCAGAATACTAAAAAAGAGGAGGTACATGATACGGTAAGTAAACGGACTCCAAAAAATCCGCAAAAATATTTTCTGTCAGTTTTGGAATATTACAAAAATTAGGCAAATAAGAAACAACCAGGAAGGCCACCGAGGAGGGCACAAGATACCAGGGCGCGCCTGGGCCCCCTGGCGTGCCCACCTTAGGAACCTTCCCGACTCCGTTTTCCTCCAGCTTGCTTATTTCCCAAGATAAAAAATCTTTATATACCCCCCGAACGTATTGACCACCGTATCACGGAGAAATCTTCTGTTCTTCTTTCTTGCTGTTTTCTTCCAGATATGAAAATATGTCATCTCAAGATTCGGAGGGAGAGTGCCTGGTTTCCTACCAGCCCTTAGACCCAAATATCTTCAAGGACATGTTTCCCTATGTGTGGTTCACACATGAGCACTACAGGAATCAGCTGATTTGCCACCTACCATGGTAGACGGCAAAGGACCGGAAAGCTGACGGCAAAGGTCTTTGCCGTCAACCGGGGACGGCAAACATGCCCGGCACAGTAAGTAACGGTAAACAGCTGATTTGCCGTCTGCCATTGCCTCTTTTTTTTATATTTTTTCTTATATCCAAACATTTTCAGAGCAAATATATGATTTTTTTTCACAGCAGACATATGACATATCCAACACATAAGTTTAATCATACATACATATCCAACACATAGTTCCGTCCATATATATTACAATAGTTTCACATTGTTCATCCATATAACAAGTTCCACATTGTTCATCGATAAAAAAGAAAAACAGAAAGGGAACACAAGCACTCCATCAATGCAAGCTTCCGTGAAGTGAATGAAATCTGCAAAATGGGAAACAAGAAAGTTAGAAGAAGAAGACTAGAAGAAGAAGAAGAAGAAGAAAATGAAGAAGAAGAAGAAGCATATGACATTTATGAGCTAACTTAGGTAAAAATGACATTTATGAGCTAACTTAGATAAAATGGATCTTTTATGAGTTAACTTAGGTAAAATGGATAATTTATAAGCTAACTTAGGTAAAATGGATCGTTTATGAGCTAACTTAGGTAAAATGTATCATTTATGAGCTAACTTAACTAAATTGGATCATTTATGAGCTAACTTAGCTAAAATGGATCATTTATGAGCTAACCTAGGTAAAATGGATCATTTTGGAGCTAACCTAGGTAAAATGGATCATTTTGGAGCTAACCTAGGTAAAATGGATCATTTTGGAGCTAACTTAGGTAAAATGGATCATTTCGGAGCTAACCTAGGTAATTATGCCATTTTTGAGTTAACTAAGCATATTATGCCATTTTTGATATAAAGCAGCTAAGTATAGGTGATTATTGAGCTAACCTAGGTAACTAAGCATATTAGAGCTAACTTAGAGCTAAGTTAGGTCATTTTGGAGCTAACCTAGGTAAAATGGATCATTTATGAGCTAACTTAGCTAAAATGGATCATTTTGGAGCTAACTTAGAAAAAATGGATCATTTATGAGCTAACTTAGGTAAAATGGATCATTTATGAGCTAACTTAGGTAAAATAGATCATTTTGGAGGTAACTTAGGTAAAATGGATTATTTTGGAGCTAACTTTGGTAGAATGGATCATTTTGGAGCTAGCCTAGGTAAAATGGATCATTTTGGAGCTAACTTACGTAAAATGGATCATTTTCGAGCTAACCTAGGTAATCATGCCATTTTTTTACGTAAGTAAGCTAACTATATGACATTTATGAGCTTACCAAGGTTATCATGCCATTTATGAGCTAAGTAAGCTACTTATATCATAAATGAACTAAATAAGCTAACTATAGGTCATTATTGAGCTAACCTAGGTAATTATGCCATTTTTGAGTTAACTAAGCATATTATGCCATTTTTGACATAAGTAAGCTAAGTATAGGTCATTATTGAGCTAACCTAGGTAACTAAGCATATTAGAGCTAACCTAGCATATTATAGCTAACTTAGAGCTAACTTAGGTCATTTTGGAGCTAACTTAGGTAAAATGGATCATTTTGGAGCTAAGTAAGGTTATTATGTCATTTTGGAGGAAAATAAGCTAAGTTTAGGTCATTATGGTAAGCATATTGGAGGAAATAAAGCTAAGTCTAGGTCATTATGCATTTGTTAAGCAAAACACTAGAGATAACTTACCCTCATCACGGAGGTGAAGCACCGGGGTTGCTCGTGCCGGTACCACATGGAGAAGGATCGTGCGATGCTTGTCTAGAGTTACGCTGCACCAAAGATCATTTGCAATGTCTCGTTAGCATGATGACACTCAAATGTTAAGACTACTAACTAATGACCATTCAAATGAAACTCACCGTGGTCCCCGGAGCAATGACTGCCATCGGCGGAGGGGTCTGACCGGTCTTCTCGCACAGAGTCTTCAACTCAACAGAGAGGCACTAACGAAATTTATGTGTCGGATCCGAAGCAGAGCATATGGGAAAACGAACCCAATCTACACATACTCAGGCTGTCCATGGATAACATTGGACAATTCGAAAGAATCACGGTTATAAATATGCAAATGCATGCATATTTATAACTGTAACCCTTTCGAACGGGAGACGCATACTGGTCACGCATACTGATGATTGAAGACACCTATAGCTGACAAGTTTCATCGGCATGAAGACCAGAATAGAGCAAATAATTAAGGGGGGAGGAGGAGATGTCATTTGTGCAGCGGAGCTCGTCAAACACCAGACCCTCGCAGCGGCGAAACAACTACACATTTAAATCCAAAGATGAGTAACATAGCTCGTCGTGCTGGTAGTGCCTGCGACACATGCTCCTGTCGAACACCTTCATTGTGAGCATGGTGCTGCTGCTGTCATAGCTTAAGATGCAGACGTGCCGGAGCTGAAGGTCATCAGCGCGGGCGAACTGCTTCCATCCGTGCGCGAGATACATGTGGCCATCGGCATCGAACACTACATCCATATCCCACAAGCGACGCCGGCGCCCAGCCTCCCACAGCAACAGTTCTCGAGGCCGATGGCGGTCGAACACCTTGGAAAATTTGTCTGGCAGCCTCTGCGATGAGGATTAAAAGCCAAGTTTTGAAACTTCAAACAACCAAACTGACTCATGACAAAAAATCAGAGCATAGAAAGAGAAACGAAAGACGAAATAGTACATAGTGAGAGGTTGTGCAACTAGGATAGTGAGAGGTTCCGCTACAGCACAACAACCATACATTCTGCTACAGCGCAACAACCCTTCTTATGACCGCAAGACACCAATGGTGGTCAGAAGAAGGGTTGTTGTGTTGTACCGGAATGTATGGAAACAACCGCAAGGCACCAATGGCGTTCGAGTTCTTCACCATCATCCTCTCAAATTTGTTAAAAAAGCTGTTACAGAATATCATCCGAGTTGCACAACCTCTCACTACGTATTGTTTCATCTTTTGTTTCTCTTTCTACGCTTTGATTTTTGTCATGAGTTAGTTTGGTTGTTTCAAGTTTCAACACTAGGCTTTTAATCCTCCTCATAGAGGCTGCAAGACAAACTCGCCAAGGTGTTCGACCGCCATCGGCCCAGAGAACTGTTGCTGCGGGAGGCCGGGCGCAAGCGTCACTTGTGGGATGTGGATGTAGTGTTCGACGCCGACCGCCACATGTACCTCGCGCACGGATGGAAGCAGTTCACCCGCGCTCATGACCTTCAGCTCGGGCATGTCCGCATCTTAAGCTACGACACCAGCCACGCCATGCTCATCGTAAAATTTTAGGACATCACATCACATAAAGCATTGACACTTCATAACCTAAATAGCCGTCATTTAGGGTTCCATCAACGCCGAGGAACCCCCTAACCCGCTCGTCCTCGGGCGCCCTCAGGTATGGTGATGCACGGTTGACGAGTCAGCGCTCGGACCGGATGATTATCATCCTGGGTCACGGCGCCGGGACCGGCAGGACCCACTGGCTCCACTATCTATCACCTCGACGACTGGCGATCATCGACCCTCTACCCCGACCCTCAACCCCATGGCGACCGGCGATCCTCAACCCAGTTCCATCGGCGCCCACGCAACCCGTCGGCGATCCATGACCCGGTTTTCCATTTTCCTCTTCTTCTTCTCCTCTTCTCCTCTTCCATATGTCGCCGTTATGAAGTTGACGGATAATTCCCCATTGTGGTTCAGCTTTCAGCTGAGCTTTCCAGCAGTTGAAGTTCTCATTGATTACTGGGGCAACCGTGACGCATCCCATATTTCTCGCAGACCTCTGTCACCGTGCCCGAATTTTTTGCATTTGCATCGGTGAATTCCAAATATGCTTTGTGGCATTTTGTACCAATGTACCGGCATTTTTGTTTCGTTCTTGGCACTTCACATTCTTGAGAAACTTTCCTCAGTTGGGTAATCCAGTGATTCTTCAGTCCGTTGAGAAAAGACTTGGTTTCACCCACTGACTGAAATAATCGGTGTAGTGTATCGGTGGAGGAATCACGGCAGACTATTTGTCCTTACTGATATTCATTCTTGGTAAACTCATCTTAACTGCTCCTTTAGGCATATCCTGTTCTGAGCCAACTCCTCTACAGGTAGATGCCTATCCTTGTCAGTTGCACACATAGATTCTGGGCTTCTAACCATTCTTTCATTCTTGACAGACCCGGTGCTGCTATTCTAATACTATGTCTTGGCTTGGCTTGACCTTGCTGAATTGGGATTATTGGGTATTATCCCCCAGTTGTATGCTGGTCTTCTTGACGGCACTTGCGGATGGCTCCAGTCGATCGAAGACACGGAATCGCCAAATATACTACCCTGATAACGGGCGCGAAAACCAAAAAGCAAATAAAGCTCAAATTTTTTTAGCGCTCTGAACACGTGCCGAAGATTCACTAGTGATATAAGCGCTCTTGATGCACCTCTAATTACTTAGAAGCACCCACACAATGCTCCTTGTAGCATTGGTGTCAACTTCTACTACTGTCCTTAGGGGCATCAAACTCATGCATGACCCTAGTCCACAGTGGTTATAGTCACCAATCCTTGTGTTTCAGGGAAAAGATGAATTTTAAGAGGCTGTTTCCCAAAGGAAACTGAGTTAAGAATAAGAAAAAAAAAAAAGTCATTGTTAGCAGCAAGGTAAGGATATCTGGTTTACCTAGGGGTTCAGGCTCACGGGTTCGTGCCAGGTGTGAGCATTTTTGTACGCAGGCAATGGCCAGAGAGTGTGGTCTGATGGAGCCAAACGAGACTAGAGGGGGTCTGCCTTCTGATCAGTAGTGGCTTTGACCTATTGGCAAATATGGCTGATATTCCATCTGGACTTTCTACTAATCACGAGTCAATGAAGTCCTGGCTTAGGGGTCACTATATTCCGCCTGGCTGCTCCTTGATTGTTTTTTACGCATCCATTGTGGCGCCCGCTGATTACACTGTATCCGTGGACGGGGGGTGTCGCGAGCACGTATACCAGCCCAGGAAAGGTCACTCTGGCCAAATGCGCATGGGGGGGTAGGGGCTCGGACAATCTCAAAACACATGCATTTCTAATTGATGGATATAAAGTCTTACATTGATAGTTTACAAGAGTGATGGCAAGCAAAAAGCTCTATCTAAGGCACAGGAGGGTCCTGGTGCGGCTCCATCCCAGGGATCTGACTGGTTAGCTCTCCTTCTAGCCCTCCCGCCTCGGCTCTTCAACTGTGGAACGCTGGATCCTTATGTGAACCTGGCCCCATTAAGGCCGCTGATTACTTTTGAATTACTCGCAATCAAACCAAACTGACATATACCCCAAGCACCAGTAGACATTGGCATCAAGCATGTATTTGATTTAGAGTAACTTTAATTATCATGGCATAAGTAAGCATACCTATCTTTGCAATTATTAACATCATTTTGTAACAAGTTAATTGCAGATAACTACTGGGATATACAGTAAGCGAAGCATAAATGAGTAGAAACATGGCAAGTAATTATTCATAACTCCGACATTTCTCACAATCCATCCGATGTTGGAGAACCAAAACCAATCCAATCTTTCGTCATCTGACCATCTCTTCCATAGCCATCCCATGGCTAACATACATATTCCTGATAACATCCTTGATGGCTATGGAGACAGTGCCTTTCCACCATTATTATCTTGATTACGGTACGGTTGACCACCTAGTGAGGTTCTGGATACGGCTGTCCAATACCGTGGATGCGGCTATTCAAATAGATTTAACCCTGACAGAGTTGCGCACTAAACGCACACCCATGGTCACCTGACCTGGGGGGTGGTCGAGGGGGTGGGGTGATCCATTCGGGTGGACTAGCGTTTCCTTCCATCGAACCTTGCCTACCCATGACTCCTCCACCGTACCACCAGGCATCATTCTCCCCGGAGTCAGCCCTGGGTGGCCCCTTGTTCACCCTCGTGACCATTCCCATCGTCGTGGCCAACTAAACTGTCCCAACAGTGACTGCAGCACGCAACAAACAACTGGCTCCCAAGGTTATCCAGCCTACCGGGGCCAGGAGCCTGACCCATAACCTTCCTGTCTGGTGGTACCGTGAAGAGCCAAACCTAGACAAACCCAATTCAAAGGCCGTCCCATACCGGCAACTGTTGGTGCAAGCACCACGGAAAGCCCGACAGGTGACTCCAAGATCAACGGACGAAGTTCATTTAGCAAGCTTAGTGGTTCTCACAATAACTTAACATAACATGTTGTAACTAGTATGAGATAACAACTGTGAAACATAACAACTATCTCCATATCACAATGAGGCATTAGTGAAACAAGTATTTAAAATGGCAAGTTTATCACTTTACAAAGTTCTAAGCTGTAAGTGACAACCATCGAACCCCTTGCACAAAACCGAAAATAAACCAGTGCCACCAAACGGTCTTTACAAACTCCGATCTGGGAACATTACTATAACTCAACCCCGGCCTCAAGACGGCTGAAAAAGCAGCTCAGAGCATGAGACGGTGTTTATAGAAAAATTGACAGTCCCTAAGACGGCCGAGAAAAGCTCAGAGCATGGTCAACCGCTACGGAAAGAAATTAATAGCTGCCGAGCGCCGAAAAGCAGCTCAGAACACGAGTTGTTGAAAAGAAACAAAAGTCGGGCATCCACCCCGACGGTCCGTAAACAGCAAGAACACACAAGGCGTGTGCCATCAATCGCAGAAAGTGCAAGCAAGGGGTTCGTCAGAGCAATACGCTCACCACTACACACAAGCCACAGCATATATATTATTTAAACATGCAAGAAATCTCACAAGAGCCATGCTTAGGGCCTATAATCAGATGGTCGCTTGCCTGGGGCCGATGATTTACCTCCGGGAAGAAGTGCGGTTGAAAGCCGCGAAGAATTCGTCGGAAAAGATTCCCTCATTCCGGACCGTCTGAATGGAGGCACGGGCAAAATGTCATTTTCCATAGTCGGAAACATTAATGAAAAGGATACACATACCATCGGATCGGTCTCGACGAATTGAAGACGTGGCGTTGGTTCACTGATCGTAAGTTACTGTTAAAAAGTTTGTGAGCCGTACCGTTGTTTAGGCAGAAAACAAATAAAATGTATCCATGTCTGCCTTTAACTGACGACCGCCGCATTTTAACTTAAAAAGAATTCGTCCGACGGTTGGGAGACAGCGCCTTCTCATAAATACGCCTTCAAGTATTTAGACAAAAAGCGTCACACTAAAGTATGCTTCCATTAAGCGGCGGGCCCAGGGTTAACACACCGCTGTCGTCGCTGACGGCGGGTCCCGCGGGAGTTGGGGCCCGCGTTGACCTTCCTCGTCTCTTCTTCTTCCCGCGCGGAAGGAATAGGGCGCCGACCGGCAGCCCCGACGCCGAGCCCCCGGTGACTCCGGCCACCGCTCCGGCCGTGCCACCTACAGGCGAGCCAAGAGAGAGCCGCTCCATCCCGTCTCTCGGCTCGCGCCGGGTGCATCCGTAGTGATGCGGACCTCCCATGTCGCGGCGGACGGCGGCTCGTACGCGTTGAACTCGGCGGCGCGTGCCAACGGAGTAGGAGGGCGGAGAGCGGGGAAGCCACCTGAGGTCTTCAAAGGCTCGAGAGGTGGGGAGCTAAAGAAGTGATAGGGTCGCTCCGGCTCTCCGCGCTAATTTGGCGGAGGCCGACGTCGGCCAAGGCGGCCCTTTGGATAGCTCCTCGGCGAGATAAATGGACGGGCTAGGGGTTGGTAGTGGACTAGAAGGGAGAGGGGAGGAGGCTGGTGAGCTCAAGCCCTGCGGGGAGGGTTATTTATAAAGCCCTTCGAGGAGGGTTATAGCTCTCGGCCGCGGCCGATGGCTATCCGGCTTCCTTGTGCTCGGATGCGACAACTCTGCTGGCGCGTTGGTGTCGGGGGTGTCATTGGGTATGAGGGAGGCCGAGCTGGCGCGCTCGAGAGCTCGGTTGGAGTCTAATACGGCTGCGGTTAGGTGAACAGAGGCGTACGGCGGCGCTTGTCGCCGTCCCGGCGAGGAAGAAAACGGGGGAGAGGTTCCAGGGGTGCGGGACGTCGGTGACGTCCAATCGGCACTAGGGGACCACCGCAGCAGCTCGAGCTGGCCCATTTCAAGGCGACTGTACGCCAAACCGCCCACTGCTGCACATCCTACCACCCTGGTCACCGCCTGCAACCACATTCCAGAGCACTTCTGCGACCACTATCAAATCAATTTCCACTATATATATCAAGGTCTGAGTTTACATGATGTGTTTTGGAAGTAAACGGAGACAAGAGTTGGAACTGATTTGTAGCTGACACGCTTTGGCTGAAAGGTGTTTGACACTAGTTGTGGCAACACATTGCTGTCTTGCCCCCCCCCCCCCCCCCCCCCTTGTCTTTTGTGATGTGGCTATGATCTACCCCCGGTGATCCCTGTTAAAATTTGAAAGACATTTGGCCCGTTTGCATCCCCAAATCCTTACAATGGACATTCTGGTCAAACCTAGAAATGAGCTGGATCAAATGGCTAGATAGGTAGTCCTCCAACTTGGTGTAGGGTGATGTTTTTGAATAGATTGCGGAAAGTTTTCAGCTCATTTGAAAATCCAAAGTGGTACTCTCCTTCCACAGAGCTTTCAAATGGACAGAAACTTGAGAAAAATATGCTGTGGATAATGGTTGGATGGATAAGCGATTTTTTGTTTCCATAGTTATTTGTCAATGTTAACCACCATGAAAATTTCAGCTCAAATGGATTCAAGGGTTCAAGACTTCCCTTTGCAAACGAAAATCTGAACATACTTTCCAAGGATGTGTGCTCAAACCTTGAACTTTGGAACTTAGGGTTTTGTGGAAATGGGCAGATATGGAATAGAAGAAGCTCCACAAATTTTTGGGTATTTTTCTTGGCTCCCAAACCATGGTAGTTTACTTTAGAAAGGGCCAAAATGCAATATTGGCATTAAATAGGAACATGCAATTTCCTATTTAATTATGGCCATATTTTTATGGGAGCTCAATCGATCACAAAGAATTCTCCACAAGTGTTTCATCACCTTTTGAGATGGATAGTATTATTTTTCCTGGATTTAATTCCTTTAATGGCAAAAAAAGGAATTAATTATAAGTATAAACAATATTGCAATGACTCTGGGGCTAATATTTTTACATATCCAGGGTTTATAGATGTGGAATGATCATCCTGGGGAACAGTTTGGGAGTCACGATCAAAGGAAATTGGGGTTCCTTTGTAACGAAGACTCATGTTTCCCTTCCGGCAAACATCGGAAGGTAGGGTGTCGATGGCAAAGCCGTGAGACTATCTCGCGGGTGGCCTGTTAGACTGGCGAGAATGTCTGGTTGGAAATAGGAAAGGCAAGCTGGATGACCTCTTCATTCCCAAAGCTAAAGAATCCGATAACACCGAAAAAAAGACGTGAAGTCAAATCCCGCGAAGGAAAAAAACAAACGAAAACCAGGTGTCACACTGACATTCATTTTGGATCGTATCCTTTTCTTTTGCGCATGTTTGAATGGAACGCGGAATCGCAGCTGCTGGATGTTCTCGGAATGTTTCGGCACTCGACTGAACTCTTCATATACTCTGCAAAGCTCTCCCTCTTCCTTCTGTGGAAGACTTGTATGGCGCTGGGGCCGCCCTAGCTCTTAGTGGCACCACTGAGGCGCCACAAATCTTTTGCACAAGTCAGCCCATGATGAAATGGAATTCTCCTGGCAGGTGCATCATCAGCCACGACTCACATTTGGCTGGAGTGCAAGGGAACTAGTTGGCGAACACCTTCTCATATCCTAGCCCCTAGCGGCTTGAGGGTCACTTGTGTAATGCTCAAGAACTCTGCCCGGGTTTACTTTCCTCATATTTTTTTCGGTAACTCATGCTTGAGACGCGGGCAGACGGCCAGCAGACTTGCCGCATCTCAACGAGTGATGTGGGGCACCCAACTTTAAGGAAAGTGACCCCCGCCATCACTTGAGCTCGGGTTCATCAAGTATGGGTCATTTCGCCTGTTCATTGATGGCGGGTGCCCCGGTGTCGCTCTATGGTGACGCTCCATCTTCCCTCTCCGCCGATCCTCTAGGACCTCCTGCCGCTGATCCCAGTGGGTTCGTGTAATTAGGCCATTGTGCTTCGTCGGTTTCACGGACATGCTGTTCTTGCTGCTGTCGCCTCGGGCCTGCTGTCCCGGAGGAGACTCTCCGTTGGCGTGGCCTTCCTCGACGCGGCCATCAGCCCGGGCTGCTGTTACTACTATTACTACTCTTACCTACTGCCCGACGTGTGGCCGTGATGGCTCTTACCCTGATGCGATTTCCAGCTTCAGTTAGCCCAATCAAACTCTGGTCTGGAGGTGTCTCTCCACTCATACCATATTGCATCACACACCACCGGTGGGACTCTCAGTGGCATTTGGTCCCGTTCATGGCTTCATCGTAGCTGCTGCTGAACATAGCTTGATGAGCATACCGTGACGTCCTCAACTCCCTGGTATACCAGTAAGGGGCCGGCACCCCCGCGTTCAGCCGTCGTGAACCACCCGCCAAGGCAGTCTGGGAATAGTGGGCTGCGCTCGGGGATCGGCAAACCCCTTTCCGCGGCTCCGCCTTGCTCATTCAGTCGCCTCCCGCCCCCGCCCGGGCGACGCGTGCTCAATAATCGCCCCCGGTGGCAAGGCATACTAGATGGTCCCACTACGCACAAAGGCGGGCGTCCGTTGCTGCGCTGCCCCCGCTAGTGCGGTCGGGTTGGTTGGAGACTGAACGTTCCCTCCACTGCAGCTTGTGGTCGTGCCCGATTGGGATGTTAGTGCATTCTGCGCTCTCCCGGCGCCTCCCCCGCTCCATCTTCGTCTTTGGGGGACACACAACGGCGCGCTGCGCCGATCGCGCGTCTTCCCTGCGTAGTACCCACATCCACCCAATGCTGCGCGGAGCGCTAACGGCATCCGCAGCCGTTGTGCGAGGGGTCTTTTGAAGTGGAATGGTCCACGTTAGCGCTGGTTTTCTTCTGGCGGCCATTGATGAAGATGATGATGAAGGGACGCGTGTTCACATCCTTCAGGTTTGCGCAAACACTTCCCCCTACCTGCGCGTCAAAGATGTTTGTGGGGGGACACCATCACCTATGGGGCCATTGGCCCCTTTGTATTTTGGCAAGGGGGAGGAGATCACGGGTGTCACAAGAGCAGAGGCCATGGAACACACGACGGTGATGCGCTGGTGGTTTTTACCAGGTCGGGGCCGCTGGGTAAGCGTAAAACCCCTACTCCGACTTTTGGTGGAAATTGGATGGAGAACACATGGAACACGCAACGCTCAAGCCTGGAAGGTGGCCCTTGGGGAGAGCCGCTACGCGCCGTACAAGAGTGCAAGTGGTCCGAATCCTTTGCTACTTAGCCTTGGACCTCCTTTTTATAGCTTAAGGGGTGACCACAGTGGCAAAATAGTCTTTATTCCAATGATTAGATAGTCGAACAGTCATCATACCTAACTCTGGCAGTTTAGGACAAAGTGCATTAAATGCACTGTCTAGGTGTCGTGTTGAGGGTGAAGTCCTGGCAACCCTGCCGTGCCACGCTTACCCATCGTCTGCTTCTCGTTCTACACACACGACCCTATGGACGGGTGTCACATGAGAGTAATCTATCTTCTATGGGCTGCCCGTGCTCCGGTGGTACCCCACTAATCAACTTGATGCTTGACACCACACATTGATAGGTGATTTGCGTTTTGGTGCGGTGGACGCGGTTGGTGCCTTGGCGAACTTCTCGCCCTTGGCGGACCCTCAAGCTTGCCGGGCAAATCTTGGACTTGTCCCTGGGGTGGCCTCGACCCGGCCAGGCTCTCCTGCCCGGCAGGGAGCCACATCCCAAGGGATGCTCTGCTGTCTTGATCGTCTTATATCCTCTCCTTTGATCTCATGAAGAGCGGTTCCTCTGGCTTGGGGTTTGCTTTTGTAGCTTGGTGTATGCCAACGCAATGCCAGCACACCATGTTATGTCTGGGCAACCAACAATTATGTTTGTTGGCAATCGACACAACTGTATTGCTTAGCGAGTGATCTAGTATGTGCTAGTAGTATGCAAAGCTCACTAGTCGATCATGTTGATCCTGGTATCTTGAAATCCTAGTATCAACCGAGGGTGTTGTTTTTAGTGGGGAGAATATTCTTTTCAAGTGTTTTTTAAATGTAAATTACGCATCAGGAAAGACATGGTCTTAATGTTTTTGCTATTATGTTGTACAGATCAATGTCAGCCATACACTCTGCTCCACCCAGTGTTTTCATGAAATCAATCCTGGAAAAAGCCTAAACGAATTGAACAACTTTACCACCTGGTATAGAAATCTTAAATTGTTCTCAGGCATGACAAAAAGGAACATGTTCTAGAGGATACCACTTCCACGCAGGACCTACTGAGAATGGCTAATGCACAACCAGGAATGCCCACACGAAACTCAATTGATTGAGTCAAAACTAGATCAACTGATCTCAATGCTGGCTTGTGGACCCCAATATCAGCAGCAGTTTCAAAACATTTGAGTCTTTGAATGATCAGAACCTCAGAGCATGTTCACAATTCAGAGACTTGATAGCTTGCCGGATGTTTACACCACAATTATTAGCCCGGAGAAAGCAAAATTTCACTCCTCTCCTCTCTAGGCGAATCTAGGCGTCTTCCCCGTGCCACCTCCTTTCATCTGCCACGCCAGCAGTGGCATCCACTTCATTCATCAACAGAGATCGGGGGTGAGAGAAGTGAAGCTGGATCCACCCGTCCTCAACTTTGGCTCAGGTAGAGTTTCAACTCTCATGAGACAAATTTTTGGTCATCCGGTGGGTGTTTTTCTCGTGGTTTTCATCAACAGGAATTTGCCTTGGTGGTCTCCTTTTGTCTCCCATTTTCGGTTTGGATTGCCATACTGTTAGCTATTGTGCTTCATCATGTTTTGGTGCTTATTGTATCCGCAAGGTTTTCGTGTTCATCATCTCAAGGACATGCTTCAATTTCTCTATGGCTCCAGGCAGTCAGTTTTGAAGTCTATAATCAATGTCGTATTGTGGAAAACAGATTTTGAATTGGTTTTCAGTCTTTGGGTGCCAGGGTACAAAACGAGATCAGGGAGGAGGCATTGTTCTACATGAGGAGAGCATCAGGACCTTGGTTGGTGGGGAATCTCGCTTCTCTGACTACCACACCCCCACCGCGTGATCAACGTCGGCCTCAGTTTTTTTTTGCGTCTGGCGAATCTCTAGAGTCCATTAGTATGTTGCTGGGAAGTAATGGTCGCAATTAATATGGCTCATAATTCACCAGGCGATAATTTTGGGCAACGCTTTTGAGGGCGGCCAATCGGGCACTTTTCAATTTAATGAATGTTTTTTTTAGTGGTTATGCATGCTGCGGTCGCTGGAGCCACTTTGCCAAGGAGTGCATGGGAAAACTGCTAACAGCTCTCCCTTATTTGAATTTTTTGCTACTTTTTATCAAGCCCTCTCAACAGTGCTAGGCCCTGGGGCAGTCAAAGATTGCTTTCAGTCGATCGGGGCCCCAGCCCTTGACCCTCCGGTGTTCCCCTCTTTTGGAAGCCTTTGCTGTGTGCTTTTCCTAACTTGTCATCATTCCTCGTTGGCACTTGCCTCCCAACTTCTCCACACCTCTACTCGCCCCTCCACTACAACAGTGCTTAAACTTGCTCTGTCTCGCAATGTTGTCACGTTTCTGCTCCGAGCGTGCCCTGCTTCCTGGCACACATTCCAATTGACTCGCCCCTTTGTGCCTCATGGTTTTGTATCCAGCACAACATTAGGGGCCGCAATGGGGTGGCGCGGGAGGTGCTTCACTCATCGCACCAGCTTCAACCATGAAGATTGGGCTTCTCCACCTCCATCCGTTCCTGGCCGATGCACCATTCCCTAGTTAAGGGAAATTCTTGTGGAGTTTGTGGTTGTGCCGTACGCGCTTTGGGGTTGAAGGGATATGCAGATGTGCCCCTTTTGGTTATCTTATGTGCATCTCACGAGAGTCAGAATATTGGACAAGCTTGTGCTCAATAGCCCACGTGAAACTTGGCGACGTGTTTATCATCTCTTTTGTTAAGCATGATGAAGGGAGGAATCATGAAGAGTTCATTTCAAATCGGACTGTCTGGCTTATGCTCACGTGAGTTCCCTTTGATTCCGTACCACTGAAGATCTGGCGTAATTCCCTGTCAGTCGATTTAGAGCCGTCTATTTCCTAGGACAAAAAGGAGAGCACTGGGGCGCATTTTGGTTCTGCTAGTTTAATGAATATTGGATCATTCTCAAAAGGCCTCATATGGCATAAGGGGATGAATTTGAAAAGATTGGTGGTCGTCAATCAGTTGAATTGCTTTTTGCCAGTGAGCTAATGGTATGGAGGTCCTGCTGACAAGAACCAATGCGCCTGAAAATGTTGACCTACCCTTCATCCATGCCCGAGGATGCCTGAGATTCAGCTGGATTTCATCGGCAGCTCTCAAAACAATCAGATTGAGAACCATGAGATGGTTGTGATTACCGTCCATTTTTGCATCACATGTTTTCCACTGTTATTTATAATGTCTTTGATGGCATAATAAGCCTTGTCCGGAGTAATTCTAATGCCTTTCTCTCTCATAATCTGCAATGTTTATACACAGAGAGGGAGAATACCGGCATTGAATTGTCCCTGGACCTGAAAAGCTACGTCATGAGTTACCTATTCATCTATATCGCACATCTCTCCCAATGAAGCTGAAAAATTTACGGAGAATTATTTTGGCAATATATGACAATACTGGAGCAAATAACTATTTGGGGAGCCCACCATGTGGCACAAACCCACCTGGGCGCGCCAGGGCCCCCCAGGCGCCGCCCTGGGGGTTGTGCCCTCCTCGCCCACCTCCGGTGCCCATCTTCCTGGTATTAGGTCATTTTGACCTAGAAAAAATAAGGGGGGGACTTTCCGGGACGAAGCGCCACGTCTCGAGGCGGCACTTGGGCATGGCACTTTTGTGCCCTCCAGGGATCGATTTCCGCCCGGGACTTCCCTCCTCTGTAGAGGGAAATCACTCGCCATCGCATCACACACCAACAACTCTCCATCTTTGGGAGGGCCCTCTCCATCAAACATCTTCACAACACCATCTCCCTCAACCCTAGTTCATCTCTTGTTCAGTCTTTGTACCGACCCTAGATTGGTACTTGTGGGTGCTTAGTGTTGATTACATCTTGTAGTTGATTCTATATGGTTTAAATTTGGTGGAAGATGTATGTTCAGATCCATGATGCTATTTAATAAAAATCCCCTTTGATCTTGAGCTGATTATCAGTTGTGAGTAGTTACTTTTGTTCTTGCGGTCACCGGGAGAAGTCATGTTTGCAAGTAATCATTTGAACCTTGATATGTGTTCGATATTTTGATGATATGTATTTTTCTGATTCCTTAGTGTGTCATGTGAACATCGACTACATGGCCTTCACAACATTTGGCTAAGGTGAATTCATTGTGTGGAGTAGTTATTAGATGATGGTTTGCTAGATTGACAGAAGCTTACCCTAGTTTATGCGGCTACTCCTACTTTCGTAAGGGCACCGATTTGGATCCACTAGTTTATGCTATGGTTTTATATTTTATCTTAATACTTTTCTCGTAGTTGCGGATGCTTGCGAGGGTTAATCATAAGTAGGGAGGTTTTGTTCAATTAAGAACAGCACCTCAAGCACCGTCCACCACATAACACCAAAGTATCATGTAGAAGCTAACACGAATCAACCAACAATGATGAAAGTGATATGATGAAATTCCCATGTATCCTGCAAGAATGCTTTCCTTAGCATAGAGCTGTTTTGGTCTTGTACTTTCACCAAAAAAAGGGATTTTGGGCTACCATTCCTGCATTTATTTACCACTATACCGTTTCTCCTTCTTGCTCGTTACAAATTATCTTGGCTTCAGACTTTCCCGTGTTACCGCCTATTTCAGTGCTTGCAGAAATACTTGCTGAAAACCACTTGTCATTTCCTTCTGCTCCTCGTTGGTTCGCATTCTTACTTATCAAAAGAACTAATTATCCCTATACTGTGGGTCATCAAGTGCTCTTTTTTCGGCACCATTGCCGGGACTTGAAGCGCTCTTGGTAAGTGGAAATTGGTAAGGAAAACGGTAGTATTACGCCGTGCTGAAATTTATTGTCACTTGTTACTATGGAGAATCATCCTTTGAGGGGTTTGTTCGGGGTATCTTCACCTCACCAGAAACCAACAATTATTACCCTCGACCTACTGCACCTACTTGAAAATTATTTGGTTCTGAAATTCCTTTGTGTATGATAGAACAACTGCTAGCTAATCCTTTGCAGGAGATGGAACTGAACATCCTGATATCACTTTGATATACGTGGATGAAATTTGTGGTTATTTAAGCTGGCAGGTTTATCCGGAGATGAAGCAACACTAGGTTTTCACTTTATCTTCGAAGCAAAAACATTAATATGGTATAGGCTATGCGATGATATTGGATCTTGGAACTGGAATCGGTTGTCAATTTTGGGGGAATTTCATCAAAAAATTATCCTAGCATCTAGTTCATCATGATCGGAATTATATACTAATTTTTTGCCTCGTGCAGGAGAAGTATCTGCGCTAGCTTGGGGGGAGGCTAAGTTAAGGTTATATTCATGCCCAATCATGAGACTCTCTAGATAAATTTCATTCATTCAGAAATTTTTATGCTCGCTTTCTCGTGATGACAATCCATGCTTGATACTTCTTGGACTACTTGGCTGTTTTATGAAGAAGAACTGTTGAATTTAGGTGTGGATCTTTTAGAAAGAATTAAATTCAACTCTGAAGATTGGGAACTTGATGAAGTAAGAGTCAGGTATTAAGCCTTAATTTGATTGTGTTAAATTCTTTATATACCGATGCTTTTCACAAGTGTAACACTAATATGACTGCCGCTGAGTTAGTATCCTCTTTCTGTTAATCTTTGCACTTCATGTTGATCTCCCCAAGAGAAGGGTTTAAATATCATCCTCATCCCCCTATCAATAAGAAACCAAAGAACCCCGACATAGTTTAAAGATGAAACTATTATTTTACCATGTTAATCCAGTTGTACCTACTGCTTATATTGACAACCAGCTGTTTCTTGTTAGGATAGTACATGCTAATGTTTCAACTGTGCTTTCGCAAAGGCATTTAGAGCACCTAATCTTGCTGAACAAATTAAGTAGAACCTAGTGTTTCTATGGTTACTATCTCCTTGTAGAAAATATTGTGGGCATGTAATATATTTTGTGATGAAGCTGCTAGAATTGCTACACCCGCTGAAAAGATAAACATAGCACCTGTTGTTGGCATGCCTGTTGCCTTAGTTAAATCGGAGACCAATTGTTATCATTGTTTGTGTGTTGGAGATATGCCCTAGAGTCATCATATATGATGAGATTTCCTATGTGTGTAATGAACAAAGATAGTCCTTGGACTTATCAATGCTTGTGTCTCAACAAGTCGTGACTTTGTTTGTGGGACTATGCATTGTATGATGACTGTCCTAAAAGGTCCCTATTTGAAAGGCGTGCGGAACGTAGGGCCAAATAGACTAGCATATGACACGGTCGATGGCTTGTCTCACTAGCCTGGAGCATTTATAGATTCTACCAAACCGGAGACTATGGACTCATAAGGATCTGGTTGGATCTGACAATTAGTCGGATCCAGTCGAGATCAAGGTCCGAGTCGGACAGACCCAACCATGAACGCGCGATATGTCATCTGTGAGTCTCTAGTACACACATACATTCTTGTCCTAATACCTCTGAGCTGGCGCATGTACTCGGAATGGTGACAGACCTGCTTGGGCCAACCAAACACTACTTACTCCGTGAACTGGGTAGTTACAAAGGTAGGTTACGGGCTTTCCGAACCCTCTGCAAGACTGGTCGAGCAGATGGGATTTGCCCCTCCGATCAAGAAGGATAATACTCTGGCCCCTCGTCTGTTCCAACCAGATAGCTGGCCATGCGACAAATGATTATGAGAAAATCCGGTTTGTGGTCGGCATCACTGGAAGGAGAGAGAGGGCGGGCTACACAGGATGACGACTCGCCTTGAAGGCCTGACAACATAGAATCGTGTGGAAAGGAACAAATATGACCTTGTGTACAGGTTCGCCACCGGCGTCATTGTCTACTTGGTGTCAAGACGCCTTTCTACATGCCACTACCAGCCGAGCAGGTCAGATGTGATGCTTCCCTCACGACCAAGCTGACTTGAACCTAAGGGGTCCGCTCGCATAAGGAAGGAACTGTAGGCCCGATCCGACTCCACGAGTTAGATATGATCCTACTCGACTCATATCCTTTCCGAACAGATTTGGGGCTGTAGGGCTAATGCGAGGCCCAGTTGTTGAGCCCCGATGGATGCCTATATAAAGTAGGGGTGCATCACACTCATTCAGTTGATCGCTTTTGTGCTGTCCACTAGGTTTGCATGTGTTGCGATAGCCCCCTCCACTGCCCGCCGACTGTGTGAGTCGGACCTGCAGTCCGCCGCATTGGTGTTCCTCCTGCACGTGCGGATACCATTAGACGCGGTGCACTTTCGCCCTCCGGCGAACCTGTACGTTGGATCCGACGACCCGCTGTTCGTTGAGAAGCGGACGGGATGAGACGATCCACATGGACCGCTGCCCTCAACTCTTCTTCCGCTGCACGACACTGCGCGTCTATGGTAACGACCTATGATCCATCTCCGCAGCATGTTCTTGGTTTGTTCGGCGAGTAGGAAAATTTTAATTTGAGTCGACGCACCCTACCGTAGAACCAAATTGTGGTGACTTTAGGTGCTAGCGTGATGCTTTATTCCTTTTAACTTATACCAAGAAATTATGAATGAACATGCACCACTGAAACAGAAGACCTATATGTACTATTAAACTTGACTAATCGAGCCAAAACACCATCGCCACCACTTGGATTGTTAAGATGTTGAAGTCTTGTGTGGGAACATAAAATACGCCCCTACTTTGATTTTCTAGTTCTTGTTCCCCACAAGATGACTTCTGTGCCATTATCTTTTGTAGAAAACCTTTCTTGACCACTGTATGCTACTATAGATTTGCTCATAACAACTGTCAGTGTTAGCTTTGGTGATGATTCTCATTGAATTTAATTTTTCCAAGTTTAATATAGACACCTCATAAGACGAATACCTAGTAAGGATGAAATAATTGGTCTTGCTTCATTGCCTTGCCGTGCTCCTACTGATCCACTAGAACAATATTTGCTAGACCGTGGAAGGCTATGCATATGCATGAAAGAAATGAGATAGATAAAAATTTCTTTTTCTTGAACACAACCCTGCTCAACCATTTGCCATGTTAAACTCTAGAGGTCCTCCTCCACCTAAAGGTGGACCCCCGTGTTTGAATTAACATTGCCTGACACTTTGAAATATGCTTATCTCGTATGGCAAAAGATATACTCCTGTTATATTAGTGCTAACATTTCAGAACATGAGAAGAAAACTATTAAAAATTCTAAGAAGCCCCATGCTGCTATTGGATATACTCTTGCTGATCTAGGGCATTAGTGTCCCACTCTCCCGTCGCAACATAGATTAATATGGAACCCTGTGCTAAACCTGTTGTTGATCATCAACGATGTTTGAATCCTAAGATGACAGCAGTGTAAGAACTGAAATATTAAAGCTTCCTTTTCTGGAAGCAACATAATTTATTCCCCCCATAAGCTTATAGTAGATGGGCTAAGCCCCGGTTCATTGGTGTCCCTAAAAAGGGATGTATTTACTGTTGTTCCAATTATAAAAAATGAACTCATTCCACAAAGAATTGTTACTTGGCTATAATGGTAATTGATTTTTAGAAAATAAATAAAGCAAACTAGAAAAGATCATTACCCTTTGCCTTTATTGATCAAATGTTGGAAGAGATTGTCTAAGCACCCCACTTGTGTTTTCTTGATGGATATCTTGGTTTTTGCTCACTCCTGTTTCACAACCCTTCAAGAGAAACCACCTTTCCGTGCCATTTGGAACTTTGCTTATAGACATATGCCCTTTGGTTATTCAAGCCCTTCTACTTTTCAAAATGATATGCCTTGCAATTCCTGATTTGTGTGAAAAGATTGTTGAGGTTTTCATGGATGCTTTTTCCTGTTTATTTGAACTTCTTTCGATGGATTGCTTACGGCAACCTTTGTAAGTTTTTCAGAGAATGTTGAAGAAAACTACCTTGTCTTGAATTGGGAGAAGTGCCACTTTAAGGGTTAATGACTGTATTGTCTTGGGGCTTAAATTTCCGAACGCGGTAATTTGATTTGGACCAAGCTAAGTTGATGCAATTTAGAAAATGCCATGGTCCGAAAGATATTAAGGTATTCATATTTCCTCAGGTCATGCTAGTTTCTAAGGGTTTTATTTAAATATTCTCTAAAGTTTCCTAGGCCTCTTACCAATCTTTTACAAAAGGATATTCCCTTTTTTTTGATGATGATTGTGTAGAAGCCTTTGAAACACTTAAAAAGCTTAACTTCTGCACCATTGTTCAACCACCTGATTGGAACATGCCTTTTGAAATATGTGTGAATGCTAGTGATTATGCTGTTGGCGTCTTTTCTAGGACAAAGAGTTGATAATAAATTAAATGTTATTCATTATGCTCTTAAAACTGTAGCTAGTGCCGCAAGAAATTATCTACTACTGAAAAATTAGCATATTGTTTTTGCTTGGGATAATTCAGATCTTACAATTGTTGATTTCCAAGTATTGCTCACACGATATCGCTGCTATTTAATATCTTATGGACAAGACAGATGTTGAACTAGACTCCCTAGGTGGGTTTCTTTTCTCCTCTTGCTCAAGAATTGATTTACTATTACTGATAAAGGATCTGAGAACCCGTAGCTGATACTTATCGAGTTGGAGAATATCCTGATGCACCCACTACCTATGATGATAGCTTTCCTGATGACAACTAGCTGCATAAATGTTTCTCATAATACTCCTTGTATGCTGACTATGCTAATTAATAATGTTGCTGAAAACATACCACCCTAGTTTCATACCAACAAAAGAAAAAATTCTTCTATATCTAAGACAATTACTTTTGGATGACCCATCTATTTATAAGAAGAGTAATGGTATTATTAGATGTTGTGTAACCTGACATTAATAGAACAAAAATCCTACGAAAAGGTCACTCCGAACTATGGAGGGCAATCATGCTGCGAGATAAAATGCTCATAAGTTCGGGGTACAAGCAACCAGGGGTGTATTTTTCCCCTGACTTGTGCACGGACAGCAAGTCTTTCGGCCCAGCAAAATTACAGCATCCAAGACCAAGACACTCTGCTAGGAGGAACCTCCCTTGCCACGGGCGGCGAGCTGCGAGTACGAGGTGGCCCCGAAGACAGCCGCAAGACCGTCCCGGTATGGCCTTCCGGCAATAACCGAAGCAAACACCAACTACCACTAACCCGCCATGCCTTCACATTCACCGTTCACCCTCACACCAACGCGTCATCGTCGGTGCGGTGTCAAGCCCAAGTGACTAAGTGGCGTTATGCGACACAGGCAGCCACTTCTCTAAGAAAACCACCACTAAATGCAAATGACACCCGTCCAGAGACATGTCAAGCTGACAGGCGAAAAGGTGGCCAAGCAGCCTGGCAAGGCTTGCCGGGAGGCTACGATGTGACACTAGGCGGCACGCATTAATGCGCTCTGGCTCTGCCTGCAAATTTACATATATAGCACTGTTTGCTATCTATCAGCACACAAGGACTGATTTTTGCCACTATGGTACCGCCTTGATCGATAAAGGAGGGCATGGCAACCAGAGAAGGTTTTGGAACCTTGGTACAACTCGTACGTGCTTAGCTGCTCACTGCCTCCGCCCCAAGGCAACCCTGCGGGACTAGCGCTGCATTTCCACCACCATCCACCATCAATCCACCAAGCAGAGTCGGGTTTTTAACGCCCCGCGTGGCCCGAACCTGGGTAAAACTGCCCCGTGTGACCCTGTCGTTGCTGCGCTAAATGGTCTACCGCTCATTGTGGCAACACGGTTAGAGCCCCCCATGCCGAACCAAAGGGGGCCGATGGCCCCATTGGTGGCCGCCGGATTCCCACGACATCTTTGGTGCGCTATGTAGGGGACGGCGCTTGCGCGAACCCGGAAGGTACACATCGCTCATAGTCCATCAACGGTTCATCATCCAGACGCCCAAGAAAAGCGGGGGACGATGAGATGGGGAGGGGAAGCGATGCCATCCTCCCCCCCCCCCCCCCCCGCCCGCGTTTGATCTTCCACTTCCGGTCCCTCCGTGTGACTGTCATGATGGCGAAAACCCAGCAGCTACGCCGACAATCCGCCCAACTTGTCGAGCAGGCAATGAATTTCCGTGCAAAGCCCGACCGGGGGAAGGGAACCAATGTCACGGGCACAAGGGCTCTTCGTTCCACACCACAACACCCACCTATTGACAATCGAGCCCTATGGGATCTCGCCTTATCAATGTCTATGAGCACCGCGCGAAACTTGGTTCAGCAGTATTACCCTGCTATGGAAATCCTTAGTGGAGCGCTGGAGCAAATCCATTGATTTGGCGGTCCTCGGCAGTGTGCAGCGGCAAGGCATCCGCGTATCATGACTTTTTAATTGCCAAACGGCCACCAGGTTTTGTCCTAAAGTGGTGGAGAGTAGGAAAGAGAAGCCGATCTGCCTGCACCATGTCTCTGGCGCTGGCCAAATACATATGACTCTTTGCCCGATCCCTGCCGGGAACGCGAACGAACAACACGCACAAACGGCTATCCTCCTCAGGGCATGCGACTGCAAACAACGGCCGCGGCAAAAAGGATGGGAGGGAGCCAATAAAAGAGCTATGTTTGCACAATCCTTTGCCCCATCATAACCTTAGGTTTTGGCATTTGTTTATCCCTTGTATACCAAGGTGTTCGTATGAAAGGAATCTGTTGTAGGGACGTCCCCATAGACATTTTTTGACTACACCCTTGTTCGCCGACCCCGCTGCAGAATTGGTAGCGATGCCAAAACTGTCAGGGAAAAACCTGTTGGGATAATTTTTTGCCAAATGACTGCAAGGGGAGGGCCTGACCCTTGGCGACAAGCACCGTCAGTACGGTATTGGCAGGCAGCTTAAATGCCCACGGAGAATTAATCATACGAACGCCAACCGTTAAACTCGAGAGGATCCAACATGCGATTGGATTAAGTAAAAGCATTAGTTCTACCAAGTACGTGGTACGGTGCTAAACACTGAGAACATGGCATCATGTTTTTGTTACCAGGGACAACACGGCGGCCCTAAGATATTCCAGGACCCCCCTGCTTGACGCCTCGCAAACCGTGGGACACAAGGACCTGTCGGTGAAAGGGCGGCTTCGCTTTGGCAGTCGAAACATCTGCGTGGCCTTTCGGCGGCTTCTTAAGCCATTGGCGAGGTCGAGTCTGGGTGGTGGCAGGCGATGTTGCTTGGACCATGAAGAGAGCGTTGTGGCGAAGCTTTTTCCTTCCCCGTGATTCATTCGTGAAGCGGCCAGCTCTTCCTCCTCATGTGTCTTCAAGCTTTCGATCAACTCGTTTGAAGAAGACCCCTAGCTTGACGGCTGGGAACCTCTTGCCTACGTGTCCTAAAGACTGGCCGATCCATTCCCATCGCCAGGCGGTCTGGCCATGAAGATGATCGGCAATATCGATCAACTCTTTACCCAGAGATTGGTCTGGCTCTCGGAAGATTGGCCAGGCTTCCTCCTCTCCGAAGACACTTTGCGGTGTCGAGGTCCTTTGTCAGCTGCTGCGCATGGATACCCTTCTAGATTCTGCCGACTCTCCAAGGTGCAATCCTGGCTTTCAGATCTTCAATGGTGCCATTGGCAGCCTCGAGGGGGGCCTTGGCTCTTGTAGGAGCTACAACTGTACATTACCTTCAGAAGGGTTTTCTTCTTCTGCTTTGTGCCTCCCCTTGAGGGCCGTGACCTCCTTGGCCCTCCGAAAGCTCTTCAGTCAGATCGGCCACCCGTTTATCGAAGTTGGTCCTTGGCAGTGGACCCAGTGGCAGGTCATCGGCAAGCTTTCTCAGTCAGAGGCAGAATCCTTAGTGAGCAATCCGTCAGCCGTGCGTGTCCTCTAGCTCCTTTGGTGCTCTTCTGCACAGAGCTTCCAGAATCTTCACCTTGTGCTAAGGGTGGCTCGATCTTCTCCTCTCCTCCCGTGAAGAGATGTCCGGTTCCTTTGGCATCCAGAACCTTTGCACTCGGCCATGCGGGCCTCCCGGGCATGACATCCTCCCTCGCCACATCGAGATTGCCTCCTGCTGCCCTCTCAGGTCCCTTTAACTGCTTTCCGTTGCTAAAAAAAAAAAAAGAAGTCGCGCACTCTTCCCCTTGTCCCTCAGTTGCTGGTCCCACCTGTTGGGCTTACTTGCCGCGCTCCTGGGCACCTGCCATTTCTGGTTATGTTGGCCCTGCATCTCCTTGTGCCTGCTGCTATGGACTCTAGGAAGATAAGTCCATGCGACGGCGGCAGAGTCGTCCGCCTTATCGACCCCTGTGCAGCGACAATAGGAATGTGCTGGAGCTCCTCATTCCCGTTCCGTGCTTGTCGCCACTGATGAACCAGGACGCCGAGCCTAGGCGCGGTGAGCACCAGTGCTGACTGGCTCAGGGATGGCTGCGGGGCCCCTGCCACGACTTCAAATGTGAGGAGGGGATCCTGTTTGAGGGGACTTTCTCCTCGACCGTTGCCTGCCCCGCCCCTGGCGCGTCACCCGGGTTTTGCTCCTTCACATCAAGCCCCGAGCGCTCCCGGCAGCCTGTCCCTGCCCCTCCACGGCGGTGATCTGGCGGCTTCTCAGCAGCGTCCTTCCTATTTGGCCACTTCCTCCAGCAGTTCCAGTCTCCTCTGCCTAAGGGAATGAAACAAAGATAGCAAATGCAATCACCGAGACAAACGGGAGTATTGAGAACAGAAAGCATGGGGCGATATACAAAAAAGAAGAGAAGAAGCAAAAGAAGAACAATGAGTTAATCGGAGAGTCTGCCGGGAGAAGCTTCATTTTTCCCCACTCAACATTATTGCCGGGCCACGATTTCCGTCCCTGCCGGTGACAATAACCAAAGGTGCGTCCTGGGCAAGCTCTTCCTGGAACCGTTCTACCAGGTGGCTCCTCTACTCGACAAGCGGGCGGGGTAAACCCCTCTTGAGGGGCTCGCCCTGACCTATCTTCTCTCCTCCTCCAGCCGAGGAGGTCGGGAGCTCTCCTGCAATCGCTCTTGCGGGAGTGGCCAATCCTGTGCCCTCCCTCTAGGGTTGGCGGGGGCTTGGCGACGGGTCTTTCGAGACGCGCCCCGCCGGTTCTCGCGTCCTCCAGATCTCCAGCGGCCCCGCGCGCCTGAGCCGTTTTGTAACCGGCGGATGAGGGTCTTAGTCGCCTGTTTTCCCCCTGTCGACAACAAGCAACCAGATCAGTCAACAAAAACAAGTGAGCTTCCACAGCCGCTGCAAGAAAAAAGTGGTCTTCCTTACTTCTTTGTCAATGAGCTGGGTTCATCTCGACTCCACGGCGGCGATAGCGCTCCTTGCTTTCTCTCTGGGAGGAGGGACGGGGCGTCCGGGCGTCTCGAGCCCCGCGGAGCGCAGGAGGCTCTGACGAGACAGCTCTGGTGGAGGAAGGCCTGAACCGGACTGAGAGCTTGAGTCATCTTCCGCAGCCACCGATTGCTTGCGGGAGAGGATTCAGGCCTCGCAAGGCAAGGGGACGCGCCTACATGCCGCGATCGACACTTTTTTGCTGCCCTGTAGGTATCTTCTTCACCTTCTTACGGCAAGCGGCGGGGATCGCAATCACACTCCCCGGCTGGGCGACCCTCTGCGGACGTTGGTCAAGACTGGCTCGGGGCTTGGAGGGCCTGCCGTGAGCCACTCCTCCGCCTCCTCAACCTCTCCATCCCTTCCTCCTGACCTCCGCCGCCGCGGTGTACAGGCCTTCAATTCAGAAGGCCTTTCCCCGCAGGCTCTCCCCCGGCATGCTCGCCACGTTAGGAATCATCTGGCAACCCCCACCCACTCCGTGGCTCGTGCACGGCTCCTGCCTGAGAGGGGCCTCCCGCCTGTAATGCCTCCCCTCTTCCCCTTTGTCGGCCTTTCCCAGCTTTCGCCATCGGAGCAATCACGGCGCTCTTCCTAATCCAGCCGCCTCTGATGAACGCTTCCTCCTCCACCTGGACGTGCACCTTGTACATGTTTGGTTCTCCTCTCTGGTAGCCCTTTCGACCAGAGTGGAGGACCTTTGAGCTCTTCGTCAAGCATGGGTAACTGCCAGTCACTAAAAGCTCCTTGAGCATTGCAATCTGGGCATCCTTTCAGATCTAGTCCCCTTGCGGAAATTTATTTTCAGAGGGATGATGTTGGCGGTGCAACTGAAAAGTCTCGGCAGCTAAACCGGAACAGCTAGTCGCCACTAGGGCAGAAACCATAGACTGACCAATTGTTTGCCAGCCTGGTAAGCAACCTCATCCTATCCTTTGGCATCCCCATACAGCCAGGCAAATCCTATCTCTTCTTCTGCAATGACGCAATATGCAGATAAGGAAGTCGCCCTACGTGCTCAATGGTTTGCCTAGTCCCTTTAGACGGGTGTCCTGTTTACCCGCCGGGCGGAGCCTTCCATCGTAAGGCCAAAGTCCCGCCAGTCGTTGCCCCGCTCTACAAGGTGCACTTCGTCCATGCTGGCAGAAATCTGGGGCCCCTCATCTGATCCACACCAATTCCCCTCCACTCTCCCTCTGCTTCACCGCTTACTGGCCAGAGCTGTAATCCTCAAGTTCTCCTTGGCACCACCCAGGCTCTCCACTTATGTTCCTGAGGCGGTTGTTTTTGTTCTCACAACCCGCGGAACGAAATGTGCCGACAAATCAACATTGGTGGCACTCCAACAAAGTTTTTCGCACAAATGGGCAAAATCGCCATACACCGCCATTGCATTTGGCGTGAAATCTAGGGGATGGGAAGCCATAGATCACCATCATTGCTTCTAAGAATCCGCGAAAGGGGGACATATCACCGATAAAGAACATGCCAAGAATCGGTACGAATCTGTCAGGATCAGTTCCCCTCTCGCGCCCTCACTTTGGGCACGCCGTGCCCCCTCGGGACTTCCTCCCCCACAGATCTCCATAACCTTGATTCAATCACCTCGCCATCCGATTTGACATGAAGAATATAAATCCGCCCTCCCGCTTCGTGTCCAGCGTCCCGACGCCCTTTTGCTCCCCTCGCGGCCGCCTCTTTCGCGGCAGTCATCCGTTTCCTCGCCCCTTGGCCATGGCTTTCCCCATTTCCTCAAACCCGCGATGGGGAATGGGTGAAGGAAGGGTTGGGCAGGGGATCGCAGTGATTGTGGGGCGAGGGGGAAAGCGTTCGCATTGGCTTGCGAGTGAAGATATGGAAAGAGGGAGCGGCGCGACGAATGGGCCTTGCCTTTTCCCCCGTCGTTTTTCTCTCTAAGGGAGGACGTGGGGGAGGACGCGACTCTTCAGAAGTTATAGTTTTTTGCATTAACTGTTGCAATCCCACTACCCACGACCCCGGCGTAAGAATAAACAGGACTGACGTTGGATTTTGACTGGTTTCAAGACAAACTCTGCTGCACGCGCACATTTTCTCCGCCACCTGTCCAGCACTGTTTGGGCCTAACCCAACGTGCCCCCCAGCACATGTATGACTCAGGCTTGGGGGCTTATGTCGGGGTACCCAACTGGGGTGGAATGTTTCCCCTGACTTGTGCACGCACATCAATTCGTCGGCCCTACAAAATTATAAGCATCCAAGACCAAGACAACTGCTAAGGATGAACCTCCCTTGCCGGGCAGGCAGCCTGGCGAGGACGGTGGGGGGGCCCCCCAAACAAGCCTCAAGACCATCTCGGCAGGCCTGTCGGGCATAACGAAGCAAACTAAACTCAAACTACCCGGCCACTCTTCAATTCACGTTACCCTCAAGTGACGCAATTCATCGACTCGGTGTGGTGTCAGCCCCCAAGTGACTAGTGGCATTTTATGCGAACATGGCAGCCACTTCCATAGGAAACCAACTCCAAATGACACCCGTCCAGAGACGGGTCCCATTGAACAGGCGAAGAGTGGCCAAGCAGCCCCCGTCAAGCTTGCCGGAGAGGCACGATGTGACACTAACAGCGCATTTAATGCGCTCTGGCTCTGCCTACAGAGTTAGTATGATATCACTGTTTGCTATCTACTCGCACACAATTTGACTAATTTGCACGGTGGTACCCCTTTAATCTATAAAGGAGGCATGGTAACCAGAGAAGGGTTCGAACCTTGTTACACGTCGTACTCTGTAGCTGCTCTCGCCCCAAGGAAACCCTATCGTGCCAGAGCGCTGCGTTTAACCACATCCACCATCAATCCACCAAAGGCAGGAGTACGTTTACACCACGCGGCACCCGAACCTGGGTAAAACTGCTTGTGTGATCTCTGCCACACACGTTGTGCTAACGGTCCTCCTCTCTTTTGCAAACGCGCGTCTCCCCCCCTGCCGAACCAAAAGGGGCGATGGCCCCATAGGTGGCCGTGATTTTCCCATGACATAAGGTATTGTAATCTGGTTTTTTTTATTGGCCTATGATATTCACTTGCTGTTTGAACCATTTGATGTTTGGGGTTTTTGATTATAGGGGCCTTTCCTTCCTCTAATTGGGTATACAATATTTTGGTTGCCTGTTGATTACGTTCCTAATTGGGTAAAGCATTCCAACGAGTAGTGCGAATCATAACACTTTCCATTAATTCTTAAAAAGTTTTTTTCCCGAGGTTTGGAGTCCTAATATTTAAAATGACTGATGGTGTTCACCTTTATCATGGTGCTTTCCGTAAAATACTTGCGAATATGATTGTTAACCATAGAATGCATCACCCTAGTCATCCTTAATCTAGTGGTCAAGTTGAACTTTAGCAATAGAGAATAAAACAATATTACAAAAAACTGTTAATAGGTCGCTCGAAAAGAAATTGGGGCTAATAAATTGGATGATGCACTTTGGGCGATAGAACACATAAATAAAAATCCTAGGGTAGTCTCCCTATAAAATGGTTTATTGGAAAGCTGTCATTTGCTCTAGAGTTAGAACATAAGCATTTGGGCAATTAAAGAACTCAACATGATTTCAAACTGTCCAGTGAAAAGATGTTATTTTATTAGCTTATAGATGAATGGAGAACCCAAGCTTATGAAATGCCAAATTAATTTTTAAAAAGGAGGTTAAATATGGCAGGCAAAGAATCCAAAAGCGGCAATTCAAAGTTGATAAATATGTTCTTTTGTAACATCTCCTCGTTTTTAGATTCTCCTGTAGGAAACTTCTCTCTAAATGGGAATGGACCTGTATTATTATCGAGGGGGTTTATCGCTCTGGAGCTAATCAAATCATAATGCCGAAGATACTAACCCAAGGTGGGTCATGCGCAAAGAATTAACCACTAATTTTCAGGTACGCCTATTAATGTTTGACAGCATATTATCCAAAAACCAGTACAATCGTAGGAACACATAAAAGAACCTTTCTGGAACTCCGAATACTAAAAAAGAGGAGGTACCTGATAGGTAAGTAAAAACGGACTCCAAAAAATCCGCAAAATATTTTCTGTCAGTTTGGAATATTACAAAAATTAGGCAAATAATAAACAACCAGGACCCACCGAGGAGGGCACAAGAAGATACCAGGCGCGCCCTGGGCCCCCTGGCGTGCCCCTTTAGGAACCCTTCCCGACTTCCGTTTCCTCCAGCTGCTTATTTCCCAAGAAAAAATCTTTATAATACCCCCCCCCCCCGAACGTAATTGACCACCGAAACGGAGAAATCTTCTGTCTTTTCTTTCTTCTGTTTTCTTCCAGATATGAAATATGTCATCTCAAGATTCGGAGGGGAGTGCCCTGGTTTTCCTACCAGCCCTTAGCCCAAATATCTTCAAGGAATTTTCCCATGTGTGGTTCACACACGAGCACTACAGGAATCACTTGATTGCCACCCACCATGTTACGGCAAAGTACCCGGAAAGCTGACGGCAAGTCTTTGCCGCAACGGGACGGCAAACATGCCCGGCAACAGTAATCACGGTAAACCCTGATTTGCCCGTCTGCATTGCCTCTTTTTTTTATATTTTTTTCTTATATCCAAACTGTTCAGAGCACTTATGACTTTTTTTTTTCCCAGCGACTATGACATATCAACACATAAGTTTAATCATCCATACAATCCAACACTAGTTCCGTTTTCCATATATATTACCATAGTTTCACATTGTTCTCCAGATAACAAGTTCCACATTGTTCATCGATAAAAAAGAAACAGAAGGGACACAGCACCCATCATGCAAGCTTTCCGTGCAAGTGATGAAATCCGGCAAAATGAAACAAGAAGTTAGAGAAGAAGACTAAGGAGAAGAAGAAGAAGAAAAATTGAGAAGAGAAGAAGCATATGACATTTATGGCTAACTTAGGTAAAATGACATTTTATGATCTAACTTAGATAAAATGGGGGGGGGATCTTTTATATATTGTAACTTAGGTAAAATGGATAATTTTTTTTTTTTATTTAAATAAGCTAACTTTAGGTAAAATGGTCGTTTTTATGATCTAACTTCGGTAAAATTATCATGTCTGAGCTCAACTTACTAAATTGTATCATTTATGAGCTACTTAGCTAATGGATCATTATGAGTCTAACCTAGTAAACTGGATCTTTTGGAGCTAACCTAGTAAACATGGATCATTTTGGTGAGCTAACCCCTAGGTAAATGGTCATTTTGGAGCTAACTTAGGATAAAATGGGATCATTTCGGAGCTAACCTATGTACTTATGCCCATTTAGTTACACTACGCATATTATGCCATTTTTGATATAAACCTCTTAAGTATGGTTCTTATTGAGCTAACCCGGTAACTAAAGCATATTAGAGCTAACTTAGAGGCTTAAGGTTAGGTCATTTTGGTTGGAGCTAACCTATGTAAAATGGATAATTTTGAGACTAACTTACGCTAAATGGATCATTTTGGAGGCTACCTAGAAAAAATGGATCATTTATGAGCCTAATTAGGTAAAATGGATCATTTAATGAGCTAACTTAGGTAAAATCGATCATTTTGGAGGTAACTTAGGTAAAATGGATTATTTTGGAGCTAACTTTGGTAGAAATGGATCATTTTGGGCTAGCCTAGTTAAATGGATCATTTGGGCTACTTACGTAAATGGATCATTTTCGAGCTAAAGAAAGGGAAACATAAGAAAAAGGTACGAGGGACACAGTAAAGTTACACCTGTGGAAGGTGGAGAATATAATTTGAAGACGAGAAAAGGGTAGACTAAGGACGAGGTAAGTCGAGCGTGAAGATATGGTAAAGCGAATACTTGGCGTGGAAGGGTTCGGTTTGAAGAAGATCATAGGGAAGTGAAACAATTAAGCGGAAAGAGAGTAAGAGATGGCGCCGGGAGTGAAATGGGTGAAGTAACGGACCTCTTTGGCATTCAAGCATGTATTTGATGTTATATTAACATTAATTTCATGCTAGCATACCTATCTAGCAATATTACAAATGATGCGGTGCTCAACCTTGAACTTTGGAACTTGGTGTTTGATGGAAATGGTGAAGATATGGATAGAAGAGCTCAAAATTATTTGGGATTCTTCTTGCTACCACAAGGGTGTTCCTTTAGAAGGCCCAAAATTGGATTTGCTTAATGGAAATAACAATGTCCCCTATTTAATTATGGCCAATTTTTATGGAGGCTCAATAATCTCAAAGGAATATCTCCACAATTTTTCATCAATGTGGAGAGGATAGCTATTTTCCTGGATTTAATTCCTTAAAACCACCTGGCAGAAAAGGAATTTTATAAATGAGCAAATATTGCAAAATGCTTGGCATATTTTTACATTCCAGGGTTAAAATAGATGTGGAATGATATGGGAAATTTTGGGAGTCACAATCAAAGGAAAATTGGGGTTCCTTTGTACCTGAAGAATCAGGGTTTCCCTTCCGGCAAACTCGGAATGTAGGGTGTCTATTGCGAGTCCGGAGAATATATACAGTTGTCAATGTTGGACTGTCGAGAAGGTCTGTTGGTATAGGACCGCAGAGCTGGATGACCATCTTCTATACCCAATATCTAAATAAATCCGATAACCCCAAAAAATACGGGAGCCACTCCCGCGAAGTGAAACAAAACAAAGCAAAACCAGGTGTCCACAAACCTACCCCCGTTAATAAAATCTCGTCCTCGAGATTTTCGGGCTTACCTCCCGGTGAAGGGGACATTACCTGGGTTCAACTTGGATCCCTCAAGCTGTTTGTCTTCTTTGGTTCACTGACCCTTTAAACTGCCTTTTTGACGTATCATTGTTTGTCTTTGCACACACATTTCCTTTAATCCTTCCTCTCTTTCCTGTCATTGTACTTTTTATCCTGGTAGTGCTGTTGCTGGGTGGGGTCTCAGGTAATACCAGCACACCGATCGTTTTCCATGGCCTGTAAGTGGACTGCTTTGCTCTCCTTTTTTTTCATTGTGATGCTCCCGTACTCTTAAGTCATAGGGAAAGACCTCCTTTCCTATACCACTGCTTACTGCTTGTAGCCTCGACAGTCTAGTGGTGGCTTCTTTTGCCGTGTCAGAATCTCAATCATGGCTGTGTGTTCCATCTGAGTTTCCTTCTATCTCACAGGCACTCTGGCTTTGTTCCTTAGGGAATCCACAATTCCAAGTAACAACTAACCGAGCTATTGCTGCTATAACCCGCAACTTAATGTCAGCATGATCACAAGTATCAATAGACAGTAATCTTTATTCCAATGAGTCATGATGTCTTCGAGCTGTTAGTTCTGACATGCTTTGAGCCATTCTATCTGAATTCTGGTTTCACACTTTGTTGCTCGGGAAATGGTTTCTGTCATATATAGCTTCGTAGTCCTTGCTATGACCACTGATCTAACATGTATCGCTAGGCACCGGTGTATCTTTCATCAGAGTATAGCCTCTTTATCTTGTTGATGGCCGCATATTCATGATGAGTTTTGACATGCTGGCTGCATTGTTGTGGCCTATCTGCGAGAGTCTGATGGGATTGGTAATACCACTCTGTCTTGATAGTTGTATCCTATTAAACCTTCATAAAGTTGTTTGTCTACAACTTTCTTTGTTTCTTGAGGATTCCTTGATGGACTTGTCATGTCCTGCCAACACAGCTTATTGATTGTTTTCCTGGTTTGGTTCGGGCTTGTTCTCACAACTTACTCTTGGCATACTCGTAGGGGTTGCCTGTGCTCATATTAAATTGTTTCCACCATGGGGCCAATGGTTCTCGGAACACAGTCATCCCGTGTATGAGTCTCGCATAACTGATCCCCTGGAACTTGCATGCCTCACAACTATACAGAGGTAGATAAATCCTTTCAAATCACCCAGTTCTGAGGCCAGATATTGTGGTCTGGATAGTTTTTCGTGCATCTGAGAACTTGTTTGTAGGCCACGATGCGTGTTGAAGAAGGCTGAATCCTTATGCTCGAGCTCTTTTGCAGGTAGCATGCTGGAAGAGGCTGGGTAATCGTACCTCCGAAGCTTTTCCCATGTGCTGCTGCGGAAGGTCAAGTGCCCTAGCCGAAAGTTTTTCCGCGGATCAATGCTGTGAAATGGGTTGTGTATCCCAGAAGATTTTTTCCTCACAAGTGGCGTCCGAGGAAGATTGGGCCTCTGGTAGCTTGCGGAAGGAAGGCCTGGGTTCCTTATACCAGGGCCCTTCGCTGCGTACGGCAGTCGGATCTATGCCGATTTTGGCTTCCTTCCGAAGTATCTAGAATTTTAACTCATATCGGAGCCAAACTTGGTATAGGCCAATACATGTCGAAGATATTCCCTGGTCACACCCTACAGATCCGCGTTCTTCTGCTCTGGTCTGATCATTTCTGCTGTAAAGGTGCGCGACGGACAGCGTGCCTCCTGTTTGATAATAAGTCCAATCCAATTCCATATGTCGCCGTTATGAAGTTGACGGATAATTCCCCATTGTGGTTCAGCTTTCAGCTGAGCTTTCCAGCAGTTGAAGTTCTCATTGATTACTGGGGCAACCGTGACGCATCCCATATTTCTCGCAGACCTCTGTCACCGTGCCCGAATTTTTTGCATTTGCATCGGTGAATTCCAAATATGCTTTGTGGCATTTTGTACCAATGTACCGGCATTTTTGTTTCGTTCTTGGCACTTCACATTCTTGAGAAACTTTCCTCAGTTGGGTAATCCAGTGATTCTTCAGTCCGTTGAGAAAAGACTTGGTTTCACCCACTGACTGAAATAATCGGTGTAGTGTATCGGTGGAGGAATCACGGCAGACTATTTGTCCTTACTGATATTCATTCTTGGTAAACTCATCTTAACTGCTCCTTTAGGCATATCCTGTTCTGAGCCAACTCCTCTACAGGTAGATGCCTATCCTTGTCAGTTGCACACATAGATTCTGGGCTTCTAACCATTCTTTCATTCTTGACAGACCCGGTGCTGCTATTCTAATACTATGTCTTGGCTTGGCTTGACCTTGCTGAATTGGGATTATTGGGTATTATCCCCCAGTTGTATGCTGGTCTTCTTGACGGCACTTGCGGATGGCTCCAGTCGATCGAAGACACGGAATCGCCAAATATACTACCCTGATAACGGGCGCGAAAACCAAAAAGCAAATAAAGCTCAAATTTTTTTAGCGCTCTGAACACGTGCCGAAGATTCACTAGTGATATAAGCGCTCTTGATGCACCTCTAATTACTTAGAAGCACCCACACAATGCTCCTTGTAGCATTGGTGTCAACTTCTACTACTGTCCTTAGGGGCATCAAACTCATGCATGACCCTAGTCCACAGTGGTTATAGTCACCAATCCTTGTGTTTCAGGGAAAAGATGAATTTTAAGAGGCTGTTTCCCAAAGGAAACTGAGTTAAGAATAAGAAAAAAAAAAAAGTCATTGTTAGCAGCAAGGTAAGGATATCTGGTTTACCTAGGGGTTCAGGCTCACGGGTTCGTGCCAGGTGTGAGCATTTTTGTACGCAGGCAATGGCCAGAGAGTGTGGTCTGATGGAGCCAAACGAGACTAGAGGGGGTCTGCCTTCTGATCAGTAGTGGCTTTGACCTATTGGCAAATATGGCTGATATTCCATCTGGACTTTCTACTAATCACGAGTCAATGAAGTCCTGGCTTAGGGGTCACTATATTCCGCCTGGCTGCTCCTTGATTGTTTTTTACGCATCCATTGTGGCGCCCGCTGATTACACTGTATCCGTGGACGGGGGGTGTCGCGAGCACGTATACCAGCCCAGGAAAGGTCACTCTGGCCAAATGCGCATGGGGGGGTAGGGGCTCGGACAATCTCAAAACACATGCATTTCTAATTGATGGATATAAAGTCTTACATTGATAGTTTACAAGAGTGATGGCAAGCAAAAAGCTCTATCTAAGGCACAGGAGGGTCCTGGTGCGGCTCCATCCCAGGGATCTGACTGGTTAGCTCTCCTTCTAGCCCTCCCGCCTCGGCTCTTCAACTGTGGAACGCTGGATCCTTATGTGAACCTGGCCCCATTAAGGCCGCTGATTACTTTTGAATTACTCGCAATCAAACCAAACTGACATATACCCCAAGCACCAGTAGACATTGGCATCAAGCATGTATTTGATTTAGAGTAACTTTAATTATCATGGCATAAGTAAGCATACCTATCTTTGCAATTATTAACATCATTTTGTAACAAGTTAATTGCAGATAACTACTGGGATATACAGTAAGCGAAGCATAAATGAGTAGAAACATGGCAAGTAATTATTCATAACTCCGACATTTCTCACAATCCATCCGATGTTGGAGAACCAAAACCAATCCAATCTTTCGTCATCTGACCATCTCTTCCATAGCCATCCCATGGCTAACATACATATTCCTGATAACATCCTTGATGGCTATGGAGACAGTGCCTTTCCACCATTATTATCTTGATTACGGTACGGTTGACCACCTAGTGAGGTTCTGGATACGGCTGTCCAATACCGTGGATGCGGCTATTCAAATAGATTTAACCCTGACAGAGTTGCGCACTAAACGCACACCCATGGTCACCTGACCTGGGGGGTGGTCGAGGGGGTGGGGTGATCCATTCGGGTGGACTAGCGTTTCCTTCCATCGAACCTTGCCTACCCATGACTCCTCCACCGTACCACCAGGCATCATTCTCCCCGGAGTCAGCCCTGGGTGGCCCCTTGTTCACCCTCGTGACCATTCCCATCGTCGTGGCCAACTAAACTGTCCCAACAGTGACTGCAGCACGCAACAAACAACTGGCTCCCAAGGTTATCCAGCCTACCGGGGCCAGGAGCCTGACCCATAACCTTCCTGTCTGGTGGTACCGTGAAGAGCCAAACCTAGACAAACCCAATTCAAAGGCCGTCCCATACCGGCAACTGTTGGTGCAAGCACCACGGAAAGCCCGACAGGTGACTCCAAGATCAACGGACGAAGTTCATTTAGCAAGCTTAGTGGTTCTCACAATAACTTAACATAACATGTTGTAACTAGTATGAGATAACAACTGTGAAACATAACAACTATCTCCATATCACAATGAGGCATTAGTGAAACAAGTATTTAAAATGGCAAGTTTATCACTTTACAAAGTTCTAAGCTGTAAGTGACAACCATCGAACCCCTTGCACAAAACCGAAAATAAACCAGTGCCACCAAACGGTCTTTACAAACTCCGATCTGGGAACATTACTATAACTCAACCCCGGCCTCAAGACGGCTGAAAAAGCAGCTCAGAGCATGAGACGGTGTTTATAGAAAAATTGACAGTCCCTAAGACGGCCGAGAAAAGCTCAGAGCATGGTCAACCGCTACGGAAAGAAATTAATAGCTGCCGAGCGCCGAAAAGCAGCTCAGAACACGAGTTGTTGAAAAGAAACAAAAGTCGGGCATCCACCCCGACGGTCCGTAAACAGCAAGAACACACAAGGCGTGTGCCATCAATCGCAGAAAGTGCAAGCAAGGGGTTCGTCAGAGCAATACGCTCACCACTACACACAAGCCACAGCATATATATTATTTAAACATGCAAGAAATCTCACAAGAGCCATGCTTAGGGCCTATAATCAGATGGTCGCTTGCCTGGGGCCGATGATTTACCTCCGGGAAGAAGTGCGGTTGAAAGCCGCGAAGAATTCGTCGGAAAAGATTCCCTCATTCCGGACCGTCTGAATGGAGGCACGGGCAAAATGTCATTTTCCATAGTCGGAAACATTAATGAAAAGGATACACATACCATCGGATCGGTCTCGACGAATTGAAGACGTGGCGTTGGTTCACTGATCGTAAGTTACTGTTAAAAAGTTTGTGAGCCGTACCGTTGTTTAGGCAGAAAACAAATAAAATGTATCCATGTCTGCCTTTAACTGACGACCGCCGCATTTTAACTTAAAAAGAATTCGTCCGACGGTTGGGAGACAGCGCCTTCTCATAAATACGCCTTCAAGTATTTAGACAAAAAGCGTCACACTAAAGTATGCTTCCATTAAGCGGCGGGCCCAGGGTTAACACACCGCTGTCGTCGCTGACGGCGGGTCCCGCGGGAGTTGGGGCCCGCGTTGACCTTCCTCGTCTCTTCTTCTTCCCGCGCGGAAGGAATAGGGCGCCGACCGGCAGCCCCGACGCCGAGCCCCCGGTGACTCCGGCCACCGCTCCGGCCGTGCCACCTACAGGCGAGCCAAGAGAGAGCCGCTCCATCCCGTCTCTCGGCTCGCGCCGGGTGCATCCGTAGTGATGCGGACCTCCCATGTCGCGGCGGACGGCGGCTCGTACGCGTTGAACTCGGCGGCGCGTGCCAACGGAGTAGGAGGGCGGAGAGCGGGGAAGCCACCTGAGGTCTTCAAAGGCTCGAGAGGTGGGGAGCTAAAGAAGTGATAGGGTCGCTCCGGCTCTCCGCGCTAATTTGGCGGAGGCCGACGTCGGCCAAGGCGGCCCTTTGGATAGCTCCTCGGCGAGATAAATGGACGGGCTAGGGGTTGGTAGTGGACTAGAAGGGAGAGGGGAGGAGGCTGGTGAGCTCAAGCCCTGCGGGGAGGGTTATTTATAAAGCCCTTCGAGGAGGGTTATAGCTCTCGGCCGCGGCCGATGGCTATCCGGCTTCCTTGTGCTCGGATGCGACAACTCTGCTGGCGCGTTGGTGTCGGGGGTGTCATTGGGTATGAGGGAGGCCGAGCTGGCGCGCTCGAGAGCTCGGTTGGAGTCTAATACGGCTGCGGTTAGGTGAACAGAGGCGTACGGCGGCGCTTGTCGCCGTCCCGGCGAGGAAGAAAACGGGGGAGAGGTTCCAGGGGTGCGGGACGTCGGTGACGTCCAATCGGCACTAGGGGACCACCGCAGCAGCTCGAGCTGGCCCATTTCAAGGCGACTGTACGCCAAACCGCCCACTGCTGCACATCCTACCACCCTGGTCACCGCCTGCAACCACATTCCAGAGCACTTCTGCGACCACTATCAAATCAATTTCCACTATATATATCAAGGTCTGAGTTTACATGATGTGTTTTGGAAGTAAACGGAGACAAGAGTTGGAACTGATTTGTAGCTGACACGCTTTGGCTGAAAGGTGTTTGACACTAGTTGTGGCAACACATTGCTGTCTTGCCCCCCCCCCCCCCCCCCCCCTTGTCTTTTGTGATGTGGCTATGATCTACCCCCGGTGATCCCTGTTAAAATTTGAAAGACATTTGGCCCGTTTGCATCCCCAAATCCTTACAATGGACATTCTGGTCAAACCTAGAAATGAGCTGGATCAAATGGCTAGATAGGTAGTCCTCCAACTTGGTGTAGGGTGATGTTTTTGAATAGATTGCGGAAAGTTTTCAGCTCATTTGAAAATCCAAAGTGGTACTCTCCTTCCACAGAGCTTTCAAATGGACAGAAACTTGAGAAAAATATGCTGTGGATAATGGTTGGATGGATAAGCGATTTTTTGTTTCCATAGTTATTTGTCAATGTTAACCACCATGAAAATTTCAGCTCAAATGGATTCAAGGGTTCAAGACTTCCCTTTGCAAACGAAAATCTGAACATACTTTCCAAGGATGTGTGCTCAAACCTTGAACTTTGGAACTTAGGGTTTTGTGGAAATGGGCAGATATGGAATAGAAGAAGCTCCACAAATTTTTGGGTATTTTTCTTGGCTCCCAAACCATGGTAGTTTACTTTAGAAAGGGCCAAAATGCAATATTGGCATTAAATAGGAACATGCAATTTCCTATTTAATTATGGCCATATTTTTATGGGAGCTCAATCGATCACAAAGAATTCTCCACAAGTGTTTCATCACCTTTTGAGATGGATAGTATTATTTTTCCTGGATTTAATTCCTTTAATGGCAAAAAAAGGAATTAATTATAAGTATAAACAATATTGCAATGACTCTGGGGCTAATATTTTTACATATCCAGGGTTTATAGATGTGGAATGATCATCCTGGGGAACAGTTTGGGAGTCACGATCAAAGGAAATTGGGGTTCCTTTGTAACGAAGACTCATGTTTCCCTTCCGGCAAACATCGGAAGGTAGGGTGTCGATGGCAAAGCCGTGAGACTATCTCGCGGGTGGCCTGTTAGACTGGCGAGAATGTCTGGTTGGAAATAGGAAAGGCAAGCTGGATGACCTCTTCATTCCCAAAGCTAAAGAATCCGATAACACCGAAAAAAAGACGTGAAGTCAAATCCCGCGAAGGAAAAAAACAAACGAAAACCAGGTGTCACACTGACATTCATTTTGGATCGTATCCTTTTCTTTTGCGCATGTTTGAATGGAACGCGGAATCGCAGCTGCTGGATGTTCTCGGAATGTTTCGGCACTCGACTGAACTCTTCATATACTCTGCAAAGCTCTCCCTCTTCCTTCTGTGGAAGACTTGTATGGCGCTGGGGCCGCCCTAGCTCTTAGTGGCACCACTGAGGCGCCACAAATCTTTTGCACAAGTCAGCCCATGATGAAATGGAATTCTCCTGGCAGGTGCATCATCAGCCACGACTCACATTTGGCTGGAGTGCAAGGGAACTAGTTGGCGAACACCTTCTCATATCCTAGCCCCTAGCGGCTTGAGGGTCACTTGTGTAATGCTCAAGAACTCTGCCCGGGTTTACTTTCCTCATATTTTTTTCGGTAACTCATGCTTGAGACGCGGGCAGACGGCCAGCAGACTTGCCGCATCTCAACGAGTGATGTGGGGCACCCAACTTTAAGGAAAGTGACCCCCGCCATCACTTGAGCTCGGGTTCATCAAGTATGGGTCATTTCGCCTGTTCATTGATGGCGGGTGCCCCGGTGTCGCTCTATGGTGACGCTCCATCTTCCCTCTCCGCCGATCCTCTAGGACCTCCTGCCGCTGATCCCAGTGGGTTCGTGTAATTAGGCCATTGTGCTTCGTCGGTTTCACGGACATGCTGTTCTTGCTGCTGTCGCCTCGGGCCTGCTGTCCCGGAGGAGACTCTCCGTTGGCGTGGCCTTCCTCGACGCGGCCATCAGCCCGGGCTGCTGTTACTACTATTACTACTCTTACCTACTGCCCGACGTGTGGCCGTGATGGCTCTTACCCTGATGCGATTTCCAGCTTCAGTTAGCCCAATCAAACTCTGGTCTGGAGGTGTCTCTCCACTCATACCATATTGCATCACACACCACCGGTGGGACTCTCAGTGGCATTTGGTCCCGTTCATGGCTTCATCGTAGCTGCTGCTGAACATAGCTTGATGAGCATACCGTGACGTCCTCAACTCCCTGGTATACCAGTAAGGGGCCGGCACCCCCGCGTTCAGCCGTCGTGAACCACCCGCCAAGGCAGTCTGGGAATAGTGGGCTGCGCTCGGGGATCGGCAAACCCCTTTCCGCGGCTCCGCCTTGCTCATTCAGTCGCCTCCCGCCCCCGCCCGGGCGACGCGTGCTCAATAATCGCCCCCGGTGGCAAGGCATACTAGATGGTCCCACTACGCACAAAGGCGGGCGTCCGTTGCTGCGCTGCCCCCGCTAGTGCGGTCGGGTTGGTTGGAGACTGAACGTTCCCTCCACTGCAGCTTGTGGTCGTGCCCGATTGGGATGTTAGTGCATTCTGCGCTCTCCCGGCGCCTCCCCCGCTCCATCTTCGTCTTTGGGGGACACACAACGGCGCGCTGCGCCGATCGCGCGTCTTCCCTGCGTAGTACCCACATCCACCCAATGCTGCGCGGAGCGCTAACGGCATCCGCAGCCGTTGTGCGAGGGGTCTTTTGAAGTGGAATGGTCCACGTTAGCGCTGGTTTTCTTCTGGCGGCCATTGATGAAGATGATGATGAAGGGACGCGTGTTCACATCCTTCAGGTTTGCGCAAACACTTCCCCCTACCTGCGCGTCAAAGATGTTTGTGGGGGGACACCATCACCTATGGGGCCATTGGCCCCTTTGTATTTTGGCAAGGGGGAGGAGATCACGGGTGTCACAAGAGCAGAGGCCATGGAACACACGACGGTGATGCGCTGGTGGTTTTTACCAGGTCGGGGCCGCTGGGTAAGCGTAAAACCCCTACTCCGACTTTTGGTGGAAATTGGATGGAGAACACATGGAACACGCAACGCTCAAGCCTGGAAGGTGGCCCTTGGGGAGAGCCGCTACGCGCCGTACAAGAGTGCAAGTGGTCCGAATCCTTTGCTACTTAGCCTTGGACCTCCTTTTTATAGCTTAAGGGGTGACCACAGTGGCAAAATAGTCTTTATTCCAATGATTAGATAGTCGAACAGTCATCATACCTAACTCTGGCAGTTTAGGACAAAGTGCATTAAATGCACTGTCTAGGTGTCGTGTTGAGGGTGAAGTCCTGGCAACCCTGCCGTGCCACGCTTACCCATCGTCTGCTTCTCGTTCTACACACACGACCCTATGGACGGGTGTCACATGAGAGTAATCTATCTTCTATGGGCTGCCCGTGCTCCGGTGGTACCCCACTAATCAACTTGATGCTTGACACCACACATTGATAGGTGATTTGCGTTTTGGTGCGGTGGACGCGGTTGGTGCCTTGGCGAACTTCTCGCCCTTGGCGGACCCTCAAGCTTGCCGGGCAAATCTTGGACTTGTCCCTGGGGTGGCCTCGACCCGGCCAGGCTCTCCTGCCCGGCAGGGAGCCACATCCCAAGGGATGCTCTGCTGTCTTGATCGTCTTATATCCTCTCCTTTGATCTCATGAAGAGCGGTTCCTCTGGCTTGGGGTTTGCTTTTGTAGCTTGGTGTATGCCAACGCAATGCCAGCACACCATGTTATGTCTGGGCAACCAACAATTATGTTTGTTGGCAATCGACACAACTGTATTGCTTAGCGAGTGATCTAGTATGTGCTAGTAGTATGCAAAGCTCACTAGTCGATCATGTTGATCCTGGTATCTTGAAATCCTAGTATCAACCGAGGGTGTTGTTTTTAGTGGGGAGAATATTCTTTTCAAGTGTTTTTTAAATGTAAATTACGCATCAGGAAAGACATGGTCTTAATGTTTTTGCTATTATGTTGTACAGATCAATGTCAGCCATACACTCTGCTCCACCCAGTGTTTTCATGAAATCAATCCTGGAAAAAGCCTAAACGAATTGAACAACTTTACCACCTGGTATAGAAATCTTAAATTGTTCTCAGGCATGACAAAAAGGAACATGTTCTAGAGGATACCACTTCCACGCAGGACCTACTGAGAATGGCTAATGCACAACCAGGAATGCCCACACGAAACTCAATTGATTGAGTCAAAACTAGATCAACTGATCTCAATGCTGGCTTGTGGACCCCAATATCAGCAGCAGTTTCAAAACATTTGAGTCTTTGAATGATCAGAACCTCAGAGCATGTTCACAATTCAGAGACTTGATAGCTTGCCGGATGTTTACACCACAATTATTAGCCCGGAGAAAGCAAAATTTCACTCCTCTCCTCTCTAGGCGAATCTAGGCGTCTTCCCCGTGCCACCTCCTTTCATCTGCCACGCCAGCAGTGGCATCCACTTCATTCATCAACAGAGATCGGGGGTGAGAGAAGTGAAGCTGGATCCACCCGTCCTCAACTTTGGCTCAGGTAGAGTTTCAACTCTCATGAGACAAATTTTTGGTCATCCGGTGGGTGTTTTTCTCGTGGTTTTCATCAACAGGAATTTGCCTTGGTGGTCTCCTTTTGTCTCCCATTTTCGGTTTGGATTGCCATACTGTTAGCTATTGTGCTTCATCATGTTTTGGTGCTTATTGTATCCGCAAGGTTTTCGTGTTCATCATCTCAAGGACATGCTTCAATTTCTCTATGGCTCCAGGCAGTCAGTTTTGAAGTCTATAATCAATGTCGTATTGTGGAAAACAGATTTTGAATTGGTTTTCAGTCTTTGGGTGCCAGGGTACAAAACGAGATCAGGGAGGAGGCATTGTTCTACATGAGGAGAGCATCAGGACCTTGGTTGGTGGGGAATCTCGCTTCTCTGACTACCACACCCCCACCGCGTGATCAACGTCGGCCTCAGTTTTTTTTTGCGTCTGGCGAATCTCTAGAGTCCATTAGTATGTTGCTGGGAAGTAATGGTCGCAATTAATATGGCTCATAATTCACCAGGCGATAATTTTGGGCAACGCTTTTGAGGGCGGCCAATCGGGCACTTTTCAATTTAATGAATGTTTTTTTTAGTGGTTATGCATGCTGCGGTCGCTGGAGCCACTTTGCCAAGGAGTGCATGGGAAAACTGCTAACAGCTCTCCCTTATTTGAATTTTTTGCTACTTTTTATCAAGCCCTCTCAACAGTGCTAGGCCCTGGGGCAGTCAAAGATTGCTTTCAGTCGATCGGGGCCCCAGCCCTTGACCCTCCGGTGTTCCCCTCTTTTGGAAGCCTTTGCTGTGTGCTTTTCCTAACTTGTCATCATTCCTCGTTGGCACTTGCCTCCCAACTTCTCCACACCTCTACTCGCCCCTCCACTACAACAGTGCTTAAACTTGCTCTGTCTCGCAATGTTGTCACGTTTCTGCTCCGAGCGTGCCCTGCTTCCTGGCACACATTCCAATTGACTCGCCCCTTTGTGCCTCATGGTTTTGTATCCAGCACAACATTAGGGGCCGCAATGGGGTGGCGCGGGAGGTGCTTCACTCATCGCACCAGCTTCAACCATGAAGATTGGGCTTCTCCACCTCCATCCGTTCCTGGCCGATGCACCATTCCCTAGTTAAGGGAAATTCTTGTGGAGTTTGTGGTTGTGCCGTACGCGCTTTGGGGTTGAAGGGATATGCAGATGTGCCCCTTTTGGTTATCTTATGTGCATCTCACGAGAGTCAGAATATTGGACAAGCTTGTGCTCAATAGCCCACGTGAAACTTGGCGACGTGTTTATCATCTCTTTTGTTAAGCATGATGAAGGGAGGAATCATGAAGAGTTCATTTCAAATCGGACTGTCTGGCTTATGCTCACGTGAGTTCCCTTTGATTCCGTACCACTGAAGATCTGGCGTAATTCCCTGTCAGTCGATTTAGAGCCGTCTATTTCCTAGGACAAAAAGGAGAGCACTGGGGCGCATTTTGGTTCTGCTAGTTTAATGAATATTGGATCATTCTCAAAAGGCCTCATATGGCATAAGGGGATGAATTTGAAAAGATTGGTGGTCGTCAATCAGTTGAATTGCTTTTTGCCAGTGAGCTAATGGTATGGAGGTCCTGCTGACAAGAACCAATGCGCCTGAAAATGTTGACCTACCCTTCATCCATGCCCGAGGATGCCTGAGATTCAGCTGGATTTCATCGGCAGCTCTCAAAACAATCAGATTGAGAACCATGAGATGGTTGTGATTACCGTCCATTTGCATCCGTTTTCCACTGTTATTTATAATGTTTTGATGCATAATAATGCCTTTGGAGTAATTCTAATGCCTTTCTCTCATAATTGCAAGTTTAACACAAGAGGGAGAATACCGGCATGTGGAATTCTGGACCTGAAAAGCTACGTCAGAGTTACCTATTCTATCGCACATCTCCCAAATGAGCTAAAAATTTACAGGAGAATTATTTTGCAATATATGAAAATACTGGAGCAAATAACTATCGAGGAGGCCCACCATGTGGCACAAACCCACCATGGGCGCGCCAGTCCCCCCCCAGGCCAACGCCCTGGGGGTTGTGCCCTCCTCGGCCCACCTCCGTGCCCATCTTCTGGTATATAGGTCATTTTGACTAGAAAAAATAAGGGGGGGACTTTCGGGACGAAGCGCCCGTCTCGAGGGGACTTGGGCATGAGCACTTTTGGCCCTTCGGGACGATCCGCCGCGGGAACTTCCCTCCTTGAGAGGGAAATCATCGCCATCTTCACCACCAACAACTCTCCTCTTCTGGGAGGGCCCATCTCCATCAAACATTTCAACAACAACCATCTCCTCTCAAACCCTAGTTCATCCTCTTGTGTTCAATCTTGTACCAGACCTAGATTGGTACTTGTGGGTGACTTAGTGTTGATTACATCTTGTAGTTGTTACTATATGGTTTAATTTGGTGGAAGATTATGTTCAGATCCATATGCTATTTAATAATCCCCTTTGATCTTGAGCTGATTATCATTTGTGAGTAGTTACTTTTTGTTCTTGAGGTCACGGGAGAAGACATGTTTGCAAGTAATCATTGAACTTGTATGTGTTCGATATTTTGATGATATGTATGTTGTGATTCCATAGTGGTGTCATGTGAACGTCGACTACATGGCACTTCACAACATATTTGGGCCTAAGGGATGCATTGTGTGGAGTAGTTATTAGATGATGAGTTTGCTAGATGACCAGAAGCTTAAACCACTAGTTTATGCGCTACTCCTACGTAAGGACCGATTTGGATCCACAATTTAATGCTATGGTTAATTTTATCTTAATACTTTTCTCGTAGTTGCGGATGCTTGCGAGGGGTTAACATAAGTAGGGATTTTGTTCAAGTTAGAACAACCCAAGCACCAGTCCACCACATACAAATATCAGTAGAAGCAACATGAATCAAACCAACAATGATGAAAGTGATTGATGAAATTCCCGTATCCCAAGAATGCTTTCTTACATAAGCCGTTTTGGCTGACTTTTCACAAAAAGGATTGGGCTACCATTCGCTGCATTATATTTACCATATACCGTTCTCTTCTTGCTCTTACAAATATTTGGCTTCAGACTTCCGTGTACCGCTATTTCAGTGCTTGCAGAAATACCTTGCTGAAACCACTTGTCATTTCCTTCTGCTCCTCGTTGGGTTCGCACTCTTACTTATCAAAGGACTAGATTATTCCCCTATACTGTGGGTCATCAAGTGCTCTTTTTTCGGCACCATTGCCGGGACTTGAAGCGCTCTTGGTAAGTGGAAATTGGTAAGGAAAACGGTAGTATTACGCCGTGCTGAAATTTATTGTCACTTGTTACTATGGAGAATCATCCTTTGAGGGGTTTGTTCGGGGTATCTTCACCTCACCAGAAACCAACAATTATTACCCTCGACCTACTGCACCTACTTGAAAATTATTTGGTTCTGAAATTCCTTTGTGTATGATAGAACAACTGCTAGCTAATCCTTTGCAGGAGATGGAACTGAACATCCTGATATCACTTTGATATACGTGGATGAAATTTGTGGTTATTTAAGCTGGCAGGTTTATCCGGAGATGAAGCAACACTAGGTTTTCACTTTATCTTCGAAGCAAAAACATTAATATGGTATAGGCTATGCGATGATATTGGATCTTGGAACTGGAATCGGTTGTCAATTTTGGGGGAATTTCATCAAAAAATTATCCTAGCATCTAGTTCATCATGATCGGAATTATATACTAATTTTTTGCCTCGTGCAGGAGAAGTATCTGCGCTAGCTTGGGGGGAGGCTAAGTTAAGGTTATATTCATGCCCAATCATGAGACTCTCTAGATAAATTTCATTCATTCAGAAATTTTTATGCTCGCTTTCTCGTGATGACAATCCATGCTTGATACTTCTTGGACTACTTGGCTGTTTTATGAAGAAGAACTGTTGAATTTAGGTGTGGATCTTTTAGAAAGAATTAAATTCAACTCTGAAGATTGGGAACTTGATGAAGTAAGAGTCAGGTATTAAGCCTTAATTTGATTGTGTTAAATTCTTTATATACCGATGCTTTTCACAAGTGTAACACTAATATGACTGCCGCTGAGTTAGTATCCTCTTTCTGTTAATCTTTGCACTTCATGTTGATCTCCCCAAGAGAAGGGTTTAAATATCATCCTCATCCCCCTATCAATAAGAAACCAAAGAACCCCGACATAGTTTAAAGATGAAACTATTATTTTACCATGTTAATCCAGTTGTACCTACTGCTTATATTGACAACCAGCTGTTTCTTGTTAGGATAGTACATGCTAATGTTTCAACTGTGCTTTCGCAAAGGCATTTAGAGCACCTAATCTTGCTGAACAAATTAAGTAGAACCTAGTGTTTCTATGGTTACTATCTCCTTGTAGAAAATATTGTGGGCATGTAATATATTTTGTGATGAAGCTGCTAGAATTGCTACACCCGCTGAAAAGATAAACATAGCACCTGTTGTTGGCATGCCTGTTGCCTTAGTTAAATCGGAGACCAATTGTTATCATTGTTTGTGTGTTGGAGATATGCCCTAGAGTCATCATATATGATGAGATTTCCTATGTGTGTAATGAACAAAGATAGTCCTTGGACTTATCAATGCTTGTGTCTCAACAAGTCGTGACTTTGTTTGTGGGACTATGCATTGTATGATGACTGTCCTAAAAGGTCCCTATTTGAAAGGCGTGCGGAACGTAGGGCCAAATAGACTAGCATATGACACGGTCGATGGCTTGTCTCACTAGCCTGGAGCATTTATAGATTCTACCAAACCGGAGACTATGGACTCATAAGGATCTGGTTGGATCTGACAATTAGTCGGATCCAGTCGAGATCAAGGTCCGAGTCGGACAGACCCAACCATGAACGCGCGATATGTCATCTGTGAGTCTCTAGTACACACATACATTCTTGTCCTAATACCTCTGAGCTGGCGCATGTACTCGGAATGGTGACAGACCTGCTTGGGCCAACCAAACACTACTTACTCCGTGAACTGGGTAGTTACAAAGGTAGGTTACGGGCTTTCCGAACCCTCTGCAAGACTGGTCGAGCAGATGGGATTTGCCCCTCCGATCAAGAAGGATAATACTCTGGCCCCTCGTCTGTTCCAACCAGATAGCTGGCCATGCGACAAATGATTATGAGAAAATCCGGTTTGTGGTCGGCATCACTGGAAGGAGAGAGAGGGCGGGCTACACAGGATGACGACTCGCCTTGAAGGCCTGACAACATAGAATCGTGTGGAAAGGAACAAATATGACCTTGTGTACAGGTTCGCCACCGGCGTCATTGTCTACTTGGTGTCAAGACGCCTTTCTACATGCCACTACCAGCCGAGCAGGTCAGATGTGATGCTTCCCTCACGACCAAGCTGACTTGAACCTAAGGGGTCCGCTCGCATAAGGAAGGAACTGTAGGCCCGATCCGACTCCACGAGTTAGATATGATCCTACTCGACTCATATCCTTTCCGAACAGATTTGGGGCTGTAGGGCTAATGCGAGGCCCAGTTGTTGAGCCCCGATGGATGCCTATATAAAGTAGGGGTGCATCACACTCATTCAGTTGATCGCTTTTGTGCTGTCCACTAGGTTTGCATGTGTTGCGATAGCCCCCTCCACTGCCCGCCGACTGTGTGAGTCGGACCTGCAGTCCGCCGCATTGGTGTTCCTCCTGCACGTGCGGATACCATTAGACGCGGTGCACTTTCGCCCTCCGGCGAACCTGTACGTTGGATCCGACGACCCGCTGTTCGTTGAGAAGCGGACGGGATGAGACGATCCACATGGACCGCTGCCCTCAACTCTTCTTCCGCTGCACGACACTGCGCGTCTATGGTAACGACCTATGATCCATCTCCGCAGCATGTTCTTGGTTTGTTCGGCGAGTAGGAAAATTTTAATTTGAGTCGACGCACCCTACCGTAGAACCAAATTGTGGTGACTTTAGGTGCTAGCGTGATGCTTTATTCCTTTTAACTTATACCAAGAAATTATGAATGAACATGCACCACTGAAACAGAAGACCTATATGTACTATTAAACTTGACTAATCGAGCCAAAACACCATCGCCACCACTTGGATTGTTAAGATGTTGAAGTCTTGTGTGGGAACATAAAATACGCCCCTACTTTGATTTTCTAGTTCTTGTTCCCCACAAGATGACTTCTGTGCCATTATCTTTTGTAGAAAACCTTTCTTGACCACTGTATGCTACTATAGATTTGCTCATAACAACTGTCAGTGTTAGCTTTGGTGATGATTCTCATTGAATTTAATTTTTCCAAGTTTAATATAGACACCTCATAAGACGAATACCTAGTAAGGATGAAATAATTGGTCTTGCTTCATTGCCTTGCCGTGCTCCTACTGATCCACTAGAACAATATTTGCTAGACCGTGGAAGGCTATGCATATGCATGAAAGAAATGAGATAGATAAAAATTTCTTTTTCTTGAACACAACCCTGCTCAACCATTTGCCATGTTAAACTCTAGAGGTCCTCCTCCACCTAAAGGTGGACCCCCGTGTTTGAATTAACATTGCCTGACACTTTGAAATATGCTTATCTCGTATGGCAAAAGATATACTCCTGTTATATTAGTGCTAACATTTCAGAACATGAGAAGAAAACTATTAAAAATTCTAAGAAGCCCCATGCTGCTATTGGATATACTCTTGCTGATCTAGGGCATTAGTGTCCCACTCTCCCGTCGCAACATAGATTAATATGGAACCCTGTGCTAAACCTGTTGTTGATCATCAACGATGTTTGAATCCTAAGATGACAGCAGTGTAAGAACTGAAATATTAAAGCTTCCTTTTCTGGAAGCAACATAATTTATTCCCCCCATAAGCTTATAGTAGATGGGCTAAGCCCCGGTTCATTGGTGTCCCTAAAAAGGGATGTATTTACTGTTGTTCCAATTATAAAAAATGAACTCATTCCACAAAGAATTGTTACTTGGCTATAATGGTAATTGATTTTTAGAAAATAAATAAAGCAAACTAGAAAAGATCATTACCCTTTGCCTTTATTGATCAAATGTTGGAAGAGATTGTCTAAGCACCCCACTTGTGTTTTCTTGATGGATATCTTGGTTTTTGCTCACTCCTGTTTCACAACCCTTCAAGAGAAACCACCTTTCCGTGCCATTTGGAACTTTGCTTATAGACATATGCCCTTTGGTTATTCAAGCCCTTCTACTTTTCAAAATGATATGCCTTGCAATTCCTGATTTGTGTGAAAAGATTGTTGAGGTTTTCATGGATGCTTTTTCCTGTTTATTTGAACTTCTTTCGATGGATTGCTTACGGCAACCTTTGTAAGTTTTTCAGAGAATGTTGAAGAAAACTACCTTGTCTTGAATTGGGAGAAGTGCCACTTTATAGGGTTAATGAAGCGTATTGTTGTGGGATTAAACTTTTCAAAATTTCCGAACGACGGTATGAGTTTGGACCAAGCTAAAGTTGATGCAATTTAGAAAATGCCATGTCCGAAAGATATGTAAGGTATTCATGATTTCCTCGGTCATGCTAGTTTCTATAGGGTTTTATTAAAGTATTCTCTAAAGTTTCCTAGGCTCTTACAATCTTTTACAAACGGATATTCCACTTTGTTTTGATGATGATTGTGTAGAAGCCTGTGAACACTTAAAAAGCCTTAACTTCTGCACCTATTGTTTCAACCACCTGATTGGAACATGCCTTTTGAAATATGGTGATGCTATGATTATGCTGTTGGCGCTATGTTCTGAGGACAAAGAAGTTGATTAATAAATTAAATGTTATTCATTATGCTCTTAAACACTTTGTAGCTAGGCCCAAAGAAATTATCTACCTACTGAAAAATTAGCAGTATTGTTTTTGCTTGTGATAAATTCAGATCTACATGTGTTGATTTCGCACGTATTGCTCACACGATCATGCTGCTAATTTAATATCTTAGGGACAAGAACAGATGTTGAACTAGACTCACCTAGGTGGGTTCTTCTCTCTGCTACAAGGAATTGATTTACATATTACTGATAGAAGGAGCTGAGAACCCGTAAGCTGATCACTTATCGGAGGTTGAGAAATATCCTTGATGACCCACTACCTATTGCTGATAGCTTTCCTGATGACAACTAGCTGCATAAATGTTTCTCATAATACTCCTTGTAATGCTGGACTATGCGTAATTATATATGTTGCTAAATACATACCACTAGTTCAATACACAACAAAAGAAAAAATTCTTACTATATTCTAAGACAATTACTTTGGGAATGACCCATCTATTTATAAAACGAAGGAGTAGATGGTATTATTAGATGTTGTGTAACCTGACCATTAATAGGAACAAAAATCTACGAAAAGGTCATCCGAAACTTAGTGGAGGGCAATCATGACTGCGATAAGTGCTCATAAGTTCGGGGTAAACAACCAGGGGGTGTATGTTTTCCCCTGACTTGTGCACGGACAAGCAAGTGTTTCGGCCCAGCAAAATTACAGCATCCAAGACCAAGACACTTGCTAGGAGGAACTCCCTTGCGGGCGGCGAGCTGCGAGGTACGAGGTGGCCCCGAAGACAGCCTCAAGGACCGTCCCGGGGGTTTTTTTTTTTTCTTTTTTGTTTTTTTGGCCTGTCCGGGCAATAACGAACAAACACCAACACTAACCCGCAACAGTGCTTCACATTCCGTTTCAACCCTCACACCAACGCGTAGATCGTCGGTGCGGGTGTCAAGCCCCAAGTGAACTAAGTGGCGTTTTTTTTATGCGAACATGGCAGCCACTTCTCTAAAGAAAACCACCACTAATGCAAAGCACCGTCCGAGACATGTCAAGCTGACAGGCGAAGAAAAAGGTGGCCAAGCACTGGCAAGGCTTGCAGGGTGAGGGAGGCTACGATGATGACACTAGGCGGCAGCATTAATGCGCTTGCTCTGCTGCAAATTTACATATATAGCACTGTTTGCTATCTATCAGCACACAATGGACTGATTTGCCACTATGGTTAAACGCCTTGATCTGATAAAGGAGGGCATGGCAACCAGAGAAGGTTTGGAAACTTGGTACAACTGTACGTGCTTAGCTGCTCATGTCGCCCCAGGCAACCCGCGGGAATAGCGCGTGCATTTCACCACCATCCACCATCCAATCCACCAAAGCAGAGTACGGGTTTTTACGCCCCGCGTGGGCCCGAACCGGGTGTAGTTGTAAAAACTGCCCCGTTGTGACCCTGTCGTGCTGACGCTAATGGTCTACCGATCATTGTTGCAACACGGTTTAGGCCCCCCTGCCGGAACCAAAGGGCCGATTGGCCCCATTGGTGGCCGCGGATTCCCACGACATCTTTGGTGCGCTAGTAGGGGACGGCGCTTGACGCGAACCCGGAAAGGTAACATCGCTCATAGTCCATCAACGGTTACATTCAATCCAGACGCCCAAGGAAAAGGGGGGACGATGAGAATGGGGAGGGGAAGGCGATTTGCCTCCCCCCCCCCCCCCCCCCCCGCCCGCGTAATGATCTTCCAATTCCGGTCCCTCCGTCGTGAGTCATGATGGCGAAAAACCAGACAGCGTACGACCGACATCCGCCCCACACTGTCGAGCAGGCAATGAATTGCCGTGCCAAAGCCCGACCGGGGGATAAGGGAAACCAATGTCACGGGCACAGGGCTCTCGTTCCACACCATCAACCCCACCTATTGCCAATCGAGCCCTATGGTGATCTCGCCTTATCAATGTATATGAGCACCGCGCGAAACTTGGTTCAGAGTATTACCCTGCTAGGGAAAATCCTTAGTGGAGCGCTGGAGCAAATCCATTGAGTTTGGCGGTCCGGCAGTGGTGCAGGGCAAGGGCAGTCCGCGTACATGACACCTTTTAATTGCCAAACGGCCACCAGGTTTTGTCTAAAGTGGGAAGGAGAAAGTAGGAAAAGAGAAGCCGATCTGCCCTGCACCATGTCTCTGGCGCTGGCAAATACATATGACTCTTGCGATCCTGCGGGAACGCGAAGAACAACACGCACAACGGCTATCCTCCTCGAGGGCATGCGAATGCAACAAGCGGCCGCGGCCAAAAGGAGTGGGAGGGAGCCAGAAAAAGAGCTATGTTTGCACACACCTTGCCCCATCAGTAACCTTAGGTTTTGGCATTTGTTTATCCTTGTATACCAAGGTGTTCGTATGAGGAAATCTGTTGTATGGACGGCCCCATAGACATTTTTGACTACACCCTTGTTCTGCCCGAGCCCCGCTGCAGAATTGGTAGCGATGCCAAAACTGTCAGGGAAAAACCTGTGGGAAGTATTTTTGCCAAATGACTGCTAAGGGACCTGACCCTTGCGACAAGCACCGCAGTACGGTATTGGCAGGCAGCTAAATGCACCACGGAGATTAATCATACGAACGCCAACCGGTGAAACTCTAGAGGGATCAACATGCGATTGGGATTAAGTAAAAGCATTAGTTCTACACAAAAGTACGTGGTACGGTGTTAAACACGAGAACATGGCATCATGTTTTGTTACAGGACAACACGGCGGCTAAGATAATTCAGGACCGGGCTCTTGACGACCTCGCGAAACAGTGGGGACACAAGGCACCTGTCGGTGAAAGGGCGGCCTTCTCTTTGGCAGTCGAAACATCTGCGCCTTTCGGCGGCTTCTTGAAGCCATTGGCGAGGTCGAGGTCTGGGTGGTGGCAGGCGATGTTGCTTAGGACCATGAAGAGAGCGTTGGGCAAGCTTCCGGTGATTCATCGTGAAGCGGCCAGCTCTTCCTCCTCATGTGTCTTCAACTTATCGATCAACTCGTTGAAGAAGACCCCTAGCTTGACGGCTGGGAACCTCTTGTGCCTACAAAGTGTCCTCAAAGACTGGCCGATTCATGCCCATCGCAGCGGTCTGAGCAGTGAGATGATCGGCAATATCGATCAACTCTTGACCAGAGATTGGTCTGCTCTCGGAAGATTGGCCAGCTTCCTCCTCTCCGAAGACACTTTGCGGTGTCGAGGTCCTTTGTCAGCTGCTGGCGTCATGGATACCTCTAGATTCTGCCCGAGCTTCCAAGGTGCCAATCCTGGCTTTCAGATCTTCAATGGTGCCATTGGCAGCCCGAGGCCTTGGCTCTTGGAGGAGCTACAACTGTACATTCCTTCAGAAGGGTTTCTGCTTTGTGCCTCCCCTTGAGGGCCGTGACCTCCTTGGCCCTCCCGGAAAGCTCTTCAGTCAGATCGGCCACCCGTTATCGAAGTTGGCCTTGGCAGTGGACCCAGTGGCAAGGTCATCGGCAAGCTTCTTCAGTCGAGAGGCAGAATCGGTAGTGAGCATATCCAGCAGCCTGTGCGTGTCCTCTAGCTCCTTGGTGCGTCTCTGCACAGAGCTTCAGATCGTCATCCTTGGTGCGAAGGGTGGCCTCGAGTCTTCTCCTCTCCTCCCGGGAAGAGATGTCCGTTCTTGGCATCCAGAAACACTTTGCACTCGGCCATGCGGGCCTCCGGGCAATGACATCCTCCCTCGCATCGAGATTGCCTCCTGCTGCCTCATCAGGGCCTGGAACTGCCTTTCCGTTGCTAGTCGCGCACTTTCCCTGGTCCCTCAGTTGCTGGTCCACCTGTTGGCTGACTTGCCGCTGCTCCTGGAGCACCTGCCATTTCTGGTTATGTTGGCCCTGCATCTCCTTGATGCCTGCTGCTATGGACTCTAGGAAGATAAGTCCATGCGACGGCGGCAGAGTCGTCCGCCTTATCGACCCCTTGGTGCAGCGACATAGGATGTGCTGGAGCTCCTCATTCCGTTCCGTGCTTGTCGCCACTGATGAACAAGGACGCCGAGCCTAGGCGCGTGAGCACCAGTGCTGACTGGCTCAGGGATGGCTGCGGGGCCCTGCCACGACGTCAAATGTGAGGAGGGGATCCATGGTTTGGAGGGGACTTTCTCCTCGACCGTTGCCCCCGCCCCTGGCGCGTCACCCGGGTTTTGCTCCTTCACATCAAGGCCCCGAGCGCTCCGGCAGCCTGTCCCTGCCCCTCCTACGGCGGTGATCTGGCGGCTTTCTCAGCAGGTCCCTTCCTATGTTGGCCACTTCCTCCAGCAGTTCCAGCTCCTCTGCCTAAGGGATGTAAACAAAGATAGCAAGCAATACACGAGAAAAGGGAGTATTAGAGAACAGAAAGCATGGGGCGAGATACAAAAAGAAGAGAAGAAGCAGAGAAGAAGAACAATGAGTTAATCGGAGAGTCTGCCGGGAAGAAGCTTCATTTCCCCAGCAACATTAGTTGCCGGGCCACGATTCCGTCCCCTGCGTGACAAACCAGGTGTCGTCCTGGGCAAGCTTTCTTGGAAACCGTTACCGGGGGCTCCTTACTCGATCAGCGGGCGGGGTAAACCCCTCTTGAAGGGGCTCGCCCTGAGCCGTATCTCTCTCCTCCTCCAGCCGAGGAGGTCGGGAGCTCTCCTGCAATCGCTCTTGCGGGAGTGGCCAATCCTGTGCCCTCCCTAGGGGTTGAGCCGGGGGCTTATGGCGACGGTCTTTCGAGACGCGCCCCGCCGGTTCTGCGCGTCCTCCAGGATCTCCAGCGGCCCCGCGCGCCTGAGCCGTTTTGTAACGGCGGATGAGGGTCTTAGTCTCCTGTTTTCCTCCCTGTCGACAAAGCAACAAGATCAGGCAACAAAAACAAGTGAGCATTCCAAGCCGCTGCAAGAAAAAAGTGGTCTTCTTACTTCTTTGTCAATGAGCATGGGATCAGTCGTCGAACTCCACGGCGGCGAGAGCGCTCTGCTTCTCTCTGGGGAGGAGGGACGGGGCGTCCGGGCGTCTCTGAGCCCCGGGAGCGCAGGAGGCTCTGACGGAGACGAGCTCTGTGAGGAGCCTGAACCGGATGAGAGCTGTGAGTCATCTTCCGCAGCCACCGATTGCTTGGAGGGAGAGGATTCGGCCTCGGCAAGGCAAGGGGACCGCGACCTACATGCCGCGATCGACATTGCTGCCCTTGGTAGGTATCTTCTTCACCTTCTTACGGCAAGCGGCGGGGTCAGCAATCACAACTCCCCGGCTGGGCGACCCTCTGCGGACGTTGGTCCAAGACTGGTCGGGGGCTGGAGGGCCTGCGTGAGCCACTCCTCCGCCTCCTCAACCTCTCCTCCTCCTCGACCTCCGCCGCCGCGGTGTACAGGCCCTCAATTCCAGAAGGGCCTTCTCCCCGGCAGGCTCTCCCCCGGCATGCTCGTCCACGGTTAGGAGATCATCTGGCAACCCCCACCCCTCGTGGCTCGTGCACGCTCCTGCCTTGAGAGGGGACCTCGCCTGTAGCATCCTCCTTTCCCCTTTGTCGCCTTCCCAGCTTTCGCCATCGTAGCAGCACGGGATGCTCTTCCTAATCCAGCCGCCTCTGATGAACGCTTCCTCCCCCCTGGACGTGCACCTTGACATGTGGTCTCCTCTTGGTAGCCTTTCGACCAGAGTGGAGGACCTTTGAGCTCTTCGTCAAGCATGGGTAACTGCCAGTCACTAAAAGCTCCTTGAGCATTGCAATCTGGCATCCATTCAGATCTAGTCCCCTGGCGGAAATTATTTCAGAGGGATGATGTTGGCGGGCAACTTGAAAAGCTCGAAGCTACGAACAGCTAGTCGCACAACTAGGGCATGACCATAGACTGACAAATTGTTGGCCAGGCCTGAAGCAACCTCATCCTATCTTGTGGCATCCCCATACAGCAGGCAAACCTATCTCTCTTCTGCAATGACGCAATATGGCAGAGAGGAAGTCGGCCCCTACGTGCTCAATGGTTAGCCTAGTCCCTTTAGACGGGTGATCCTGTTTACGCCGGGCGGAGCCTATCACGTAAGGCCAAATTTCCCGCCAGTCGTTGCCGCGCTCTACAAGGCACTTCGTCCATGCCTGGCAGAAATCTGGGCCCTCATCCTGATCCGACACCAATCTCCCCTCCATCCTCCCATCTGCTTCACTACTGGCCAGAGATGTAATCCCAGTTCTCCCTTGGCACCACCCATGGCATCCAGCTTATGTTCCTGGAGCGGGTGTTTTTGTTCTCCAACCCGCGGACGAAATAGTGCCGGAAACAAATCAACATTGGGGCACTCCAACAAAGTTTTCGCACAATGGGCAAAAATCGCATACACGCCATTGCATTTGGGTGAAATCTAGGGATGGAAGCCATAGATCACCATCATTGCTTCTAAGAATCCGAGAAAGGGGGACATATACCACAGATAAAGAACATGCAAAGAATCGGTACGATCTGGCAGGTCCAGTTCCCTCCGCGCAACTTTGGGCACGCCGTGCCCTTCGGGACTTCCTCCCCACAGATATCCATACCTTGATTCAAGCACCTCGCCATCCGATTTGACATGAAGAAGATAACATCCGCCCTCCGCTTCGTGTCCAGCTCGACGCCCTTTTGCTCCACTCGCGGCGCTCTTTCGCGGCAGTCATACGTTTCCCGCCTTGGCAGTGGCTTTCTCCCATTTCCTCAAACCGCGATGGGGATGGGTGAAGGAAGTTGGGCAGGGGATCGCAGTGAGTGTGGGCGAGGGGGAAAGCGTTCGGCATTGGCTGCGAGTGAAGATGATGGAAAGATGGGAGCGGCGGACGAATGGGCCTGCCTTTTCGCGTTTTCTCTCTTAAGGGAAGGACGTGGGGGAGGACGCGACTCTTCAGAAAGTTATAGTTTTGCATTAACTGTTGCAATCCCACTACCCACGACCCGCGGAAAATAAACAGGAACTAGACGTTGGATTGACTGGTTCTCATGACAAACTGCTGCACGCGCAGCATTTTCTCGCCACCTGTCCAGCACTGTTTGGGCCTAACCCACGTGCCCCCAGCGACATGTATGACTCAGGCTGGGGGCTTATGTCGGGGTACACAAACTGGGGTGAATGTTTCCCCTGACTTGTGCACGAACACAATTCGTGGCCCACAAATTATAGCATCCAAGACCAAGACACTGCTAAGGAGAACCTCCCTTGCCGGGCAGGCGAGCCTGGCGAGGACGGGTGGCCCCAAACAAGCCTCAAGACCATCTCGGCAGGCCTGTCGGGCAGTACCGAAGCAAACTACCCGGCCAAGGCTTCAACCGTTACCTCACAGTGACGCAATCATCGATCGGTGTGGTGTCAAGCCCCCAAGTGACTAAGTGGCAGTTATGCGACACATGGCAGCCACTTCCAGAGGAAACCACTCCAAATGACACCGTCCAGAGACGTGTCAGTAGACAGGCGAAGGTGGCCAAGCAGCCCGTCAAGCTTGCCGGAGAGGCTACGATGTGACACTAAGCAGCGCATTTAATGCGCTCTGCTCTGCCTACAGAGTTAGGTATGATAGCACGGTTGCTATCTAATCAGCACACAATGACTAATTTGCACTGTGGTAACCCCTTATCTATAAAGGAGGGCATGGTAACCAGAGAAGGGGTTCGGAACCTTGTTACACTCGTACGCGTGTAGCTGCTCTCGCCCCAAGGAAACCCTATCGGCAGAGCGCTGCGTTTTAACCACAATCCACCATCAATCCACCAAAGGCAGGAGTACAGTTTACACCACGCGGCAGCCCGACCGGGTAAAACTGCTGTGTGATCTCTGCACACGTTGTGCTACGGTCCTCCTCTCTTTGTGCAACGCGCGTCCCCCCCATGCCGAACCAAAAGGGGCCGATGTGCCCCATAGGTGGCCGTGATTTCCCATGACAATAAGGTATTGTAATCTGGTTTTTTATTGGCCTATGAATTATTCACTTGCGTTGAACCATTGATGTTTGGGGTTTTGATTATGGGACCTTTCCTTCCTCTAATGGGTATACAATATTTTGGTTGCTGTGATTACGTTCTAAGTGGGTAAAGCTATTCCAACTAGTAGTGGAATCATAACACTTCCATTAAATGCTAAAAAAGGTTTTCCCGAGGTTGGAGTCCTAGATATTTAATGATGATGGTGGTTCACACTTTATCATGGTGCTTTCCGTAAAATACTTGCTGAATATGATGTTAACCATAGAATTGCATCACCCTATCATCCTTAATCTAGTGGTCAAGTGAACTTAGCAATAGAGAAATAAAACAATATTACAAAAAACTGTTAATAGGTCTCGAAAAGAATTGGCTAAGAAATTGGATGATGCACTTTGGGCCATAGAACAGCATATAAAAATCCTATGGGTATGTCTCCCTATAAAATGGTTTATGGAAAGCTTGTCATTTGCCTCTAGAGTTAGAACATAAGCATATTGGGCAATTAAAGAACTCAACTATGATTTCAAAACTGCCAGTGAAAAGAGGTGTTATTTGATATTAGCTCTATAGATGAATGGAGAACCCAAGCTTATGAAATGCCAAATTATTTTAAAAAAGGTTAAAATATGGCATGACCAAAGAATCCAAAAGCGGGAATTCAAAGTTGAGAATATGTTCTTTTGTACATCTCCTGTTTTAGATTCTCTGTAGGAAAACTTCTCTCTAAATGGGAAGGACTGTATATTATCGAGGGGGTTTATCGCTCTGGAGCTAATCAAATCAATAATGCCGAAGATACTAACCCGAAGGTGGTCAATGCGCAAAGAATTAACCACTATATTTCAGGTAGCCTATTAATGTTGAAAGCAATATATCCAAACCATGACATCGGAGGAACACATAAAAGAAACCTTCTGGAACTCCAGAATACTAAAAAAGAGGAGGTACATGATACGGTAAGTAAAACGGACTCCAAAAAATCCGCAAAAATATTTTCTGTCAGTTTTGGAATATTACAAAAATTAGGCAAATAAGAAAACAACCAGGAAGGCCAACGAGGAGGGCACAAGATTACCAGGCGCGCCTGGGCCCCCTGGCGTGCCCCTTAGGAACCTTCCCGACTCCGTTTTCCTCCAGCTTGCTTATTTCCCAAGATAAAAATCTTTATATACCCCCGAACGTATTGACCACCGTATCAACGGAGAAATCTTCTGTCTTTTCTTTCTTGCTGTTTTCTTCCAGATATGAAAATATGTCATCTCAAGATTCGGAGGGAGAGTGCCTGGTTTCCTACCAGCCCTTAGACCCAAATATCTTCAAGGACATGTTTCCCTATGTGTGGTTCACACATGAGCACTACAGGAATCAGTGATTGCCACCACCATGTACGGCAAAGGACCGGAAAGCTGACGGCAAAGGTCTTTGCCGCAACCGGGGACGGCAAACATGCCCGGCACAGTAATACACGGTAAACTGATTTGCCGTCTGCATTGCCTCTTTTTTTTATATTTTTTCTTATATCCAACATCTTTTCAGAGCAAATATATGATTTTTTTTTTCACAGCAGACATATGACATATCCAACACATAAGTTTAATCATCATAATATCCAACACTAGTTCCGTTCCATATATATTACAATAGTTTCACATTGTTCATCCATTATAACAAGTTCCACATTGTTCATCGATAAAAAAGAAAACAGAAAGGGAACACAAGCACTCCATCAATGCAAGCTTCCGTGAAGTGAATGAAATCTCGCAAAATGGAAACAAGAAAGTTAGAAGAAGAAGACTAGAAGAGAGAAGAAGAAGAAGAAAAATGAAGAAGAAGAAGAAGCATATGACATTTATGAGCTAACTTAGGTAAAAATGACATTTATGAGCTAACTTAGATAAAATGGATCTTTTATATGAGTTTAACTTAGGTAAAATGGATAATTTATAAAGCTAACTTAGGTAAAATGGATCGTTATGAGTCTAACTTAGGTAAAATGTATCATGTTGAGTAACTTAACTAAATTGATCATTATGAGCTAACTTAGCTAAATGGATCATTATGAGTCTAACCTAGTAAATGGATCATTTTGGAGCTAACCTAGGTAAAATGGATCATTTTGGAAGCTAACCTAGGTAAAATGGATCATTTTGGAGCTAACTTAGGTAAAATGGATCATTTCGGAGCTAACCTAGGTAATTATGCCATTTTGAGTTAACTAGCATATTATGCCATTTTTGATATAAAGCCTCAAGTATAGGGTTATTGAGCTAACCGGTAACTAAGCATATTAGAGCTAACTTAGAGCTAAGTTAGGTCATTTTGGAGCTAACCTAGTGTAAAATGGATATTTATGAGCTAACTTAGCTAAATGGATCATTTGGAGCTAACTAGAAAAAATGGATCATTATGAGCTAATTAGGTAAAATGGATCATTTATGAGCTAACTTAGGTAAAATAGATCATTTTGGAGGTAACTTAGGTAAAATGGATTATTTTGGAGCTAACTTTGGTAGAAATGGATCATTTTGGGCTAGCTAGAAATGGATCATTTGGGTACTTAGTAAAGGATCATTTTCGGCTAGCTAGCTAGGTAAAATGGAATCATGTTTTAGCATAGACGTAGATAGGTCTTAACTACATAGGTATAACATTGAATCTGCATTTTTTTACGTAAGTAAGCTAACTAATATACATTTATAGACTTACCAAGGTTATCATGCCATTTATGAGCTAAGTAAGCTACTTATATCATAAATGAACTAAATAAGCTAACTATAGGTCATTATTGAGCTAACCTAGGTAATTATGCCATTTTTGAGTTAACTAAGCATATTGCCATTTTTGACATAAGTAAGCTAAGTATAGTCATTATTGAGCTAAACCTAGGTAACTAAGCATATTAAGAGCTAACCTAGCATATTATAGCTACTTAGAGCTAACTTAGGTCATTTGGAGCTAACTTAGGTAAAATGGATCATTTGGAGTAGTAAGGTTATTATGTCATTTTGGAGGAAATAAGCTAAGTTTAGGTATACATTATGGTAAGCATATTGGAGGAAATAAAGCTAAGTCTAGGTCATTATGCATTTGTTAGCAAAACACTAGAGATAACTTACCCTCATCACGGAGGTGAAGCACGGGTTCTCGTGCCGGTACCACATGGAGAAGGATCGTGCGATGCTTGTCTAGAGTTACGTCTGCACCAAAGATCATTTGCAATGTCTCGTTAGCATGATGACACTCAAATGTTAAGACTACTAACAATGACCATTCAAATGAAACTCACCGTGGTCCCCGGAGCAATGACTGCCATCGGCGGAGGGGTCTGACCGGTCTTCTCGCACAGAGTCTTCACTCACAGAGAGGCACTAACGAAATTTATGTGTCGGATCCGAAGCAGAGCATATGGGAAACGAACCCAATCTACACATACTCAGGCTGTCCATGGATAACATTGGACAATTCGAAAGAACACGGTTATAAATATGCAAATGCATGCATATTTATAACTGTAACCCTTTCGAACGGGAGACGCATACTGGTCACGCATACTGATGATTGAAGACACCTATAGCTGACAAGTTTCATCGGCATGAAGACCAGAAATAGAGCAAATAATTAAGGGGGGAGGAGGAGATGTCATTTGTGCAGCGAGACTCTGTCAACACCAGACCCTCGCAGCGGCGAAACAACTACACATTTAAATCCAAAGATGAGTAACATAGCTCGTCGTCTGTGGTAGTGCCTCGACACATGCTCCTGTCGAACACCTTCATTGTGAGCATGGTGCTGCTGCTGTCATAGCTTAAGATGGCACTGCCGAGCTGAAGGTCATCAGCGCGGGCGAACTGCTTCCATCCTGCGCGAGATACATGTGCCATCGGCATCGAACACTACATCCATATCCCACAGCGACGCCGCGCCCAGCCTCCCACAGCAAACAGTTCTCGAGGCCGATGGGCGGTCGAACACCTTGGAAATTTCTGGCAGCCTCTGCGATGAGGATTAAAAGCCAAGTTTGAAACTTCAAACAACCAAACATGACTCATGACAAAAAATCAGAGCATAGAAAGAGAAACGAAAGACGAAATAGTACTAGTGAGAGGTTGTGCAACTAGGATAGTGAGAGGTTCCGCTACAGCACACACAACCATACATTCGCTACAGCGCAAAACCCTTCTTAGACCGCAAGACACCAATGGTGTCAGAAGAAGGGTTGTTGTGTTGTACCGGAATGTATGGAAACAACCGCAAGGCACCAATGGCGTTCGAGTTCTTCACCATCATCCTCTCAAATTTGTTTAAAAAAGCTGTTACAAGAATATCATCCGAGTTGCACAACCTCTCACTACGTATTGTTTCATCTTTTGTTTCTCTTTCTACGCTTTGATTTTGTCATGAGTTAGTTTGGTTTGTTTCAAGTTTCAACACTAGGCTTTTAATCCTCCTCATAGAGGCTGCAAGACAAATCTCGCCAAGGTGTTCGACGCCATCGGCCCAGAGAAACTGTTGCTGCGGAGAGGCCGGCGCAAGCGTCACTTGTGGGATGTGGATGTAGTGTTCGACGCCGACCGCCACATGTACCTCGCGCACGGATGGAAGCAGTTCACCCGCGCTCATGACCTTCAGCTCGGGCATGTCCGCATCTAAGCTACGACACCAGCCACGCCATGCTCATCGTAAAATTTTAGGACATCACATCACATAAAGCTGACACTTCATAACCTAAATAGCCGTCATTTAGGGTTCCATCAACGCGAGGAACCCCTAACCCGCTCGTCCTCGGGCGCCCTCAGGTATGGTGATGCACGGTTGACGGTCAGCGCTCGGACCGGATGATTATCATCCTGGGTCACGGCGCCGGGACGCGCAGGACCCCTGGCTCCACTATCTATCACCTCGACGACTGGCGATCATCGACCCTCTACCCCGACCCTCAACCCCATGGCGACCGGCGATCCCAACCCAGTTCCATCGGCGCCCACGCACCCGTCGGCGATCCATGACCCGGTTTCCATTGTTCCTCTTCTTCTTCTCCTCTTCTCCTCTTCTTCTTATTCTTCCTTCCTTCCTTCTTCTCCTCCTCCTCCTCCTCCCTCCTCTCCTCCTCTTCTTTTCTTCTTCTTCTTCTCCTTTCTTCTTTCTTTTCTTCTTCTTCTTCTTCTTCTTTTCTCCTTTCTTCTTCTTTCTTTCTTCTCTTCTTCTTCTTCTTTTCTTGAGTTTCTCTTCTTCTTCTTCTTCTTCTTCTTCTCTTTCTTTCTTCTGTCTTCTCGTTCTTTTCTTCCTCCTCCTCCTCCTCCTAAACATCACCTATCTTCTCTTCTTCTTCTGCTTTTCTTCTCTCTTCTTCTCTCTTCGTCTTCTTCTTCTCTTCTTACTTGACTTCTTCTTCTTCTTCTTCTCTTTCTTCTTCTTCTTTTTTTTCTTCCTCTCTTTTCTCTTCTTCTCTTTCTTCTTTTCTCTTCTACCATTCTTTCTTCTTCTTTCTAGTCCTTTTATCTTCTTCATCTGATTCTGAAGTCTATTCTTTCTTCTTCTCTTCTATTTGTGGGTGTTTCTCTTCCTATCTTCTTTCTTCTTCTTCTCTTGCGTTCTATTCTTCTTCTTCTCTTCTTCTTCATTCTTACTATAATCTTTCTTCCTTCTGCGTTCTTCTTCTTGCTTCTTCTTCCTATTCTTCTTCTCTTCTTCTCATTCTTCCTTCTATTGATTCTTCTCTCTTCTGTGTATTTCGTTTAGTTTCCCCCCCCTTCTTTTTCTTGCTTTCTGCTTCTCTTTCTTCTTCTTGCTATCTCCTTCTTCTTCTCTTCTATTCTGTCTTCGTGCTTCCTTCTATTCGTCACTCTCTTCTCTCTTCTTCTTCTTCTTGACATCTTCTCTTCTTCTTCTTTTCTTCCTTCTGCTTCTGCTTCTTCTTCTTATTCTTCTTCTCAGAAAAAACTTCTCTTCTTCTTCTCTCTTCTTCTCTTTCTTCTTTCTATTCTTCTTCTTCTATCTTCTTCTTCTTCCTTCTTTCTCTTCTTTCTTCTGACTAATCTTCTTCTTTCTTTCTTTATAACTTCTCTGTCTCTCTTCTTCTCGTCTCTTTCTATCATTCTTCCTTCCTTGATTCTCTTCTGTTTTTCTTCTCTCTGCTTTCTTCTATCTTTCCTCTTTCTCATTTTTTTTTCTGTGCTTTCTGTTTGCTTCCTTCTTCTGTCTCTGTTCTCACTTCTTCCTTCTTGCTCTATCTCTTTCTATAGCTTTGTCTGCTGCTGTACTTACTGCTTAGTTCTTTTCTATCTCTCTTTTACTTTCTTCTTCCTGGCTTGCTTCTCTGCTCTTTGCATACTGTACTCTCTGGGTAGTCGTTTTCGTTTCTCTTTTCTTTCCTTCTCTTCCGTCTTCATGCTTCTATACTATGGTATTTCTGGTCTTGTCTTGCTTCTTCTCTTCCGTCTGACTCTCTTCTTGCGAGCTTCGTCTATTGTACTGTAGAAGAAAGATCGTACTAGCTTCTTCTGGACTTCCTTCTTCTTCTTGAGAAGTTTCTCAATTTTTCTACTTACTTGTCTCTTCTTCAGATCTTGTCTTATCTTCGTTAAAAAGGAAACGAATTCTTCTTCTTGGACGGTTAGAAAGGGAAGGAGAAGTAGAGAGGCTTCTCTTCTATTGTCTTCTTCTTCTTTCTTCTTCTTCTTCTTCTTTCTGTTTTCCCCCCCCCCCCCCTTTTCTTCTTCTTTCTCTCTATTCTTTCCTTCTTCTATGTACTTCTTCTTCTTAGCGTTGCTTCTTTTCTTTCTTCTATTCCTTCTTCTTTCTTCTCATTCTTTCTTCTTCTGCTTGCTTTCTCTTTCTTCTTCTTCCCCCTTGCTTCTTCTTCTGTCTTCTGTCTTCTTCTCTTTCTTCTTTGTCTAGTCTTCTTCTTCTTCTCTTCTTCTTTCTTTATCTTCTTTCTTCTCTTCTTCTCTTCTTCTTTCTTCTTCTTCTTCTCTTATTCTTCTATTCTATCTTTTCTTTCTGCATATCTTCTCTTCTTCTTACTTTCTTTACTTCTTTCCCTAGCAAGGGTGCGTTCTTCTTCTTGTCTTTTCTGTCTTCATTCCTTCTTTTTCTTCTTCTTCTATTCTGTCTTCTTCTTCTTCCTCGAAAGATCTCTTCTCTTTCTTCTTCCTCTTCTGTTTTATCTGATCTCACTGTTTGCTTCCTTCTTCATGTATTCTTCTTTACTCTCTTGTCTTCTTTTGCTTTCTTTTCTTCTTCTGTGACTGGTCTACGTCTGTCCTGCTTCTTCTGGACTTCTGCTTACTTACTGTGCTTTTTCTGTGACTTCTCTATCTATTCTTCTTCCTTCTCTTCTTTCTTTTTCTTCCCTTTCTTCTGTTTGAGTCTTCTTCTTCTCTCATACTTCTCTTCTTCTCTCTTTTCTTTTCTTTTCTTCTTCTTACAAGTCTTCTGTCTCATATCTTCTTCTTCTTTCTTACTTCTCTTCTATTCTTCTTCTTCTCAAGACTTTCTTCTTCTCTTTCTTCTTCTTTTCTTCTTCTTTCTGCTTCTCTTCTCTTCTTCTCTTCTTCTCTTTCTTCTTCTTCCTTCTTCTTCTTCTTTTCTCTTCTTCTTCTTTTCTTCTTCTTTGCTTCTTTCTTCTTCTCTTGCTTCTTCTCTTCTTTATTCTCTCACAAAAAAGAAAAGGGTCTTCTCTTTCTGTCTTTTCTTCTTTCTCTTCGTCTTCTTCTCTTCTTTCTTCTCTTCTTCTTCTTTCTTCTTACTTCTTTCTCCTTCTTTCTTCTTCTTCTTCTTCTCTTCTTCTGCTTCTCTTTCTTTCCTCTTCTTCTTCTTCTTCTCTTCTTCTTTCCTAATTCTTCTCTTCTGTCTTTGTCTTTCTTTCTTCTCTTACTTTCTCTTCTTCTTCTCTGTTTCTTCTTCTTCTTCTTCTCATCTTCTTCTTCTTCTCTATCTTCTTTCTTTCTTTCTTCTCTTCTTTCCCCTCTTCTTCTTCCTAATTATTCTTTTTTCTTATTTTTTTCCAGAACTTAATACTAAACCTAAACCTAAAAAACTAAACTAAACCTAAACCTAAACCTACAACTAAACTAAAACTAATCTAACCTAAACATAAACCTAAAACTAAAAAAAAGAAAAAAGAGGAGCTAGAGCTCACCTTCGGAAAGCGGGCGGCCGGTGGAAGAGTTGGCCGGTGGAGGAGAGGGCCGGGGCGGCCTGGGGCAGGGCCGGTAGGGCTCGGGGGCGCCGGGCGGTGGGGGCGAAGGGGCGGCGGAGTGATGCGGCGGCGGGGTGGTGGGGCGGCGGCAGCGTCCGGGCGGCGTCGATGCTCGGCAGCGGTGGTGCGGGCGCGGGTGGGCGGAGAGAGAGGGGTGGGGCCGGGGAGAGAGAGAGGGGTGGCCGTTAGTTAGAGGATGGGGCACGTTCTTTGCCGTCTGCTAGCAGATTGCAAAGAACTGGCTGATGGCAAACTATATCTTTGCCATCAACCAGTTCTTTGCCGTTTATTTTTTGTAAGCGGGCAGCAATGACCTTCTTTGACGTCAGCTAGTAGACGGTAAAGAACTGGCTGATGGCATATTCCCTGATTCAAGTAGTGGAGGAGGACGAAGACGAACCTATCCCCCCTAGCTTCCTGAAGGAAAGCAAAGAAGCGCTATGCAAGAAGATATTGAAGCATGAGCTGGAGAATGAGGATCTCAGGGAAAGCAATTTTAGCCTCCAACGCACGCTGGAAAAATTTACTACTACTTCACCACCACCTTCATCATCTTCTCCAACAAAAGAAACTTGAGTTCATGGTATGGGCACTCCCATTGGCTTGTGCCAAGCTTGGGGGAGGTGCCCCGGTATCGTATCACCACCAGTATCTTTGCTTTCATCTATTTTAGTTCGATCTTTAGTTATCCTATGATTTAGTTGAATAAAAGTTTAGTTCGATCCTTTCTTTTTGAGTGCTTGCTTAGTGATCTATCTATGTAATCGTGTGCGAGATATATAATAAAGATTAGTTTGAGTTTTGTTTCTTTCTTTGTTCGTTCCAATAAAAAGAAAGGAAAATAATTGAAAAAGATCATATGCTAATCTTATGGTAAGTAATGACATCACATAAGGAAAAGTATAAGTGGTAAAATTTATTGGAGATTGACAAACATAGCATTGGTCAATGATGCAATTCATGAAAGAATTAATAAGGGAAGAGAAGATTCACATGCAAATACACTATCTTGGACATCTTTTATGATTGTGAGCCCCCATTAAATATTTTGTGTCAAAATTGTTGACGTTGGACAAGGAAGACAACGTAATGATTTATGTTTGTTTATATTCACATAGAAGTTATATTGTCATAGATCCTTCAACATGTGGTGCTTGCTCAATATCTTTTCTAGCCAAAAACTCCGCACTAAGTAGAGATACCACTTGTGCATCCACAAACCCTTAAACCCAAAATCTTATTTTGAGAGTCCACCATACCTACCTATGGATTGAGTAAGATCCTTCAAGTAAGTTTTCATCGGTGCAATAAGGCAATAAAAATTGCTTCTAAAAGTGTTGGATCGTTTAGTGTAAGAGAAAATTGAGCGTTGTACGAACTTATGATGGCAAAGTAATAAAAGCGACGGACTGCATAATAAAGGTTGCTATCATAAGGGGCAATATAACATGATGTTCTTTTGCATTAAGGGATTTGGCATACAAACAAATAAGTGCATGACAACCTCTACTTCCCTCTGCGAAGGGCCTATCTTTTACTTATATGCATTTACTTTTATGTAAGAGTCAAAGTACTTTCCCCTATCCCTTTTTATTTTTCTCTTTTTGCAAGCATCATGTGGAGAGGAAAGATCTAGGCACATATATCCAGTTGGATATGAGTGGGCATGAGTTATTATTGTTGACATCACCCTTGTGGTGAATACGTTGGGAGGCAAAGCTATAAGCCCCTATCTTTCTATGTGTCCGGTTGAAACTTTTTGTTCATGGGTATGCTATGAGTGTTAGAAATCATAGAAGATTAAGTGATGGTTGAGTATGTGGAGTTGCCTAAAGGCTCTGATACGTGACCCTTCCTGAAAATATGATGAATTGTAGTTGCAAAGTTGACTGAGAACATAGTTCGTTGGTTTTCAATAAGGTTTATGCGTTATACTTCAATGGTGTGATGAATTGTTACTTGTTCATGGGAAGTTATATGATAAAAGTTGTTTGATAAAGTTTTATGTTAAAGTTCCTTCTTGTTATAATAATATGCATGATGCTTCTATGTCCGTACTTTGTTTTTATCGACACCTCTCTCTCTAAGCATGTGGGCATGTTTTTCGATTTCGGTTTTTCGCTTGCGGACAAACAAGGTCTAAGCTTGGGGGAGTTGATACGTCCATTTTGCATCATGTTATCCCACTATTATTTATAATGTTTTTATGCATAATAATGCCTTTTGGAGTAATTCTAATGCCTTTTCTCTCATAATATGCAAGGTTTACACAAAGAGGGAGAATACCGGCAGCTGGAATTCTGGACCTGAAAAAGCTACGTCAGAGTTACCTATTCTGCACATCTCCAAATGAGCTAAAAATTTACAGAGAATTATTTTGCAATATATGAAAAATACTGGAGCAAATAACTATCAGAGGAGGCCCACCAGGTGGGCACAACCCACATGGGCGCGCCAGTCCCCCCAGGCACGCCCTGGTGGGTTGTGCCCTCCTCGGCCCACCTCCAGTGCCCATCTTCTGGTATATAGGTCATTTTGACATAGAAAAAATAAGGGAGGGACTTTCGGGACGAAGCGCCGCCGTCTCGAGGTGGAACTTGGGCAGGAGCACTTTTGCCCTTCGGTGGAGCGATCCCGCCGGGGGAACTTCCCTCTTGGAGGGGTAAATCATCGCCATCTTCACCACCAACAACTCTCCCTTCTTTGGGAGGGCCATCTCCATCAACATATTCAACAGCACCATCTCCTCTCAAACCCTAGTTCATCTCTTGTGTTCAATCTTTGTACCAGAACCTTAGATTGGTACTTGTGGGTGACTAGTAGTGTTGATTACATCTTGTAGTTGATTACTATATGGTTTATTTGGTGGAAGATTATATGTTCAGATCCATTATGCTATTTAATACCCCTTTGATCTTGAGCATGATTATCATTTGTGAGTAGTTACTTTTGTTCTTGAGGTCACGGGAGAAGACATGTTGCAAGTAATCATGTGAACTTGGTATGTGTTCGATATTTTGATGATATGTATGTTGTGATTCCCATAGTGGTGTCATGTGAACGTCGACTACATGGCACTTCACCATATTTGGGCCTAAGGGAATGCATTGTGGAGTAGTTATTAGATGATGAGTTGCTAGAGTGACAGAAGCTTAAACCCTAGTTTATGCGCTACTTCCTAAGGGACCGATTTGGATCCAAAAATTTAATGCTATGGTTAGATTTTATCTTAATACTTTTCTCGTAGTTGCGGATGCTTGCGAGGGGGTTAAACATAAGTAGGAGATTTGTTCAAGTATGAACAATACCAAAGCACCAGTCCACCCACATATCAAATTATCAAAGTAGCGAACATGAATCAAACCAACATGATGAAAGTGATGTGATGAAATTCCCGTGTATCCTCAAGAATGCTTTGCTTATCATAAGAAACCGTTTTGGACTATCCTTTGTCACAAAAGGATTGGGCTACCTTGCTGCATATTATTTACCATTACCGTTACTTGCTCATTACAAATTATCTTGCTATCAAACTACCTGTTACCGACTATTTCAATGCTTGCAGAAATTACCTTGCTGAAAACCACTTGTCATTTCCTTCTGCTCCTCGTTGGGTTCGACACTCTTACTTATCGAAAGGACTATGATTGATCCCCTATACTTGTGGTCCATCATGGTGAATGGGAACAAAATGGCAACTGGGGATTACCGCAACCTGAAAATCACAATGTAGTCTTACCTGACCTTTTGGATGTTGTTCAACAAGAAGAAATTGCTTGGGCTGATGGGGAAGAACTTTTACCTGCTGCTAGTAATAGTAGTCTCACATCAGACGTGTCTTTCTCTGAAGGTGACAATTCAAATAACTTTGATCCTCATGTTCCATTTTTCAATGAGGTCCATGTTGGGGCTCTCCAAGTTGGTGTTCCTATCCATGCAGTTCAAGGGCCACAACCTATCAATGCCATTGCTAATGGTTTGAAAAATATCATACAAGCTTGTAAATCTGATGATGAGGACATTCAACCCTTGCAAGAGCAAAACTGTCGGTGCAACAAACCATGGGTCTGTTGCCCAGACTGTGCACAGGCCTAAAATGGCTAAGTTACAGCATCCAAGACCAAGACACTGCTAAGGAGAAACCTCCCTTGCCGGGCAGGCGAGCCTGGCGAGGACGAGGTGGCCCCGAAGACAAGCCTCAAGACCATCCCGACAGGCCTGCCGGGCACTACCGAAGCAAACTATCACACCAAGGCTTCGCTGTTCCACCTCACAACGACGCAAGTCATCGATCGGTGCGGTGTCAAGCCCCCAGGTGACTAAGTGGCAGTTGTGCGACACATGGCAGCCACTTCCAGAGGAAACTACCTCCAAATGACACCCGTCCAGAGACGTGTCAAGCAGATAGGCGAAAAGGTGGCCAAAGAGCCCCGCAAGGCTTGCCGGGGAGGCTACGATGTGACACTAAACGGCGCATTTAATGCGCTCTGCTCTGCCTACAGAGTTAGGTATGATAGCAATGTTTGCTATCTAATCAGCACACAATGACTGATTTGCCATTGTGGTAACCCCTTGATCTATAAAAGGAGGGCCATGGCAACCAGAGAAAGGGTTCGGAACCTTGTACACTCATACGCGCGTAGCTGCTCTCGCCCCGAGGCAACCCTGCCGGGCAAGAGCGCTGTGTTTCCACCATCACAATCCACCATCAATCCACCAAAGCAGGAGTAGGGTTTTACGCCTCGCGGCGGCCCGAACCTGGGTAAAACTGCCCGTGTGATCTCTATCGCGCTGCGCTATGGTCCTCCACTCTTTGTGCAACGCGCTCAGCTCCCCTGCCGAACAAAAAGGGGCCGATGGCCCCATAGGTGGCCGTGATTTCCCATGACATCTTTGGCGCGCCAGTTAGGGGGCAGCGCTTGCGCGAACCCGAGAAGCATACACAGCGCATCATCTTCATCGACAACTCCATCATTCATGGCGCCCAAAAAGAAGCCTGGTGCTGCAGCCCACTCGTCCACTTCGAAGGCCCCGCTACACGCGACAGCCGATGCCACGGAGGCCACGAGGCCGCACGGGGACACGGACACGGCAGGGGGTGTGGCTGGCGCAGGCTGCATCGCCACCGCCTCCCCTGCGGTGGAAGTAAGAGCAGAAGGCGTCGGGGAAGTACAGCACCAACAGCATCCCGACGGCCACGCTCCACAAGGTACGGGTGGAGAAATCATTCTGTCCGCACCTCTCTGCCCGGCCGAAAGGAGCAGCCACAGCGGCGGCTCTCGCTCTGGGGTGAATTGCAACCCTCCGATCGCTCTCGCTACGGGCGCGACCGCGGGGCGTGCGCCAGTCCTGGAGCGGACCAGCCCAGTCGATGCACCGAACGGAGCTGCTGACCCTCAATCGCCTCCACCTCGTTACCCCGCCACCGTGGCCACGGGCTCACGACGGTGAGAACATGGCGCAGCTACTGCTGGCACCGTAAGGAGCCAGGCGATGCCACGATCTACGTCATCATCCATGCCGAGCACCGCTTCGGAGGCTATGGAGCGGGCCCAGCTGCTGTTGAGATTTCCGCCGGATGAGTGGAGAGCCACCATTCAAAGCCTGATTGGTTTTGCCAAAGCAGGGAGATCACAGCGAGCTGACACGCCACGGCTTCCCAATGTGATGAGAACGGCCCGCGTAGCTGGCCACACCAAGGGGGGGGACCCCCATAGTGCAGTCCCCTCCGTGGCAGCCTGCACAAAGGCCACGTCCAATGCCACGCGATCAGGAACCCGACGATGTCTCGATGGCTTCGTCTGGCCCTCGAGCGCGTCGAGACCAGCGCCAAGCCCAGGAAGACAGGCGGGGGGAAGGCGCACGTGTCACCGTCGAGCAACGCCGTGACACCCGCCGCCAATCAGATCGGCACAACGGCCCCGACGTTGATGAGCCTGTGCTCGGTGAGGGTGGTTACCTACCTTTCGAGGTTGGGTGCCCCGCTTTCACTCGTGAGCTGCAGCAAGTCCGTTGGCCATCTTCCCGCACATTCAAGTCGGAGATACCAGAGAAGTACAACGAAAGATTGAAACCGACAGAGTTCCTGAGCATCTACACCATCGCTGTTCAGGCTGCCGGGGGAAGAGACGAGAAGGTGTTCGCCAACTACTTCCCTTTGGCACTCAAGCCAAACATGAGATCTTGGCTGATGTACCTGCTGGAGAACTCCATTTCAACTTGGGCTGACATGTGCCATGAGTTTGTTTGCGCCTTCACGGGTGGCCATCAAGAACCAGGGCGGCCCAGCGATCTGCAACTCCTCCCGCAGAAGAAAGGGGAGACCCTATGGAAGTACATGCAAAGGTTCAGCCGAGTGCATAGGAACATCCCAGACATCCACCCGGCAGTCGTGATAGCTGCATTCCAGTCCAACGTGTGCAACCGCCGTATACGTTCCAAAATGAACGTGCGGCTGCCCCGGACTATGAATGAGTTATACACTCTGGTGGATAAGTGTGCTCGCATAGAGGAGGGAAGGTGACTTCCCGGTGAAGAGGACGGCGTCGACATCGATTCAGACGATGACGATGACGCCACCAGCCAGAAGAAGAACAAGAAACACAATAAGAAGCGCAAGGAGAAAGTTGTGATGGTGGTCAAAGGGTCAAGCACACCTAGTACCGGCAAGAAGGCCAAGGCCGAAACACCCGGCAAGGAGGTTGCCGCGTGCACTGACTGCCGGGCGGCTGCGGTTACCGAGAAGGCTGGGAAGGGTGAGGGGCCGTATTGCAAGATCCATAGGACCAAGGGCCACGACCTTCAAGAGTGCCATCAGGTTGAGCAGCTCGTCAAGAAGCAGAGGGCTGAGTACGAGAAGCGAGATAAGTAGAAGAATCAAAATGGTGCTGGCGGGAAGGGTCGTGGTAGCGGAGTAAGCCGGCCCGGCTAGGCTCAACAGGATCAAGGGAAACCCGCCAGAGGCCGTGAGAAGAAGGATTGCAGTGATGAGACCGATGAAGAGGAAACCAGCGAGTAGGAGTTCCAGAAAGCCACTGACGCCTTGTGCGTTGACGGGGGTGCATGTCTGCACTCCTCTCACCGCCAACTTAAAAGTGGGCGCGTGAAATCAACGCCATGGAGCCAGCGGCAGATTCTCGGAAGCCGCTCAAATGGTCCCGCACGCCCATCATCTTTGACGAAGAGGATCACCCTGATCGCACCACTGCGGTAGGGTACTTGCCGTTGTTGGTCTCACCAACGATACGCAACCTCAAGGTCACAAAGATGTTGGTTGATGGCGGGGCTGGGTTGAATCTGAGATCTCCAAAGGTCCTCAGCGAACTTCAGATAGCAGATGAGGAGCTCAAGGTTACTGGTATGTTCCAAGGAATCAACCCTGGTAGGAGTCGTCCTAAAGGAAGGATCACGCTGCCGGTGATGTTCGGGGGGGAGTTAAACTACCGGACTGAGAAGACCGTGTTTGATGTGGTTGACCTCCCCTTGCCGTACAATGGAATCCTTGGTCGCCCAGCTCTTGACGTACATCGGGAAGCAGTCGCGGCAGAGGCCGCGGAAGCCAGTATTCCCGCCAAGGAGAGTAAGAAAATGAAGAGAGCTAGCAATGATGCCAGCGAGGAATCCGAGAAGTGTGATGTCGGCGCTCTGGGAACCAGGGTACCCAGACTTGCCTGCCCGCGGCCCACGGCATGGCGCCATCGATGGCCTGGTATGGCCCATCTACAACATCTTCAAGACAAGACCCTCGCGAGGGGCCAAGCCTCGCGAGGCGGGCGACATCAAGGCCTCCGCAAGGAGCGGCCTCCTTAGGCTGGCTCCCGAGGAGCAGAGATTTCTATGCAGGTACCCATCTCATGAGGCGAAGGTGACGCAAGTCGTGACGACCAAGGCCAGGCGGGCGCCAGCGGGCGCAGAGCAGCAGGTTTCCTCTTTGGTGCTAAGGAGGCAAGCATAGGCGCGGGGTCCCGAGGAATCACCCAAAGGTTTCCATTCCCGTGCAACGAGACCAGGACCGCCAGGGCGGCAGGACGGATGTCATCACCGAGCCCACTGTGACGTCACGACCATAAGCTTTGCAGGCGAAGACCACCTTTTGTCAGGATAAGATGTACTACTTGTCCCCCTTCAAATTTGGCCGTTGTGGAATCCCTTCCCGCCTTCGTTTTCGGGGAAGAGGACCAAGGCCACTATAAGTATAGGCTAGCCTTCACCAAAGAATGGGGCGGGACGAATGGAACCCAGAACAACACATCCTCACCAGGACAAGCCTCGTGAGCTTGTTCACCCTTGTACAAGTTCCTCCTCAGCCCCTCGTGAGGCAAATCCACCACAAGCAGGAGTAGAGTATTACACCGCAAGGTGGCCCGAACCTGGGTAACTGTAGTGTCCATCTTCCTCCCTGTTCTTCGAGCTAAGCTATAGGGCGGCGCGTTCGGTTGGCTGGTTAGGTTGAGTCCTTCGCACATGCCCCAGAGTTCGAACCTCTTTGGTTCTGCGGAGCCCTGAATCTGACATTTGGCATGCCAGGTAGGGGCGTGTCGAAGTCTCTCTTCCACCGCCGTTCCGCTGTCTCGATGGCTGATGCTCGCCGTGTTCGTGCCGAGCGCCGGGCCGCTCGTGTCGCCCAGACGGCACCCGCGGGCAACGGCGTCCCTCGCCGCTCCGCCTCCCCGGCGGCTAACGCCACCACCGACCCTACTGCCCGCGAGCAGCAGGATTTGTCGCTGCCGCCATCTACACAGCGCGACGGCCACACCGCCACTCCGTCACCCATTCCAGCCACGGCGTCGTCCTCCGATGGTCTTCACGGGCCGGCGAACGCACAGCCCGCGCTGCTCATGGCGCGCGAGCTTCTGCGCTATCATCCGGCCAATGACCTCTACCACGATTGGCTGGCCCACATCACTGAGCTCATCGACTTCGATGTCGCCCACATTCGCCTCCCGTACAAAGCCATCCTTGGGTATCCAGCCCTCACCAAGTTCATGGCGGCGACTCACCATGGCTACAACGTCCTCAAGATGCCAGGAAGCGGCGGTATCATCATTGTCGCCTACGACGAGAAGGCAGTGGTGTGCTCCTTCGAGCGCACCTACCAGGCTGCAGTAGTCGAGAATTCTGATGATGAGGGTGCAGTTCGGCCTCCTGAGGCCATCCCCAAGAAGAAGAAGCAGCTCCTCCCCAAGAGCCGCCAGGAGGCTGGTGTGTCCGACGATCGTGCCTCAGGCCCCGCGCCCGCAGCTGGGGCGCCTTTCCCCCTCGCATAGGAAGGCACGCCCGGTGCCCCTCTCTGGACGGGCTCATGGGCTCTCCTCTGAAGGGCCTCTGACCTGACCAGCGCCACGAGGGAGGCGTTCGGGCACCATGTGGGGGCGTGCCTCAACGCGTACCTCCGTGAGCAGGGCGCAGGGCACAAGGCGCCTGGCGCTCAGGAGTTCATCACAAGGGCAATCAAGGAGCTCCAGGAGGCGCGAGCCATGCGTGGCGAGTGTCACCCCGCACCAACTGGCGTAGCTGCCGCCCCTGACAAGGGTGGCGAGCTACGCATCTGCGTCAACATCCGAGGTCTCAACAGGGCCGCTTCTCAGGAACTCTACTGGCCGTCCCGCGTTGGACGGAGTGGGGGCTGCCCCTGCAGCTACATCCGCATGCCGTTCGGCCTGCTGAACATGGCTGCCTCGCACCAGCGCTACATGCAGGGCGTCTTGGTGGCTCACGAGGCCCGGCGTCAGGCGATCCTGACAGAGGAGGTGCCGGATCCCAACGAGCTCCCCGGGCCTCCAAAGCCTCCCCAGCCTTAGGAGTTGGCCAGCTCATGAGGATCGACCTCTGCAATGCGCGTCTTCAGCTACTCCAACGCTTCTACAATGACAGTGCCAGGTGACTTTTTGGTTTGTTCAATTGAGGGCACCCCTTGGGCTGCATTATTCTCAAGCTGCCAGGGCCTGCACCTGCAGCATGTATCATTTCGCGCATGTATCAGAACTGGCTTCGCCCTTCCATGAATTGCTTTATATTATCACCTGCATGTCCGGTGCTTCGCCACCATGAATGTTGTGCGCCCTCACGAGCCCGCCCACGATCGCCTCATGATTAGGGACAGACACGGCGTCTGTGCTCGGGTCTGTCCCTGCAGCGTCGATAAACCCAAGTGGCTGAGCTCTGTCTCGCGGGCTAGCTCCCGTGCACGTCACCTCCCATGGTCCTTGGTGCCTTGTTCTCGCATGAGCTAATTGAGAGCAGATGAGTTAGGGCGTGTGACCCTGTGCCTCGCCATCGCAGGAGCTGCGCGTCGGTTGTCATTCTTTAGGGTCATTGCATGAGAAGACTAGGCACAGCGTCTGTGCTCGGTTCCGTCCCTGCATTGTCGATAAACCCAACGGCTGAGCTTTGTCTGGCGGGCCGGTCCTGTTCATGTCACCTCCTGGGGTCGTTGGTGCTCGGCCTTCTCATGCGATGTCCTCTGGAGATTCACTCGGCGCAGGCCACCCCAACATCTCTCGCGATTTTTGCAGGCCCCCCGTAAAAAAATTCAAGCGCAACCCGCCTTGAGGTAGGGCCCTGTGAGTCTCGCGCTGGCTCACGGGTGCCCATATACACCTCCTCCTGTCCGGTCGTGCAAGTCACGTGTCCGGACAGGGCGGTACACGCCCCGGAGTCTCCCCTCAGAGGGAACTCCCACCCACGCACCAGTGGAAGCCCCATGCTCCGCGCTGGCGGACGACACGGTCGAGGCGCGGCTATGCCCATGCACCAGTGGAAGCACCATGCTCCGCGCTGGTGAATAAACAACTGAGGGCGCCCTAGCGGCTGCAATAACCTCAGGAGAGCCAATAGGCTCGCTGTCCGGCCTCACCGCATCGCTTTCCCTACGGGAGGGTCGCGCGAGGGGGCTAGGCAGGGGGGCTACGCTCAGGCCCCGCCTGGCGTACGCCACCTCACCAGGTCTCTCGCACCTGGTCTTCCCGCGTCCCTCCCAGGCAAAGGCTGGCAAGCAAAGGTATGAAGGACTCCGGATAACCTTGTACCGCTGCTTGTTTTTCCTTCATGAGGGTCGTTCGCACGTCAAGGGGGACCCCTGAGCATCGCGACTCAGGGGCCTCACTAGTCACATAGCCCCTCACCCCTTGTTCTCGTCCTGGTGATCCGGACGCCCCAACGGCAGACGAGGTACGCGCGGGGCTGGGCCCTGCCGACGCAGGACCCTGGCAAACACGAAGGAAACCGAGCACGAAAGAGAAATCACGAAGTCCTAGCAAATTATTACAAAGCATAATGTCTCATAAGTTCAAACAGAAGTTCTCATGCCTCCACGAGGCACGATGCATGTTGCAGGGTCAAACTAGGAGGAAGCGCCGCCATCACCTTGGTTGCCGTTGCCGCCCACCTTGGGGAGCCCGTTGTTGATGACGCTGCCACCATGTTCGCCACCGGCTTCTGTCGCTGTAGCTACAGGGTCGGGGACGCGGAGGAACTTCCCCAGTAGGGCCTCCACTTGCTTCCTCACGGCTTCGGCAGCAATGGTGCGGGACTCAGGAGCTACCGGTTCGATCGGCGCACAGAGGTCGAAGTTTTGGTCCCGAAGGTGGAGGTGGCCGAAGACGCGCGTTGTGGCCGAGGTAAAGAGCGCACGACACTCTCCCTCCACCGCGGAGTCCATCCCAGCGGCGACGTCCTCAAGTGCCTCAGCAAGCTTGGGGAGAAGCCCAGCAGGGCCATCCTCCGGAGTCGCCAGCGGCTTCTCGTACCCTCCCCCGTAGAGGGAGCATAGCGCCTCATGGGACTTGAGCTCGAGGGAGACGAAGGCTTTGTGTCCCATGGCCGCCGTCTCCTCGGCAGCAGCGAGGGCCTTCTCCTTGGTCTCCAGCCTGGCTATCGTCTCGGAGATGAGCTGGGCATGCAACGCCCGGGCCTTGTCCACCTCCTCTTTCAGCTTGCCTAGGCGGTCCCATTCCGCGGCTTGGTCCTTGGCCGCATAGGCCAGCTTGGCATCGCGATCGGCGAGCATCACCTCCCGGGCCTTGAGCCCCTCCTCCTGCTCTTGAAGCCTACAGGTGTGGGCAGCCTGCTCCTCGCGAAGGGCCTTCAGCACAGTCTCCGCCTTGTCGCGGCGCTCCTTGGCGGACATCGTGTTGGCCCACGCCGCGTCAAGGTCCTTGGCGGCTTCGTTGGCCTCCCTCCTGCTCTCCGCGGCAACGGCCTCGGCCCGGCTCTAGGCCGCCCTGGTGGACGCGTCGGCTTGGAGCCACACCGAGACTAGCCCCAGCCGCTCCTTCACCGTGCACCTATCGGCGTCCTGGACATCGGTCCGGCGCTGGTCCAGCACGGAGAAAGCTTCTTCCAGAGCCCCGGGCCTGGCAAGGGGGCTGCAACCCGCCAGCGCGAGAGCCTGGGAATAGGGCGGCACTGGCACGTGAACTGGCGATGCCGCAGCAGCAAAGGCTGTTTGGGGCTCTGGAGCCTCCGAACCCCCCGCAGGTGTGACGGGGACAGGCGGCTTCGGAGCCTGCTGGCCCACGGAGACGGCCTCCTCCTGAGGCTCCGCCACCGCGCCTTGAGGGGCCCGCTCCATCACGAGGGGGTGCAAAGCTGTCTCCTCGACTTGCGCCAGGGTCACCATGGCCGCGGCCGACGGCGGTGCCCCCGAGGCCCCGCCTCCTTCCTTCCTTTTCTTCACCACGGTCTCCACCCTTGTTGCCGGGAAGTGAGTACTGCGGGCACGACGCCAAGAACAATAAATGAAAAACAAGGTAAGATACTTACTCGTCAGCAGCAATGTACCCCCTTTTCCTAACCGATGCCAGGGTGCCTCCAATCTTCTTGAGCGTGGGCCTTGCCACGCCTTGGGAGTCGGCGGGGCGCGCGATGGCTGGTTTCGGTGCGGCGGCGACAGATGGCAAGACGGAGGAGACGCCTCGAGGAAAGGATGCTACTTCGCCCTTCCTCGGAGTTGTTCGGCCTGGCCTCCACAAAGGGGTGGCCCCGGACCGCGTGACGACCCCGGTGGAGAGCGGGGATCCCTTGACCAAGGGCTCGGCAGCGTCGTCATCGTCGGAGAGGCCGCGGAGAAGATCGCTCTACAGTGGAGGAGAGGTCTCCGCCACGTCGTCCATGATCGCCTCCGAGCCCTCCCCCCTTCTGCTCGGCGTCGTCGCCAGAAGATACCATCTTCGGCGAGCTGGGGAGTTCCGGCGGCACGAGCCCCAGCTCGTTGAAGACAGGCATGGCGGCGACCAGCTCCGCCCCGTCATCCCGAATGTACAGCGGGATGTAGGCCACCGGGAGGCCGCCTGGATCCTTCTTAAGCAGGGTATGCATGGCCTTGCCTAGCTCCTCGCCGGATGTTGTCCTTCATGCCCTGGAAGTCCCACATGGGGCGCGAGCGTGCCTGGAGCGGGGCCAGGCGCTGCGTCAGAAACTCCCTGACAAGCATGGCCCCTGTCAGCACCCCCGCCTCCATGTCCGCTGTCATCTTCTTCAGGACTGGCGCCGCCCGGGGGTCGATGAGCTTCTCATGACCCCACCAATCGAGCTTCTCCGGCAGCTCGGTCTGTAGCTCTAGCCACGCATGGAGACCCCCGGCGTCCATGAAGGCCCACTTGCGCTGGAAGTTCTCCACCTTCTTCCCGGCCCGCATGAGCGCATTGCCGGGGTTGGCCACGGTGAAGGAGATGCAGCCGGAACACTGTGCTGGGTCGTGTAGCCGAAGCTAAAAAAAGTGGCGAAGAAGCGCGACGGAAGGCATCACGCCGACAAACGCCTCGCAGTAAAAGGCGAAGATCGTCAGGAGGAGAATGGAGTAGGGTTGAAGGTGCAAAGCCTGGATCTGGTAGTGGTCCAGGACAGCGATGAAGAACTTGGAGAAGGGCGGGATGAGCCCCGCAAAGACACTGTGGAGGAAGAAGGGGTAGAATGTCCCAGCCAGGGCCCCTTGCTCGGTGGAGCCGGCCCGGAGCGCCATTTCCTTCCCCTCATTGTCGGTGCCTAACGTCAGCGGGAGCATGGCAGCAAGGTGTCTTTCCTCAGTGATGGAGGACGCGCCGAGAGCCAGCACAAGAGGGGAGGAGGAGCTCGCGGCCTGCGCGGCCGACTTCGCCTTCGCTGATGCTATTGGCGAAGAACTTGGGGAAAAAGACGAAGCAAAGTGGGGGGATTCGACCGGATCTGGAGGTGTACTCGGCAGGAGGAAAGGGGATCTGAGCAAGATGAAGGGAAGGCAATGAAGACTCGGGGGTGAGCGCTAGCCTTATTGTCAGCCTGGAGTAGTTGCCGAGGTGGCGTGAGGAAGTGGAGATGCCCACCTCCCATCAAGCGCCACGCGTCAGCCTGGTCTGCAGGTGATTGGGGCCCGCGGCGCTCGGCCCTTGCTCTTGGGCTTCGCCTCGAAGCCAAGTCCGAGCACGCCTTGGGCCCGGGGGCTACTGTCGGCGCTCTGGGAACTAGGGTACCCAGACTTGCCTGCCCGCGGCCCACGGCGTGGCGCCATCGACGGCCTGGTATGGCCCATCTGCAACATCTTCAAGACAAGACCCTCGCGAGGGGCCAAGCCTCGCGAGGCGGGCGACATCAAGGCCTCCGCAAGGAGCGGCCTCCTTAGGCTGGCTCCCGAGGAGCAGAGATTTCTATGCAGGTACCCATCTCATGAGGCGAAAGTGACGCAAGCCGTGACGACCAAGGCCAGGCGGGCGCCAGCGGGCGCAGAGCAGCAGGTTTCCTCTTTCGTGCTAAGGAGGCAAGCGCAGGCGCGGGGTCCCGAGGAATCACCCAAAGGTTTCCATTCCCGTGCAACGAGACCAGGACCGCCAGGGCGGTAGGACGGATGTCATCACCGAGCCCACTGCGATGTCACGACAAGAAGCTTTGCAGGCGAAGACCACCTTTCGTCAGGATAAGATGTACTACTTGTCCCCCTTCAAATTTGGCCGTTGTGGAATCCCTTCCCGCCTTCGTTTTCGGGGAAGAGGACCAAGGCCACTATAAGTATAGGCTAGCCACCACCAAAGAATGGGGCGGGACGGATCGAACCCAGAATAACACATCCTCACCAGGACAAGCCTCGCGAGATTGTTCACCCTTGTACTAGTTCCTCCTCATCCCCTCATGAGGCAAATCCACCACAAGCAGGAGTAGGGTATTACACCGGAAGGTGGCCCGAACCTGGTTAACTGTCGTTGTGGCACCCCGGCTCAGAGAAGACCGGAACGCCCCGTATTACAGCCCAGGGACAAGTCCTCAGGAATACGTCACTGTTGGCATAGAACAAATCAGCTCTTTATTTCAATGAATATGGGTACAAAGGTTACATGGATTACATCAGCACGACAACGATACGCCTGCCCAGGGTAGCTCTATGCTAACAGCGGAGAAACTCTCTCGGCAGCGGAACAGCGACGACGGTGATGGACTCCACTCCGCAGGGACTCTGGCTAGAACGCGTGTCCTAGATCGCAAACTCGGAATCCTGGACAAGCAAGCAATCACGGCATGACCTGCAAACTGGCATGACACGCCAGGTAAGTACTTTGAATGTACTCACAAGCTCACAGCAACCAAAGCAATCAAGACAAGCAACGGCATGGCATTTACTGGTTAAACAGTTGTAAACATGACGATGTTAACACTATATAATCATGGCATGGCATATGAACAGGATGTCACTACATGCAACATGCTACAACTATCATGATGCAACTTACTCTGTCGGGGTTACCTCGTAACCACCACATGTAAGAACTTACCATCGAGCGTGCCACATGATAGCCTCGGGACCAACCAAACATGGTATTACAATACCGTAGTGATAACATGATCACAAGGAGCTTGGTCTTTACCCGAGATCACCATATAACACTACCCACCAAATTCGGTATCCATGATACCACGGTGATCCTCTCATGATCACGATCAACCAACGTCGGTATCCTCGATACCATGGTGGTCCTCTCGCGATCACATATATATCAACCAACTTCTTTTTCTTCGAACGGAGTTGTTATAGCAAGATTATTATACTGTTGACCCATAGTGTGTCCTACTACGAACTGTGCCCATATCCAAGGATGCGGCTATTGATAGATTATACTCTCTGCAGAGGTTAGTACACTGTACCCACACCACGGAACTCATGGCCTCGCGCTCCCATTCGGGTGGACCAACGACGTTCCGACAAAACACAATCTATTGCATTGCACTCTCCCAGCCACTCCGACAAACTCCCCTTTGGGCTATGTCATGGGTGACCCCTGTGTCCTTCTGACAGCTGCCACCATCGTGGCCAACCAAAATTGTCCCAAACGGGGACCTGAGCTCAATACCAAAACCGGGTTTACAAGGTTATAGCCGCCTACCGGGCCAGGGTAGCATGCGCTCATAACCTTCCCTGGTTGGAGGCACCGGCGAGAGGCATGACAATAGACCGAATTAGGACTGCCCCATCCCAGCAAGTGTGGTTGCACTGGTGAGCTCGATTCGGTCCGCACTATGACTCAGCCAACAGGTGTTCAAGTTCAATTAATATCGGGTTAAACTTGAAAAGAAATGAGCTGAGTGATAGTAACATGATGAATCAACAATGCATATGAGCATGATATCAACATGAACATGTATATCACAGATACTTTCATAACAGACGATAATCATGCATCCGAAGAACTTCACTATTACCAGCATGTACTACTACGAAGCACAACATACGAGACTAATACTAGCAAGTAGTACATACTAACAAGGTACACAAGAACATATCATGTTGATAAACATAGATCCACAAACATAACCGAAACAATAATAGCAGTATTAAACGAGCAAACATTTATTAAATATTCAAATAGAAAACCATGGCTACTGCAAGGCCATCATGCAAGTGGCTGTTGTGGCTTGCTTGGGGATGGAGAAGACTCCGGGAAGAAGTGCGGTGAGTCCGCGGAAACAATTGCCGGAAATAGTTCACTCTCGGAGGGGGCTGTTTACGGACAAGGGCAAAATGGTCATTTTCACTATGGAGACACATGTTGAAATGGTATCAATAGAACGGGCTCGACGAGATGAAGAAGTGGGCTTTGGAATCACCTCATATGGAGTTACGGTTGAAGAGTTATGACCGTTCGTTTGTTAGGCAGAAAAATTAACAGATTCTGTACTTTTCTGCTACTAACTGGTGAACGTTCACAAACTAGAGGATTCGGCCGGTGGCTGAAAGAGAAAGCGGCTTTCCAGGAATACGTCCTCGCTGCAAAGAAAACGTATTTCCAGAACTCCGCTTCCACTTGCCACGTCATCGGTGCGGGGTCAACGGACGAAGGGGCTGACGCGCGGGGCCCGTGGCCAGCTGGCAGGGAGGGGTCGGCATCTTCGTCTCCTTCCCAATGCCGCCCGTGGAGCAGAGGGAGGTCGCCGGTGCGGGGGCTCGTCCGACCGGATCCGGCCATCCCCCGCCTTGCTCGACCTATGGACGAGCTCAGCAGGAGAAGCCGCACCCGTAGGTGGAGGTCACGGGGTCCGGGGTGGACTGAGGGGAGCGGGAGCGGGGCCATGGCGGACGACGGCAACGGGCACTGGTAGGACTCATGGCCAGAAGCAATAGGAGGGAGGGGCGAAGGGCAGGGGAGGGTCTAGGGGGCGCGGTAGGACTGCTGGTGGAGGTGGAACAGATGGAGGGGGCCGGCCTCGAGTGAATTTGAGAAGATGGCCGTGGTGGCCATGGCGGCGATGGCGGGGTAGAGGAGCTCCTCGAGCTCAGTGGTGAGGGGCTAGGGAGGGCTCTCGGAAGTGGGGGAGGCCATTCGTGAGGTGAAGCGAGGCGGGGCGCGGCTTTTATAGCTGGGCGGCGATGCCAGCACCAGATCCCGCCACAAGGAAAACGCCGGCGTCCGCGTTGCGCTGGCAGTTGCGATAGTGCCCGAGCCGCGTGGGGAGGTGACGGGAGAGGCAGGGGAGTTAAGAGCAAGGCGACGGCTCGCCGGGAAGCTGCCAGCCAGCTCACCCCGTGCGGCCACTGTGCTGCCCGTGCGCGCACTTGGCCGTATACGGTGGCGAGGCTCGCCGGAGTTGGGAGAGAGTTCTGGAGTGGGTACATGGACGGTGGGAATGAAGTCGGCACAACGGGACAAGAAGAGGCAGCGCAGGGTGGCCGGAACGGTCGCGTCCGACGCAGTCGGCGTGTAGAGCACGGTTTTGGCTCGGCCAAACACGTGGTCACCGCGTGCCTTGGCGCCCACGGTGCGCTCTGGCCCGTCCAATCGTGTCTACACGATAGTCCATGCTCCCCAAAGCATCCTGGAAGTGAAGGTTCATCAAATGGGTAACTGTTGTGATGGCAAAGATCACTGCAAGTTTGCTGTTGCAAACTGTTGCATGATGCTGTGGTGAGCAGAGAAGAGATAAGGGACAGAGCTCATATCTGGGAGGGTTAGGGTAGAAGGGACAAGAGTCCTGTGAATTATGAAGGGATTTGGACCACTAATTAATATAGTTGCTTTACAACTACTTAATCTGGTCCAGAATCAAAAACAGGATGAAGCACTCACTAGGAGTGATGAATTGGACTGAAAATGAACACGGAAGGATGATTTGGGCATATGAGAGTGCCATAAAAATTTCATGCCATTTGGCCAAGCCAAAATGGAACTTCCTTCATACAGCACTTCTCTGGACAGAAACTTAGGAAAAGTCATGAGGGAAAATGGCTAGATTAAATGAGCCGAAATCTTGTGGAGATAGGTTATATGGGTAGGAGAAGGCCCTAGAAAAGTTTCAACAATAATGGAGCAATATAAAATATACTTGCTTCACTAACTGAAAATTTGGACAGAAACAAAGATTTGAAGTTGTGCTCACATGGATGCCGTTCATTAGCTAAAATCTTGTGGAGAGCCATGATTTGATCATATGAAGATGCTTGCAAAATTTCAACTCATTTGGATATGCCTAGCTTGCACTTCCTTCACAAGGCCTCTGTTTGAACAGAAACTTTGAAAAATTGCTCAGAAATATTCACTAGGCAAATGAAGTTGAAATTTAGCATGTGGAAATAATATGGATAGGAAAGAGTGTCCAAAAAGTTTGGGGTCAAAAAAGCAAAGATAAATCGCACTTCCAACACAATGTGCCATTTAGGGCAGAATAGGAAAAGTATTATTTGTGAAATATTTTTGAACATTACAAGGAATATTTTGACATATCTGAGCAAGATATGTCCCAAAGAATTTATGAGAATTATTTGGGAATTTTTGGAGTGATGGAAATGTGGGTTGCTTCATAACCCAGGGCAGACAGGGTTATTCCTTTAATAGGAAAAAGGAATATTCCCAAGAAAAAAAATATTGGGATTGGTCCAAGATGGTAATGATATGGTCTTCAGGTGGTTTTGAGATTGACATGCCATTTGGAAGAGGAATCAAAGGTGATATCTCCAGGTTTAAAGACCACTAAGCCACTGAAAAGCAAAACCAGACCCAAAATCGAAAGAAAAAGAAAATGGGCAAAATCCAGGGTGTTACAAACCTACCCCCCTTAAAGAAATCTCGTCCTCGAGATTTGGTTGCTCAAGGGTTAAGTATGAATATTCCCACTTGAGGAAATCGTTTCCAACTCGGGTTTCCTTCTTCCTTTATATCATGTTCCCACTGGATATTATCTGACTCACTGCCTGGCTTCAGGGTGGTTTGTTTCACTGGATCCTCATTCTGACAGACCTTACCTCATATATTACTCTGACTTTAATCCTTTTATGTCCGCCGAGTTATCCTGACCGAAATATATGTCCTTCTCGCAAGCCCGAGAGTGGTTCCTCATGGACGTGTTGTGATGAAGTCCAACACGAACGACCGTCCAATGAGTTGTGAACAATTTCTCTCAGTGGACACGAAATCCTTTACTCATTGCATTGGGTGGCTTCAAATGGCTATGGGTCCTCTAGGTTCCAAATAGTACTGTGAATCATACCATTCTCCTGGCGGAATCTGACTTCTCGCAACGATTGCGGGAACATCTTGGGTACCTCCACTGTGTTGAACATCACATTTGTACCAAAGGCTCGACCGTCACCTGTCGTGACTAGCATAAAGGTGTACGGTTTTATTATGACATTGTCCACAGACTTGGCTGACGGTGGTCCTGGCAGCAGAATCTTGTTCTCGGCAGGTTACTCTTTTAACTGATTCCCCTAGGCGAGGACACATGCTTCGAGACAGTTGTCAACCTTCTAATCGTTCCGTCGGTCGGCACCTCTAAGTGAATAGTAGGTTGTGTAACGCTTTAACATGGTTGCTAAAATCAAACTGCTGGGCTGACCCTTCGGTCTCACCTGATGGACTTGGATGTCTTCTTCTAACAATTCTGACAATACATAGTTGGCTGAGTGAGGTACCTTGATAGAAAGTCGTTGCAAATGGAACATACCCCGTGGGTGTGCACCCATGGTGATTGGTACCGAACCAGACTGTTTTGAGTATCTGTACCATGTTGATCTGGCAATCATTATCATACCTGTATGGCCATTCTTGCTTCTTCATTATGATTCTCTTTGCCTGTATCCTTAGCTGAAAGAGCTTGGCCTGATGTGTTTCTTGATTCTCTGGTTGGCCATGTGTACTGCCAGGTACAATATTCCGGCAGACATATCACTTTACAAGTTGTAGCTGTAGGGCAACGACCGTCTGAACCCTTGGGTAAAACTGGCAAATAAACCAGTAGCCACCAGAACGGTCTTTACAACTCAGATCTGGGACATTACTAGAGTAACTCAACCCCGACTCTAGACGGCTGAAAAGCAGCTCAGAGCATGAGACGGTGTCGATAATAAGAAAGTAGCAGTTCCCTAAGACGGCCGAAAAACAGCTCAGAGCATAGGGTCACCGGTACGAAAAGAAATTCAACAGCTGCCCGAGACGGCCGAAAAGTAGCTCAGAACATGGTCTAGTTGCTGACAAGAGAAATAAAAGTCGGCATCCACCCCGGACGGCCGGAAACAGCTCAGAACACAGGCGTGGTGCCGTTACTAAGGAAAGACGGGCAAGGGTTCATCTGCGTCCCATACAGCTCACTACTATGCATACGGGTATGAGCATAATAATTTGAACATACCGGAATAACACGGAGCAATGTTATAGAGCATATATCAGATGGTCGGCTTGCTCCATAGGTTGTTGGTCATCACGCTTAAGTGTATATCTGGCGTTCTTTTCTTCTTACATAGCTCATGCATTAGTCAGATCCTTACCGGGCTGGCATCATTATATGAGTAACCCATATGACCTTGGCAGCATGTCCACCGTATCTACAGAAACATGTGTAACTGGCCACTTGATTCTCGAGGCAAGCTTGTGTCCTGACTGATTTTTGCCTTCAGAGCTACTGTTGCGGATCAGACCCTTGCATCGGAAGATGTCCATGTGTCATATCTAGGAAGACACAGGAATCCTTGCGTCGCACGCTTCTCAGGTTGCTTGTAAGGAAAGACTGGGTTGTTTACACCAAAATTTCTTTAGGCCATATGCGGATTGAGTGCACATATGTATATATATACCTTGTTATTACTATTGTCGGTTACTTGTTGTAGGCAACAGGGTATTCGGCTATCCTTCTTGCTGAACACAACATTCATAATACATTCTGGCTTGCTTCCGAAATATAGCGGGGTTCAAATTGTACTCATAGCAGACTCAAACCTTGCATATATGCATCATACCTTTGGCACAGAATGCACTGGGGACCATGTACACAATTTGCCTTCCTGCTGATTTGATCATTGCTGCTGTGAAGATTGCACATTGAGGTATACTTGATGCTGATAATCAATCCAGTCAGGATATCATTTGTATTCAGGCTTGATATTGAACACAGTCTGCTGAAAATCCCATATTGCTGAGTTGAACCTCCACATGGCTGTCTCTTCATTGACTCTTTGGGTTCAAGGTTGGTGAGCAACTTCCATAAGGGGAAAATAAGGTAACACCAAGGGCCCACATAACAACAAAAGAAACGACTAAACAAAAGCACACAAAGCAGCAAGATCACATACAAGCAGCATCACATTCTACAGCTATTCACAGCAATAATATTCATTCCTACTTAAGCACACAAATAACGCAAGAACTCCGGTGTTACGGTCTAACATGCTGTGGCGATGTGCACGAAAGTGAATCCACGTGTGGAAGAATATTGGTGTAAACAAGGCTACACCGAACACGGCTTACACCGGCCGCAGCTGGACGGATACATAGGCGGGGACGGATTTGGTGATCGTGGATCAGAACACGGAGGTCACGACCACATCATCATCAAGCATACGGAAGAAAACCATACACGTCCAAAGAGTGGATGGCAGGATGGGATAACGATGAAAAGAAAGGTTTGCGAGCATTGCCCTTTTCTGATAACTAAGATCAGTAAGGGTTGCCAACGCGGCTAGTGGGATGGCAAGATTCGGGATAGAAACATGTCTATCACCGAAACAATAGGGGTGGCTGAATAGGATAATTGGTGTGGTGCCGGTGCATCAATCCGACAAGGAATCGACAACACCAAGCACCTTGGCATCACTCTGCTGGGACGAAGATGACACCACACCAAGGAGCAAATATGCAAATTGAAGGGTGCAGGTGGTGAATCGAAGCCGATGCCACCTACACTCACCAGATCAATCGTTAGCGACAAAATAAATATTCTATATGCATGGTATGCACAAACAAATGCAACACACAAGTGCAGCAAACCGATAAATCTCTATGCTACCGGTTTCTAATGTTCGTGCGGTCTAGCGCGTCCTACAGCCAGACCTGCTCTGATACCAACGCTTGTGGCACCCCGGCTCAGAGAAGACCGGAACGCCCCATATTCCAGCCCAGGGACAAGTCCTCTGGAATACGGCACTGTTGGCATAGAACAAATCAGCTCTTTATTTCAATGAATATGGGTACAAAGGGTACATGGATTACATCGGCATGGCGACACTACGCCTGCCCAGGGTAGCTCTATGCTAATAGCGGAGAAACTCTCTCGGCAGCGGAACAGCGACGACGGTGATGGACTCCACTCCGCAGGGACTCTGGCTAGAACGCGTGTCCTAGATCGCAAACTCGGAATCCTCGAAAAGCAAGCAATCACGGCATGACCTGCAAACTGGCATGACACACCAGTTGAGTACTTTGAATGTACTCGCAAGCTCACAGCAACCAAAGCAATCAAGACAAGCAACAGCATGGCATTTACTGGTTAAACAGTTGTAAACATGACGATGTTTACACTGTATAATCATGGCATGGCATATGAACAGTATGTCACTACATGCAACATGCTACAACTATCATGATGCAACTTACTTTGTCGGGGTTACGTCGTAACCACCACATGTAAGAACTTACCATCGAGCGTGCCACATGATAGCCTCGGGACCAACCAAACTTGGTATTACAATACCGTAGTGATAACATGATCACAAGGAGCTTGGTCTTTACCCGAGATCACCATATAACACTATCCACCAAATTCGGAATCCATGATACCACGGTGATCCTCTCATGATCACGATCAACCAACGTCGGTATCCTCGATACCACGGTGGTCCTCTCGCGATCACATAAATATCAACCAACTTCTTTTTTATCGAAGGGGGTTGTTATAGCAAGATTATTATACTGTTGACCCATAGTGTGTCCTACTACGAACTGTGCCCATATCCGAGGACGCGGCTATCGATAGATTATACTCTCTGTAGAGGTTAGTACACTGTACCCACACCACGGAACTCATGGCCTCGTGCTCCCATTCGGGTGGACCAATGACGTTCCGACAAAACACAATCTATTGCATTGCACTCTCCCAGCCACTCCGACAAACTCCCCTTTGGGCTATGTAATGGGTCACCCCTGTGTTGTTCCGACAGCTGCCACTGTCGTGGCCAACCAAAATTGTCCCAAACGGGGACCTGAGCTCAATACCAAAACCGGGTTCACAAGGTTATAGCCGCCTACCGGGCCAGGGTAGCACGCGCTCATAACCTTCCCTGGTTGGAGGCACCGGCGAGAGGCATGACAATAGACCGAATTAGGGCTGCCCCATCCCAGCAAGTGTGGTTGCACTGGTGAGCTCGATTCGGTCCGCACTATGACTCAGCCAACATGTGTTCAAGTTCAATTAATATCGGGTTAAACTTGAAAAGAAATGAGCTGAGTCATAGTAACATGATGAATCAACAATGCATATGAGCATGATATCAACATGAACATGTATATCACAGATACTTTCATAACAGACGATAATCATGCATCCGATGAACTTCACTATTAACAGCATGTACTACTACGAAGCACAACATACGAGACTTATACTAGCAAGTAGTACATACTAACAAGGTACACAAGAACATATCATGTTGATAAACATAGATCCACAAACATAACCGAAACAATAATAGCAGTATTAAACGAGCAAACATTTATTAAATATTCAAATAGAAAACCATGGCTACTGCAAGGCCATCATGCAAGTGGCTGTTGTGGCTTGCCTGGGGATGGAGAAGACTCCGGGAAGAAGAGCGGTGAGTCCGCGGAAACAATTGCCGGAAATAGTTCTCTCTCAGAGGGGGCTGTTTACGGACAAGGGCAAAATGGTCATTTTCACTATGGAGACACATGATGAAATGGTATCAATAGAACGGGCTCGACGAGATGAAGAAGTGGGCTTTGGAATCACCTCATTTGGAGTTACGGTTGAAGAGTTATGACCGTTCGTTCGTTAGGCAGAAAAATCAACAGATTCTGTACTTTTCTGCTACTAACTGGTGAACGTTCACAAACTAGAGGATTCGGCCGGTGGCTGAAAGAGAAAGCGGCTTTCCAGGAATACGTCCTCACTGCAGAGAAAACGTATTTCCAGAACTCCGCTTCCACTTGCCACGTCATCGGCGCGGGGTCAACGGACGGGGGGGCTGACGCGCGGGGCCCGCGGCCAGCTGGCAGGGAGGGGTCGGTGTCTTTGTCTTCTTCCCGACGACGCCCATGGAGCAGAGGGAGGTCGCCGGTGCGGGGGCTCGTCCGACCGGCTCCGGCCATCCCCTGCCTTGCTCGACCTATGGACGAGCTCAGCAGGAGAAGCTGCACCCGTAGGTGGAGGTCACGGGCTCCAGGGTGGACTGAGGGGAGCGGGAGCGGGGCCATGGCGGACGGCGGCGACGGGCACTGGTGGGACTCATGGCCAGAAGCCATAGGAGGGAGGGGTGAAGGGCAGGGGAGGCTCCAGGGGGCGCGGTAGGACTGCTAGTGGAGGTGAAACAGAGGAAGGGGGCCGGCCTCGAGTGAATTTGAGAAGATGGCCGTGGCGGCCATGGCGGCCATGGCGGGGCAGATGAGCTCCTCGAGCTCAGGTGAGGGGCTAGGGAGGGCTCTAGGAAGTGGGGGAGGCCATTCGTGAGGTGAAGCGAGGCGGGGCGCGGCTTTTATAGCCGGGCGGCCATGCGAGCACCGGATCCTGCCGCGAGGAAAACGCCGGCGTCCGCGTTGCGCTGGCAGTTGCGCTAGTGCCCGAGCCGCGTGGGGAGGTGACGGGAGAGGCAGGGGAGTTAAGAGCAAGGCGACGGCTCGCCGGGAAGCTGCCAGCCAGCTCACCCCGTGCGGCCACTGTGCTGCTCGTGCGCGCACTTGGCCGTATATGGCGGCGAGGCTCGCCGGAGTTGGGAGAGAGTTCTGGAGTGGGTACGTGGACGGTGGGAATGAATTCGGCACGACGGGAAAAGAAGAGGCAGCGCAGGGTGGCCGGAACGGTCGCGTCCAACGCAGTCGGCGTGCAGAGCACGGTTTTGGCTCGGCCAAACGCGTGGTAACCTCGTGCCTTGGCACCCACGGTGCGCTCTGGCCCGTCCAATCGTGTCTACACGATAGTCCGTGCTCCCCAAAGCATCCTGGAAGTGAAGGTTCATCAAATGGGTAACTGTTGTGATGGCAAAGATCACTGCAAGTTTGTTGTTGCAAACTGTTGCATGATGCTGTGGTGAGCAGAGAAGAGATAAGGGACAGAGCTCATGTCTGGGAGGGTTAGGGTAGAAGGGACAAGAGTCCTGTGAATTATGAAGGGATTTGGACCACTAATTAATATAGTTGCTTTACAACTACTTAATCTGGTCCAGAATAAAAAACAGGAAGAAGCACTCACTAGGAGTGATGAATTGGACTGAAAATGAACACGGAAGGATGATTTGGGCATATGAGAGTGCCATAAAAATTTCATGACATTTGGCCAAGCCAAAATGGTACTTCCTTCATACAGCACTTCTCTGGACAGAAACTTAGGAAAAATCCTGACGGAAAATGGCTAGATGAAATGAGCCCAAATCTTGTGGAGATATGTTATATGGGTAGGAGAAGGCCCTAGAAAAGTTTCAACAATAATGGAGCAATATAAAATATACTTGCTTCACTAACAGAAAATTTGGAGAGAAACAAAGATTTGAAGTTGTGCTCACATGGATGCAGTTCATGAGCTAAAATCTTGTGGAGAGCTATGATTTGATCATATGAAGATGCTTGCAAAATTTCAACTCATTTGGATATGCCTAGCTTGCACTTCCTTCACAAGGCCTCTGTTTGAACAGAAACTTTGAAAAATTGCTCAAAAATATTCACCAGGCAAATGAAGTTGAAATTTAGCATGTGGCAATGATATGGATAGGAAAGAGTGTCCAAAAAGTTTGGGGTCAAACAAGCAAAGATAAATAGCACTTCCAACACAATGTGCCATTTAGGGCAGAATAGGAAAAGGATTATTTGTGAAATATTTTTGAACATTACAAGGAATATTTTGACATATCTGAGGAAGATATGTCCCAAAGAATTTATGAGAATTATTTGGGAATTTTTGGAGTGATGGAAATGTGGGTTGCTTCATAACCCAGGGCAGACAGGGTTATTCCTTTAATAGGAAAAAGGAATATTCCCAAGAAAAAGAATATTGGGATTGGTCCAAGATGGTAATGATATGGTCTTCAGGTGGTTTTGAGATTGACAAGCCACTTGGGAGAGGAATCAAAGGTGATCTCTCCAGGTTTCAAGACCACTAAGCCACTGAAAAGCAAAACCAGACCCAAAATCGAAAGAAAAAGAAAATGGGCAAAATCCAGGGTGTTACAAACCTACCCCCCTTAAAGAAATCTCATCCGCGAGATTTGGTTGCTCAGGGGTTAAGTATGAATATTCCCACTTGAGGAAATTGTTTCCAGCTCGGGTTTCCTTCTTCCTTTATATCATGTTCCCACTGGATATTATCTGACTCACTGCCTGGTTTCAGGGTGGTTTGTTTCACTGGATCCTCATTCTGACAGACCTTACCTCATATATTACTCTGACTTTAATCCTTTTATGTCCGCCGAGTTATCCTGACTGAAATATATGTCCTTCTCGCAAGCCCGAGAGTGGTTCCTCATGGACGTGTTGTGATGAAGTCCAATACGAACGACCGTCCAATGAGTTGTGAACAGTTTCTCTCAGTGGACACGAAATCCTTTACTCATTGCATTGGGTGGCTTCAAATGGCTATGGGTCCTCCAGGTTCCAAATATTACTGTGAATCGTACCATTCTCCTGGCGGAATCTGACTTCTCGCAACGATTGCGGGAACATCTTGGGTACCTCCACTGTGTTGAACATCACATTTGTACCAAAGGTTCGACTGTCACCTGTCGTGACCAGCATAAAGGTGTACGGTTTTATTGTGACATTGTCCACAGACTTGGCTGACGGTGGTCCTGGCAGCAGAATCTTGTTCTCGGCAGGTTAGTCTTTTAACTGATTCCCCTAGGCGAGGACACATGCTTCAAGATAGTTGTCAACCTTCTAATCGTTCTGTCGGTCGGCACCTCTAAGTGAATAGTAGGTTGTGTAACGCTTTAACATGGTTGCTAAAATCAAACTGCTGGGCTGACCCTTCGGTCTCACCTGACGAACTTAGATGTCTTCTTCTGACAATTCTGAGCATACATAGTTGGCTGAGTGAGGTACCTTGATAGAAAGTCGTTGCAAATGGAACATACCCCGTGGGTGTGCACCCATGGTGATTGGTACCGAACCAGACTGTTTTGAGTATCTGTACCATGTTGATCTGGCAACCATTATCATACCTGTATGGCCATTCTTGCTTCTTCATTATGGTTCTCTTTGCCTGTATCCTTAGCTGAAAGAGCTTGGCCTGATGTGTTTCTTGATTCTCTGGTTGGCCATGTGTACTGCCAGGTACAATATTCCGGCAGACATATCACTTTACAAGTTGTAGCTGTAGGGTAACGACCGTCTGAACCCTTGGGTAAAACCGGCAAATAAACCAGTAGCCACCAGAACGGTCTTTACAACTCAGATCTGGGACATTACTGGAGTAACTCAACCCTGACTCAAGACGGCTGAAAAGCAGCTCAGAGCATGAGACGGTGTCGATAAGAAGAAAGTAGCAGTTCCCTAAGACGGTCGAAAAACAGCTCAGAGCATAGGGTCACCGGTACGAAAAGAAATTCAACAGCTGCCCGAGACGGCCGAAAAGTAGCTCAGAACACGGGCTAGTTGCTGACAAGAGAAATAAAAGTCGGCATCCACCCCGGACGGCCGGAAACAGCTCAGAACACAGGCGTGGTGCCATTACTAAGGAAAGACGGGCAAGGGTTCATCTGCGTCCCATACAGCTCACTACTATGCATACGGGTATGAGCATAATAATTTGAACATACCGGAATAACACGGAGAGATATTATAGAGCATATATCAGATGGTCGGCTTGCTCCATAGGTTGTTGGTCATCACGCTTAAGTGTATATCTGGCGTTCTTTTCTTCTTACATAGCTCATGCATTAGTCAGATCCTTACCGGGCTGGCATCATTATACGAGTAACCCATATGACCTTGGCAGCATGTCCACCGTATCTACAGAAACATGTGTAACTGGCCACTTGATTCTCGAGGCAAGCTTGTGTCCTAACTGATTTTTGCCTTCAGAGCTACTGTTGCGGATCAGACCCTTGCATCGGAAGATGTCCATGTGTCATATCTAGGAAGACACAGGAATCCTTGCGCCGCACGCTTCTCAGGTTGCTTGTAAGGAAAGACTGGGTTGTTTACACCAAAATTTCTTTAGGTCATATGCGGATTGAGTGCAGATATGTATATATATACCTTGTTATTCCTGCTGTCGGTTACTTGTTGTAGGCAACAGGGTATTCGGCTATCCTTCTTGCTGAACACCACATTCATAACAGATTCTGGCTTGCTTCCGAAATATAGCGGGGTTCAAATTGTACTCATAGCAGACTCAAACCTTGCATATATGCATCATACCTTTGGCACAGAATGCACTGGGGACCATGTACACAATTTCCCTTCCTGCTGATTTGATCATTGCTGCCGTGAAGATTGCACATTGAGGTATACTTGATGCTGATAATCAATCCAGCCAGGATATCATTTGTATTCAGGCTTGATATTCAACACAGTCTGCTAAAAATCCCATATTGCTGAGCTGAACCTCCACATGGCTGTCTCTTCACTGACTCTTTGGGTTCAAGGTTGGTGAGAAACTTCCATAAGGGGAAAATAAGGTAACACCAAGGGCCCAAATAACAACAAAAGAAACGACTAAACAAAAGCACACAAAGCAGCAAGATCACACACAAGCAGCATCACATTCTATAGCTATTCACAGCAATAATATGCATTCCTACTTAAGCACACAAATCTCGCAAGAACTCCAGTGTTACGGTCTAACATGCTGTGGCGATGTGCACGAAAGTGAATCCACGTGTGGAAGAATATTGGTGTAAACAAGGCTACACCGAACACGGCTTACACCGGTCGCAGCTGGATGGATACATAGGCAGGGACGGAATTGGTGATCATGGATCGGAACACGGAGGTCACGACCACATCATCATCAAGCGTACGGAAGAAAACCGTACACGTCCAAAGAGTGGATGGCTGGATGGGATAACGATGAAAAGAAAGGTTTGCGAGCATTGCCCTTTTCTGATAACTAAGATCAGTAAGGGTTGCCAATGCGGCTACTGGGATGGCAAGATTCGGGATAGAAACATGTCTATCACCGAAACAATAGGGGTGGCTGAATAGGATAATTGGTGTGGTGCCGGTGCATCAATCCGACAAGGAATCGACAACACCAAGCACCTTGGCATCACTCTACTGGGACGAAGATGACACCACACCAAGGAGCAAATATGCAAATTGAAGGGTGCAGGCGGTGAATCGAAGCCGATGCCACCTACACTCACCAGAACAATCGTTAGCGACAAAATAAATATTCTATATGCATGGTATGCACAAACAAATGCAACACACAAGTGCAGCAAACCGATAAATCTCTATGCTACCGGTTTCTAATGTTCGCGCGGTCTAGGGCGTCCTACAGCCAGACCTGCTCTGATACCAACACTTGTGGCACCCCGGCTCAGAGAAGACCGAAACGCCCCGTATTCCAGCCCAGGGACAAGTCCTCTGGAATACGGCAGTGTTGGCATAGAACAAATCAGCTCTTTATTTCAATGAATATGGGTAAAGAGGGTACATGGATTACATCGGCACGGCGACACTACGCCTACCCAGGGTAGCTCTATGCTAACAGCAGAGAAACTCTCTCGGCAGCGGAACAGCGACGACGGTGATGGACTCCACTCCACAGGGACTCTAGCTAGAACGCATGTCCTAGATCGCAAACTCGGAATCCTCGACAAGCAAGCAATCACGGCATGACCTGCAAACTGGCATGACACGCCAGGTGAGTACTTTGAATGTACTCGCAAGCTCACAGCAACCAAAGCAATCAAGACAAGCAACAGCATGGCATTTACCGGTTAAATAGTTGTAAACATGACGATGTTAACACTGTATAATCATGGCATGGCATATGAATAGGATGTCACTACATGCAACATGCTACAACTATCATGATGCAACTTACTCTGTCGGGGTTACCTCGTAACCACCACATGTAAGAACTTACCATCGAGCGTGCCACATGATAGCCTCGGGACCAACCAAACTTGGTATTACAGTACCATAGTGATAACATGATCACAAGGAGCTTGGTCTTTACCCGAGATCAACATATAACACTACCCACCAAATTCGGTATCCATGATACCACGGTGATCCTCTCGTGATCACGATCAACCAACATTGGTATCCTCGATAACACGGTGGTCCCCTCGCGATCACATAAATATCAACCAACTACTTTTTCATCGAACAGGGTTGTTATAGCAAGATTATTATACTGTTGACCCATAGTGTGTCCTACTACGAATTGTGCCCATATCCGAGGACGCGACTATCGATAGATTATACTCTCTGCAGTGGTTAGTACACTGTACCCACACCACGGAACTCATGGCCTCGTGCTCCCATTCGGGTGGACCAACGATGTTCCGACAAAACACAATCTATTGCATTGCACTCTCCCAGCCACTCCGACAAACTCCCCTTTGGGCTATGTCATGGGTGACCCCTGTGTCCTTCCGACACCTGCCACCGTCGTGGCCAACCAAAATTGTCCCAAACGGGGAGCTAAGCTCAATACCAAAACCGGGTTCACAAGGTTATAGCCGCCTACCGGGCCAGGGTAGCACGCGCTCATAACCTTCCCTGGTTGGAGGCACCGGCGAGAGGCATGACAATAGACCGAATTAGGGCTGCCCCATCCCAGCAAGTGTGGTTGCACTGGTGAGCTCGATTCGGTCCGCACTATGACTCAGCCAATAGGTGTTCAAGTTCAATTAATATCCAGTTAAACTTGAAAAGAAATGAGCTGAGTCATAGTAACATGATGAATCAACAATGCATATGAGCATGATATCAACATGAACATGTATATCATAGATACTTTCATAACAGACGATAATCATCACCCGATGAACTTCACTATTACCAGCATGTACTACTACGAAGCACAACATACGAGACTAATACTAGCAAGTAGTACGTACTAACAAGGTACACAAGAACATATCATGTTGATAAACATAGATCCACAAACATAACCGAAACAATAATAGCAGTATTAAACGAGCAAACATTTATTAAATATTCAAATAGAAAACCATGGCTACTACAACGCCATCATGCAAGTGGCTGCTGTGGCTTGCCGGGGGATGGAGAAGACTCCGGGAAGAAGTGCGGTGAATCCGCGGAAACAATTGCCGGAAATAGTTCTCTCTCGGAGGGGGCTGTTTACGGACAAGGGAAAAATGGTCATTTTCACTATGGAGACACATGATGAAATGGTATCAACAGAATGGGCTCGACGAGATGAAGTAGTGGGCTTTGGAATCACCTCATTTGGAGTTACGGTTGACGAGTTATGACCGTTCGTTCGTTAGGCAAAAAATTCAACAGATTCTGTACTTTTCTGCTACTGACTGGTGAACATTCACAAATTAGAGGATTCGGCCGGCGGCTGAAAGAGAAAGCGGCTTTCTAGGAATACGTCCTCGCTGCTGAGAAAACGTATTTCCAGAACTCCGCTTCCACTTGCCACGTCATCGGCGCGGGGTCAACGGACGGAGGGGCTGATGCGCGGGGCCCGCGGTCAGCTGGCAGGGAGGGGTCGGCGTCTTCGTCTCCTTCCCGACGCCGCTCGTGGAGCAGAGGGAGGTCGCCGGTGCGGGGGCTCGTCCGACCGGCTCCGGCCATCCCCCCCTCGCTCGACCTATGGACGAGCTCAGCAGGAGAAGACGCACCCGTAGGTGGAGGTCACGGGCTCCGGGGTGGACTGAGGGGAGCGGGAGCGGGGCCATGGCGGACGGCGGCGATGGGCACTGGTGGGACTCGTGGCCAGAAGCCATAGGAGGGAGGGGCGAAGGGCAAGGGAGGCTCCAGGGGGCGCGGTAGGACTGCTGGTGGAGGTGGAACAGAGGGAGGGGGCCGGCCTTGAGTGAATTTCAGAAGATGGCCGTGGCGGCCATGGCGGCGATGGCGGGGCAGAGGAGCTCCTCGAGCTCAGGTGAGGCGCTAGGGAGGGCTCTAGGAAGTGGGGGAGGCCATTCGTGAGGTGAAGCGAGGCGGGGCGCGGCTTTTATAGCCGTGCGGCGATGCCAGCACCGAATCCCGCCGCGAGGAAAACGCCGGTGTCTGCGTTGCGCTGGCAGTTGCGCTAGTGCCCGAGCCGCGTGGGGAGGTGATGGGAGAGGCAGGGGAGTTAAGAGCAAGGCGACGGCTCGCCGGGAAGCTGCCAGCCAGCTCACCCCGTGCGGCCACTGTGCTGCCCGTGCGCGCACTTGGCCGTAGCGGAGTCGATGTGGGCGACCGTAGCGGAGCTCTCGGACACGGCGGTGAGGCTCAGGGTCAACGGTTGCTGTGGCGGTGCGAGAAGAACAGCGACGACATGCATCGGCAGAAGGGGAAGGAAGAGGGGAGATAGAGAGAGTGGCGAGAGGAGAGCCAGGGGGTGCAGGGAGGGGCCCTTATCCCTCCACAGCGGGCGCGTGGCTCGCTGTCGAGCGGGGCGAGGGGGGCCAGGGCGGCGTGTGCGCGCGAGCTGACAGCGAGAGGGGGATGAGCAGGAGGTCAGGGACGAGCGAGGGGGAAGTGGGCTGGGTCTCCCTGTAGACTAGAGCCCAGGTGGTGGTGGGCACTTTTCTATTTCTGTTTGTTTTCCTTTTCTGTTTTTCTTTTGTTTCTGTTTTGTTTTGACTTTTGCCTTTTGTTTTTATTTCGAACCACTTTTGTAAAATATGAGACTAGCCCAAATAAATATGGTCCATTATAAGCCACTGCAATATAATGGTTTTGAGTCCAAAGGTTTTCATTTGGGATTTTATTTAATTAAAAAGGTATGAAATAGTGATGTTTTACTGCTGTTTGAGTCAGTTAATTAATTTAGTGAATGTTGGTTATGATTTTAGAATTGTCTGCGGAATATTTGCCATTTAATGAACATTTTAGTTTCTGGGTTTGGGCAACTTTTATTTTCACTTTAAGTTTGAATTTTCCATTTGAATTTGAATTTGAAAAGAGATATGATACTAATGATGATTACGCACTGTTGATCATGATGACATGGCATAATCAAAAGGGTGATCACTGTAGCTTAATACATGGGGTGTTACACATGGCATGCTTAATTTTCTATTATAGGATTTTTATAGAGATTCTTAAGTTATATTGTCAAATTTTGCAATAATTTTAAATTTAATAGCAGATTATTTTTACAAGGTAGGAGATATGTGCATGGACAACTCACCAGCTCCCATTTGTAAAGTATCAGTTATTATAAGATTTTCGTACATTGCTTTTAGAAAAATGCACGCATACTTAATGCATACATAGGTCTGGAGAGAGTGACAGCTATGAAGTATGCAAACAAAGAAGGTCACAAAAGTAAGGCTATGTTACCACATGATTTAACGTTTTGGAATTCTTTGACACGGTCGACATTTACAGTAATTGGCATCTAAGTCATAGTTTTGTAAAAGAAAAAAAATCAGTTTCAGTACAAAATCACTAAATAATTATGTCAATCTTGCATACTGTTTCAAAATTAAACTACGACTACAAGAAAACAATTGAAACTAATAAATTTATGTTTACAAAAAAACGAAGCAGCATGATAAAAATGTCAGCAATAAAATACAAATATAATTTCAAGAATGTTGTTGATCATAAAACTAGAGTTTGCATGTCATGCATAATTAGCATGGAAGAATGAACTGAAAACACATATATTTATATAAAAAATAAAATAATACACCTAAAACAAAACCATGTTCGAAATATTCTTATATTTCAAAATGTAATCACATATTGTTTAATTATTTTTTTGGGCTAATTGAATAATATATTCTAAACATTTAACTTCATAAAATCCTAGCCCGCGCATCGAGCGCGCCACTGCGCTAGTTGCTCAAAAAACAGTTGTCAAAAATCTCACTACCTCTTTCTGTAAGGTTGCTGAGCTGGAGCTGGAGGAAAAGCTGACAAAGAAGCCCAAGTGAAGGTCAGGGGAGGAGATGGTCAAGGTACCCTTGGCGATGGGAGAGGACAATGCTTCGAAGACCACTTAATGACAGTGCACTGGAATTATAATGTTAGCTGGAGAGGCATCACTGCTTATTGTCTCTCATACAATTCTTTGGTTGTAATAGACTTTTGTTTAAGGACTGGAAAGAACTCTTTTGAACTTTATGCTCTGATGGTGTACTGCAACTGGGTGTTGATGATACTCTATGTCATGCTCTGGTTCATGCTCTTGATGTGTTGTTTCCCAATCATAATTATGGATCAGGTGTTGGAACTTGATCATTGGTTATATGTGCACATAACTTCTCATGAATAACACAACCAAGAACTGGAATATCCTCAATTGGAATATTAGGGGGATGAATTCTGAAGATAAATGGTTGGCTCTAAGGAAAAAAATTGCTGAGAGTGATTGCGCTATACTCTATTTGCAGGAAACTAAGAGAGGGAACATTGAGTCTGCTTATATCAAAAACTTTTTCCCTAATAGAATCAACAAATTTGCATTCCTTCCTTCTGTTGGGGCTTATGGTGGATTGCTTGTTGCATGGAGTGGCTCTTTGTTTGCAGGAGAGGTCACTGCTCAGAATTGATTTTCAATCTCAATACATTTCACTAGCCTACAACCAAAGCAGTCCTGGATTCTTACTAATATTTATGGCCCTTGTGAAGCACAAGACAAGATTGAATTCGTTGATTGGTTCCACAACATTCATATGCCTCTTAACACTTATTGGATTCTTATGGGTGATTTTAATTTCATTATATCCCCCTCAGATAGGAACAGACCAGGAGGTGATGTCAATGATATGCTCTTGTTCAATGAGGCAATAAGTAATCAGGGTTTAGTGGAGTTACCTTTCCATGGGAGGCAATTCAGTTGGAGTAATATGCAGCAAAATCCTCTTCTTGTCAAACTAGATTGATTCTTTACATCAGCTTCTTGGATGACTTCATTCCCTAATACCATTGTGCTCCCTCTAGCAAGGCCTATCTCTGATCATCTGCCATGTGTAATCAAAATTGGAACTACAATTCAAAAGCAAAGGTTTTTAGATTTGAAAATTATTGGTTGCAACACTCTGATTTCAAGCAAGTGGTAGCTACTACTTGGACCATGCATGTGGGCAATATGGATGCTGCCAAAAGTATTAATGCAAAATTCAAAAACCTGAGGAGAGCTCTAAAGCAATGGGCTAGATCCCTTTCCTATTTGAAGACACAAATTGCTGCTTTTAATGATGTAATATTTCTTCTGGACCTTTTTGATGAATTCAGAGAATTGGGTATTTTTGAGTGGAATTGTAGAATAATCTTAAAGGAACATTTGCTCACCCTCCTGAAAAATCAAAAGATTTATTGGAAGCAAAGGAAAAAAAATCAAGGGTGTAAAATTTGGTGATGAGAAGACAAAATTCTTTCACACTAAAGCTTCCATTAATCACAGGCACAATCACATTGTTGTGCTCCAAAATGAAGACCAAATGGACATTTCTGATCATGCTGGGAAGGCTGCAATACTCTTGGAAGCTTATAAAAAAGAATGGGCACTTATGAGAAAACAACAATGCACTTTGATCTTTAGTCTTTATATGAACATCATATTGATGCCTCAATATTTGAAAACCTAGAGTTGCCTTTCACTGAGGAAGAGGTTAATGAAGTAGTTAAAGATCTTCCAAATGACAAATCTCCAGGGCCTAGTGGTTTCAATAATGAGTTCTTCAAAGCATGTTGGGACATCATCAAAATTGATGTGCTTAGATTGATTCATGAGTTCCATGATGGGCAAATTTCTCTTGAAAGTATCAACACATCTTATATCACACTGATTCCCAAAGGGACCACTCCTTTGATAGCGAATGATTATAGACCCATCTCCCTCCTCAACTGCTGTCTCAAACTCATCACCAAATTACTGGCCAACAGACTCCAGAAAGTGATTCTCAAAATGGTGCATATTAATCAATATGGATTTCTTAATGAAAGGGCCATTCATGACTGTCTGGGTTGGTCTTTTGAGTACTTACATCAATGCCACAAATCCAAGGATGAAGTAATTGGTCTGAAATTAAATTTTGAAAAAGCTTTTGACATCATTGAGCACCTAGCAATATTGGACATTCTAAAAGCTAAAGGTTTTTAGGAAAGATCGATAAGTTGGATTAAATTGTTATTCCCATATGCTTCTTCGACTGTTATGTTGAATGGTGTTCCTGGGAAGAAATTTTATTGCTTAAGAGGAGTAAGGCTAGGGACCCTTTGTCCCCCCTACTTTTTGTGCTGGCTGCTGATCTGCTTCAATCCATTCTAAACAAAGCTATGCATCTGGGTCTGCTCACTTCACCTTTACAGGTGGAATATTGCCCTGACTTCCCTATAGTACAATATGCAGATGATACTCTAGTCCTCTTACAAGCATATGCCAAACAACTTCATTTCCTTAAAGCTCTCCTTCATACTTTGCTGAAGCCACTGGTCTCAGAGTGAATTACCAAAAATCAAGCCTCGTCCCAATCAATGTTTCTGATGGCAAAGTGGAAATACTGATTAACACCTTTCGTTGCAAAATAGGAAATTTTCCTTTTACCTACTTGGGGTGCCATTAGGTCTTCATAAGCCAACAGTTGAACAATGTCTTCCATTAGTAAATAAGCTGGCAAAGAAACTGATTGGATTATCCCCATTCATGACTCTAGCTGGTAGGCTGCTGTTAATCAAATCAGTGCTGAACTCTCTCATAATATATTTCATGGGATGGTTTGATGTGCCTGTCACCATTAAAAATCAAGTCATCAAATACTTGAGACACTGCCTCTGGAGGGGTCCTGGCCTGGAGGATCATAGACCTGCCATGGTGGCTTGGACTGCTGTCTACAGGCCAAAGAATCAAGGCGGATTAGGGGTGTTGGACATTTTTATTCAGAACAAAGCCCCATTGCTCAAGAATCTGCATAAATTTTACAATAGACTCAATATTCCATGGGTAAATTTAATTTGGGAATCATATTATAATAATGAATCATTGCCTGGCAACAACTGGGTGGGATCCTTTTGGTGGAAAGCCAACCTCAAGCTCATTGAAAACTACAAGTCCATGGTCAGATGCAATGTGGGTGATGGAAAAAGTGCTCTATTTTGGTCTGATCTTTGGCATTCTGCATGTTTGCAAAATATGTTTCCACACCTTTTCTCCTTTGTTAAAAACAAGGAAACTTTTGAGCATACAGTCAAGCAACTTGAATACCTTGAGGATCTCTTTCATTTGCCACTGTCAGTCCAAGCATTTGAGGAATTTGAAGCTTTGGAGGAAATTTGTGCTACATTAAGAACATCTGAATTTACTGAATGCACTGATACATGGAGCTATATCTGGGGTAATGAACAATTTTTAGTAGCCAAGGCATATAGAATCATGATGGGAATGAAAGTGGTGCCACAACAATTTCAATGGATTTGGAGTAGTTCTTGCCAGCCAAAACACAAGGTGTTCTTACTGCATGACAGACTAAATATAAGGAATCTGTTAAGAAGAAAAACTTTCCATTTGGACAATTACAACTGTGCCGTTCACAATTGCCCACAAGAAGAAACACTTCAGCACCATTTATGGATTAGCCCATTTGCCTCACAATGCTGGAATTTAGTCTGCTCTTCTAGGCAAACCATTGTCTCAGTTTTGGAAGCTTTTGCTGATCTCAAACAGAAACTACATGTGCCTTTTTTTATGGAAATAATCATATTGGCTTCCTGGGCTATCTGGATTACAAGAAATAATCTCATCTTTCAAAATATCCAGCCCAATATTCAGAGATGGAAGGATATATACAAAGAGGATCTTCATCTTCTCAAATACAGGATCAAAGAGAGCTATGCTAGGGAGTTCATCTCGTGGCGAGATAACCTTGCTTTGTAATTATTGTATTTAGCCTATATTTTCTTTCTTTCTTTCCTTCTTTTCTTTTCTTTTAGCAGTTTTTTTCCTTCTTTTCTTTCTCTTTTCTTTTGTTTAGTTCTTCTAGTTCTTTTGGCTTGTCTCAAGCCATGTATGCACTCTGTTCTTTAGCTTTTTATTAATAAAAAAATTGCAGTGGGGTTTTTCCCTACTGTGTATAGTAAAAAAAAGAGCATGTTTGAAATGTAGGCTAGGACCTAAAGGTTCAACATCTAGCGATCCTTGATGGATTATAAGATGAAAGAGGGTATTCCACTGAGCCCACTCGGCTTCCCACTTAGCGACGAGTTGTCCACGGACACAATTCTGGGTTCTCTTTCGGCTAGCTATGGGACGTTCATCTCGAACTACCATATGCACAACATGGAAAAGAAGCTCACTAAAACACATGGGATGCTTAAGGTGGCAAAGCAGGATATCAAGAAAGGCACACATCAAGCGTTGATGGTGCAGAACATGGCTAAGTTCAAGAAGAGCCTGCCCAAGAAAAAGGCTAAGGCAAAGGGAAAGGAGAAGGAGGCAACTCCAACTGGCACCGCTGCGCCTAAGTTAGGCCCGGCCTCGGGGACCGTTTGCTTTCACTGTAAGGAAACCGGTCACTCGAAGAGGAACTGCAGCAAGTGGCTAGCCCAGATGGGTAAGAAAACTGGAAGTGCGACTTTCTTCAGGTACACTTGTTGTATATGTTATAAACATTTTTCTTGCTGATGTTTCTAGTAGCTCTTGGGTATATGATACCGGAATAGTTGTTCGCATATGCAACTCGATGCAGGGGCTAAGAAGGGCTAGGAATGTTGCAAGAGGAGAAGTTGAGATATGCATCGGGAATAAAGCAAGAGTTGCTACATTAGCCGTCGGCACTATGCAACTTAATTTACCTTCAGGATACGTAATGGAACTTGATAATTGTTATTATGTTCCTATATTAAGTCGAAACATTATTTCTGCGTCATGGTTGATGAGACAAGGTTATGAATTCAGTACTAAGGACAATGGTTGTTCCATTTACTTGAATAAATTGTTTCGTGGCTTTGCACCCGTCGTGAACGTGTAATTTATCCTAGATATTGATGGCAAGTCAGTCTATAACATAAATGTCAAGAGGCATAAGCCTAACAAAATAAATTTGACTCACATCTGCCATTGTCGACTAGGATACATTAGTTAAAAGCGCATAAATAAGCTCCATGATGATGGAATTCTAATTTCGTTTGATTTTGAATCATTCGAGACATCCGAGTCTTTCCTACTTGGCAAGATGACTACGACTCCTTTTGCAAAGAGTTGCGAGAGGGCGTCCAACCTTTTGGAACTTATACATAGTGATGTGTGTGGACCAATGAGCACGACAGCCAAAGGTGGTTTCCAGTACTTCTTGACTTTTACCGATGACTTAAGTAGATATGGATATGTCTACTTGATGAGGCACAATTCAGAAAGTTTTGAAAAGTTCAATGAGTTTTAGAACGAAGTGGGAAATCAACTTGGCAAGACAATCAAACTTCTACGGTCTGATCATGGTGGTGAGTATATGAGCCAGGAGTTTGATGATCATCTGAAGAGTCATGGAATAGTTCCACAACTCACTCCATCGGGTATGCCACAGAGAAATGGTATGTCGGAATGGAGGAATCGGACTCTGTTAGACATGGTTCAATCAATGATGAGTTAGTCAGATTTACTGTTGTCATTTTGGGGATACGCTCTAGAAGCTGCAGCTTTCAGACTAAACAGGGTGCCATCTAAGTCCATAGGTAAGACACCATATGAGATATGGACCGTGAATACTCTTACTGATAAATGAAAATAAACCACAACATCAACACTTGATGCATTGAGGCGACTCCAAGGCAGCCCTTGCACCGGTGGCCACTCCGCCCGGCGGATACTCCAGCTCTGGCAGCCACCCACTCCGGTTAGGCCCCATGGCACCTTTTGATCTCAACTTTGTTCGTGGCAAGATGTTTCAAGCTAGCATGAGATTCAAGTTTGGTAATCCTGTGGTTTTCTCTCCGTGCTTTCGGCAACATGAATTCACGATGGTGATCTCCTTCTGTCGATCCACCTTCAAGCTCGACATCCACACGGTTAGTGTTGCCCTACAAGCTATGTTTGGTGGTTACCCTTAGGGTTTTAGAGTTCGTATTTTGAGGGGTAGGTCTTTTAAGTTCTCTGTAGCCTCCAAATCAGTGGGGTCCGAGATCTATAATGCTGGTAGAATCTCAGAGAAACAGTTTGAAATAGTTTTTAATCTCTAGGTCAACGGAGGCCCTGATACGTCTCCAAGGTATCTATAATTTTTTATTGTTCCATGTTGTTATATTATCATTCTTGGATGTTTTATATTCATTTTAAAGCAACTTTATATCATTTTCTGGGGCTAACCTATTGACATAGTGCCCAGTGCCAGTTGATGTTTTTTGCTTGTTTTTTACTTTGCAGAATATCAGTACTAAACGAATTCCAAATGCCACGAAACTTTTTGGAGATTTTTTTAGGACCGGAAGACAACTTGGGAGCCAAGGAAGCACCAGAGGTCAGGCCCATGGGGCTCACCACCCACCTGGGGCCGCTAGAGGCCCCTGGCTCGCCCAGGTGGGTGGTGGGGCCCATAGAGGTCTCCTCCACCGCCTCTCAGCTCTATAAATACTCGGATATTCCAGAAACCCTAGGGGAGTCATCGAAACACAATTCCAGCGGCCGCAAGTTCCAGAACCACGAGATCCCATTGAGCCCTATTCCGCCACTCTGTCGGAGGGGAACACGATCACGGAGGGGTTCATCATCCTCATTGGTGCTCCTCCGATGATGCGTGATTACTTCACCGTAGACCACTAGATTGCTTCTTCTCTCTTTTTGATTCTCAATACAATGTTCTCCTCGATGTTCTTGGAGATCTATTTGATGTAATGACTTTTTGTGGTGTGTTTGTTGGGATCCAATGAAGTGCGAGTTTATGATCAGATCTATCTATGAATATTATTTTAGTTTTCTTTGATCTCTTATATGCATGATTGTTATAGCCTTGTATTTCTTCTCCGAAACTTTGGTTTGGTTTGGCCAACTAGATTGATTTTTCTTGCAATGGGAAGAGGTGCTTTGTGATGGGTTCGATCTTGTGGTGTCCTCACCCAGGGACAGAAGGGGTAGCAAGGCACGCATGTATCATTGCTATTAAGGATAAAAAGATGGGGTTTATTCCTACATGAATAGATCTTGTCTACATCATGTCATCGTTCTTATTGCATTACTCTGTTTCTCCATGAATTTAGTACACTAGATGCATGCTGGATAGCGGTTGATGTGTGGAGTAATAGTAGTAGATGCAGGCAGGAGTCGGTCTACTAATCTTGGATGTGATGCTTATATACATGATCATTGCCTTGGATATCATCATAATTATTTGCTCTTCTATCAATTGCCCAACAATAATTTGTTTACCCACCATATGCTATTTTCTCGAGAGAAGCCACTAGTGAAATCTACGGCCCCCGGGTCTATCTTTTATCATATTGTTTTCAGATCTATTATTCCAAAAACCCAAAAATACCTTGCTGCACTTTTTCTTTACTTATTTTGTGTGTGTTTTCGCTAGATCTATTTATCCAATCTCATACAATTTAATCCATCTTTTTACCGTGGAGGGATTGACAACCCCTCTTACACGTTGGGTTGCAAGTATTTGTTCTTTGTGTGCAGGTACCATTTACATAGTGTTGCTTGGTTCTCCTACTAGATTGATAACCTTGGTTTCATAACTGAGGGAAATACTTACCATAGCTGTGCTGCATTATCCCTTCCTCTTTCGGGAAATACCAACACAGATACAAGCCACGTCAAAGAATTTTTTGCGCCGTTGCCGGGGAGACATCATCAACATCTATCAGGTACCCTATCACAAATCTCATCTCCTTGCAATTACTTTATTTGCCATTTGCCACTCATTTTCATCTCCCCCACTTCTAAATTTTTTTACAAAAAACACAAAAATATTTGCCTTTTTATTTTGCCTTTTTTTCGTTTACCTTTTAGCTCGTTTGCTATCTTTGCTTGTGTTGCCATGTGTCTTCTATTTGCTTGCATCTTTGCTTGCTAAAAATCTATTGATATGGATCCTCATCTACTTGCTAATCTTTTTAAAAGATCCAATTATGATGAACCAATTGCTAGTGAATTGAGTTCACTAGATTATCTTTATGAAGTTTTGCTTGAAATTTGTGAATCTAAATATTGTGATGAAGTGCTAAAAGAGGAAATTTATGAAGTGATTCACGATAGCTCCTTGAATTAAAAGCATGATTGCAATGGTGTTATTATAAATTCTATTAATGTCAATTGTGCTAATAATATGCAAAACCCCAAGCTTGGGGATGCCAATTTTGACATGTCCACTACTTATTGCAATGATCATGATTGCGGTGATTCTTCTTATGATCTTGAAAATTTATTTAAGCCTCATGATGAATATGTTTGCAATAATATTGAAAGTGGGTTCGAAAGAGCGTCAACTTTAGGTAAAAATAATCCCACATATTTGGAGAGTGTTCGATCTTATGAAATTTTTGATAAAAGTGGGCTTGGAAAGGTCATGACTTTATTTGATGATAATCCCACTATTTTGGAAGAGTGTCAACTTTGCATGCATGTGGATCTTGAAGAGAAAATTTTATATGATAGCTATATTGTTGAATTGATTATGATCTTACGTGTAATTATTATGAGAGAGGAAAATATGGTTGTAGAAATTTTCATGTTACTAAACTACGTCTCGTTATGTTGAGATTGCTATTGTTTCTTTCTTTTCCCTTGCATATGCTAGTTTTCGCTTGCCTAGATAATTTGTTTGCTTATGAAATTCCTATGCATAGGAAGTATGTTAGACTTAAATATGTTTGTCACATGCTTTATGATGCTCTCTTCGTGTTTCAATTATTATCTTTCATGTGAGCGTCAATAAAATCTTAAGCCTATCTTATTGGCTATAAAGAAAGAGCTTGTTGGGAGACAACCCAATAATTATCTTTTCTATTTTCTAATAATTACACAATTATGCCTCTCTTATGATTGTGGTTTGTATGTTTTAATTAGTGTTGTGCCAAGTAATGTCTTTAGGATAGCTTTGGGTGATAGTTGATTTGATCCTGTTGAAAAACAGAAACTTTTGCGTCCAGTAACAGAATTGTTGAAATTCACAGAAGCGACGAAAAATTCTGAAGTTTTTTTACACAAGATTGATATACAAATTTCCTCTGTTGTCCTAATGTTCAGAATTTTTGGAGTTGCAGAAGTATGAGTAAAATTCGAGTCTTTACAGACTGTTCTGTTTTTGACAGATTCTATTTTCTTTGCATTGTGTGCTTATTTTCATGAATCTATGGATTGTATCGGGGGGTATAAGCCATGGTAAAGTTAGAATACAGTAGGTATATTGCAATAACAAAATATGAATGGGTTTTCAACAGTACTTAAAGCAAAGGTTTTTTTTCTTATACTAACGGATCTCACGAAGGTTTTGTTAAGTTTTGTGTGATTGAAGTTTTCAAGTTTTGGGTGAGATCTCAATGGATGAAGGAATAAAGAGTGAAAATAGCCTAAGCTTGGGGATGCCCATGGTACCCCAAGATAATATTTAAGGAGAACCAAGCAACTAAGCTTGGGGATGCCCCGGAAGGCATCCCATCTTTCTTCCAACAACCATCGGTAATTTTACTTGGAGCTATATTTTTATTCGTCACATATCATGTTTTGCTAGGAGCGTCTTGTATTATATGAGTCATTGCTTGTTTTTCTTTTTAGTTTGTCGCAATCATCCTTTCTGGACACACCTATTTGAGAGAGCCATAATTATGCTATGATTTGTTAGAATTGCTCTATGTGCTTCATTAAAAAAATTTGAGCTATGGAATTGCTCTAGTGCTTCACTTATATCTTTTTGAGCACGGTGTGCTCTAATTTTTGAAGAAATATACTTTCATGCTTCACTTAGATTATTTTGAGAGTTCGTAATTTTTTTTGAAGAAATTCTCTCATGCTTCACTTATATTATTTTGAGAGATGAAAATCTTTATGCTCATGTTCTTCACTTAAATTTGTTTGAGCTTGTCAAAAGCAATGGTAATATACGAAACTAGTCCCAAAGTGATAGATAATCAAGAGGGATATAATAAAAACTTTTGTGAAGATCATTGGACAAAATAAACTTGATTCTTTGTAGTAGTTTTGAGATATGATGATAGTAATATGTGAGTCATGTTGGTGAGTAATTATGCTTTAGTAAGAATATTGGTGTTAAGAATTGTGATTCCCTATGCAAGCACGAAAGTCAATAGTTATGCAATGAAAATACATCCTACTTGTGGTGCATTATTTGGTGTTAGTTATGTTAATGCTCGTTTATGTGAATTTTTGTTTCTTGGTTGGTTGCTTCTCAATCTATTTGCTAGCCTTTCCTTGTACTAAGTAGGAATACTACTTGTGCATCCAAAATCCTTAAACCCAGTTATGCCATATGAGTCCACCATACCTACCTATATGCAGTATTTCTGTGCCGTTCTAAGTAAACTTGTATGTGCCAACTCTAATTTTCAAAATGAATTTCCTTTTTGTGTGCCTGTACCGCTCATGAAGCGGCAGGGTGTGGCCAATATTTTTCCATGCTAGATGTGTTATTCTCAAGATGAGTGTTTATACACTTTTCATTGCAAGAGAGTGTGGCGGTAATAGGGATGCCAAGTCCCAAAATGGAAAAGAAATTTACTTTATGTTGTCAAATAATAAATCCCTTGAAAAGTGTTGGTATGGAAGGCACCCGTGGATACGGCTAGCCATGGATTGTGAAAGAATGGTGGAAAAAGGCATAAACTTTATTTTTTGTTTGGGAACCGCCTATGATGTATCTAGCATGTAAAGTATTGGGAACTACTCGGTCGTTTTCGTTGACGGCAAAAGCATGCCTCTCAAAATATTTTTTATCTCTCAATTTAAGCTTTGAACTCTGGCACCTCTACAAATCTCTTCTTCTCTCTATGAAGGGCCTATCTATTTACTTTTATGCAATTTTTAATTTTATTTGAGTCTCCATCTTCTCTTATAAAGCACCAACCAGGGAGCACTATGATCATACTTGTGCATTGGGTGTAGCTAATATTCAAGTGTGTTTCATGAATGGATCAATGATTGAGCATGATGGGCTAGGGATAGCTTTCTTCACTGTTGATATTATGAAAGACATGGTTGCTTGTTGATATGCTTGAGTATGGAAGTCTTCTTGTCAATTATAGACTATTGCTTTGAACCATCTAAAAGTACAAATGTCCATGCTACAAAGAAAAGAATATGCGATGAACATGTTAGGGAGCATTCCACATCAAAAATTCTGTTTTTATCATTTACCTACTCGAGGACGAGTAGGGATTAAGCTTGGGGATGTTGATACGTCTCCAACATATCTATAATTTTTTATTGTTCCATGTTGTTATATTATCATTCTTGGATGTTTTATATTCATTTTATAGCAACATTATATCATTTTTTGGGACTAACCTATTGACATAGTGCACGGTGCCAGTTGCTGTTTTTTGCTTGTTTTTTACTTTGCAGAATATTAGTACCAAACGAACTCCAAATGCCATGAAACTTTTTGGAGTTGCTTTTTGGACAAGAAGACAACTTGGGAGCCAAGAAAGCACCAGAGGGGAGGCCCATGGGGCCCACCACCCACCTGGGCGCACCCAGGTGGGTGGTGGGGCCCCTGGAGGTCTCCTCCACCGCCTCTTAGCTCTATAAATACTCAGATATTCCAGACACCCTAGGGGAGTCATCGAAACACAATTTCAGCTGTCACAAGTTCGAGAACCATGAGATCCAATCTAGAGCCCTATTCCGGCACTCTGTCGGAGGGGAACTCGATCACGGAGGGGTTCATCATCCTAATTGGTTCTCCTCTGATGATGCGTGAGTAGTTCACCATAGACCTACGGGTCTGTAGGCAGTAGCTAGATGGCTTCTTCTCTCTTTTTGATTCTCAATACAATGTTCTCCTCGATGTTCTTGGATATCTATTTGATGTAATGACTTTTTGCGATGTGTTTGTTGGGATCCGATGAAGTGCGAGCTTATGATCAGATCTATCTATGAATATTATTTGAGTTTTCTTTGATCTCTTATATGCATGATTGTTATAGCTTCGTATTTCTTCTGCGAAACTTTGGTTTGGCTTGGCCAACTAAATTGATTTTTCTTGCAAGGGAAGAGGTGCTTTGTGATGGGTTCGATCTTGCGGTGTCCTCACCCAGTGACAGAAGGGGTAGCGAGGCACGCATGTATCATTGCTATTAAGGATAAAAAGATGGGGTCTATTATTCCTACATGAATAGATCTTGTCTACATCATGTCATCGTTCTTATTGCATTACTCCGTTCCTCCATGAACTTAATACACTAGATGCATGCTGGATAGCGGTCGATGATAGTAGTAGAAGCATGATACGTCCATTTTGCACCATGCTTTTATGTTGATATTTATTGTATTATGGGCTGTTATTACACATTATGGTACAATACTTATGCCTTTTCTCTCTTATTTTACAAGATTTACATGAAGAGGGAGAATGCCGGCAGCTGGAGTTCTGGACCGGAAAGGACAAAATCTGAGAGACCTATCCTGCACAACTCCAAAAGTCCTCAAAATTTACGGAGAATTATTCTGGAATATATAAGAATTATTGGGCGAAGAAAATACCGGAGGGGACCCACCAGGTGGCCACAAGCCTGGGGGACATGTCCTACCCCCCTGGGCACGCCCCTAGGGCTTGTGGGCCCCCTGGTAGGTCTCTGGTGTCCATCTTCTGCTATATGAATGGCTTTTACCTGGAAAAAATCATAAGGAAGCTTTCGGGACGAAGCGCCTCCATCTCGAGGCGAAACCTGGGCAGAAGCAATCTAGGGCTCCGGCGGGGCTATTCTGCCGGTGAAACTTCCCTCCAAGAGGGGGAAATCGAAGCCATCATCATCACCAATGATCCTCTCATCGAGAGGGGGTCAATATCCATCAACATCTTCAGCAGCATCATCTCCTCTCAAACCCTAGTTCATCTCTTGAATTCAATCTTTGTCCCAAAAGCTCAGATTGGTACCTGTGGGTTGCTAGTAGTGTTGATTACTCCTCGTAGTTGATGCTAGTTGGTTTATTCGGTGGAAGATCATATGTTCAGATCCTTAATGATATTCAATACCCGATCTTGAACATGAATATGCTTTGTGAGTAGTTATGTATCTTCCTGGGGACATGGGAGAAGTCTTGTTATAAGTAATCATGTGAATTTGATATTCGTTCGATATTTTGATGAGATGTATGTTGTCTTTCCTCTAGCGTGTTATGTGAACGTCGACTACATGACACTTCACCATGACTTGGGCCTAGGGGAAGGCATTGGGAAGTAACAAGTCGATGATGGGTTGCTAGAGTGACATAAGGTTAAACCCTAGTTTATGCGTTGCTTCGTAAGGGGCTGATTTGGATCCACATGTTTCATGCTATGGTTAGATTTACCTTAATTCTTCTTTTGTACACTACAAAAAAAAGACACATACGTGACATTTTGGCCCGAACGAAAACTTTTTCTGTCATGCTTATGACACTTCTATGATGATAATTGTGACAAAACCACGTATCATCATAGATGTGGTGGGATCCTACTTCTATGACAAAAAACATGATAGAAAATGGGCTTTTCGTCCTGGGCGGGCCGGGGACGCACCTGCATGACATTCTTTGGGCCGTTCATGACGAAAAAAATTGTGGTAGAACCGAGGGCGAGGAAAATTTCGGGGAGTTCCCGGTTACGGTGGGTGGTCGGGGCCGAGCGATGCACGGAGGGATTGTGCGTGTGTGCGAGGCGTTGTGCTCTAACTAAACCCGAGCGAGGCGTTCACTTACTGAACCCGAGTTATTGCACTAGCTAAGTTACTGAACCCGAGCGATCGATCCTTGGCTGTTAACTGAACCCGAGCGATTCCTTTGCTATTGCTGCTAACTTAAGCTGATCGAACCAGCTGCTGCTGCCTCTTGATGAACAGTGACCATTGTTGGGGGTTGGATGAACAGGACCCCGTGGTAGTAGAGGCCGTTGCCGCTGTATGAACAGGACCCCGATCGAGAGGAGGCCGCCACACACCACCCGATCGAGCCGGCTGGGGGTGGATGAACAGGACCCCATGGAGGGTTGGTTGAACAGTAGCCGATGGAGGGTGGATGAATAGGACCCCGTGGAGGGCTGGTTGAACAGTAGCCGGTGGAGGCTGGATGAACAGGACCCCGTGGATGAATAGTAGCTGGTGGAGGCAGGAGGAAGTCGATAGTGGATGCACAGTAGCCCATGGAGGCTGGAGGAAGTCGACGGTGGATGAACAGTAGACCGTGGAGGCTGGAGCGAGGCAGTAGACGGTGGATGAACAGTAGCCCGTGGAGTCCCGTTTTGCGGTACGCCACACCCCTCCCGATGAACAGGACCCCGTTTCGACCGTAGGCGCTCCAACACAAGTCCGTTTCCTCCGTTTTGCGGTACACCACACCCCTCCCAATCAACAGCACCCCGTTTTGACCATAGGCACTTGAACAGAAGGCCATTTGCTCCGTTCTGCGGTACGCCAGACCCTGTTTCGGCTGTTACATCCAGGCCGGTTGGCTCCCGAGGAACACGACGCATTCCGTTGCCTCCCGATGAACACGACGCAGTTTCCCCATTCCGACCCAGCCGGTTGGCTTTCGATGAACAGGATGCCGTTGCTGCCATCCATTGCCTCTCCATGTACACGAGCCCTGGCCGTACGCATGCGTGAGTATGCGTTCGAGACCCCGCTCGTATGTACGTACGTGGCCGTATTTTTTAGCATCTGGATGTACATACATGTACACAGTTTTGACTGTACTGCCTGAACTGCTATGTCGGCGGCTCTACTGCTACAGGTGCCACTGCTTGCTCGGCCACGGTTCATCGTTGCAGAGAGACCGATCGACTAGTATGTACGTACACATTCTCGACCAGACAGACAACCCTATGTATGGTTCGACCGGGTGGGTCCCAACTGCCAGGGAGGATAAGGACGCACTTCCTTGCATGCGAAGATATAGCTGGTGGGTCCCAACTGTCAGGGGGGAAATGTTTTTTTCGCAAAATACAGAGGCCCTTCCGGTAGGTCCCCGCTGTCAGGTGGAGGAATCGTTATTTTGCGCGTAATAAGGAGGCACTTCGTTGCTGCGGCCGTGGACCCAGCTGTCAGCCTCTGCACATACAGTCCTCTTCTGATGTAAGTCATTCCTTGACCACGTTGACCACACCGCGGTGAGAGCACCAAGGCGGTGGACGACGGTGAGATCTAGGAAGGGAATGACCTGGAGCCGGGGAAGACTCGGCAGTTGTTTCCCACGCGGAGTGGAGAATGAGGGTTTACTGGTGTGGCTGCAGTGTTAGGCTGCCGTCGCCGGAGAATAACAGGATGTCTGGGTGAGTATAGGGATGGCCAAGCTAGCGATGGGATTAGGGTGGGGTGGGGAGGACTGCACGGCAGCATAGCCGGCCACAGGAGGCAGGAGCAGGCGGCACGGCCAGCGCTGGTTTGGGCGGGTGGAGCAAGAAGACCAGAGATTGAAGAAGCACGACGGCTGTTGGATGAACATCGTACGGTCACTGCAGCTAGAATCGTTTATATTGACTAAGTTGACAAAGCCCTCCGTCCGCGTCAACTTAGTAGGCCCACAAGTCAGCCTCCAAATATGGTGGGTCCTAGCTAGCACGGGGAGTATTCATTTTTTGTGGATAATAAGGAGGCACTTCCTTGCGTGCGAAGATATTGCTGGTGGGTCCGAGCTGTCAGTGGGAGGAATGTTTTTTTCGAGAAATACAGAGGCCCTTCCGGTGGGTCCCCGCTATCAAGTGGAGGAATCATTATTTTGCGCATAATGAGGCACTTCCTTGCGTGCGGCTGTGGACCCAGCTGTCAGCCTCTCCACGTACAGTCCTCTTCCGACGGATGTCGTTCGTTGACCATGTTGACCACGCCGCGCCGAGAGCACCAGGATGGTGGACGACGATGAGGCCTAGGAAGGGAACGACACGGAGCCAGGGAAGACTCGGCAGTTGTTTCCCACGCGGAGGGGAGTAGGAGGGTTTACTGGTTTGGCTGCCATCGCCGGAGAATAACAACAGGTGTGGGTGAGTAGAGGGATGGCCAGGCCAGTGATGGGAGTAGGGTGGGGTGGTGAGGCCTGAGCGACAGCACAGCCATCCACGAGAGGAGGGAGCAGGCAGTCCCGCCGGCGCTGGTTTGAGCGGCTGGAGCAGGAAGAGCAGATATTGAAGAAGCACGATGGCTTTTGGATGGACATCCAACAGTCACTGCTCTTGTATGTTGACTAAGTTGACAAGGCCTTGCATGTGCGTCAACCTTTTTTTTAGGAAAGCCTACATGTTAACCCAGTAGGCCCACAAGTCAACCTCAAATATGTGGAAAACAGCATAATAAATGTACAGCCCATAAGCTAATTCTTAAGGATTTTTTTAAGCCCATATTCTTTTGTTACCATTACAACCCATATTCTGGCCACGGTTAAAAATTCAACCAAATTTTCATATTTCGGTGCGGTCCGAACGGTTTTTAATCCCAAAATTTAGAATCATGTTCAAACTAATTTAAAAATAATAAATTTATATCAATTTAAAATCCAACCTAATTTTTCCCGCAAAAAACAATTAAATTTGAAAACTCAAAATCTTAAAAAAAAGATATTTGAAACTAATTGCCGGTTTGCTGTGTTTTTAAAATTTACATCCCATTTCTTACTACTTCATTTTCTGGGCAAGCGGCTCTCGTCTTGAAGGATTTGCAGCCCAGCAGAGCTGAGAAAGCAAGTAGGCCTCCGTTGGGCATTTCTTTAAAAAAAGTAGAACTGGGCTAGCCATTTTCAGAAAGAAAAAAACACAACTAGGCTCATCATGTCGTAAACATAAAATAAAACCCTAGCTAGACGGGCCACAGCCCCCGCACAGCCCCGTTGTTACCTTGATCCGTCTCTAAAACTAGTAGTACTAAATAACAACTTCTTGTTCCTAAAAAAAGTAAATAACAACTACGCGACCGGCTGGGTCCCTGGTGTCAGCCGCTCGTTGTGTAATTCTCTTGTTTATTGACTACGTTGACAATGGCGTGGGACCCAGATGTCCAACCACTAGGAGGAACCATTTTTTGGGCTTGTAATAACGAGGCACTTGCTTGCGTACTGCCATGACCCTGGTCGGTCCCTACTGTCATCCTCTCCATGTATAGTCATCTCCTTATTCCTCTCGGTTGTTGACCACGTTGACAACGCCAGACGGCGGCGCACTGTCCACGGTGAATGAACCAAGGCAGAGGACGACGGCAAAGCCTCGGACGGGAACGAACAGGAACCGTGGAAGATGCGGTAGTCTAGTCGCAGGCGGAGGGGCGTACGAGGCTTGACTGGTTCGTGTGTGGGTGTGTGTTGGGGCTGACGTCGCCAGAGAATAACAGGACGTGTGTGGGAATAGAGGGATGGACTGGCCAACGTTTGAGGGTACGGTAGGGCGGCGGAGGCGCAGCCAGCCGTGGGAGGCGGGAGCAGGCGGCACCGACAGGGTGGTTTGGTTTGGGCGGCTGGAGGAAGATGACAAGAGATAGAAGATACACGACAGATGTTGGATGTCAATCCAGCGGCTGGTAGGAAGAATCGTTTGTTGACTAGTAAGTCGACACCACCTTGGATAGGCTTTTTCCTCATGGGTCCCAAATGTTAGAATCCAAATCTATCACGGCCATGCAGCCTTTCTTATGAAAATTTACAGCCCATTTGGTGTGCTAGTTCAAAATAAGTTTGCGTGGGTGCTGGTGGGGACTAATCACTTGGGTTATGTAATGCACAGTGAGCTCAAGCAGCAGGTGAGAGTGATGTTATTTCCCTTGGTTGGGATTTGTTACAATATTTCTCTCTTAATTAAACAAATGGCAAGCCATTTGCCTTGTTTCAAAGAAATATGACAGTCACAGCCGAGTTGAAAAGGGCAACAACATCTAAATCCAGCTTACAAACTGTACAAAAGCATGAGGGTTAATTGTTCATCAGGTTTAGAGAAAACACAGATTGAAAAGGGCAACAACATCTAACTCCAGCACTATTTTCGGCAGTCACAATCAAATGGATCGGTCAGGTCCATAGAATGAACATCATGGGTCATAAAATTTTCTGGATTATGACCACAAGATGTTGTAAATAGAAGCCCGACACATTCAGAAGCCCTTTTGTCCACCTGAAACTCCTTTTTTGGCTCTTCGACATACCCATTCGTCAAAACCATGCTGTTGATAAACTTAAGCCTCATGGACAATAGTAACCTCGCATTTAGCAGGAAGAATGTGACAAATCTAGTGTTTGCTTGGTTGGTTACGTATCGTTCCTGCATTATTGTCTTCAATCGAATGTTATGAGAACTGAGAAAATCCCGGTGCTTACAAATCCACCGATTGGTTATAACTTTCTTACCCCGTCCTGTTGCCTAAATAGACATGAAGATTGAAAACAGTTAATGTCTAAAAAAAGAGTGTCGAAAGAGCAACAGTTGAACGGTTAATTCTAGTACACTATATGCGGGCTTTCAACATGCGTGAAATTATCACCTTTATATACAACTTCTCCAGACATGGAAAGCATTGTAGCAAGCCAATAATCTTGTTCAGATCAAAACTATTCATATTGTCATGGTTCAACACGGCCACCTATGGGGCCATTGGCCCCTTGTGGTTCGGCAAGGGGGAAGGGCGCGTTGCACAAAGACCGGAGACCGCAGAGCAGCACGACAGTGATGACACGGGCAGTTTTTACCCAGGTTCAAGCCGCCGCGAGGTGTAAAACCCTACTCCTGCTCTGGTGGATTGATGAAAGGACCATGGTGGAGACGCAACGCTCAAGCTACGCGCGTATGAGTGTACAAGGGTCCGAATCCTCTCTAAGGTTGCCACGGCCCTCCTTTTATAGGTCAAGGGGTCACCATAATGACATAACAGTCATTATCCAGTGATTAGAAAGCCACAGAGCTATCATACCTAACTGTGCAGACAGGACAGGGTGCATTAAATGCACCGCTTAGTGTCACATCGCGGGGGTAGCCCGGCAAGCCTTGCCGTGCTATTCAGCCACCTTATCGCCTGCCTGCGTGACACACCTCTGGACGGTTGTCATTTGGGGGTGATCTTCCTCAGAGATGGCTGCCAGGTGCCAAATAACAGCCACTTAATCACTTAGGGGCTCGACACCGCACCGATAGGTGACTTGCATTGCTGTGAGGTGGAGCGGTGGCATCTTGGCGTGGTGATCCGCCCTCGGCATCCCCGGCAAACTTGTCGGGGGAGTCTTGAGACTTGTCTTCGGGGTGACCTCGACCTTGCCAGGCTCGCCTGCCTGGCAAGGGAGGTTTTTCCTTAGTGATATCTTGCTTCTTTGGCTTGTCTTGGTCTTCTTGATCTGCCCTTTGATTTCTCAAAGGGCTATATCTTCTACTTAGCCTTGTCTTGGATGTTGTAACCTTGATCTTGAGCTTGTGTACAGTCCGGAAAACACACACCAAGGTTTGTTGCACCGGTAGGAGCCCCCGGGCCTGGCCTGAACGCGCTGCCGAGTGTCATCGGGGTAGGCCCTATCTAGTACACAGGCGAAGATTTTGTGATAGCTCATCCTTGAGATTTTTTTTGCTTCTTCATTAAGCTATGCTTGAGTCAGTTTCCGGTCTTTCTGTGCGTCGTGCAAGACGTTATGAGGGAGTTGTGAGCCACGATCCGTGGGCTACCCATGTCCCACGTTCACGGGGCGGTAACTACCATTCCACTAGCTTCTCCGCTTCTGGCATTTCTGCCACGTATGCTGCATGCATTGCACAGGGTTGGTGGCGGGCGCGGAGGGTGCGGAAATGTGTGCCATGCAGAAAACCAGACACGATGGATTGGCGCAGGGGGTCGGCCTTGATTCCACGAGCCATTGATGGTGCGGGGAAGCCGTATTGGCAGAGCGGGGCAATTGCTTCCCCTAAGTGAGGAGCCAGCCCCCGACCCAGTTTGGCTATAAAAGAGGACGCGGGCGAGGTGTTGGCTCACACCTATCTCCTCCTTCTTCCTTCAGATATTGTTTCATCATCATGGTGAGGGGAAGAGGGCGCAGCGGTACCCCAGTAGCGGCGACGAGGGCTTCTGCTCGACAGCGCCTCCCTCCTCCCATTGGGGACGCGGAAGCAGAGCCCGCCATGAGGGGAGGCGGGAGAGGACGGGGACGCGGTCGTCACGGCGCTTGGGGTCGAGGAAGACGGGGCGGTGCGTTGATCGCACCTCCTCCAGCCATCCAGGACCCGAAAGAAGGCCACGTTGGGAACCAGTCGCTGGAGTTTATTATCAAGCTGCGAGGGCCTCCGCGCATCCGGCTTCGGCTCCCCACTCCATTTGCAAGAGTGATGGAAGTTGAGCAGCCGCCGGGGCTGAGGCTGCACATGAGGGGCTTCTGTAATGGCAGCATGCGAGCGGACATGGAGTTCCCCGCTCCTCATGTCATGCTTCTCCGGTGCGGTTGGAAGACCTTTGCTCGTGCCCACAGCTTGGTGGCCGGGCACATCCTCCATTTCAAGTTAATGGAGGCCACCCTACTCTCCGTCAAGGATTTCGGACGCTCGGGTGCTCGCTTATGGTTCTGCGCGGAGAGCTCGACCGACGACGAAAGTTCCTCCTCGAGCGATAGCGACGAGGAGGACAGTGACGGCTATGACGACAGCACCGACGGGGAGGACGACGGCTCTGACTCCGGCTGAACACCAGCCGCACCATCCCCGTCAGGCGGCAACACCACCATCTGCACCTGCATCTCCTCTCCGGCAAGGCGATTTGCCGGGGAGTTGGATGTGGAGGTGTGGCTGGTGTCTCCGGCTCCTCCAGCAGCCTTCCAGCTGGGCCCCGGCAGGCTTCCTCATGGGCTCCGGCTTCGTTCGCCCTGCCGCGTCCTGCTGGCCCTAGTGGCGGTGACCAGGAGGTCATCTCCGCCACTCTCTTCACCATCACCTTCGCCCGCGCCCTCTCGATCTTGTCAGACTCTGCCTCACGAGTTCTGACGAGGTCGGGCTGGGCTTCTGCCCAGGCATTCCTTTTGCCCTCCTCGTCTCCCACGGTAGTTCCTAGGAGGAGAGGGACAAGAAAGGGATTACGGGGCACTTATCTTTTTTTAGTCTAAAATATGTAGGCACTTGCCAAACTTTAGTCCAAAATATGTAATCTTCTTTATCCATGTTTGTGTCCTATAAGATCTGTACTTGCTTATCGCATATTAATGAAAAAAGACAAGCCTTGCCGGGTACTTGTGCATGTACCATGTCCATGCAAAGGTGGGATGCCTCTATACGTTTAAGTAAACAAGTTTTCTCTGGCAAGCTAACTTGCCGGTGCCTCTTGTTTGTTGCCGCGGGGCTCGGCCTGCCGGGCACAAAACTATGGAAAGGGACCAGCTCCTCGTTGAACCTCCTCCATCAAAGTCCACTACAACTACCCTGACCGAAGCAACGTTCGGGACACATGATGGGAGCACCTATGCTTTGAAGGTGACGAGGTTTTCATATGCACAAGTTTTCACCTTACAGAACATGTATGGATAAGAAAGAACTTATCTGTTTGGCTTGTCGGGGACCGATATGTAGGCTTGCCTTCATTTCTTCTCTTCGGGACCGGGTCCACGGCAAGAACCCTGTAGCATAGTGCAGAGGAAAACAATGCTACATATGCCCTTGTCTACATGATCATGCGATGCTCTTATCTACATGATCATGCGATGCTCATGTTATGCTTATACATGCATGCAAGTTTTTGGGGCCCCCAACGCTTCGTTTATTATCTGTTGCTCAGTGTCTGCACCTGGCTTTGAGCAAAGGGTTACATGCAACATCGGCAAGGCTTGTACAAAAGGGTGGCTGCCGGGCAGGGCCCGACAGCCGCGCCTTACGGGTAGAACTTACGGAGATGCTCAATGTTCCATGAGTTTTGCAACTGAATGCCATCTCCGGTCTCCAGACGGACTGCGCCAGGTCTGGTGACTCGTACTACCCGGTAAGGGCCTTCCCACTTCGGCGTCAACTTGTTTGTACCCTTCGCGGACTGAACACGCCTAAGGACAAGGTCACCTTCCTCAAGGCTCTGGGCATGAACCCTGCAACTGTGATAGTGACGCAGGGCTTGCTGGTAGCGTGCAGCACGCGTAGCAGCCTGGAGATGGTTTTCCTCAAGTAGCACAGCATCGTCACGCCGGTGTTGTTCTTGCACTACTTCATCAGAGGCAAGTACTCGAGGTGACCCATATATGAGTTCCGTGGGGATCACTGCTTCTGCCCCATAGACTAGGGAGAATGGAGTCTGGCCGGTAGCTCGATTTGGTGTCGTACGGAGGGACCAAAGAACCACCGGCAGCTCGTCGATCCATCGCCTGCCACACTTCTGTAGCCTATCAAATGTCCTTGTCTTGAGTCCTCGCAGCACTTCAGCGTTCACCCTCTCAGCTTGTCTGTTGCTTCTGGGATGGGCAATAGAGGCGAACGAGACCTTGCTTCCGAGGGCATGAACATATTGCATGAATGCGCGGCTTGTGAATTGGGTGGCATTGTTAGTGATGACTCTGGCGGGTACTCCGAAACGGCACACCAATCCTTTCAAGAACTTGATAGCTGACTGTGCGGTCACCTTCCTTACGGGCTCCACTTCCGGCCACTTTGTAAACTTGTCGATTGCAATGTACAAGAATTTGAAGCCCCCGGTAGCACGGGGGAAGGGGCCCAAGATGTCGAGCCCCCAGACCGAAAATGTCCATGACAAAGGGATCGTCTAGAGAGCTTGAGCAGGCTGATGGATATTCATGGAGTGGAACTGGCAGGCTTCACATCTGTTGACTAGCTCAATTGCATCTTGGAGGGCCGCGGGCCAGTAGAAACCTTATCGGAAAGCTTTTCCAATCAGGGCCTTGACCCAATATGGGAGCCTCACATGCCTTTGTGTATCTCTGCCAACAGTTCCTTCCCTTCTTCCCGGCAAATGCACTTCAATTTCACACCGTTGGGCCTCCTTCTATATAGCGTGTTGTCGATGAACTGATACATACCGGCCCTCCAGGCTACTCTTTCAACTTCTTCTTGCTCTTCGGGAAGTTCTCCTGTTTGGAGGTAATGGACTATGTGCCGCGCCCAAGTTGGAGCCTGAGGCTCGACAACAAGGATCAGCGGCACCTCCTCGTTCATGGGAGCGCATGCCTCAACCGAAAAGACTGGTAGTTCGGCGGCAGGGTGCTGCTCACCGAGTGAAGGGGAGTTGTTCCCGCCAAGCTCTCTGTCGGGGGCCTCGGGAAGCTCTGCCGGGGGAGGCTTGCCGGAGTCCAGTTTCCTCCTCTTTCTGGCCATTGTTTCCGGTGATACGGAGGGCTGAGTTAGATGGAGAACAAAAGTCCCTGGTTCCACAGGAAGTTTTTGTGCAGTGCACTTAGACAGATGATCAGAAATGTTGTTTTCCGCACGTGGCACGTGCTCTGTTTGTAATCCATCAAAGTGCTCCTCCAACTTTCTCACTTCCTCCACGTATGCCTCCATCAATGGGCTTTGACAATCCTTGTTCACCTGCCTCACCACAAGTTGCGAGTCTCCATGGATGATCAACTTCTTGATTCCTAGTTCTGTTGCGATCCTGAGCCCGGCAAGGAGTCCTTCATATTCTACAGTGTTGTTGGTAGCCTTCTCCCGGGGGAAATGCATTTGAACCACATACTTGAGGTGCTCCCTGGTGGGTGCGACGAGAAGCACGCCAGCCCCTGCACCTTGTAGGGAGAAGGCACCATCAAAGTACATGATCCATTCTTGAGGCGCTTCCTTGCCGGGGATAACTGTCTCCGGCGTCTCTTCATCTAGAGTTGGTGTCCATTCTGGAATAAAATGCCCTGCTCTGAATAGTTGATGTGCTCTCAAACTTCAAACCAAAGCTTGATAACTCTAAAGCCCATTCCACTATTTTGCCAGTGGCCTCAGGGTTCCTCGGTATGCGTTGCAAGGGGAAGCGGGTAACAACCGTCATCTCATGGGCTTGGAAGTAGTGGCGCAATTTCCTTGAGGCCATGATGAGGCCAAAGATCAACTTTTGCATGCCAGAGTACCTTGATATAGCCCCCTACAGTAAGGATCTGACAAAGTACACTGGCCGCTGCACCACCTTCTTCCTTGCCATGATCCTGGAATTGTCTCCGTTGCCCCCCTCCTCTTTGTTCTAATCTGCACCTGATCTTGCCGGGACAAGTTCACTTTCCTCTCTGGAGGGGACGATAGTCGTGGCTGCTCCTTCATCTACTTCCCGCTGGGCCACCAGTGCTACACTAACCACTTGATTGGTTGCCGCTAGGTACAGCAGCAACGGCTCTTGTGGTTTAGGAGCGACTAGGGTGGGAACAGAGGAAAGGTTGGTCTTCAAATCTTGCAGCACAGCGTCCGCCTCCAGGGTCCACTCCATAGGCCCTGCCTTCTTCAAGATTTTGAAGAACGGCAAGGCATGCTCGGCAGACTTGGAAATGAACCTGCTCAGTACAACAATACATCCAGTCAAACGCCTCACATCTTTAACCGTCTTGGGTGCTTGAATCTGCTCAATCGCCTTGATCTTGTTAGGGTTGGCCTCTATCCCCTGGTGGGATATGAAGAAGCCAAGTAGCTTGCCGGAAGGAATGCCAAACACACACTTCTCTGGGTTCAGCTTCAAGTTGATCTTGCGCAAATTTGCAAAGGTCTCTTCCAAGTCCTGAATGAGAGTTGATTTGTGCTTGGTTTTGACCACTATGTCATCCATGTAAGCTTCAATATTCCTATGTAGCTGTGACTCAAAACCAATTTGCACTGCTCTTGCAAAAGTGGATCCAGCGCTCTTTAACCCAAAGGGCATCCGCACAAAATAGTACATGCGCATGTGGTTATGAACGCGGTCTTCTCTTCATCTTCCTTGGACATGAAAATCTGGTGGTACCCGGAGTAGGCATCCAAGAAGGAAAGCAGGTCACATCCAGAGGTGGAACCCACAATCTGATCGATGCACGGCAAGGGGAATGGGTCCTTCGGGTATGCTTTATTCAGATCTGTGAAATCTATGCAAAGCCTCCAATTCCCATTCGCCTTGCGCACTACCACTGGATTTGCCAACCATGTTGGATGCAATACTCCTCTGACCAAACCAGTAGCTTCAAGTTTCTTGATGTCGTCGGCAATGAACTGCTACCGCTCCAAGGCTTGATTCTGGACCTTCTGCTTGACGGGCCGGGTATGAGGGCAGACAGCAAGGTGGTGCTCGATTACCTCCCTGGGAACACCGGGGATGTCAGATGGTTGCCAAGCAAACACATCGACATTCGCCCGCAGGAAGGCAACGAGCGCGCTTTCCTCTTTGTCGTCAATGGTGGAGTTGATAGTAAATGTACCATCAGTGCCAACCAGCCCTGCCGGGACCTTCTTCACAGCAGGTGCAGCAACCTTTGATCTCTTGCTTGTGGAACTCTCCGGCAAGTCATTGACAGGTGCAGCACACTCCGGAGAGGCGCGCTTCTCGGATTCCTTGCCGGTATCCTTGCCAGCTTTTCTCCCTTGCTTGTTTTCCGTGGTGGGGACTGCGGCTTCCACGGCCTCGATAGCGACCGCGTCTTGGTACATCTTGTCCACGCATATAATTGTGTCCCTCTTGTTTGATGGGATAGAAATAACGCCCATTGGTCCGGGCATCTTCAGGGTGTTGTAGGCATAGTGGGATGCCACCATGAACTTTGCCAGAGCAGGTCGTCCAAGTATCCCATTGTACGGCAATGGAAGCTCAACCATATTGAACACAATTTTCTCAGTCTGGAAGTTCAACTCCCCTCCAAACGTCACTGGCAGTGTGATCTTCCCCTTCGGACGACTCCTGCCGGGGTTGATCCCTTGAAAGGTGCCAGTAACCTTGAGCTCTTCTTCTGTTATCTGCAGCTTGCTGATGACCTTTGGAGAAATCAGATTCAACCCGGCCCCGCCGTCAACCAACATCTTTGTGACCTTGAGGTTGCGGATCATTGGTGAAACCAACAACGACAAGCACCCTACCGCGGTGGTGCGGTCAGGGTGATCCTCTTCATCAAAGGTGATGGGCGTGCGGGACCATTTGAGTGGTTTCCAAGAATCTGCTGCTGGCTCCACAACATTGACCTAATGCGCCAACTGTTTAAGCTGGCGGTGAGAGGAGTGCAAGGATGCACCTCCGTCAATGCACAGGGCGTCAGTGGCCTTCTGGAACTCCTGCTTGTTGGTTTCCTCTTCATCCCCTTCATCGCTCTCGTCATCGCATTCCTTCTTCCCATGGCCTCTGGCAGGCTTCCCTTGATGCTGAGGGACCTTGTCGGGGCGACTTCCTCTGCCACCTCGGCCTTTCCCGCCAACGCCATCTTGGTATCTCTCTTTGTCGCGCTTCTCATACTCAGCCTTCTACTTCTTGACGAGTTTCTCAACTTGATGACACTCTTGGAGATCATGGCCTTTGGTCCGATGGATCTTGCAGTACGGCCCGTCAGCCTTCTCGGCCGCCACAGCTTCCCGGCAGTCATTGCACGCGGCAAGTTCCTTGCCAGGAGCTTCGGCCTTGGCCTTCTTGCCGGTACTAGGAACGCCAGATCCTTCGATAGCCAGAACCGTCTTCTGCTTGCGCTTCTTGTTGCGTTTCTTGTTCTTCTTCTTCTGATTGGCAGCATCGTCGTCGTCCTCTGAGTCAACGTCAACGCCGTCTTCTTCTCCGGGGAGTCGCCTCCCCTCCTTTGTTTGGGCACACTTATCTGCCAAAGTGTACAGCTCATTCATAGTCTTGGGCAACCGGACATTCACCTTGGAACGTATCATGCGGTTGCGTACGTTGGACTGGAACGTAGCTATCACAGCTGCTGGGTGGATGTCCAGAATGTTCCCATGCACCCGGCTGAATCTCTGCATATACTTCTGCAAACTCTTTCCTTCCTTCTGTGGGAGGAGCTGCAAGTCGCTGGGCCACCCTGGTTCTTGATGGCCGCTCATGAAGGCGCCAACAAACTCATTGCACAGGTTAGGCCAGGTCGAGATGGAGTTCTCCGGTAAGTGCATCAGCCACGACCTCACATTTGGCTTGAGTGCCAAAGGGAAGTAGTTGGCGAATACCTTCTCATCTCTTCCTCCGGCGGCTTGAACAACGATGGTTTAGATGCTCAAGAACTCTGTCGGGTTTAGTCTTCCATCATACTTTTCTAGTATCTCTGGCTTGAACGTATGGGCAGATGGCCAATGGACTTGCCGTAGCTCACGAGTGAAGGCAGGACACCCAACCTTGAAGGGTAAGTATCCGTCCCCATCGGGCGCAGGCTCGTCGACGTTGGGGCCATTGCGCCTGTCGAACTGGAGGTGGATTTCGCGGCGCCGTTCTATGGTGACATGCGCGTCTTCCCTCTGCCTGTCCTCCAGGACCTGCCGCTGATCTCGATGGGCTTGAGGATCAGATGAAGCCATCGAAACCTCGTCGTGTTCCTGGTTGTGCGGCTCTGGCCGCGGCCCCTGCGCTGGCTGTCGCGGAGGGGACTGCACCGTGAGGTTGGCCCCTTCAGCATGGCCAGTGGCTCGAGCCATTTTTGCTGCCTGTGGAGGCCGTGACGGGCCTGCCTGCTGTGATCCTCCCGCCTCAGCGAAACCAATCAGGCTCTGAATGGTGGCTCTCCACTCATCCATTTGATCGGCTGCTGGCGGAAATCTCAACAGGAGTTGTGCCCGCACCATGGCTTCCGAAGCGGTGCTCGACATAGACGACGACGCAGATTGTGACGTCGCCTGACTTCTGATGGTGCCGGTAGTGGCGGCACCGTGCTCTCATCGTCGTGAGCCGGTCTCCAGGGTGGCGTGGCGACGAGGCGGATGTGCTTGGGGATTGACGACCCCATTTGGTGCATCGTCTTGGCTAGCTTGCCCTAGGGATGGAGCGTGCCCTGTAGCCGCACCCGCAGCGGGGGCAGCTAGAAGGTTGCGATTCACACCAGAGCGAGCACCATCGCTGCGGCTGCGTCCTTCCATGAGGTGGAGAGGCGGAGATGTAATATTCTCCCCACCCACATCTTGTGGAGCATGGCTGCTAGGGTGCTGTTGACGCTGTCCTCCTCCAGCGCCCCCTGCTCCTGCTTCGGCCTCAGGGGGAACAGTGATGGCGCCGCATGTGCCGGTCATGTCCCCTACGGCGTCCACGTCCCTGTAGCCCCCATGGCATCAGTGGCTGCATGTGAGGGGGGCTTCGAGGTGGACGGGTGAGCTATAGCGCCGGACTTTTTCTTGGGCGCCATGGATGATGAAGCCGTCGATGAAGAAGACAACGATGAAGATGACGCGCTGCGTATGCCCTCGGGTTTGCACAAGTGCTTCCCCCTACCTGGCGCGCCAAAGTTTTCGTGGTTCAACACGGCCATCTATGGGGCCATCGGCCCCTTGTGGTTCGGCAAGGGGGAAGGGCGCGTTGCACAAAGAGCGGAGACCGTAGAGCAGCACGATAGTGATGACACGGATAGTTTTTACCCAGGTTCGGGCCACCGTGAGGCGTAAAACCCTACTCCTGCTTTGGTGGATTGATGAAAGGACCGTGGTGGAGACGCAGCGCTCAAGCCCGGCCAGGTCGCCTTGGGACGAGGGCAGCTACGCGCATATGAGTGTACAAGGGTCCGAATCCTCTCTAAGGTTGCCACGGCCCTGCTTTTATAGGTCAAGGGGTCACCACAATGGCAAAACAGTCATTATCCAGTGATTAGATAGCCACAGTGCTCTCATACCTAACTCTGCAGTCAGGACAGGGTGCATTAAATGCACCACTTAGTGTCACATCGCGGGGGTAGCCTCGCAAGCCTTGCCGTGCTATTCATCCACCTTCTCGCCTGCCTGCGTGACACGCCTCTGTATGGGTGTCATTTGGGGGTGATCTTCCTCAGAGATGGCTGCCACGTGCCAAATAGCAGCCACTTAATCACTTGGGGGCTCGACACCGCACTGATAGGTGACTTGCGTTGCTGTGAGGTGGAGCGGTGGCGTCTTGGCTGGGTGATCCGCCCTCGGCATCCCCGGCAAGCTTGCCGGGGGTGTCTTGAGACTTGTCTTCGGGGTGACCTCGACCTTGCCAGGCTCGCCTGCTAGGCAAGGGAGGTTTTTCCTTAGTGATATCTTGCTTCTTTGGCTTGTCTTGGTCTTCTTGATCCGCCCTTTGATTTCTCAAAGAGCTATATCTTCTGCTTAGCCTTGTCTTGGATGTTGTAACCTTGCCCTTGAGCCTGTGTACAGTCCGGGCAACACACACCAGGGTTTGTTGCATCGACACATATGGATATATAAGATCTTGACAGAATCCAGCACCATTGATAGGCTATCCATGGACAAACTCTTCATTGAGCATAGAACATAATATTAGTACAAAAGTGTACTCCAAGATGATATAGAACTTACGCGCAGAAATTTAAAATGCAGCTTATGATTACAAGTGTAGATGATAATATATAGTACCTGAAGAAGTCTGGAGCCAAACACCATCTTGAAATGAGCATAGAGATCATGTATTACACCAAAGGTCTCCAGTTTAGGCATCGAGACGACAGTTATTTCCAACAGTGAATAACGAGAATCAAGGATCAACCTTTGAAGTGAAGGGGCATCTTCGATGATGAGCTGCCTTCCGTCAAAAGAAATTCCAATTCTTACAAGTTTAGGCGACTTTATTTGGAGACAACCAATTCTAACTGTGAAAACAAGCACCAAGCACTCCAGGGCAGGGCAACTGGAGTGGATGATGCTGTGTAATGAGGCCTCTGACATACGAACCCGCACAAGTGAAAGTTTTTTGAGAAATGGGAGTCAAAGGTTTAGTACCAGATTGTCCGGTAGGTTGCACAGCAAAAAGGTGGCGGTGTGGAGAGAGGAGGAAAACCGCGAGATGGACATCGGTGCTGAGGGCACAAGTACATGGCGTTCGGTATGTATGTGATTTCTGGGGGAATAGTAGAACTCAAGAAGCTATAGTTCTGTGAATTCAGGGGATTTCTGCCAGGCTTCCACCGTGCAGGGCATGCTCAGGTAGCATGTCGGGATGCAGAGGCCTTGAATGGAGCCCTTGTGGGAGCAGATGATGGCTCTGGGGAGTTCAAAATCATTGAAGAGAGATAGCTGACGACAGTCAAGATTAAGGGGCGCGGCGCGCCATAGAGGGCATCACCGAGTTGAGAGGACTTGGGTGTGGCAGCAATCCCAGGAGTTCAAAATCATAGAAGCGTTCGGGAGATTGCTGATGCGGTCCACCCGAGATTCTACGGGTTCCTCCAATCCGGTGGGGTGGGGGGCTCGCCGCTTCTCCCCGCGCTGCCGGGTGCGGGATCTACAACAGGCGTCGCCGCTGGCAGGAGCCTCATCTTCTTGGTGCCAGGGTCAGCCGACTCCATTATCCTCGAGGGCGTCATGTCGAGCTCACGTATTTGAGCAGAGTAATGAATGACAAGCCTAGTTGAAGTGCGAGTGAAGAAGAAGGGGAGCTGGGGTTTTCTGTAGTAGTGAGGAAGAAGGGGAGCTGGGGTTTTCTGTAGGAGTGAGGTGAGGAATTTGGGGGTATGAGTGGAGCAAGCTGACGTGAGGTGGGTGGGAGTGAGGAGGAAGAAGAGCACCCAGGTTTTTTTGGGGGCGGTGTGCTGGGTAGCGCCTCTCATTAAGTAAATATATGGGCTTTTGAATTGTTTTTATTATTTACTAGGGTGGATGGGCTCTTTTGTCTTGGGCCCAGAGAACCAATTACTACTACTAGGGACAGTGGAGACACTCTACAGCTACCTAGAAAAACAATTACTACTAGCACAGTGGATACACTACCGCTTCTGGCTCCTCCGAGGTCATCGAAACGTCTCCCGCTACTGAATGTCGTTTTACTTTGGTTCACCGACATGCGGGCCATGCAGCGCGCGGGCCCAAATGCCATCCAGCATTTTAGAAGGCGGTATGCAGGCAGAGAGTCACCCCGGTCATAGCGTGGCAGTAACGAGCCGTCATATCACAAAACCCCACCTCCCCGCAGTCTAAGTTTGACGGACGAAGCAACCATCATTTCACTCTTCGCTAAATCCCCTTCTCCCTCACCGTCTTCAAGAAAGCCAACACTCACATCTATCATTGTTCTTCTCTCACTATGAAGGGAAGATAAGCAGATCCATGATGTTGGTATATTTTCTTTCAGAAAAAAAAGAAATTTTACAAAGCAGTAACCGATCCTCACTCTTTTTTTGTTTCATTGTCATTGTGATTGTGTTTTCCTTTCAGTTGTCTCCTAGTATTCGTCAGTTTCATGATGGACCAAGGAGAACCAGGCAAAGATCTCCCGATGTTGGAGCAGACGCGGGAGGCTGATACCCACTAGATAGAGAGCTCCAAGAAGATGGCGGCCGCCACCGAGCCGGCCCCAGATACGCTCACGGCCACTACTGAGATGGTCAACGCCCCGTTTGAGGTTACAGCCCCATGGCCCTACAGGAGCAGTTTTCCCCCTTCGAGGATGTGTCCCCCCCCCCCCCCGCTGAGCTGCCCAAGGTGATTTTCTTCTTTGCCGATCTCGATTGTGGTTTTTCATCTAAGTATGTGGTGATAAATAATGCAAAATTTTATTAGCTTCATTGCCATGCTACCTTCCCTGTCATGCATACTTTTAACTCTACATAGTGGTTTAAATAACTTGTGTTTTTTATATTGGAAAGTAATTCATAATTTATTTCTGTTTCAATTAGAGCCCTGATGCAGACAAGGATTGTGTGGTTGTACATGTAACTCGCTATGAGGCGGATGACCTGAATATACGCACTGGGAAAACAAAGTTCTTAGGTTGTTGGATCCTGGAAGCCATTTGCACTTATATCAAAGTCGAGATGTATTCTAGCCACACTGTTGTCAGGCGTGTTGTCCAAGGTGTACTGAAGCACAACAAGTTCAAAGCTACTCCTAAGTTTGTGAGGCATACTATTCTTGTCAAGCTTACGCAGGAAGATGACGTGGCATGCCTCCACAAACAAGTTTATGAGTGGCAAGGCCGCAGGGTTATCTTCAAGAATGTTCACAGGATTCAGCTGCTGCCAGATGTCCTCGATGATGTACATGGCAAGGTCCGTCTTGTGTCCATCCCAAATTAGATCGAGGCATGAAATAGTTGGCCCAGCTAGTGTTTAAAAGTAGTTTGGATTGTGTCTAATTATCCGAACCTTGCCTATTATCGAGCCCTCTAGGGCTAGTACTCTGTTTGAATCCGTCTATGGGAACTACTGCTACTTTTGTGTGCCCATGAATCATGTGAGAACCATCCTAATTGTTGCCGAAACAGATGCGTCCTCACTAGTTTTTTCATGTAATATGGCATGGTAAGACATAAGTTGTCACGGTTTATCATAGGAGTAGTGTGTGTTTGATGAAATAGAGTACTTGTTCGAGAACTGTGTGCCGACGTATACATAGGGTACGTAAGGCTGGTTAAATACTTGTAAACATTGTTGGTGCTACCCCACTTGTAAGCAGTTGTGCAAAACACGGCACATTGGCTCAGCTCGCTTCAACACTAGAAAAGTCGGCTATCGACCAGCTAACAATCAATAATCTGTTGTCTAACATATAAGCAACTGCGTATCTTGTTACAGTGGTTCATGCAGTTAACTGAGGCCACAATGTAAATTCCAAACATTCACACGCTAGTACAACGTTCATCTGGAACATTCACATAAAACTCGGCTTCATAAAATACTTGAAAAGCATAAGTTAAGCAATTTTAGACATCTCAATGATTCATAGAACATAACAAACATTTACTAGTTCACAACAAAAGACAAAGTTGTGAGAAGGTTTACAAATCAGGAAAAATCAAGCAAGGCTTCTCTGAGCAAAGGGCCTCCCTAGGCAGGCTTTAATTTCCTGGAGTTCACTCTAGTTTTTCTTGTTGCCACCATCCAGGGTTAGGTTCTCTCATTCTAGAATAACCAATTATAATTGTGTTCTCAGTTGGAATGCTGAACTGAACCATGTAGTGTACTGACCATCTGAACTTCTTGTGCAGTTCCACTAAATTTAAGCACCACTATTTGCAGAAATAAGCAGACCACAATGCCTCTTGTCCGCACACCTGTCCCAAAAACCTCCGCGCAGTCATGCCAGCTAGACCTCTGTCCATCCGTGAATTGGGAGAAAGTGCATTCCCGACTAGGATGCAGTTGTTTTCGCTCGTCCCTGCACTGCAATCAGGAAGTAAAACGTACGAATCAGCTTCTTTTAGATTGCGTTGGTCATTCTACCTAGTTACTACCAATATAGGAATACATGGAAGACGGGAGGTTAGACGACGGCAGCTAGGAATAGCCATCTCATTTTGTGCAGTTCTACTAAAACTGAGGTGTGTACTTTTGATTGCACAAATATAAATGATATGGAGACAGACATCCCTGTTTGCGCAAATATGAAATACGGTTATTTAAGGAGTGACAGTTATTTGCAGTGGCATATGATTAACAGCAGCATCTATTGTGTTATAATTGGCACTACATTGACAATATGAAAGTGCCATTAAATAAGAAGTAGCATCACAACACATCAACACTGCCACTAGATTAACATGCAGAACAATAGCATTAGTATTACTGTCATGAGAGTAGCACATGGTCAGTAAATGTACAATCAAATTTGTGCAGTTCCACTGGGATGAAGCAATGTTAGCGGTGTGAGATTTAAGTGTAACTGCAAAAAACAATTCATGGGAAATAAAGCAAGACGGAAGCACTTCATAAAATGGTGGTGTCATTGCTTCAAGTTATCGACGACACTAGACCGACAGCAGCATTACTTAATAGTGACATTAGGTGGCATTGCTTCAATTTATCGACGGCACTAGACCATTAATTAATAGTGACATTAGGTGGCATTGCTTCATGCTTCATGTGATTTTACATTAACGGTAGCGACATGGGCGTAGGAACAATAGGGGCATAAAGTGGTGAGGCAGATGTGGTTGCCGAGAGTGGCAAACATTCAGGCAGCATGTCTGCAGTTGTCCCATTTTTTATCTCCTCGGCGACATTTTTCTATGTGAGCACAGGAAATCTAGACCTGCTCCTTGTCATTTGCGTTGTCCCCCCAACACCCCACACTTTCTTTCCTTTTTCGACCAAGTGACAGGTCCACTTCCCGCCCACCCTTCGCCATCCACCCTGCTTTCATCGCCTTTTCAACCAAGAGACCAGTTGGGTAGCCAGTATCTACTACTTTCCCCCGTTTCCTCTTAGAACCAAGTCCTAGATTCATGCTACAGCTTTCCCACTTTCTTCCTTGTTTGAACCAACTCTTAGATTCAACTGTGTGAACTAGCTTTACCTCTAATAATAGTAAAAGTCTAGGTGGCTTTGGAACAGCTGACGGAAGTAGAAAAAGATCCACACGCAGCCACGTGGGGAGCTGGGGCAGTAGAGCAAGGCAGGTTTCGAAGGAATATATACCTGTGGGTCATCGGCATGTGGCAAAGATGGCGTCGGGAGGCCACATCTTGGCCAAAATACCGCAGGGAGGAAGAAGGGGTCAGAGCCCCTCCCGAGCCAGCGCTGTCTCGGAGAGAATGGAACGGCCGCCAATCGGGATGCGCAGGGAGCTGTTGGTCTCCTCCCTCGCCGCCGACGATCACGTGAACGATGCACCAACACCCCTGCCCCGGCTGAGGTGGTCCGGCCGGATTTGTGACCAGCGATGAGCAGAGAGAGAGTGTGGCCACCTATGTCTTGCTTAGACCTGGAGAGCATGAGAGAGTGAAAGAGAGGAACCCTAGTAAAGCAAGTGGCGAGGCTCCTGCTTATATATATAGTGGAGTGATTTTGTTGTAGCAACCGTTATTAAATTGAATACGCGCGAACCACTATTTTCATTTAAAGTTCAAGTAAAAATAAAACTCGATCAATAACGTGGCACCGCTTCCAGGTCGCACTATCAAATCACCGCGTCCAAGACGCACTATGTACCGTATCATTCACGTGCGGTCCCCGACCCTCCATCAAGTTGAAAACTAGACTAGTCAAAATGTCAATTGGGATGCCTCTTTGTAAACAAATGCGCTCCTTCGTGTACCCGCGAGTGGGTGTGAGAGAACTAGTGCGTGCACCGCTTCTCTTCGTGAGAGTACAATATACTACGCCCAAAGAACGTTCGCCACAAGAGTAACAGTATAAGTGTGTGACGTGTGACTTAAAATAAAAGGTGCGCGGCGTTTTTATTTTTTAGAAGTTCTGAGGGTAGGGTGTGAAGAGCACATATGTGTGTGACGTCTACCTACAGATAGACGGTGGGTGCAAGAGGACTCGGGAGAGTCATGACTCGTGAGGGTGCGTGTGTGCGTGAGAGAGAGGGGGCACGTATCAATGCAATGCATGTGTCCGTAAATCATATCTGACAAACGTTCGCCACAAGCCGTTTCCTGACGAACGACATAAGAACCATTAGATCGGCATCCGACAGTGTCAGTTTTGCCATGGCATTTAACAGAATAGCCACTCCTCGGACACACAAATCTTCCACATGAGTGTTAGCAACTGCCATATGCTCCTCCCTCCGTTCCAAAATGTAGTGCATATAACTTTTACCGAGTTTTCGTATACCAAAATGCACATATAGAATACCCAGTATATATCATTTCATTCATCTTCGAGAGGTAACTATAAAGATGGGGGAGGAGTGTACAAAGAAAGACCATCGTATCAGCTGCAGCTATTTCAACCATCCTTTGGTGTGGAGGAATATCATAGGAACTCTATATGATATGATTTTTATAGGATTTTTTCCTTTAGAGCCAATTGGTTCATAGGAATAGATTCATATACTCCACATTTCAAAGGAAAATAAACATGATATCATTTTTATAGCCTTAGAGCCACTTGGTTCATACGAATGGATTCCTATACTCCCACAATTTCAAAGGAAAATAAACATTAGCCTAGATTCAATAGAAAAGTTCCTATCATGTGAACCAAATGACATCTATTTTCCAATCCCTCCTCATAGGAATTGAGATACATGTCATCTCTAGATTTAATAGAAAAGTTCCTATGATGTGAACCAAATGACATCTCTTTTCCAATCCCTACTCATAGGAACTGAGGTACATGTCATCTCTTTCCCTACGACTTCCATATATACATCTTCTATTACTAAATAGCTAGTACAACCCACTAGTTTTTTTTCTGGACATGCAACTATGGCACATGAACACGTCATGCATGCAAGTCATAAATCACATTGTTTTTGTACTCTATGCATGCAAGCACCACATCATCAATTCGTGCATGTTACTCATAAGTTATTTCTTGCATTAGATTTTGTATTGACAATATATGTGTTGGTCACGTGCACACATATGTAGTTCACATTCACATTTTTGTTAGAAATGTCATTCTTTTAACTGTAATTCAGTTTTTCTCTTTGTATTACATTTTCATTTTAAGCATACATTCACTTGCCATTAGTTATAGATGTTTTTGGAGGAACTTTTATGCATTATTTTTTTTTTCGAGAAACACTTTTATTAATTATTTTGAGTAGCAAATTTCACGCGGCCACGGGTATATCAAAATGCGGGGCCCATGCGTCATTGCCTTTCGGTCGAACCTACGTCCACAATTTTTTGTACGTATATCTCCACTGCTCCCCGAACCCAAAATTCTTCCTCGTTCCGGTAAAACCGAGCGGCCCACCCGTATTAAGGCGTCGACTCGAACTCAATCCCTCTCCCGTTTACTACGGCGTGGCCCCTCAATTCTACTCCTACAAACCCTACCCGCCACACGCATCATCAGTTTTCTTCAAGAGGAGGAGGGAGAAGCGGATCTGTAGCGGAGACTCCTACCCTAGGGTGCCCTAGGTAGCTGCCGCGTGCATCATTGGTTTTCTTTTTTCTTTGTGCTCTTGTGCCCTAGAGTGAAATGATGGTTGCTTCGTTCGTCCAGCTTAATGTGGGAATGGTGCAGCTTTGTGATTTGACCCCTCATCGCTCATTTACTACTATTGGGGCGCGACGACCAGGGTACCTCCAAGTCCAACCGCTACTCCAAACTGGACGGTGGAACAAGACGGTGGATGAGCCACACGTCGGCCAAAGGGGTCCTGTAAGTGTGTCGCCCTTTCGTGTGCGGATTGACCCTGCTGAGTTGCTACGCCAACGCGACAGGAGCAGCCTACCACTTGGTTTTTCTCCTTGGTGAATCCCGAATATCCCTACTATTATGAAAAATAGAGTTGGTGATGATGGTGTGCCTGCCATCCTGCAATATAGGCCATTCGACTTATATCTGATGGATAGGAAGGAAACTATGGCAATTTTGCAAAAAGATACCCACACCCCTCTCCACATTTGCAAATAAGGCCTTCCCTCATTCATCCTTATCGTGGGAAAACACGGCCACCTATGGGGCCATCGGCCCCTTATGGTTCGGCAGGGGGGAAGGGCGCATTGCACAAAGAGCGGAGTGCATGGGGCAGCGTAGTAGCGATCACACGAGCAGTTTTTACCCAGGTTCGGGCCGCCGTGAGGCGTAAAACCCTACTCCTACTTTGGTGGATTGATGAGGGGACCGTGGTGGAGACGTAGCGCTCTAGCCCGGCAAGGTCGCCTCGGGGCGAGAGTAGCTACACGCGTATGAGTGTACAGGGGTCTGAATCCTTTCTAAGGTTGCCATGGCCCTCCTTTTATAGATCAAGGGGTCACCACAATGGCAAATCAGCCATTGTGTACTGATTAGATAGCAAACAGTGCCATCATACCTAACTCTGCAGACTGGACAGAGCGCATTAAATGTGCCGCTTAGTGTCACATCGTAGCCTAGCCCGGCAAGCCTTGTCGTGCTGTTTTGCCACCTTCTTGCCTGCCTGCATGACACGTCACTGGACAAGTGTCATTTGGAGGTGATTTCCTCTGGGGATGGCTGCCACGTGCCAAATAACAGGCACTTAGCATCTTGGGGGCTCGACACTGCACCGATCGGCGACTTGCGTTGCTGTGAGGTGGAGCGGTGGAGCCTTGGTGGGGTAATCTGCCCTTAGCATCCCCGGCAAGCCTGCCGGGGCAATCTTGAGACTTGTCTGCGGGGCAACCTCGTCCCCGCCAGGCTCGCCTGCCCGGTAGGGGAGGTTTTCCCATCGTGGTATTTTTACTCCTTGGGTTGGTCTTGGTCTTCTTGATCCATCCTTTGATTCTTCAAAGAGCTGATCTCTTCTACTTGGCCTTGTCCTGGATGCTGCAATCTTGTTCTTGAGCCTGTGTACAGTCTGGGCAACATACCTGGGGTTTGTTGCACCGACAGGAGCCCCCAGGCCTGGCCTGAATGCGCTGCCGAGCATCATCGGGGTAGGCCCTGTCCAGTACACAGGCGGGGAGGCTGTAGTAGCTCACCACTTGAGATCTTCTTTGCTTCTTCATTAATCTGAGCTTGAGTCAGTTTTCGGTTTCCCCGCGCGACATGCAATGCCAATTGTAGTGGGGCCATCCTTGCAATGGCCCGTGAATGACTTTAACGCATGGGTGAGTAACTGCCAATTCACTCTTCCCACCATGCCCTTATCCTGGGCCACGTATGCTGCATGCATTGAGTGGGGTAGGTAACGGAGGTGCGTGGTGCGGAAGAGAGCATCATGGCAGAGGCCCGGCCTTCTTGGGTTGGTGGAGCGGGACGGCGAGTACCCACCGAGGGATCAGCCCCCCAGCCCCAGCTCACTTATAAAAAAGGGCGAGGAGGAGCGGAGGTGCTCATCTACTCACATCTCCCCTCCATTCTCTGCCTCCCTCCTTGCTATGTTGAGGTGGATAGGCTGGGACCAGCCCTCGAGCCGTAGCTTGGGGTTGATGACGCCGAACGCTTGTGTAGACGCCCGGGGAGTGAGTCTGGTCCGGGGCCAAAAGGGATGCAGTGGTTGAGGTTATGGGTATTGAATCGCCCGTAGCGTCGGAGGTGTCGCGCTTCCTCAGAATGATGAAACGCTCGCCTCCCTCACGCGAGCCGGTTGTCCGGCGAGGAGCGCCAGCCATTGTTGCGGGTCGCCAAGGCCCGTCGCCCTGCCGACGGGGCCCTTGGGGGTTCTGGCGTTTGGCTGGGGTGCAGCATTCGGGATCCTCGGTAATCTCAGAGCTATTCCTTCCGACAGAGTCTGGGTGGACGCTGAAGACGGTGGCACCTTCCTGCCCTCCAAGGTGGGGAGCGGTGCTTTTTGCACGCCTTGGACACTGCCGTCGCCTGCTGCTTCTCTAGGGGAGGTGACGGCCCGAGGGGCTGGCGTCCTCCCGGAGTGGTGGTGATGAAGAAAGAATGACGGAAGACGGAGAAGGCGGGTGGCAGGCCGTCAGGTCAGAGTACGATGGCACCGACGCCTTCGTCTCGTACTATCGGCCCGCTGCCTCATCTTTCCGCTCTTCCCCTCCCTCCCCGGCACCATCATCACCAGCCTCTTTAGGACGGTTGCTGGGGAGGGGGTCGCTCTCTTGGTGCCTTCGCTTCCTCCAGCAGTCTTCCAGCTGGGCTCCGGTAGTTCTTCCTGCCGGTGCCTGCGTTGGGGCTTCTTGCTGGTCCTGGAGGTGGTGACCAGGGCACCGCCGAGCTGCTCCTCCCACACCTCTCCTTCACAGCCTCGCCACTCTCGATCTTGTCAGGCTGCGTCCGGCATGCCCTGACTGGATTGGGCTGGGCTTCCGCTTAGGCACTCCTTTTGCCCTCTTCCTTTCTCACCGCATCGCCTAGGAGGAGAGGGACAAGAAAGGGATTACGGGGCACTTATATTTTTTCAGTTTAAAATATGTAGGCCTGGGCCAAACTTTAGTCTAAATAATGTAAATTTCCTTATCCATGTTTGTGTTCTATAAGATCTGTACTTGATTATCAACATATTAATGAAAAAGACAAACTTCGCCGGGCACTTGTGCATGTACCATCTCCATGCAGAGTGAAATGCCTCTATACATTTAAGTAAACAAGTTTCTCTGGCAAGCTATCTTGCCGGCACCCTTAGTTTGTTGCCGCGGGGCTAGCCTGTCGGGCACAACCATAAAAAAGGGACCAGCCCCCCGTCGAGCCCTTTCCGTCAAAGGCCACTGCGACCACCCTGACCGAAGCAGCATTCAAGTCAATGGGTAGGAGCACCTATGTTTTGAAGGTGGCGGGGTTTTCATATGCACAAGTTTGCAAATTACAGAACAAATATAGATAAGAAGGAACTTATCCGTTTGGCTTGCTAGGGATCGTCACGTGGGCTCGTCTTCATTCCTTTTCTTCGGGACCAACTCCACGGCAAGAATCCTGCAACTTAATGCAGATGAAAACAATGCCACATGTGCCCTCTTCTACATGATCATGCTATGCTCATGATATGCTTATGCATGCATGGAAGTTTCGGGGGCCCCCAGCGCTTCGTTTATTTCTCTGTTGCTCAAGGTCTGCGATTGGCTTTGTACAAAGGGTTACATGCAACTTCGGCAAAGCTTGTACAAAAGGGTGGCTGCTGAGCAGGGCCCGACAGCCGCGCCTTACGGGTAGAACTTACGGAGATGCTCAATATTCCATGAGTTTTGCAATTGAATGCCATCTCCAGTCTCCAGACGGACTGCGCCAGGTCTGGTGACTCGTACTACCTGGTAAGGGCCTTCCCACTTCGGCGTCAACTTGTTTGCACCCTTGGCGGACTGAACGCGCCTAAGGACAAGGTCGCCTTCCTAAAAACTCCGGGCATGAACCCTGTGGCTGTGATAGCGACGCAGGGCTTGCTGGTAGCGTGCAGCACGCATAGCAGCCCAGAGACGGTTCTCCTCAAGTAGCACAGCATCGTCACACCGGTGCTGTTCCTGCGCTACTTCATCGTAGGCAAGCACTCAAGGAGACCCGTATATGAGTTCCATGGGGATAACTGCTTCTGCCCCATTGACTAGGGAGAAGGGAGTCTGCCCGGTAGCTCGATTTGGTGTCCTACGGAGGGACCAAAGAACCACCAGCAGCTCGTCAATCCATCGCCTACCGCACTTCTGCAGTCTATCAAAAGTTCTTGTCTTGAGACCTCGCAGCACTTCAGTGTGCGGCCTCTCAGCTTGTCCATTGCTTCTGGGATGGGCCACAGAGGCAAATGAAATCTTGCTTCCGAGGGCATGAACGTATTGCATGAAGGCGCGGCTTGTGAATTGGGTGCCATTATCGGTGATGATTCGGGCAGGTACCCCGAAGCGGCACGCCAATCCTTTCAAGAACTTGATAGTTGACTACGCGGTCACCTTTCTCACGGGCTCCACCTTCGGCCACTTTGTAAACTTGTCGATTGCGACGAACAAGAATTCAAAGCCCCCGGTAGCACGGGGGAAGGGACCCAAGATGTCGAGCCCCCAGACCGAAAATGGCCATGAAAAGGGATTGTTTGGAGAGCTTGAGCAGGCTGATGGATATTCTTGGAGTGGAACTGGCAGGCTTCACACTTGGTGACTAGCTCAATTGTATCTTGGAGGGCAGCGGGCCAGTAGAAACCTTGCCAGAAAGCTTTCCAAACCAAGGCCCTTGATCCGATGTGGGAGCCACACATACCCTTGTGTATTTCTGCCAGCAGTTCCTTTCCTTCTTCCCGGCAAATGCACTTCAATTTCACACCGTTGGGCCTTCTTATCTATAGCGTGTCGTCAACAAACTGATACATACTGGCCCTCCGGGCAACTCTTTCAGCTTCTTGTTGTTCTTCGGGAAGTTCTCCTATTTGGAGGAAACGAACAATGTGTCGTGCCCAAGTTGAAGCCTGGGGCTCGGCAACAAGGACTAGCGGCACCTCCTCGTCGACAGGAGCGCATGCCTCGACCACAAAGACTGGTAATTCGGCGGGAGGTGCAGCTCACTGATCGAAGGGGGGTTGTTCCCGCCAAGCCTTCTGCCTGTGGCTTCGGGAAGCTCTCCTAGGAGAGGCTTGCCGGAGTTCAATTTCCTCCTCTTGCTGGCCATTGTTGCCGGGGATACGGAGGGTTGAGTTAGATGGAGAACAAAAGTCCCTGGTTCCACAGGGAGTTTTTGCGCAGCGCACTTTGACAGATGATCAGCAATGCTGTTTTCCGCACATGGTACGTGCTCTGTTTGCAATCCGTCAAAGCGCTCCTCCAACTTCCTCACTTCCTCGACGTATGCCTGCATCAATGGGCTTTGGTAGTCCTTGTTGATTTGTCTCACCACAAGTTGTGAGTCTCCACGGATGATCAGCTTCTTGATTCCCAACTCTGTCGCAATCCTGAGCCGGCAAGGAGCCCTTCATACTCTGCAGTATTGTTGGTAGCCTCCTCACGGGGAAATGCATTTGAATGACGTACTTAAGGTGCTCCCTAGTGGGAGCAACGAGAAGCACGCAAGCTCCTGCACCCTGTAGGGAGAAGGCGCCATCAAAATACATAATCCAATCTTGGGGTGCTTCCTTGCCAGGAATAACTGTTTCCAGTACTTCCTCATCAGGGGTTGGCATCCACTCTGCAATGAACTCTGCCAGTGCTCTGCTCTGAATAGTTGATGTGCTTTCAAACCTCAAACCAAAGCTGGATAACTCCAAAGCCCATTCCATGATCCTGCCAGTAGCCTCGGGGTTTCGGAGTATGTGTTGCAATGGGAAGTGGGTGACAACCGTGATCTCACGGGCTTGGAAGTAGTGACGCAGTTTCCTTGAGGCCATGATGAGGCCAAAAATCAACTTTTGCACGCCAGAGTACCTCGACCTAGCCCCCTGCAGTAGGGAGCTGACGAAGTACACTAGGCGCTGCACCACCTTCTTCCTTGCCATGATCTTGGCACTGTCTCCGCTGCTTTGCTCTTCTTTGTCTTGAATTGCATCTGATCTTGCCGGGACTGGTTCACTTTCCTCTCCAGAGGGGACGATGGCGGCGGTTGCTACTTCATCTACCTCCCACTATGTAACGACCCGAGACCGATGCTCCAGAAGCCTTCTAGTTATTTCATTATCGCCGTGTGATTTATTTTTCTTGTTGCATTTCATCATGGCATCATGTGCATTGCATCCGCATGTTTTCATAAAACTCGTAGCCGTTTGCAGTTGCCGCTTCTTCCTCGTCTCCATTGACCTTTTGTCAGGCCCCTTTGTCTTTGTCGACCTCTCTCAGACCCCCTCGCGTGCGGGTCCGAAACTTCCCAAACCCGGACTGTCCAGTCATGACCGATCGGTCCGGACCATCCCCAAATATCCCTAAAACATCTTTGGTTTCTTATTTGGTCTACCTAACCTATTTTTCTCGACCGCCCGATTTACATCGGAGGGTCCGCTCTAGCCCTCTTTTGGACCTCCTACTATATATAGACCAACCTCCTAGGCAGCAACCCTAAAATCTAGCCCCCTTTGTCCCATCGCGCCGCCGCCAGCATCTCCCACCTCGGGATCCTCTCATTCCGCCCGCGCCAACCACCAGCCGCCATGGATGGGAGACCTAGATCCAATCCATCCATGCAGCCCCACGCCCGAGCTCTTCTCCTGCCCGAGGCCTCTTCCTCCTTGCTTCACTCAAGCCCAAAGGAGAGGAGCTCCTCTGCCCGTGCCCCTTTCTCTTCTGCCCCAACCTCACGCAGCTCACCTTCGGCCATCCCCGTCGAGCCGCCGGTGATCAGGACCACTGCCCATCTTCAGCTTGCCTCTCCTTCACTTCTCGATCTCTCTCTTTTTCTCACGGTCTCTCTCCTCTCCCCTCGTAGAGACACCTCCAGAGCCCGCCATGGCCATGGAGCTCCAAGTGCTCTGCCTTCGGAGCACGCCATCGAGTCGATCCGGCCAGGAATCATCCGGATCCGGCACTCCGCCTGCCGTGCGCTGTTGCCCATCGTCCGCCTCCCTCCGCCTTGCCAAGTCCCACGTCCCACCATGGCCGCAGGAACCAAGCTCGCCGACAGCTTCCTCCGCCTCGCCGGACCCGGCGGCCCCTCTCCCTCGCGCTGTTGTCCTGCCGCCGTCTTCGTCCAGATCCGGCAACCTCCGCCTCGGACCCGCCGCCTCCATCTCGTTCTGGGTCCATCCCCGACCTCCGGCCGTCCCCTGCCTCGCCGGAGCGCCTCCCCGCCTTGGCCCAGCCAGATTCGGCCCGCGTATGTTTTTTCCTATTTGCGAATTTGCTCAATTATCTAGAGACTGCCTGTTTATAGAAAAGTCCCTCATGTTCATGCATTTAATAACTCCAGAACCGTGCATCATATGTAAATAATTTATATATGTAAAATGCTTAGAATTTCATCTAGTGTCATAATGTGCAACTTTCATCCATGTTAAAAATATTGTTTGCATTAATTTGCATAAATGACATGCTAAATGGTTTATTTCATAACTAATTAACCGTAGCTCCGAATTAAATAAACTTTATTTGTAAATGGTGTAGAAAAATGCATAGATTAACTTGGTGCACTTTACTTTGCATGTTTAACAACTCTAAAATTGTTTATAGGGCAGAACAGCACCAAACCCAAAATATGCACATGGGGATTTTCTGGAATTATTGTTTGTTATTTCCGGCCTCATTTAAACTTGCCTAGCTAGATAGATTAATTATGCTTTATCTCTTGACATGGTAATCAACATTTAATATTGATGCATAGCATAACCGAGAGCGAACTAAATATTTGAATGTGGTGTTTTGTCAATATGCAACTCGTTGCATATTGAGCTCCACTTAATTTGTAGTTTTGTTTGTTGCACTTTGCCATGCCATGCCATGCCTCATTAAACCAGACATGCATCATACTTGATTGTGCATCATGCCATGTTCATGCTTGTTTGTTTACCATGTTGTTTGCTTCTTTCCGGTTGTGCTTCTTGTCGATAGTTCCGGTAATGTTGCGATTGTGAGGATTCGTTCGACTACGTTGGTTCATCTACTTCATGGACTCGGTCTTCTTCCTAGCGGGATTTCAGGCAAGATGATCATTACCCTGGATACCACTACTATCTTTGCTTTGCTAGTTGTCTCGATGCTATCGCTATGTCGCGCTACCTACCACTTGTTTATCAAGCATCCCAAATTGCCATGATATAGCCTCTAACCTTTTCCATCATCCCAGCAAATCGTTGTTTGGCTATGGTACCGCTTTGCTCAGCCCCTCTTATAGCGTTGCTAGTTGCAGGTGCAGTTGCAGGTTGTTCCATGTTGGGACATGGATATCATTGGATATCACAATATCTCATATTTAATTAATTCATCTATATACTTGGTAAAGGGTGGAAGGCTTGGCCTTTTGCTTGGTGTTTTGTTCCACTCTTGCCGCCCTAGTTTCCGTCATACTAGTGTTATGTTCCTTGATATTGCGTTCCTAACACGGTCGGGGTTTATGGGTCCCCCTTGACAGTTCGCTTTGAATAAAACTCTTCCAGCAAGGCCCAACTTTGGTTTTACCATATGCCTAATAACAACTAAAACTTGCATAGGGACTTATCGGTACCCGAGGATAATTAATCAACAACCCCGGGCCAGTGCTCCTCATGAGTGTTGGTCCAAAATAGAGTCGTGTACGGCTTCCCCCGGGGAAACTCGGGTCTCAGTTGCTGTACGCTGCGCTCATCCGGTCATGGCCTGATTTCGAGATACGGGCGGCTTCAGTCAGGGTGTTGGCACGTCGAGAGGTCTTGCTGGTTTTGTTTCACCATTGTCGAAATGTCTTGTGAATCAGGATTCCGAGCTTGATCGGGTTGTTCCGGGAGGAGGATTTTCCTTCGCTGATCATGAGGGTTTGTGATGGACTAAGGTGGGACACCCCTGCAGGGTTTAATCATTCGAAAGCCGTGCCCGTGGTTATGTGGCAGATGAGAATTTTTAATATCCGGTTGTAGAGAACTTGACACTAAACCCGAAATAAAATACACCAACCGCGTGCGTAACTGTGACCGTCTCTTTTCAAGTGAGTTCGAGAAGAGAACACGATGGGGTTATGTTTGACTCGTAAGTAGTTCAGGATCACTTCTTGATCATTACTAGTTTGCGACCGTGATGCGTAGTTTCTCTTCTTATTCTTGTACTCGTAAGGTAGCCACCATACAATGCTTAGTGCTGCTGCAACCTCACCACTTATCCATTCCATACCCATTAAGCTTTGCTAGTCTTGATACCCATGGTAATGGGATTGCTGAGTCCTCGTGGCTCACAGATTACTACAACAACAGTTGTAGGTACAGGTAATGCGATGGTCTGACGTGAGAGTGATGCTTGCTTGTTTTGGAGTTCTTCTTCTGCTTCTTCTTCGATCAAGGGATAGGTTCTGGATCGGGAGCCTGGGATTAGCAGGGTGGATGTCGTTCTTCTTTTTCGTTTGATTTCATCCGTAGTTGGATCCTACTCTTCTGTATGATGATTGCTATGTATTGATGTATCCGTGTATTCATGTTGTAGCTTGTGGCGAGTGTAAGCCTTTATCTTGTGTTCTCATCTATTCAGTACATGGTATGTTGTAATGATATCCACCTTGCTATGCACTCGAAATGCGGTTGTGCCCCAATCATGAGTTCATCATGTGATTGGGATAGAATCACATCTTGGGCGCTACAAGTTCGTATCAGAGCCTTACCGACCTTAGGAGCCCCCTTGATTGATCGAACCGCTGCTGTTGTCGAGTCTAAAAAAACTATTTTGAGTCTAGTTATATATCGGAGAGTAGGAATTCTTTTTACTCCCCACCCCCTTCGTCGCTCTGGTGAGGAATCGTGACGTAGGTGTTTTATTTCCATTACTCTCCTTTTTCACTCAATTTTTTTTAGGATCACGCGGGTATTGTGGAATCAGTCCGATATCATTGTGACAGGAATTCTGTTCTTGGTGCCTCCTGTCATTTAGGGGTTGTGGCAGTGTCCCGGGGAGTTGAGCTCCAAGGTGTTTTCGTCACAGTGCTTATCGTTTCAGTTCCGGAATACCAGAGGACGCCGACATCGAAAATGCTTCTATACTCTTTGTGGTGAGAGTAGTTCGGTGCCACCCAGTACTGGGGAGAGCAATCAGATGTATTGCCACAGCTAGTATATCGGATGTTTACGAAGGTCTGAGGTACATGATTTCTTAGGTTTTCTAGGTTATGTGTTGACGGATGGATACAGCTGGAGTGTAGGATTTGTTAGTTGTGTGAGATATTTGTGCCTCCCTGTATCCCCAACACCAGATTGCATAACTAGAAAGTTTCGGGAGTTTTTAGGTGGGAATTCAAGTAGTTACCCAGGATTTCTTTTTGACAGATGTATGAGTTGAGATTGGGGTCCAATGTCTAGTGGTTCATTTTTCATGGTCGATTTACAGTGGTCGCGAGATGTCTTAAAGAATCCTTGGCTATGCTGATTCGGGGATGTCTCATTTGTCATTCATGATGTCCCCAATTCTTTCGGTGCATCGTTCAAGTATTCTCTAGTCAGCTTGTCATATCTTCATTCTCTTGCATCTAAATTCCCTCAAGTATCTTCGTTCGTTTTCTAATTCTTACCGGTGATTCATCCCCTTTTCTTCAATCATTTTCAATTCTTACGGTGGTCCATTCAAGATTCCTATTCTCTTGTTATCATCTCAATTCATTTGTTCTTCCCAAAATGCTACCGGTGGTCCATTGAGTTTGCGCTATATCTCTCCTCAATCCTTTTCAAGAGGAATAAGTTGCATGCCAAATCTGTTGCTTATCATCAATTTAATTTGGTGAAGGATAAGCATAACATAATTCTTATTCTTGTTTCCTCGAGGTGATTCAATTCTTTTCTTTCTGAGTTCGTTCATAATATCAATTTCTCGGTCTAAGTTTTTCATCTTTTCTTTTCCGGAGTTTCAAGTTTTCTCGGTTGTCTCGTCTCGAAGCTCCAATCATTGCAACGCTTCAATCTTATTCTTTCCAACCTTCATTTCTTCTCTGGCATCCTTTCATTTCCGGAGTTCTTCCAAGAAACTCAACATGATGGTTCATCAGAGATTTCTTTAATTATCAAAGTGTTCGTCAAGATTCTTGTTGGAGGAGCTCAAGTATTCTTATTCTTGCATTTCAAAGTGCAATTCATTCTCCCATATCTTTTGGAGCGGAGTTTTGCATCTCTTTGTTCCGTTCAACTAATCAATCATTTTGGTAGTGGCAGAATTTAACCTCAAGTTTTTGAGATGCTTTCCAAAAGCCCACAACAAGCTTATTCTTTTCGTTGCTGATTTTCCAACAACTCCGTTCAATCCTTATTTGTACGGATGCTCTTTCAAGTTCAATTGTGAGAGATGTTAGTTTTCTCTTCTCTGTTCTTTTCATTATATTCCTCATTTGATCTGGAGGCGTTGTGTTGTTGCTCTCTTCGAATATCATCCCATCTTGTCAAGTTCATGTTCCATTCCTTCCATGTTCAACCGGAGAGCTGTCCAAATTCTATCATTCTTGTTCCTTGGCTATCATGTTATACTGGTGTGGTTTCATGTTCTTTTTGGTTCGTTAAGCTCTTGTTTCATGTCTTTCAACCTACAAGGTTCTCATAATGTTCCTTGTTCCTCTCTTCTAACGGAGTGTTTTCAACTTCATTCATCTTCGGTGTATTCTTTCCTTGAAATTTTTTAACCTCTCAAGGTTCTTTGGTTTCACTTGTTTGTCAAGAAGCAACTTTGTATTACCTCTTCTCTTCCTCTTCCGTTTGTCATTCCTAGATCTTGGGGCAAGATCTCTTGTAAGTGGAGGAGAGTTGTAACGACCCGAGACCGACGCTCCAGAAGCCTTCCAGTTATTTCATTATCGTCGTGTGATTTATTTTGCTTGTTGCATTTCATCATGGCATCATGTGCATTGCATCCACATGTTTTCATAAATCTCGTAGCCGTTCGCAGTTGCCGCTTCTTCCTTGTCTCCGTTGACCTATTGTCAGTCCCCTTTGTCTTTGTCGACCTCTCTCAGACCCCCTCACGTGCACGTCCAAAACTTCCCGAACCTGGACTGTCCAGTCATGACCGATGGGTCCGGATCATCCCCAAATATCCCTAAAACATCTTTGGTTTCTTGTTTGGTCTACCTAACCAATTTTTCTCGACCGCCCGATTTAAATCAGAGGGTCCGATCTAGCCCTTTTGGATCTCCTACTATATATAGACCAACCTCCTAGGCAGCAACCCTAAAATCTTGCCCCCTTTGTCCCATCGCGCCGCCGCTGCCAACATCTCCCACCTCGGGATCCTCTCATTCCCCCCGCACCAACCACCAGTCGCCATGGATGGGACACCCAGATCCAATCCATCCACGCAGCCCCATGCTTGAGCTCTTCTCCCGCCCGAGGCCTCTTCCTCCTTGCTTCGCTCAATCCCAAAGGAGAGGACCTCCTCTGCCCGTGCCCCTTCCTCCTCTGCCCCAACCTCACGCAGCTCACCTTCGGCCATCCCTGTCAAGCCGCCGGCGATCAGGACCGCTGCCCATCTTCGCCTCGCCTCTCCTTCACTTCTTGATCTCTCTCTTTTTCTCATAGTCTCTCTCCTCTCCCCTCGCAGAGACGCCTCCAGAGCCCGCCATGGCCATGGAGCTCCAAGTGCTCTGCCTTCGGAGCTCGCCATCGAGTCGATCCGGCCAGGAATCGTCCGGATCCGGCCCTCCGCCTATCATGCTTTGCTGCCCATCGTCCGCCCCCTCTGCCTTGCCAAGTCCCGTGACCCACCATGGCCACAGGAACCAAGCTCGCCGACGGCTTCCTCCGCCTCGCCGGACCCGACGGCCCCTCTCCCTCGTGTTGTTGTCCTGCCGCCGTCTTCGTCCAGATCCGGCGACCTCCGCCTCGGACCCGCCGCCTCCGTCTTGTTCTGGGTCCATCCCCGACCTCCGGCCGTCCCCTGCCTCATCGGAGCGCCTCCCCGCCTTGGCCCAGCCAGATTCGGCCTGCGTATGTTTTTTTCCTGTCTGCGAATTTGCTCAATTTTCTAGAGACTGCCTGTTTACAGAAAACTCCCTCATGTTCATGCATTTAATAACTCCAGAACCGTGCATCATATGTAAATAATTTATATAAGTAAAATGCTTAGAATTTCATCTAGTTTCACAATGTGCAACTTTCATCCATGTTAAAAATGTTGTTTGCATTAATTTGCATAAATGACATGCTAAATGGTTTATTTCATAACTAATTAACCATAGCGCCGAATTAAATAAACTTTATATGTAAATGGTGTAGAAAAATGCATAGATTAACTTGGTGCACTTTACTTTGCATGTTTAACAACTCCAAAATTGTTTATAGGGCAGAAAAGCACCAAACCCAAAATATGCACATGGGGATTTTCCAGAATTATTGTTTGTTGTTTCCGGCCTCATTTAAACTTACCTAGCTAGATAGATTATATATGCTTTATCTCTTGACATGTTAATCAACATTTAATATTGATGAGTAGCATAACCGAGAGTGAACTAAATATTTGAATGTGGTGTTTTGTCAATATGCAACTCATTGCATATTGAGCTCCACTTAATTTGTAGTTTTATTTCTTGCACTTTGCCATGCCATGCCATGCCTCATTAAACCGGGCATGCATCATACTTGATTGTGCATCATGCCATGTTCATGCTTGTTTGTTTACCATGTTGTTTGCTTCTTTCCGGTTATGCTTCTTCTTGATAGGTCTGGTAATGTTTCGATTGTGAGGATTCGTTCGACTACGTTGGTTCGTCTACTTCATGGACTTGGTCTTCTTCCTAGCGGGATTTCAGGCAAGATGATCATTACCCTGGATACCACTACTATCTTTGCTTTGCTAGTTGTCTCGATGCTATCGCTATGTCGCGCTACCTACCACTTGTTTATCAAGCCTCCCAAATTGCCATGATACAACCTCTAACCTTTTCCATCATCCCAGCAAACCATTGTTTGGCTATGGTACCGCTTTGCTCAGCCCCTCTTATAGCATTGCTAGTTGCAGGTGCAGTTGCAGGTTGTTCCATGTTGGGATGTGGATATCATGGGATATCACAATATCTCTTATTTAATTAATGCATCTATATACTTGGTAAAGGGTGGAAGGCATGGCCTTTTGCTTGGTGTTTTATTCCACTCTTGCCGTCCTAGTTTCCGTCATATCGGTGTTATGTTCCATGATTTTGTGTTCTAACATGGTCGTGGTTTATGGGCCCCCCTTGACAGTTCCCTTTGAATAAAACTCTTTCAGCAAGGCCCAACTTTGGTTTTACCATTTGCCTAATAACAACTAAAACTTGCATAGGGACTTACCAGTACCCGAGGATAATTAATCAACAACCCCGGGCCAGTGCTCCTCATGAGTGTTGGTCCAAAACAGAGTCGTGTGCGGCTTCCCCCGGGGAAACTCGGGTCTTAGTTGCTGTACACTGCGCTCATCCGATAGTGGCCTGATTTTGAGATACGCGCGGCTCCAGTCAGGGTGTCGGCACGTCGGGAGGTCTTGCTGGTTTTGTTTTACCATTGTCAAAATGTCTTGTGAATCGGGATTCCGAGCTTGATCGGGTTGCTCCGGGAGGAGGATTTTCCTCCGCTGATCATGAGAGTTTGTGATGGAGTAAGTTGGGACACCCCTGCAGGGTTTAATCTTTCGAAAGCCATGCCCGCGGTTATGTGGCAGATGGGAATTTTTAATATCCGATTGTAGAGAACTTGACACTAAACCCGAAATAAAATACACCAACCGCGTGCGTAACCGTGACCGTCTCTTTTTGAGTGAGTTCGAGAAGAGAACACGGTGGGGTTATGTTTGACTCATAAGTAGTTCATGATCACTTCTTGATCATTACTAGTTTGCGACCGTGATGCGTAGTTTCTCTTCGTATTCTTGTACTCGTAAGGTAGCCACCATACAATGCTTAGTGCTGCTGCAACCTCACCACTTATCCATTCCATACCCATTAAGCTTTGCTAGTCTTGATACCCATGGTAATGGGATTGCTGAGTTCTCGTGGCTCACAGATTACTACAACAACAGTTGCATGTACAGGTAATGCGATCGTCTGACGTGAGAGCGATGCTTGCTTGTTTTGGAGTTCTTCTTCGGCTTCTTCTTCGATCAAGGGATAGGTTCCGGGTCGGGAGCCTGGGATTAGCAGGGTGGATGTCATTCTTCTTTTCCGTTTGATTTCATCCGTAGTCGGATCCTGCTCTTCTGTATGATGATTGCTATGTATTGATGTATCCATGTATTCATGTTGTAGCTTGTGGCAAGTGTAAGCCTTTATCTTGGATTCTCATCTATTCAGTACATGGTATGTTGTAATGTTATCCACCTTGCTATGCGCTCGAAATGCGGTTGTGCCCCAATCATTAGTTCATCATGTGATTGGGATAGAATCGCATCTTGGGCACTACACGCTGTGCCACCAGTGCTGCGCTAACCACTTGATTGGTCGCTGCTAAATATAGCATCAACGGCTCTTGTGGTTTAGGAGCGACTAAGGTGGGAACAGAGGAAAGGTAGGTCTTCAAATCTTGTAGCGCATCGTCTGCCTCCGGGGTCCACTCCACGGGCCCTGCCTTTTTCAAGATTTTGAAAAACAGCAAGGCGCGTTCAGCGAACTTGGAAATGAACCTGCTCAGCGCGGCAACACATCCAGTCAAACGCCTCACATCCTTGACTGTCTTTGGTGCTTGAATCTACTCGATAGCCTTGATCTTGTCGTGGTTGGCCTATGTCCCCCGGTGGGACACAAAAAAGCCAAGTAGCATGCCGGAAGGAATGCCAAACACACACTTCTCCGGGTTCAGCTTCAAATTGAGCCTGCGCAGATTTGCAAAGGTCTCTTCCAAATCCTGAATGAGAGTCATTCTGTCCTTGGTTTTGACCACAATATCATCCATGTAGGCTTCAACATTTCTGTGCAACTGGGACTCAAAGCCAATCTGTACTGCTCTTGCAAAAGTGGATCCAGCGCTCTTCAACCCGAAGGGCATCCGTACAAAACAGTACGTGCATATGGAGTTATGAACGCGGTTTTTTCTTCATCCTCCTTGGACATGATGATCTGATGGTATCCAGAGTAGGCATCCAGGAAGGAGAGCAAGTCGCATCCAGAGGTGGAATCCACAATCTGGTCAATGCGCGGCAAGGGGAATGGGTCCTTCGGGCATGCGTTGTTAAGATCCGTGAAATCTATGCAAAGCCTCCATTTCCCATTTGCCTTGCGCACCACCACTGGGTTTGCTAACCACGTTGGATGCAATACTCCTCTGACCAATCCAGCTGCCTCAAGTTTCTTGATCTCCTTGGCAATAAACTGCTGCCGGTCCAAAGCTTGCTTCCGGACCTTCTGCTTGACGGGCCGGGAATGTGGGCAGACAACAAGGTGGTGCTCGATTACCTCCCTGGGAACACTTGGGATGTCAGATGGTTGCCAAGCAAACACATCGACATTCGCCCGCAAGAAGGCAATGAGCGCGCTTTTCTATTTGTCATCGAGGGTGGCACTGATGGTAAATGTACCACCAGCGCCAGCCAGCCCTGGCGGGACCTGTTTCACAGATGGTGCGGTAGCCTTGGATCTCTTGCTATTGGAACTCTCCCGCAAATCATCAACAAGCGCAGCGCACTCCGGAGAGGCACGCTTCCCAAATTCCTCGCTGGCATTCTTGCTTCCTTTCTTCTTTTTCTTGCTTTCCTTGGCGGGAGCAGCGGCCTCCGCAGCTTCTGCAGCAATTGCCTCCCGGTACATCTTGTCCACGCATATGATTGCGTCTTTCTTGTCTGATGGGATAGAAATAACGCCCATTGGTCCTGGCATCTTCAAAGTGTTGTAGGCATAGTGGGATGCCGCCATGAATTTGGCCAGGGCAGGATGACCAAGGATTTCGTTGTATGGTAGGGGGAGGTCAACCACATCAAACACGATCTTCTCAGTCCGGTAGTTCAACTCCCCCGAATGTTACTGGCAGTGTGATCTTCCCCTTAGGATGACTCCTGTCGGGGTTGATCCCTTGGAACGTACCAGTAACATTGAGCTCTTCATCTGCTATCTGGAGTTTGCTGATGACCTTTGGAGAAATCAGATTCAACCCGGCCCCGTCGTGAACCAACATCTTTGTGACCTTGAGGTTGCAGATTGTTGGTGAAACCAACAATGGCAAACATCCCACCGCAGTAGTGCGGTCAGGGTGATCCTCCTCATCAAAGACGATGGGCGTGCGGGACCACTTGAGTGGCTTCCGAGAATCTGCCGCTGGCTCCATGGCATTGACCTCACGCGCCCACCTTTTAAGTTGGCGGTGAGAGCAGTGCAAAGATGCACCCCCGTCAATGCATAGGGCGTCAGTGGCTTTCTGGAAATCCTGCTCGCTGGTTTCCTCTTCATCTCCTTCATCACTTTCGTCCTCGCAATCCTTCTTCTCACGGCCCTTGGCGGGTTTCCCTTGATACCGAGGAGCCTTGCCGGGGCGACCTGTTCTACCACCTCGGCCCTTCCCGCCAGCGCCATCTTGGTTTTTCTCCTTATCACGCTTCTCGTACTTAGCCCTCTGCTTCTTAATGAGCTTCTCAACCTAATGACACTCCTGGAGATCGTGGCCCTTGGTCAGATGGATCTTGCAGTACGGCCCATCACTCTTCCCAGCTTTCTCGGCAGCCGCGGCTTCCCGGCAATCAGTGCATGTGGCAGCTTCCTTGCCATGGACCTCGGTCTTGGCCTTCTTGCCGGTAGCAAGTGCACTCAACCCTTCAACGGTCTTCCATCGTACTTCTTTGGTATTTCTGGCTTGAACGTGCGGGCAAATGGCCAAGGGACTTGCCGCAGCTCATGAGTGAAGGTGGGGCACCCAACCCCGAAAGGTAGGCACCCACCCTCACCGGGCGTAGTCTTGTCGACGTCGGAGCCATTGCGCCTATCAGACCGGCGTTGGGTTTTGCGGCGTAATTCGATGGTGATGCGCTCGTCTTCCACCCGCCTATCTTCCAAGACTCGCCGTTGTTCTCGTCGTGCTCGAGGATCGGACGAGGCCATCGATACGTCATTGGGTTCTTGGTTGCGTTGCTCTGGCCGTGGCCCCTGCGCTGGCTGCCACAGAGGGGATTGCACCGTGGGGGTGGCCCCTTCGGTACAGCCAGCAGCTCGGGCCGTTACCGCCGCCTATGGAGGCTGTGACGGGCCTGCTCACTGCGATCCTCCTGCCTCGGCGAAACCAATCAAGCTTTGAATGGTGGCTCTCCACTCATCCATCTGATCAGCCATCGGCGGAAATCTCAATAGGAGTTGGGCCCGCGCCATGGCCTCCGAAGCAATGCTCGGCATGGATGACGACGTAGACCATAGCATCGCCTAACTTCTGACGGTGCCAGTAGTAGCAGCGCCGTGCTCCTGTCGCCATGTGCCAGTCGCCAGGGCAGCATGGAGGCGATGTGGATGTGCTTGGGGATCGGCGGCTCCGTTAGGCGCATCAGCTTGGCCAGCCCGTCCTGGGGGTGACGCATGCCCTGCGGCCACATCCGCAGCGGGGGCGGCCGAAGGATTGTCGTCCGCCCCAGGGCGAGCATCACTGTTGTGGCCACGTCCTTCGATGGGGTGGAGAGGCACAGATGGAATGATATCTCCTCCCGCACCTTGCAGAGCATGGCCGTCGGGATGTTGTTGGCGCTGTACTTCTCTAGTGCCTCCTGCTCCCATTTCGGCTACAGGGGAGGTGGTGACGACGCCGCCTGCGCCGGTCACGTCCCCCGCAGCGTCCACGTCCCCATGCACCCCCGTAGCCCCCACGGCGTCGGCAACCACGTATAGAGGGGCCTTCGAGGTGGACGGGTGAGGTGCAGCACTGGTTTTCTTCTTGGGCGCCATGGATGATGAAGCCGCCGATGAAGAAGATGATGATGAAGATGACGCGCTGCGTATGCTCTCAGATTTGCGCAAGCGCTTCCCCCTACCTGGCACGCCAAAGATGTCATGGGAAAACACGGCCACCTATGGGGCCATTGGCCCCTTGTGGTTCGGCAGGGGGGAAGGACGCATTGCACAAAGAGCGGAGGGCGCAGGGCAGCGTGGCAGCAATCACACGGGCAGTTTTTACCCAGGTTCGGGCCACCGCGAGGCGTAAAACCCTACTCCTACTTTGGTGGATTGATGAGGGGACCAGGTTCGGGGCGAGAGCAGCTACGCACGTATGAGTGTACAGGGGTCCGAATCCTTTCTAAGGTTGCCATGGCCCTCCTTTTATAGATCAATGGCAACGTCTCTGGACGAGTGTCATTTGGAGGTGATTTCCTCTGGGTATGGCTGCCACGTGCCAAATAACGGCCACTTAGCATCTTGGGGGCTCGACACCGCACCGATCAGTGACTTGCATTGCTGTGAGGTGGAGCGGTGGAGCTTTGGTGGCGTAATCCGCCCTCAGCATCCCCGGCAAGCCTGCCGGGGCAAATCTTGAGACTTGTCTTCGGGGTAACCTCGTCCCCGCCAGGCTCGCCTACCTGGTAGGGGAGGTTTTCCCATCATGGTATTTTACTCCTTAGGTTGGTCTTGGTCTTTTTGATCCACCCTTTGATTCTTCAAAGAGCTGATCTCTTCTGCTTGGCCTTGTCCTGGATGCTGCAATTTCGTTCTTGAGCCTGCGTACAGTCTGGGCAACATACCTGGGGTTTGTTGCACCGACAATCCTTTTATCCCATTAGATAAACTACTCATACAAATGCATCTTGATGTTCCGTGCAACGCATGGGCATCTTGCTAGTATTGATCTAAAAATATAGTATCCAGATTAGTAAAAATGAGGTGATTTTACCGAGCGGTGGGCGGGGGAGCATGGCCTGTCATGTGGTCCCACGTGTCATGATGTACCAAGGTGATGCGCGTCCCTCTTGAGGCAGAATAATGGCAGAAGCAACACGTGGTTTTCTTGATGGAGAACCGGATTCAGCGAAGTGTGAAATAATGGTTGCTTCGTCCGTCTGGGGGAAAGGTGCGGCTTTGTGATTTGACGTCTCATTGCTAATTACTACTGCTGGGGCGCTACAACTGGGGTGCGTCCCCCTACTGTTCTGCACTGTTATTTGGTGCATGACACATCGACTCGGTTGCTATATGTCCCACATGTCGATGAGAGGAAGTACAACATTCATGAAAGCGAGCATCTCCACTCTTTTAGTACGACGGAGGACTACAAGACACGGCTTGGTTTTTGCTGCTTCGTGCGATCCATCGATACAAACCCGAACTAAAAAAGGCGAGGGCGGGTCTTTTCCCGCGCGGCAGGCAGGGGAGTCTGGCATATTGTCTGTTCGAGGCAACGAGGCAGGAAGGGAAACAAGCAAATAAATGTTGACCGACTTAGTTTCAGGAAAATCTGATTTTACGGAGTACGTACCCACTATGGAGGTAGTACTACTTACTACTCCCTCCTTTCCGGTTTATAGGGCTCATCTAAAAAATTCCTTTTTTCCGTTTTATAAGTCTCAATTCTACTAGTACTTACCATCAAATGTTTGGATTTCGAGGTGCATTAAATCACCCGATGCGAGCAATATCAAGAGAAAACTCACCAATGCATGTAGAAGTTCATGGAAATTTAGTGGTCATGCATGCATTCGTTGTAATTAATGCATCGGTAAACATAACTTTTTGAGAAAAATGAGCGTACTAATTAAGTACTTGTGCAAACTACGAAATTAATTCCACCACTCATAGTCTACCTTGGTTGGAGAGATTTTGAAATTGAGCCTTATAAACTGGAAAGGAGGGAGTAGTAACATAGCCTAGGGTAGCTTGTTGCAGCCCAAGGAAATTGTTGTAGTACTACTCCTACCACTGTAGTACTCCTACTACGAAAAGACATATATTTCAAACAATATGATAATCTCTCTAACCAAGGTAGCGATGAGGAGTATATGTCTAACGGAGGGAGTAGTAAAATTTTCTCCTCATCCTGCGAGCCACCGCGCGCGTGGGCGAGGGAGCGGGCGTAGGCGTAGTAAGCAAGCTTCTCCTCGTCCTGCGACTCTGCGAGCCACCGCACCCGTGGGCGTGGGAGAGGGCGTACTAAGCAAGGTTCTCCTCGTTCTGCGAGTTGACGGGACACATAAAAAGTAGTACTACAGATCTTCTCCAGTGTATAGAGCCTTACCTCTAAGGTAGGCCCCACATGGTTTGCCTCTTATCAAATGAAAAAACCACAATGTATAGAGACTCTAACCAGCCTCTAAGGTGGGCCCTAGCAGAAATTTAAAAAGTATTGATTAGCACCACATTTGTCCAATCAGTAATATTTCTCTTGTACTTTCTTATGCTTCCTAAGGCTGACAAGTGGGACCCGATGGATTGTTACATTGTTAGAGGTAGCCTCTAAGGTTAGACGCGATGCTAGCCAATTTTTTGTTAGAGGCAGTTCATGCAATGTATAGAGGCCTGCCTCTAAGAGGAGAGAGAGGGCTTAGAGGCAACAAAAAGCATACATTGTGGATGCCCTAAGTTCCTACTTTTCGATCTATATGACTAAATTTGAAATCTCCCTAACCATAATAGATGCTGAGTGGTGGAATAAATTTGTTACTTCCATAGTTCGCAAAAGTACTGAGCATGTGAGATGGTGAACGGAGGGAGTACGATACCATTAGTACTACAGTTCTTTTGGAAGGGTTGTAGTAGTCCCTCCCATTCACATGTTCACATTTCAAGCTTCAATAAAAACATTGCATGCAAGGATTAAAAGAAACATTAGCAATGCATGTACTCCCTCAATCCATATAGGGTCTAAAATGCATTTTGGAGGCTAACTTTGACCACATGCTAGAGCAATTATATGACATCCAACTTACACAAATCTTACCATCAAATTCGTACATGGTCATTGTACTAGTAACACATGCATGCGTTGCAATTAGTACTTACATGATACAGTAGTAAACACTCACTATCTAGTAGTACTTGTACTCTACACTACTACTACTATGAGGCCATCCAACTGTGTCCCGGCAGAAGACCTAGGGCACCAATTATTCATTCATATTTAAATTTATTTTCACACAGCAAAATATCCATGAAAACAACACATGGCAAAATTTCACGGTGAACGAGGGATTTGAATGTGCTGGGAGGGGTGGGGCTGGCAGGGGATGTTTGGATCTTGCCCGGGGTATCCAAAATATTGGCGACCATTTTGTCCACTCGTGCCTTTGCCATCGATGAACGAGGTAGAGCTCGGGTGCTCATGCATCCTCTAACGCGCGCTTTGGAGACGAGCTCGCACGAGCTGTGCTTTTTTTGTCCCACCTCGCCGCATGAGCCGGCCGCAGACTGACCGGCGACCCGCAAATTATGTCATCCAACCGTAGCCGCACACATTCTGACAGCAACTCAACCAACCGGATGAAATTCATGCAAACACGGCGATATTTCATATAAACAATGACGGAATTCATATAAAATACCAGATTTTCATATAAACATGATGGATTTCATTACATTTAAATCAACTAAGCGGTGCTACTCCTGAACAGCACAGGTATAGTAATACTTAGCCTAAATGGTCGCCCACGGATCCATTTGTCGGCAACAGAAGGATCCGGCAAGACACCTGCTGTGTACACCGGCGTCGCCTCGGCGGTGGCCTTCATGGGACCCAAGCGGCGGCAGCCTCCCGTGTTGTACTTCTCCTTGATGATGGCGGTGGACACAGAGGCGTTAGCCACCGACTCATCGTTCTTCGCGCACCCGACTTCTGTCTCTGCTTGCATCGCGCGGCCACAAGCATGGGAGTCTCGGCCACAGACACGGGAGACGCGGTCGCAGACATGGGAGGCATGGTAGGAGGCGGCGGCGTGGATGGCAGAGACGACGCCCGTGCTCCCCGCCATGCCGGTGTGGTGCAGCTCGCCGCTCCTCGCCGAGCTGGCCTGGAGCGATGAGTTGCTGAACCACATGCCAGCTTGGGGTGGCAACTGGATCCATCGGGCGAGGGGAGGGAGGTGGATCAGCGAGCTGCATAGCTCGTATCCGGCGGGCTCGGTGGGCCACCCAGCCGGCTGCGATGCCGGATTGTAGGGTAACGCAGCAGAAAACAAAAATTTTCCGACCTACGCACCAGCCCAGGACCACTATGGAGACTGCATACAAGGTTTGATCATTTTCGTTACCGACTCGTAGCGCAGCGGAAGTAGAGTCGATGACGATCGGCGGTGCAGATCCTCGCAGCTAGGATTTACAACCTCCCAACCGCGAGGATGTATACCCTCATCCGCGCCCCAGACAGCCCTCCGGGAGGCGGTCGAATAGTCCCCCGGACGGTGTCGCGGACAGCCCTTCGGGAGGACCTTCGAAACTCGGACGGTCACTCGGACAGCCCTTCGGGAGGACTCACAGAACTCGGACCGTCACTTGGACAGCCCTTCGGGAGGCACTCACGAACAGCCCCTCGGGCACTAAGATCGAAACTACGACCTCTCTACAGAGTTGCACACATACGGTGTCATCTATCCGGCAGGGCTTCGCCGTCCAGAACTAGTTCCCACCGGAACCTAGACAGCCTTTCGGCTCTACGAAACTATTTCGCGGGGAGGGAGAGAGAAGCCAGATCATTGCAATGGCACTTGTATGTGAGAAGGGATGGAGTTGTGGGCAGCCCACTCTCCTCTATTTATAGGAAAGCCAAGGGGTAAAGTTGGCATTCACAAATACCAAAAGTACCCCCACTTTATGTCATTTACATAAAGAATAAAGCAAAAAGGAGTGCCATGTGGAGCTCCATGGAGCTCCACCCTCCATGGCTGGCCACCCCTTGGGGGGGCCCCCCTAAGGGGGCTTCCTTAGTGCCTAAGGCTTCTAGAAGCCTTTTGGGAAATTTCCCAAAAGGTGCTTTCCATAAAATTCCCAAAAAGCACTTTCACTATTCACGACGACATTTTTCAGCGTCCGTTCGAACTGAAAATATTTATGTGGGCTTAGAACATTTCTAGTACCCACTAAAATAATTTTCAACGCATTCTGGAACAATTCCAGTTTAGTGATTTCATCTGCGAAAAGCATCTGAAGCGGTTCCGGCAGCCCCGGAACATTTCCGGTTTTTCTTCCAGAAAATTCCCAGAAGTTTCTAGAATGATTCTGGCATCCTCCAAGAATTATCAGGCATGTGCCGAAACCATTTTGACTTAATGGTATCCCCTGAAACAACTTTTCAGTTTCACCGGAACTCATCTGGTGACCTCTCTCTGCGGAACTTTTCCGCTGTACGAAACTTTTCGGTGTCCGAAACTTTTTCGGTGATTTTCTCTCAGACTCCCTGTCTAGTATTCAGCAGATAGATGACCCTTAAGCGTGTGACCCTATAGGTTCGGTGAAGTATAGACATGACACGGAAACCCCTTCCGATCAATGATCAGCATCGGAGCCATGGACACCCATATTGACCCCTATACCCACACGAATGAATATTCGAGTGAACCTCCAGTTGCCGTGTGCTATTCCTGTTGCTTCGCGATATGTTACAAATACCCTAGGTGAGACATGTTGGCATTCCCGTGGATCAACAACATGTCCACTATGCTAGTCACCTCGTTACCGGTATTGTTCTCTTTTCTCGTTACCGTGTTCCGGCATCCCCGTGATCAAATCACAAAGTGTCTGGCCAGACGATGATGGATACCGTAACACCGAGAGGGCCCAGAGATATCTCTCCATCGTCGGAGGAGCAAATCCCAATCTTGAGCTATCAAGTTACTTGACATACTTTCCCATGAACCCGTAAGCCGTCGTAATAGCCATCCAGTTACGGATGACGTTTAACAAACCCCAAAGTTCATGAATCAAGCATGAAGAAACTCGATACTCTCATGGTCTGAGGAATTATGCAAACGTTAACCATCTCTGTGTTATTAACCATAAACTTATGACGAATGTATCTCATAGCATAACATCAATTCAGGTCGATTCAACACAAATGTTCTGCTAACATTGTGCCCTCAAAGTTGCTGGCATAGACATGCCCATGATTGGGAAAACATAATCATCATGCAACACTTGAGCCAGTCTTAGAGGCACGACTAGGAATACATTTTACCGTTTATTATTCCACACGTGCACATGGGTTTTCCCCAGAGCCTTTATGGATATACGGGCTCGGGAACCACAGCAGTTATAGCATGGAACATAAACATAATAATGAACAGGGAGATAATAAATAACATTTATTATTGCCTCTAGGGCATATCTCCTACAGACTCCCACTTGCACTACAGTCAATAATCTAGTTAATGCTAATGCACTTTACACCTGTGGCACACCGGTGTAAATATGCTTCGCTTGTGGTATAGCCTGATGTCCAACGGATCTGACGACTTCAGCTCCGTGTGTATCTTTGCATATCCTCGCGTTTTCACGCTTTCACAAAATTCATATTTTGTGTGGACTTGGCTTTGTATGTATGTGAATCACAGGTCGAACCTGGATTCCTCAGACTGAGTTATGGAGCAACTACTTGCAGTAGTGTCCCATTGACAAAAGCCTTCTTGGAACCATACTAAGTTAATGAATGAACTATATGATTCAACATCTTCTTTGTCGCTTTAAAAGAGGCAACATACTTCGCCTCTGTTATAGAATTCGCCACAGTAACTTGTTTGGAACATTTTCCAACTAACTATGCCACCACATTGTTGTTTACACAAAAACCCTCAATTTAAATCGAAAATCGCATGGAGAAAAGATGAAGACTGTATCGATGTAACCTTTTACAACGAACTCTTCATGATTTCCGGTTGCGAGAAAACATGTCATCAGTGCTACTATAGTACTCAATGACCCTTTTTCACTGTTGTCCCATGATCAGTACTTTTGATCACTTTGGTATCTATACTCGCAACATCTTTGGAGTATTGGACATATCTGGTTGTTTTACATACCATGGAATACATGATTAATCCAAACACGAAGGTGTGTGGAATCTCCATCATGTATTTTGCTCATCAGTGTTTTTGGGACACCGAGTCTTGCAAAAACTATTTCCATGTGACTTCGGCAAGAATCACTCCTTGGCGTTTTAAATGCTAAAAAGTTTTAGCATCTTGTCAATATGTATTTATTGCTTAGCCCCATTAGGTAAATCTATCTCCATAGATCATCATGCCTAATATTAAGGCTATTTAGCCCAAGCACTTCATCGAAAAACTATTTTCAAATGAAGTCCTAATTCGTGTCAAGAAATTTATTTCCAATTAACAATGTGTCAAGCACACAACGTTTTTAGAAAATATTATTATGCTCCCACTTACTTTCTTGAATTACAAGCATATTCGTTACCCATTGATGAAGTCAAACTCCTTTGACCATTTCATCAAAACACGAAGATTCCAACTCCACTTTGCTCTCTTCTGTCCATCGCTGGAACTCTGAAGTTTGCATACTTACTAGCATCCTTTGGACTGACAAAATACCTTGGACTGTAACACATGCAAGTCCTTGGTTTCATTTCCATCTGATGGAAATCCTATTGTCATCCATGTTTCATATCTCATGATTGAAATATGTATTAATTGCTAGTTCAACCCGAACTGACTTTAAGCATCGCTACGATGAAACAACCTCATCGTAGTCAACTCCTTGAACTTGTTATTTCAACAAGTCGAGCTTTATGGATAAAACATTTTTATCCGTATCAGTTTTAAGTTCCATAAATATTCGTTAGACTCTAAGTCTTCCGAAAGGTGTATCAAGGTTTTAATCTTGAATCACTTATATGGAAACTATCTCGGATTGTATTGGCATTTAGCCAATTCCGGAGTCAGGGCCCATCAACGCTTCCTTGTGTATCGTAGGTATACTGTTGTCTAACAACAATATCTCGTTGCGCACCTGAGAGGTTTTGCACGAGCCTTGCCTACGTGGTTCAGCTGCAAGTTCAACCGAAGTCCATATATTTTATTGTAGAGACTTCCGTATCAGTCGCAGTAGGAAACTCTGGAATTACTTCCAAGGTCTCTTTCCTTTGATCTGATGACGAAGATACTGTTTATCTCATCGAGTTGCACTATTCTCCCACTCACCTTTTTGAAAGAACCATTTTCTTCAAAAAGCATACCGTCCTTTGTGGCAAACCTATTTGCCTTGGTATAGTGAGGGAGGAATACCCAATTGCTTGGGATAACCTACAAAGTAGCACTTGTCTGATTTGGAATAGGTTTGTAACCTTTTACACAAGCCCCATATTCCAAATGTTAAGAAAAGATATAACATGGTTGGGCGTACCATACCATGGCGTCATTTCAACAGACCCGATGGAGCTCTTTTCAGTGTAAAAGCCGCAGTCTCTAAAGCATCACTTTAAAAGGGATAATGGCAAATTTATTTATGTCATCTTTGATCTTACCATGTCTTGAATGGTTCGATTACATCTTCACGGACTTTCCACTTGCAGTGGTGTTCCGGGAGGTGCAAGTTTTGAAACCCCTTTCACAACTCATCAGACATTCGCTAAACTTGTAACTCAAATATTCCTTTCTGCAATCGAATTGTAGAAACATAATTTTCTTGTTACAATAACTTCTACTTCATTTTTGAAAACCTTTCGAATGATTTCAAAATATCCAGACTTACGTCTCATCAAGTAAATATCCATATATCTACTTGAGTCATTTCTGAAGATAGATAATTCCACTACTTGCAACATTTATCGGACTACACACATCAAATGTATGATCACCAATAAGTTTGTTATTCGTTCCTTATGGCCTGTGAACGGTATTTCAGTCACTTCACTTTTCGGAGAAAATTTGCAAGTGTCAGATGATTCAAAATCAAACGACTTCAAAATCCATCATAATGGAATTTTCCATGCGGATTTCTCCAATGTGACCAAATGTAGTGTCACACTTGTGTGGTATTCTTTTAGTCTTGCGACATTTAGCGTCAGTGTTATGGATGTATCATATTACCATCAATATTCATAACATACATCCCATCTTGGATGGAAGCATGGCCCTTCATGTTATTCATAATACTGAACAACAATTGTTGTTTTTATGAACAACTCTTTTGCAACAAACATTGTGCAATGGGCTAGAGTGTATGAAACTCTAAAATGAATTATGAAAGTAAACCCAGAGGTAATGTATTAATATCAATATTCATAACATACGTCTCATTCATAATGAAAGTATGGCCCTTATGTTATTCATAACACCAAACATCAAAAGTTCTCTTATGAACAACCTTCTTGCAAGATACCTTATGCAAAGGGCTAGAGTGTGAAACTCTAAAATGAATTATGAAAGTAAATACATAGGTAATACACCGATGGAAGATATAGTAACTATTACTATGTTTCCAGCGTGTATCAAAACCTCATTGCTGGCTAGTCTTTCAGGCCATAGTAGTTCTTACATCGAGTTGCAACAGAATGCTATCGAGCGGGTATCTTTGTGATTTAACTCACAATACCCAAGAATCAGTGATTAACAATTTAATCATAATTCCCAAGGACTATATCTTTGACCAGCCTTCTATACATCAAAAACTTGTATGACATTCATACATGAGCTGGATATTCCAGTCTTCTTTCTTTCTGCCTTTATACTTCTAATAGTTTAACTTTTAGTATTTCTCCTACTCTCAGAAGAAGCACCCAACTTAAGAGTGGCGTTAGCCCCGGACTTCCTAGGCGTGAAAGTTTCACTAACACCCTTCGGACACTTCCTTTCTCTTTAAGTTGTTGTTTTATTCACCTTTCATCATATGACAGGCGTTCTCCTGGACCCCTTTCCTATCAGTCTAATGCATAGTAAACTCCTTTACTAATAGTTTGCAAACAAACATTGCTTTGGATATCTCATATCTTTTAGCCTTTGTCTGTCTCTGAAAATGATTTTCAGATTCCATGAATATCACATAACTATCCAAACTTTCAAAGTTTGGGTCTTATGGAAGCAAACATATTGCACTTGACTGAAACGGAATTCTAGCTTTTGGATCGAAGGACGAGAGTCACATGATCCATAGCATAAGCGAGAGAATACCAAAGTATGCGATTGGACAAAGTCCTTCTCGGCACTCTTGAGGACAATCCTCACATTACGTTACCAACCGTAAAGATTTAACCAGATATTTAACAGCTATTCAAATTTAATATGGAAGGTGGAATCGCGAGCCATTATTCTACAACTATTATGCAAATAACACTTAGACAGTGTTCAAAATTAATTGCACTGAGAATTAAAAGAATTAATTCTACAGTGCGCTCCCACTCAAATCAATATCTCTCATAATTGATTGTGAGTGATTCAAGATCCGCATTTCAATTCCACGCCATTGATGTGGACATCACTCATGACGAGAATTTCAATCGGTGGGCAAACATGCCGATCACATCTCTATGTGACTCCTGTTCATCTTTCGATGGGCGTGTTCCGAGCTCAGGACGATCAAGCCAGAACGTCAAGACAACCAAGTGATCTCGCTGCGAGGTCTGACCTCACCCGCCTCACACTTCCCAAATCGTTCGTACCCATGTGGACATGGCGCACCCCGAAAAGTTAGGTGCCGTGACGGTGCTACACTTGGGAGAACACTAACTACTTGATATTTTTGTGAGAGATCACCCTAATAAAAGCGACTACCGCGCAATCAAGAAGGGTGCATCATAAGGGATAAACATCCCAGGCAATTCATAATAGCATGATATGGTATAGCCCTTTCTGACAGAGAAGTCTTTCATTTCTTCGTCTTCAAAATTCGCGTCGGTGTTCACCTTCGCGAAGATTGCCACCACCTTGTCGATGCACCAGATAATATTGCTATCTCTATAGCTAATAAAATAATGCATTACACAAGGTTGACACGCAGGTCATTTAAAGTGCAATCATATGGCTCCAGCCATCATGCCAAATCATGACACGCAGGTCATGTTAATCAATTTACATCATATAGACATCTCATACATAATCAAATTATTATGAGCACTGCTATACCACATCATATGCACATGCAAACCCTCCTGCAAAACCAAGTTAGACGTCTCCAATCGGTTCATGCAAAAACTTGTTTTACGTGGCTTCTAAGGTTTCGAAACAAACCGAAGCTACCAACGTCCATCATCAAGTATGATAATCCAAGTCGCTAGATTAACAATGCGGGGTGTATGAAGCACGAGATAATAAAATCTCAAACCCCACACTAAACTTCATCATAAGCATGACCCCCGTGCAGATCATATCTGCATTGCCCTTTCGTCTGCGAAATTTCATCTTTCTTTTTAACTACGGTGGAATTCAATGAACTGTTAGCACTTCGTTGATCAATCAGGATCGCGGATTGCCAGAACCTTGAAACTCCACCATACTGTTATCAAGATCAGAAATATGCAAATTCCAGGGAAGCAACAAGAACATCGGGTAACAGATTTCATCTGCTACCCGCACAAATAATTTTCAGTAATAGAACTCATCTACTACCTAATTATATTGTGCAACACCCATACATCACTATGTATTCTAGATCGCAACCTGCATCTACGCATAGCACGGCTCATGATGCCACTGTAGGGTAACGCAGCAGAAAACAAAATTTTCCGACCTACGCACCAGCCCAGGACCACTATGGAGACTGCATACAAGGTTTGATCATTTTCGTTACTGACTCGTAGCGCAGCGGAAGTAGAGTCGATGACGATCGGCGGTGCAGATCCCCGCAGCTAGGATTTACAACCTCCCAACTGCGAGGATGTATACCCTCATCCGCGCCCCGGACAGCCCTCCGGGAGGCGGTCGAATAGTCCCCCGGACGGTGTCGCGGACAGCCCTTCGGGAGGACCTTCGAAACTCGGACGGTCACTCGGACAGCCCTTCGGGAGGACTCACAGAACTCGGACCGTCACTTAGACAGCCCTTCGGGAGGCACTCACGAACAGCCCCTCGGGCACTAAGATCGAAACTACGACATCTCTACAGAGTTGCACACATACGGTGTCATCTATCCGGCAGAGCTTCGCCGTCCAGAACTAGTTCCCACCGGAACCTAGACAGCCTTTTGGCTCTACGAAACTATTTCGCGGGGAGGGAGAGAGAAGCCAGATCATTGCAATGGCACTTGTATGTGAGAAGGGATGGAGTTGTGGGCAGCCCACTCTCCTCTATTTATAGGAAAGCCAAGGGGTAAAGTTGGCATTCACAAATACCAAAAGTACCCCCACTTTATGTCATTTACATAAAGAATAAAGCAAAAAGGAGTGCCATGTGGAGCTCCATGGAGCTCCACCCTCCATGGCTGGCCACCCCTTGGGGGGGCCCCCCTAAGGGGGCTTCCTTAGTGCCTAAGGCTTCTAGAAGCCTTTTGGGAAATTTCCCAAAAGGTGCTTTCCATAAAATTCCCAAAAAGCACTTTCACTATTCACGACGACATTTTTCAGCGTCCGTTCGAACTGAAAATATTTATGTGGGCTTAGAACATTTCTAGAACCCACTAAAATAATTTTCAATGCGTTCTGGAACAATTCCAGTTTAGTGATTTCATCTGCGAAAAGCATCTGAAGCGGTTCCGGCAGCCCCGGAACATTTCCGGTTTTTCTTCCAGAAAATTCCCAAAAGTTTCCAGAATGATTCTGGCATCCCCCAAGAATTATCAGGCATGTGCCGAAACCATTTTGACTTAATGGTATCCCCTGAAACAACTTTTCAGTTTCACCGGAACTCATCTGGTGACCTCTCTCTGCGGAACATTTCCGTTGTACGAAACTTTTCGGTGTCCGAAACTTTTTCGGTGATTTTCTCTCAGACTCCCTGTCTAGTATTTAGCAGATAGATGACCCTTAAGCGTGTGACCCTATAGGTTTGGTGAAGTATAGACATGACACGGAAACCCCTTCCGATCAATGATCAACATCGGAGCCGTGGACACCCATATTGACCCCTATACCCACACGAATGAATATTCGAGTGAACCTCCAGTTGCCGTGTGCTATTCTTGTTGCTTCGCAATATGTTACAAATACCCGAGGTGAGACATGTTGGCATTCCCATGGATCAACAACTTGTCCACTATGCTAGTCACCTCGTTACCGGTATAGTTCTCTTTTCTCGTTACCGTGTTCCGGCATCCCCGTGATCAAATCACAAAGTGTCTGGCCAGACGATGATGGATACCATAACACCGAGAGGGCCCAGAGATATCTCTCCATCGTCGGAGGAGCAAATCCCAATCTTGAGCTATCAAGTTACTTGACATACTTTCCCATGAACCCGTAAGCCGCCGTAATAGCCATCCAGTTACGGATGACGTTTAACAAACCCCAAAGTTCATGAATCAAGCATGAAGAAACTCGATACTCTCATGGTCTGAGGAATTATGCAAACGTTAACCATCTCTAAGTTATTAACCATAAACTTATGACGAATGTATCTCATAGCATAACATCAATTCAGGTCGATTCAACACAAATGTTCTGCTAAGATTGTGCCCTCAAAGTTGCTGGCATAGACATGCCCATGATTGGGAAAACATAATCATCATGCAACACTTGAGCCAGTCTTAGAGGCACGACTAGGAATACATTTTACCATTTATTATTCCACACGTGCACATGGGTTTTCCCAAGAGACTTTATGGATATACGGGCTCGGGAACCACAGCAGTTATAGCATGGAACCTAAACATAATAATGAACAAGGAGATAATAAATAACATTTATTATTGCCTCTAGGGCATATCTCCTACACGGATAACTACTCTTCGTATGCCATTGCAAGAGTGCAAAAAATGTTGAAGGAGGAGATAGGGGAGCGACGGAGGTGTGCGATTCTTGGCCGGCGTCTGGCCTCACTTAAATAGGAGATTAAATAGACGACGGACGGGAGGAGCTCGGCCGGCGTTGCATTTAATGCCGGCCCGGTCATGAACGGACGTCTGGCCGGAGTGGGTTTCTCGGCTTCCACACGGGTTTCATGGAGGCGTTTGAATGCGACAAGGAGGCGTGTTCAGCCGGGCGTGCAGCGAGCGGCGCCCTCAACTCTGACGTACGACACCGCTCCGTTCTTCCACTGATGTGTGGGCTCGTTGGGTACCTGGCCTGCATGTCAGTGAACCAATGCTGGTAGCACATGGCAGAGGAGCTTTTGGTGGGCCAGCACGGTGAGAAGCAGGCATTTCATAAACCGATGATTGTTCATTGAGTGTGACATCATCTAATTCATGTAGGTTGATAAGCCTACTAGATAATGTAAGAGAATTTAAAAAATTTCATATATACGTTGATAGCCCGTTCGATACGTTGTGATTCATAAAGACCGCTACAAACATCAATGTTCTGCTTATTACAGATAAGATTGATTAATACTCATAAGAATTCATGTCCTTAACAAAGGGTGCATGCACATATAGGTTGAGCGTGTGTCTTGCGTCGTGTGTTGTGTGCATGCAGGCGTGCGAGTGTTGCGTGCGTGCATGTGTACGTTTTAGTGTTGCATGCATGCGTGTGTTCGTGCGTGCATGTGTACGTGTCAGTGTTGCACGCCTGCATGCGTGCGTGCATGTGTACGTGTGAGTATTGCATGCATGCATGCGGGCGTTGCGGGCGTGTTTGTGCACATGTGTGATATGTTTGTATTCACCATAGTGGCTCGTGCGTGCGTGCAATTAAAACGGCCGGCTCAACATATCATCACAAGGCGACCTTGTCCGCTGTGGTTAGGGCACGTGGGCTGCCAACCAGAGGTCTCACGACTTCGAATCCCCACCGACCACTAATTTATTATCATTTCTGTCTTTCATATACGCGCTGACAGGTGGGCCCTACGGTAATGTGCGCTGATGAACATGGACCCTTTGACTGGTCAATTGATCGTGTCATCAACAAATTGCGAAGCTGTATGGTGAGCCAGTGACCGTATGATCACCACAAAATGTATTTTATTAACACAGTACAGACGCAAGCTACCATTACTTTATTTCATATACACACTGACAAGTGGGCCCCACGGTTACGTGCGCTGATGGTGCAACACTAGTTGCGCCACATGGAACATTTGACTGGTCAATTGATCATGTCATCAACAAATTACAGAGTTGTACGGTGAGCCAGTGACCGTATAATCACGACATGTATTTTTTTAACACAGTACAGACGCAAGCGCTCATATATACGCGCAAACACTCACCGCTATAAGCGCACACACGCACACCCTACCCCTATGAGCACCTTCGAGAGAGTGAGCCAGCATATCATCTTGACATTTTACGAAGTAACCATAGGCGCCTCATAGTCAAGGGGAACGTCTCCTCCCACTGAACGCACATCGGCGGAAATACTGAAATTAATACAAGATAAATGCGAGCACCAAGACTTTAACCATAGTGGGCTGGGGAAACCACTGTCCTCCTAACCATCCAACCGTAGGTTGGTAAGCACCACAAAATGTATATGGTGACCGTAATGAACTTATTCTGAAGTCCAGTGACCATATCGTGCTTTCGCTTCAAATACAATGACCGTAAGTGTCGTCAACAAAATACGGAGCATGCATCAAATACAATGACCGTCAGTGTCATCAACAAAATACAGAGACGTATGGTGAGCTACATACCGTATGATGACCACAAGAATGTATACGGTGACCGTAATGAGCATATTTTGAAGTCCAATGATCGTATAGTGCTTTCGCTTGAAATACAGTGGCCGTCACACATGAATGTGTCAGGGGCATACTTTTAGAGGGCCGAGAGATAGTTTGTGTGTGTACGTGAAAGTGGTGTAGAGAGAGGGGGTGTGCATTGGAGACAAAGAGAGATATGCCCTTCGTTTCTCTTTCCTGTGACTATTTTTTTAGGAGAAGATATAAACATTCACAATGCGTAACAAATATTATTGGATGCACCATGCAATTAACTTTCATGTACTCCGTATAACTTTGTAATATTGTATATGCTTATTTTCTTAGTGCCCGATTATGTGTGGGGTGTGGTGGGCACATCATTTCTAGTTGTGGTGGGCCGACATGTGGACTCATGGGTCGGTTCCATCCTGCGCCACATAGGTTGGACCAAGACGCGTTATACGAAGCCCATGGAGTACTCGGCATACAAGACGAAGCTACCAGAGTCGTGGAGGACTCTATCCCCACTGATGATAAGCCAACTATATATGATTTGTAACCATAGGCCCCGAGTATGTTATATAAGCCCGGGGGCTAGTTCCTTGATAGTATACACACACACAATGCCTGGTATTCACGTGTACTTTGTACACACCCCTATCACAAATATACAATACCAGGAGTAGGCTTTTTCCTCAACTGCAAGGGCCCAGACTTGGTTAAAACTTTGCCTCGTATTACCATCAAGCCTAACAGTCAGGGATATCTTACTGAATGATCTGATGGAATCATATCCGCCAATAAGAGAGAGGTGTGTGTGTGGGGGGGGGGGCAATGTGTGCCAGATAGGCCTAAAGATAATGTGTGTGCGGGAGACACTTAGGCAAATGTATCTGCATATAGAGGGCCAGCAGAGACCGTCCGTGTGTATATAGGCATGTGAGAGAAATAGTGTTTTCCAACTGAGATTAGTGAAAAGAGTGGTACGTAGTAGTAAGAGAGAGAGGGGGAGATGTATAGAGAGTGTGTGTGCGAGACACCCCGCGAGAGAGTGTGAGCATGTGTGTGAGAGAAATGCCGATCTATATAAAGTGTGTGCACTTATGCGTCAGATAGAGAGATATATAGTGCATGTGTGAGGACGGGCCGAGGCATAGTGCATCTATGAGTAAAAGGCAGTTCTACACATTAAATTAAAATATAAATTGCATTAATTTTTTTGGATGAGATCATGAATTTTGCAATTTGCGTATGAACGAACATTAGTCTATCAGACACCCATACTCTATTGAATTCGAGCATGTGTATGGGTTTATTTCATATTATCGATCCATAGAGTGAGAGTGGATTGAAATACAGACAATGCATGGCTTTTGCAATTCATATATAAACATTAATTAGTGCACTCCGTGTTGTTAGTGTCAGGCACTTTATACATTTGTCACATACATGGATACATTCCAAATTGCTAGCTACGAAATAGAATACATGTTCAATTCAACATAAAGATGGTTTCAAAGATCCCCACACAAAAAAGATGGTTTTGAAGATTCAAATTCATAGGAAGTGCATTCATCTATTTGAATTCAAGATAATGGCATTTGTAAATCATATCTAAAAGGGGGCATCAATCTTTGTTGTGCGTTTGAACATGCTATATATTCATACGCATGTCTAACTATTTTTTTGCAACCAAGGAGATTATATCTGGAACCATGCATGGATTGAGCTAAGCTGCATATTTTTTAATATATACAAGCGTACAATGTATATTCAAATGTACCCCCTCCATTCCAAAATAATCGTAGTTTTAGGATTTTCTAGAGTCAAGATTTTTGAAGTTTGACAAATCCTGAAAGTTCAATTCAAGAGAACTGTAAACGGTAATGCTTCTGCTCCTAAATATTGAACGAAGAGCCAAATAAGCCTCTGGTCGCCCGAAACCGCTCGAGACTAATATTTGGTGGTAGGAAATTACTGTCCTGACCCGTGTAGCCTATCGGCTGATGTCCAAAGGTCTAAACCGAGGTAGGTTTGTAACTTAACCAAGACGCCAGTCAACTGCCTCTGAGAAGCATTCATACACTGTGGGTGCCTAAACACTCATGCGCTCGGCCGAAATCTATCCCACCCACTATTTGGGACACCTGAGATTACTTTCCTACCCCCGACCCGCAATATGTCCGAAATTTTAGATGGGGGCAAAGTTTGTAACTTACCCCAAATTTCAAACAAGCGCGTCCCAAACCAAAATATTGTTTCCCCTTAGTTCCCCCTCCCTCCATTTCCCCATTCATACTCCGTGGGCACCAAAACACCCTCTCCACCAGCCGCGAAACCCCAGCATCCTCCATCCTCCACCTCATCGCGCCCAATCCACCGCCGCCCTCCTCCATCACGCCGGAGCCGGTACCCCGACGTCGTCATTCAACGCAACCGCAACGCCCTTAAGGACTTAGCAGCTGAAGCCGAGGCAGAGCTGCCTCCACAACGCCGACTCCGACGTGCGCCGTACCAGAACCACTTCGACCACGCCGTCATGCGCTTCACCGCTGCTGCTCCACTGTCACAACCGTCCACCGCACCGGAGCTGTTCCCGCTACACCGTCGTTCGCCGCCTCGGATCTGGTTCCCCGCTGCCGATAGATGGCCACCGCACCACACTCAACAACTTGGCCATGGGTTTATCCAAGGCTCAACCATTCTCTAGAACTTCTTGTTTCCAGCGAACCACAAGAAGATTGTTGGAAGAACAGAAGGAGGACACAACACTGCTAGCAGAAAGAGGTACTCATCTTCCCTTATTCGTGCAAATCTTATGTCTCTACTCACACCGTATTCATCCCACGAAAGAAACTAGTTGAGCGCTTCTTACTGCACCTTCTTCGTGATACTAAATGCACAAGGTTTCCTCCCATTTACTATTTCACCTTAGCTAGAGGTCAGTCGGCCGCCTGGATTTCAATTCAGGGTTAGTTGATTCGCAATTAAAAGAAGCAGCACCCGCTTAGGTGCGCGGAGCACCTAGTCCGCCTATTCGCCGGGGAAGCGGCGCATCGGTGTCTATCATAGGGGTGTGGGGTGCAGGAGCTGCTTGCGCCCGATCTAGAGGTCGGCAGGGCTTGAAGGGATGGCTGGGGGCGATGCCAAGCATGGCGGTGCGGTGAGGTCGAGGGGAGGGCGGAGGCAGGGGATTGGGCCGGCGGTCGCTAGCGTTTCGAGGAAGATCATCAACACTGACTAGCTGGAGGTAGATGAAGGCGATCTACCCGTTCTTTGTACATCGGACGGTGCAGAAAAAATGGATTGACCTATTTGTTTTCAGTTGACTGTTATTTTCATAGGACCACACCTTGTGGTGTGCTGGAGGAGTATCTGCATTTCCCAGCCATCCCTGTGCTCATATTTCAAAATCCTAGAATCTAATTTCGTGTGCCATGCATGTTGTAGAGCTATCATATGTCTGCCGTCATTTATTTCTCACCCACCTGCTATCTGGTACTTTTACACTATACTACTTGTGCACACACTTCACCCATACTCACACTATTATTTTTTTATGCATGGGTATTTCAGACTCTGACGCCCTGTTGATGAATACACAAAAGAAAAGACAGAAGTCACTCCTGTGTAATTCGACGATAAGCACTGAGCGTTTCAGCACTCTAAAGGGTGTAGTGTCAGCAGATGGAGATAGTAAACATAGTTCTGCAGTTGATGATCTCAATTGCCACACACAACCATCCCAGGCGCTTGCTTTAACTTCGCGTTGTCAAATGTGGTTTCATGTTGCATATGGTGTCTAGCTTGTAATGCTTCCAATTTGGTTAAATTGCATCTGCTTACTTTACACATTATACCTTTGATAATGACATGCCTTCCTGTTTTTGATACATACTACATCTGTCTATTAACCATGTTCTTACATCAAACTAATGCTCTTGTGTATCCCTCATCAATCACTTATGATGCGACAGTCACCCCAGTGGGTTACTGTGAGACGTGCTACTCTTTTAAAGAGTGCAGTGTCATCCTCCCCACATGATTCTCAACAAACAGCAAGGCTAAATGAAGATAGTCAACATAGCTCTGTAGTTGATGACCGCAATTCCCCTACACCACCATCGCAGGTGCTTTCTCTTACTTGGCTATGTGATATGTGGTTGCATGTTGCATATGGTGTCTACCTTGTAATGCTTCTAATTAGGGTAAATTGCATCTGCTTAGTTAACACATTATACCTGTGAATATGAGATGCCTTCCTGTTTTTGGTACATACTACATCTTTCTATTAACCATATTCTTACATGAAACTACTTTTCTTGTGTATCCCTCATCAATCACTTCTGATGAGACACCTTCAAATTGACAGTGTAATATTGGTTGCATCTTGCATATCATTTCAAGCATGTACTACCTCTAATTTGTTTAAATGCCACTTATAATGAGACACTTCTAACTTGGTAGAGTGATTTTGGTTGGATCTTTCATATGGTGTCTAGCTTGCATTGCTTCCAATTTGTTGAAATGCCTTCTGCTTACCATTTTTCGTACATATTCCATCCTCCTACAATGTGGTTGCCTTACATAAAAGTTGTGTTCATCAATATCATGCATCAACGAATTTGGAAAAGCGAATTTCATTCCTTTTTCTTGTGTGTTTGACTCGACAAGGAAAAATCTAAAAGGATGAACGCACGGGATGATGGTGGTCCTCTGGAGAAACCGAAACAGATGATCTCTTCATATTCTCCTACTACTCCTACTGCAGTGCAAGTTCCAAATCTCATCTCCCCTATTCCACAACCCCAGGTGCTTGCTCTAACATGGCAGTGTGATATCTGGTTGTATGTTGCATATGGTGCCTAGCTTGTATTGCTCCTAATTTGTTAAATTGCATCTCCTTAGCTTACACATTATACGTGTGAATATGACACGCCTTCCTATTTTTGGTACATAGTACATCTGCCTATCACACCATGTTCTTACATCAAACTACTGTTCTTGTGTATCCTGCATCTATCACTTATGATGAGACAGCCACGCCCGTGGGTTAGTATGAGACACGCTACTCTTATAAAGAGTGTAGTTTCATCCTCCCCACACGATTCTCAAGAAACAGCAAGTCTAAATGAAGATATTGAACGTAGCTCTGTACTTGAAGACCGCATTTCCCCTACACCACCATCACAGGTGCTTGCTCTAACTTCGAAGTGTGATATGTGGTTGCATGTTGCATACGATGTCTAGCTTGTAATGCTTCTAATTAGGGTAAATTGCATGTGCTTAGTTTACACATTATACCTGTGAATATGACATGCCTTCCTATTTTTGGTAGATACTACATCTATCTGTTAACCATGTTCTTACATGAAACAACCGCTCTTCTGTATTCTGCATCAATCACTTACGATGAGACACCTTTATTCGTTGCATATTGCATATTATTTCTAGCATGTTGCCATGTATTGCTTCTAATTTGGTCAAATACATTTATGAGGCCACCCTTTTAATTTGGCTGAGTGATATTGGTTTCATCTTTCATGGTGTCTAGCTTGCATTGCTTCTAATTAGTTCAAACACCTTGTGCTTAGTTTACACTTTACACATCATACATGTCAATATGTCATGCAGTCCTGTTTTTCATACATATTCCATCCTCCTATCATGCGGCTGCCGTACATGAAAGTAGTGTTCGTCAGTATCATGCATAAATGAGTTCTAAAGAGCAAATTTTAATCCTTTTTCTTGTGGGTTTGACTTGACAAGGCAAAATAAAAAAAGAGAAAGGAAAAGAGTAAGGAAGGCGATGATGGTGGTCCTCTGCAGCAACGTAAACAGAGCATCTGTACGGATTCTCCTCGTACTGCTAGTGCATTACAAGTTCCAAGTCTCCGCTCCCCTACTCCACCATCCCAGGTGCTTGCTCTAACTTGGCAGTGTGATATCTGGTTGCATGTTGCATATGGTGTCTAGCTTTTATTGCTTCTAATTAGTGTAAACTGCATCTGCTTAGCTTACACATTATATGTGTGAATATGAAACGCCTTCCTGTTTTTGGTACATACTATATCTGTCAATCACACCATGTTCTTACATGAAACTACTCTTCTTGTTTATCCTGCATCAGTCACTTATGATGAGATGCCTTTAAGTTGGCACTGCGATATTGGTTTGCGTCTTGAATATGATTTCTAGCATGCAGTGCTTCTAATTTGATGAACCCCAACTATGATGAGACAGTTTTAACTTGGCAGAGTGATATTGGTTGCACCTTCCATATGGTGTCTAGCTTGCAGTGCTTCTAATTTGTTGAAGTCCCTTCTGCTTAGTTACCACATCATAGGTGTGAATATGTCATGCTATCTAGTTTTTTGTACATATTCCATCCTCGTATCATGACTTTGCCTTTCATCAAAGTAGTGTTCGTCAGTATCATGCATGAATGAGTTCTGAAGAGCGAATTTTATTCCTTTTTCTTGTCGGTTTGACCTCACAATGCAAAATCAATAAAGCAGAAGGAAATTGGTAAGGCATTGGATGATGGTGGTCCTTCCGAGTGTCAGGCCCATTTCTGAGAATAAATCACAGAGTGAGCCCTCGAGTCACACCAGCCCCAAGAACAACTGGTGGACTCCCTTGATATAGATAACTAGTACACATAATATTACATTAGGTTGAGACTGAGTGCTCAACAAATTATTACAGTCTCACCAATATACTACGGTGGAGGAATATGACTGTGGTGTGGTGGTACTCTCATACTGATACAATGAAATAGAGCCAAGCGTCAGTGCGAGGCTTAACTATTTTATTAGTGTAGCGGAAGCTCAGCGGATGGTACATGTGGTAGACTTCTATATCACAGGTGGACTGACTGGGACTCCTCTTAGCATAGGGCTCGCTAGCGCAATCCTCCTCCATAAGCTCATCCTCCTCCAAGTCTGGCCAGGTAAATAGCCAGGGACAAGCCAGTGAATACGTTGGAATGTACTCGCAAACATAATGAACAAAAGATATACCGAATGCATATGCTCATGCTAGACTAAGTGATATGCAGGTGTTGATCAAAATTTTAACATGGCATGACTATTATGGATATGTGCATAAATATGGGCATGAGCAGCAAAATGGGTATAAAAATTGTTACTGACCAACAAGGAAGGAAAATAAATAAAAGAAATGCCAGTCGGGTGTCTAAAAGTCACACCACGGTAGGTCTTGAAAAGAAATGCCAATCGTGTATCCACAAGAGTAGTGGTGAGACAGAACCGCCTGAGAACTCGAGGGACGCCACGAGAGGTCTTGAAAAGAAATGCCAATCGGGTATCCACAAGAGTAGTGGCGAGATAGAACCGCCTGAGAACTCGAGGGACACCACAAGAGGTCTTGAAAAGAAATGCCAATCGGGTATCCACAAGAGTAGTGGTGAGATAGAACTGCCTGAGAACTCGAGGGACGCCACGAGAGGTCTTGAAAAGAAAACTGAATGTCCGGGGTAGTCTAGCCAGCCCCTGAGACACTCAAAAAATAAAACCAGAGAAACGGTTAGTCCACAATAATATTCATATCACCGATAATAATCATGATAATAATATCAGTAGTGACAATAATTATCCTGCAAATAATCATGATTGACTTTTAGTTATTTCCTCCAAAGACCGACATCGGGACCGACACTTGACCCACCAGGCTAATGCCCTTGATCATGGACACGGCTTCGAATAGATATAACTCTGCAGAGGGTGTACTCTTTACCCACGTGTATGGGGTTTCTTTAGTCAGTACCGTGACACTGACTAATTCCCATTACGATCTTTGGGTTGAAAACACGCCTGGACAGCACACACCAGATTAACCGTCCGGATGCCAGGAATCTCCCAAAGCATCGTTCCAGAAAAACTCTAAGTCGGGGAGACAACAATCTCGAGTAGCATGGGATCACTATTCATACGCGCGGATTACAAGGGGGACCCCCTCTCGGCTACAACCGGAAACACCCATGCCTCCTGACCCGATGACATGATTTAGTCTATGGCCATGGAAACCCTCATCGTGGCCCTCTGTGTGGTGTGTACCCGGACAGGGGTTAACAACTTACTAAGTTGTACCCTCCTTGCGGAAGGACCCGTGGCAGCACGGTATCCAGCTAGGTGTAACGGAACAAGACTCGATCTAGGTCGACTCAGGAGGTGTTGCTTATTATCACCGGTATATATATAACGGGACACCACAGTGTCAAAACAACGCCCGTGCCCACCGGCACGTCCAAGGCAGGAGATACGCTCCTGAATTCTCACATCCTTTAACCATGTTAGAAAGATTTCTTGAACTTGAGTGAAGTGCAAGCCATGAGCAAGAAATGATATGACCATGCATGCATGCACCTGTGATATACTACATATATGGTGCAACTCCAAACCGATGCAATCATGCAATGCAAATGCAATCACCATATCCCAAGTTCAAAAATGTTTGCCTTATGCAAAGTAGTCAGGAGAAAACCCCTCCAAATTTCTAGCAAATTTCCTCCCTATTTTTCTGAAAAAATCAAATTTGAATTCAAATCAAAAATTCCATCACAGTACAAAAAATTGTCTTAAAATATTTTAGATAAATACAAAAAAACTAGAAAGAAAAATAAGAATTTCAAAAAAAGAATCAAGCCATTTGGACTTGTAGTTAAAAAGTTATGAAGGTTTCAAAACCAGGGACTTTTCTGTAAAACAGCAGTCCCTGTGTAGTTTTAAACAGAAAACATTTCGGACAAAAGTACGCCTTTCAGCGCAGAAAGCGCAAAGAGCAGAATACGCTTTCGGTTTAAACAGAGAAAATAATAAAACGCTGACGTGTGGTTTGAATTTCAAACGCGCTCGCGCGCGTGTACAGAGAAGGTGCGGTGGTCACCGACAGCGATCGCCGGCGTTTCACAGGGTGGCGAGGATATGAGCGTGCTCGGGGAGGTGTTCCGCGTCGGTGGGAGGTGGTGGTGGTCGCCAGCGAGCTACAGAACGGCGGCGAGGTCGACGACGGCGGACGGTGATTCGGGTGGTGTTGGATCTCGTTGGAGAGGGCTCCAGACGTCAAATTGACGCGCGTAATGAACTTGGTGGAGTGGCGGAGGATGACTGGCAAGATTTGAGAGGTGTTGGTGGCCTATCAGTGTCGAGCTGGTCGGGGACAGTGGCGGCGAAGCGGTGGTCGGAGTCGGGGAAGGAAGCCTCCCCAAGGGCGTGGGAGTGGCGTAGGGGGCGATTGAGATGGTGGGGGTGCGGTGCATGCTCAGAATGGAGCTTGGGATGCCTTTATATAGGCGATCCGAGGGTGGCCGAGGCGGAATGGATGACGCTAGAGTTATTTCACCGGCGAAGTAGTTAGGGGCGGTGGTCAAGGGCGGTGCGGAGTTGATGAGGCCGGTGGAGTACTTCGGAAGCTCAATCGTGGATGAGATCGAGCACTGTGGCCTTATCCACGGTGAGGCAGCCGTACGGGCGCGGCGGCGACACTCGTCTCCACCGACTGCTAGACGGGGTCCAGAGGACTTGGACGGTGCGGCTGCGATGCAGAGGAGGTGCCGCATGGAGAGAGAGGTAGGTTTGGGCGAGGCGGCGCGTGAATGCTCGTCGTTGGCCGAGGCGGCTCTTTGGTCCGCCATGGATGAGCACAGGGGCCGGTGCACCGGCTTGCCGACAGCTCACCGGTGAGGAGAGACTGAGGAGTGGGCCAGGGAGTCGCGGCATTAATGAGCAACGGTGACGCCGTGCTGGAGAAGGAAGATGAGGGGTGCACGGCACCGATCGCCCCCGCCTCTGAATAATTCAGTTAACTGAATTTTCTGACGGCGATGAACAGTGCACAGAAGGTGTTTGATAGAATGCCAAAAGGGTCTTGGGCATTTTTGGAATTTATGTGGATTTTTGTGGTAAGGTGTTGATGCCCAAAAATTAGTATGGCAAAGTTTCAGAATTTTTGGAGAAGTTTAGAATAGGTTTTGAGCAAGGAATCTGTTTCTGGTCCAAATTTGAATTGAATGGATTTTGAAAATTTTGAACTGTGGCAACCAAAGGTTTTTGGTGAAATGGGTTGTAGGTACCATATAGTTGATAGGGTAATTTTGGTGGAGGCAGAAAAGTGGTAGAAAATGTAGTTCCTTTGTAACTCAAAGAAACCATGAATATAACAAATTCAAATTTTGAATTTGTTTAAATTGAGAAAAAATGATTTTGTGGGGTGGAAAGAGGTTGGTTTCTGTCCTAGAAGGTGTGAAAGGCTTGTGGGACAATTAAGGAGTGATAGAAAAAAATTTGGATGGATTTTGGATGTGTTAGAGAGAAAAGGAAAGGGCTTCTCCTTGGAATATTTTAGTTAAGTCAAAAACTTTTCTAAAATAAAATATTTTTGAATTCTAAGAACCATTTTCCAAATAAAGCCATCAATCAAAACAGACAGTTTCTAGAAAATTTTGAACCCAACTAAAATTTGAAAAAGGTTTTCAAACAGAAAAAAGAAAATAGGATCAAAATGGTTTTCAAAGAATTTCATTTTAAGGAAAAGATTTCGAAAATCCGGAAGAATATTTTTGGGGTGTTACAACACCTACCCCCCTTAAGAAAAATCTCGTCCCCGAGATTTCAACTGTCCCTCAAATAGGTACGGATATTCAGCCTTTAGGTAATCCTCTCTTTCCCATGTTGCTTCTTCCTCGGTGTGATTACTCCACTGAACCTTGTAAAATTTATCACATTCTGCCGGGTCCTCCATTCAGACTCTTCCAAAATATTTATAGGACATTCCCTATATGTAAGATCTGGTTGGATATCCAGGTCTTGATGCTGGACTTGCTTTTCTGGGTTACTGACACATCTCCTTAGTGGTGACACGTGAAACACATCATGAACATCTGATAATTCTGCCGGCAGCTCTAGTTGATAGGCAACCTTGCCCCTCCTTGCGATTACTCTGAACGGTCCAATAAACCTCGGTGCCAATTTTCCTTTGACTTTAAATCTCTGTAGCCCCCTTGTTGGAGATACTCTGAGATATACATATTCGCCTGGTTCAAAACTAATCTGACGGTGTTTTTTATCATAGTAACTCTTTTGACGACTTTGAGCCGCTCTCAGTCTGTCCTGAATAAATTTCACTTTTGTTTCTGCCTCTTTAAGAATTTCTGGGCCGAAGATTCGGCTATCTCCGGTTTCAAACCAATTGAATGGGGTACGACATCTTTGTCCGTACAGGGCTTCGAAGGGTGACATCTTCAGACTAGCTTGGTAACTGTTGTTATATGAGAACTCCGCGTAGGGTAAACTATCTTCCCAGCTAACTCCGTAAGTGAGCACACATGCTCTCAGCATGTCCTCCAATATTTGATTGACCCGCTCAGTTTGTCCTCCGGTCTGCGAGTGGTATGCTGTGCTGAATGTCAGCTAAGTCCCTAAAGCTTGCTGTAGGTGCTCCCAAAACCTAGAGACAAACTGAGTGCCTCTATCGGAGACTGTGGTCTTGGTTACTCCTGTAAGCAAACAATCCTGGAGAGGTATAATACGGCAAGCCCCTGTGTTGAGTATGTGATTTTTACCAAAATGAAATGTGCCACCTTGGTTAATAGATCTATTATAACCTAGAGAGCATCATTTCCGTGTCGTGATCTTGGCAATCCGACAACAAAATCCATTCCTATTACATGGTTGCAATAATCCTACTGGCCTCTGGTGTTGTGCTTTTACACGCTGACAAGAATCACAACGTGCCACATATACGGCTATATCTCTCTTCATCCTGTGCCACCAAAAAATTTCCTGGAGATCCTTGTACATCTTGGTCCCTCCTGGTTGAATGGAGTATGGAGTGGTGTGCACTTCTATTAAAATTTGCTGTTTAAGTTCTTCCATGTTGGGTACGCATAACCTTTTCCTGTACCATAAGACTCCTTGACTGTCAATAGTAAATTCGTTTGCTTTACCGCATTTTACTTTCCTCTTTATTCCCTCAATACTGGGGCGTCCTTTATGAGCTTCTTCGATCTGATCTTCTAGTACTATCCGCAGATGTTGCTCGTGATCTTCTAGTGTCTTGGAATAAATAAGTATATCATCGATGAACACAACCACGGACTTGTCCAGATATTTCATGAAGACTTGTTCATGAGATGAACAAAATATGCCAGAGTGTTGGTCAATCCGAAAGGCATCACAGTAAATTCGTATGAACCGTATCGAGTGATAAAAGCAGTCTTGGGTATGTCTGAAGAGCGGATCCTCAACTGATGATAGCCTGATCTCAAGTCTATTTTTTAGAACACTTTTGATTCTGCCAGTTGGTCGAATAGGTCATTGATCCGTGGTAGTGGATATTTGATGGTAACCATGTTGAGTGCCCTGTAATCAATACATAACCTTAAGGTACCATCCTTCTTTTTGGAAAGCAAAACCGGTGATTCCCACGGTGATGAGCTGGGTCGGACATATCCTTTTTCCATATTTATTAAATGCTGCATCATTTCCTGGTGGTGCTGCTGATTTTGTTCGTAAAGACAACACACCTGTGAGAATGCTGAATCATTGCTTTGCTGACTTGTCTGTCCTGGTGTGAAATTATTTCCCATTTGTGCAAAGTTGTCCTCTGGTGGCTTGGGCATAGAACGAGTCCAGGGACGATGTATTTTCTTTCTGGGGTATTTGTGTAACACCGATAGAAAAGAATTTTAAAAGAAACAAAATAAAATTTTGAAGAACTGGAAATAATTTTACCCCCCCCCCCCAAAATGTAGGTACACAAAAGTTGCATGTTATATCATAGATGCAGGATTAATTATACATGCTAGATTTAATTATACTATATGCTTGTCGTAGTGGTATACTACATGACCACCTATTAAGGTTAGTATACTACTCTGTCCTCTTAGCGCGCTGCTAAAAAAAGTTAGAACAGACCTTACTGCTAGCGATCGCACCTAGGGCTTCCTACAGTCAGCCTGGCTCTGATACCAAGGTTTGTCAGGCCCATTTCTGAGAATAAATCACAGAGTGAGCCCTCGAGTCACACCAGCCCTAAGAACAACTGGTGGACTCCCTTGATATAGATAACCAGTACACATAATATTACATCAGGTTGAGACTAAGTGCTCAACAAATTATTACAGTCACGCTAATATACTATGGTGGCGGAATATGATAGTGGTGTGGTGGTACTCTCATACTAATACAATAAAATAGAGCCAAGCATCAGTGCGAGGCTTGACTATTTTATTAGTGTAGCGGAAGCTCAGCGGATGGTACATGTGGTAGACTTCTATATCACAGGTGGATTGACTGGGACTCCTCTAAGCGTCGGGCTCGCTAGCGCAATTCTCCTCCATAAGCTCGTCCTCCTCCAAGTCTGGCCAGGTAAATAGCCAGGGACAAGCCAGTGAGTACGTTGGAATGTACTCGCAAACATAATGAACAAAAGATATACTTAATGCATATGCTCATGCTGGACTAAGTGATATGCAGGTGTTGATCAAAATTTTAACATGACATGACTATTATTGATATGTGCATAAATATAGGCATGAGCAGCAAAATGGGTATAAAAATTGTTAGTGACCAACAAGGAAGGAAAATAAATAAATAAATAAATGCCGGTTGGCTGTCTAAAAGTGACACCATGGTAGGTCTTGAAAAGAAATGCCAATCGTGTATCCACAAGAGTAGTGGCAAGACAGAACCGCCTGAGAACTCGAGGGACGCCACGAGAGGTTTTGAAAAGAAATGCCAATCGGGTATCCACAAGAGTAGTGACGAGATAGAACCGTCTGAGAACTCAAGGGACGCCACGACAGGTCTTGAAAATAAATGCCAATCGGGTATCCACAAGAGTAGTGGCGAGATAGAACCGCCTGAGAACTCGAGGGACGCCACGAGAGGTCTTGAAAAGAAAACTGAATGTCCGGGGTAGTCTAGCCAGCCCCTGAGACACTCAAAAAATAAAACCAGAGAAACGGTTAGTCCACAATAATATTCATATCACCGATAATAATCATGATAATAATATCAGTAGTGACAATAATTATCTTGCAAATAATCATGATTGACTTTTATTTATTTCCTCCAAAGACCTACACCGGGACCGACATTTGACCCACCCAACTAACGCCCTTGACCGTGGACACGGCAATTTGAATAGATATAACTCTGCAGAGGGTGTACTCTTTACCCACATGTATGGGGTTTCTTTAGTCAGTACTGTGACACTGACTAATTCCCATTACGGTCTTTGGGAAAACACGCCTGGCCAGCACACACACCAGATTAACCATCCGGATGCCAGGAATCACGCAAAGCATCGTTCCAGAAAAACTCTAAGTCGGGGTGACAACAATCTCGAGTAGCATGGGATCACTATTCAAATGCACGGATTAGAAGGGGGACCCCCTCTCGGCTACAACCAGAAACACCCATGCCCCCTGACCCGATGACAGGATTTAGTCCATGGCCGTGGAAACCCTCATCGTGGCCCTCTGTGTGGTGTGTACCCGTACAGGGGTTAACAACTTACTAAGCCGTACCTTCCTTGTGGAAGGACCCGTGGCAGCACGGTATCCAGCTAGGTGTAACGGAACAAGACTCGATCTAGGTCGACTCAGGAGTTGTTGCTTATTATCACCGGTATATATATAACGGGACACCACCGTGTCAAAACAAGGCCCGTGCCCACCAGCACGTCCAAGGCAGGAGACACGCTCCTGAATTCTGACAGCCTTTATCCATGTTAGAAAGATTTCTTGAACTTGAGTGAAGTGCAAGCCATGAGCAAGAAATGATATGACCATGCATGCATGCACCTGTGATATACTACATATATGGTGCAACTCCAAACCGATGCAATCATGCAATGCAAATGCAATCACCATATCCCAAGTTCAAAAATGCTTGCCTTGTCCAAAGTAGTCAGGAGAAAACCCCTCCAAATTTCCAATAAAGTTTCCTCCTTTTTCTGAAAAATTCAAATTTGAATTCAAATCAAAAATTCCATCACAGTACAAAAACTTGTCTTAAAATATTTTAGATAAATACTAAAAAAACTAGAAAGAAAAATAAGAATTTCAAAAAAAGAATCAAGTCATTTGGACTTGTAGTTAAAAAGTTATGAAGGTTTCAAAACGAGGGACTTTTCTGCAAAACAGCAGTCCCTGTGTAGTTTTAAACATAAAACGTTTTGGACAAAAGTACGCCTTTCAGCGCAGAAAGCGTAAAGAGCAGAATACACTTTTGGTTTAAACAGAGAAAATAATAAAACACTGACGGGTGGACCCCACCTGTCAGGTTTGAATTTCAAACTCGCTCGCGCGCGTGTAAAGAGAAGGTGCGGTGGTCACCGGCGGCGATCGCTGGTGTTTCAGAGGGCGGCGAGGATATGAGCGTGCTCTGGGAGGTGTTCCGCATTGGTGGGAGGTGGTGGTTGCCGGCGAGCTATAGAACGGCGGCGAGGTCGAAGACGGCGGACGTCGATTCGGGTGGTGGTGGATCTCGTCAGAGAGGGCTCCGGACGTCAAATTGACGCGCGGAATGAACTTGGTGGAGTGGCGGATGGTGACTGGCAAGATTTCAGAGGTGGTGGTGGCCTATCGGCGTCGAGCTGGTCGGGGACAGTGGCGGTGAAGCGGTGGTCGGAGTCGGGGAAGGAAGCCTCCCCAAGGGCGGGGGAGTGGCGTAGCGGGCGATTGAGATGGTGGGGGTGCGGTGCATGCTCAGAATGGAGCTTGGGATGCCTTTATATAGGCGATTCAAGGGTGGCCGAGGTGGAATGGATGACGCCGGAGTTATTTCGCCGGCGAAGTAGTTAGGGGCGGTGGTCAAGGGTGGTGCGGAGTTGATGAGGTCGGTGGAGTACTCCAGAAGCTCAATCGTGGACAAGATCGAGCACTGCGGCCTTATCCACGGCGAGGCACCCCGTACGGGCGTGGCGGTGACACCCATCTCTGGTGACTGCTAGACGGGGTCCAGAGGACTTGGACGATGCGGCTGCGATGCAGAGGAGGTGCCTCGTGGAGAGAGAGGTAGGTTTGGGCGAGGCGGCGTGTGAATGCTCGTCGGTGGCCGAGACGGCTCTTTGGTCCGCCGTGGATGAGCACGGGGGCCGGTGCACCGGCTTGCCGACAGCTCACCGGCGAGGAGAGACTGAGGAGTGGGCCAGGGAGCCGTGGCATTGATGAGCAACGGCGACGCCGTGCTGGAGAAGGAAGATGAGGGGTGCACGACACTGCTCGCCCCCGCCTCCGAATAATTTAGTTAACTGGATTTTTTTACGGCGATGAACAGTGCACAGAAGGTGTTTGATAGAATGACAAAAGGGTCTTGGGCATTTTTGGAATTTATGTGGATTTTTGTGCTAAGGTGTTGATGCCCAAAAATGAGTATGGCAAAGTTTCAGAATTTTTGGAGAAGTTTAGAATAGGTTTTGAGCAAGGAATCTGTTTCTGGTCCAAATTTGAATTGAATGGATTTTGAAAATTTTGAACTGTGGCAACCAAAGGTTTTTGGTGAAATGGGTTGTAGGTACCATCTAGTTGATAGGGTAATTTTGGTGGAGGCAGAAAAGTGGTAGAAAATGTAGTTCCTTTGTAACTCAAAGAAACCATGAATGTAACAAATTCCAATTTTGGAATTTGTTTAAATTGAGAAAAAATGTTTTTGTGGGGTGGAAAGAGGTTGGTTTCTTTCCTAGAAGGTGTCAAAGGTTTGTGGGACAATTGAGGAGTGATAGAAAAAAATTTGGATGGATTTTGGATGTGTTAGAGAGAAAAGGAAAGGGCTTCTCCTTGGAATATTTTACTTAAGTCAGAAACTTTTCTAAAAGAAAATATTTTTTAATTGTAAGAACCATTTTCCAAATAAAGCCATCAATCAAAACAGACCCTTTCTAGAAAATTTTGAACCTAACTAAAATTTGAAAAATGTTTTCAAACAGAAAAAAGAAAATAGGATCAAAATGGTTTTCAAAGAATTTCATTTTAAGGAAAAGATTTTGAAAATCCCGAAGAATATTTTTGGGGTGTTACACCGAGCAACTGAAACAGAGGGTCTCTATAGATTCTACTCCGCCATCCTCCCAACAAGATTCGCAAGACAACGCAAGGCTAGACAGTCAACGTGGTTGTGTAGATGATGAGCACATCTCCCCTACTCCACCATAACAGGTGTTTGCTCTAACTTGGCACTATTATATGTGGTTGCATGTTGCGTATGATATCTAGCTTGTATTGCTTCTAACTTTGTTGTATTGCATCTGCTTAATTTACACATCATACCTGTGAATATGACACGTGTTCCTGTTTCTAGAACATACTATATCTGATGACACCATGTTCTTACATCAGACTACTGTTCTTGTGTATCCCGCATCAGTCACTTATGATGAGGCACCTTAAGTCGCCACTGTGATATTGGTTGCATCTTGCATATGATTTCTAGCATGTACTGCTTCTAATTTGTTGAAACGCCAGATAGTTTGAACTTGGCAGAGTGATATTGGTTGCATCTTTCATATGGTGTCTAGCTTGCAGTGCTTCTAATTTGTTGAAATGCCTTCTGCTTAGTTACCACATCATAGGTCTGAATATGTCATGTCGTCCTGTTTTTCGTACATATTCCATTCTCGTATCATGTGTTTGCCTTTCATCCGAGTAGTGTTTGTTAGTATCATGCATGAATGAGTTCTGAAGAGCGAATTTTATTCCTTTTTCTTATCGGTTTGACTTCACAATGCAAAATCAATACAATTGAAGGAAATTAGTAAGGCAGTGGATGATGGTGGTCCTTCGGAGCAACTCAAACAGAGGGTCTCTACAGATTCTACTCCGCTATCCTCCCAACAAGATTTGCAAGACAACACAAGGCTGGACAGTCAACGTAGCTGGGTAGATGATGGGCACATCTCCCCTACTCCACCATCACAGGTGCTTGCTCTAACTTGGCACTATTATATGTGGTTGCGTGATTCGTATGATGTCTAGTTTGTATTGCTTCTAATTTTGTTGAATTGCATCTGCATAGCTTACAACTTATACCTGCAACAATCACTTACCCATAAGACACATTTAACTTGGGAGTGTGATGTAGGTTTCATCTTGCATTGTCTTCTAGCTTGTACTGCTTCTAATTTGTTGAAATGGCACTTATGACGAAACACTTTTTACCTGGTAGTGATATTGGTTGCATGTTCATATGGTGCCTAGCTTTTATTTCTTCTAATTTTGTTGAAATGCCTTCTGCTTACTATTTTTCATACATATTCTATCCTCCTATCGTACGTGTGAATATGCAATGCTGTCTTTTTTGTATATATTCCATCCTCCTATCATGGCTTGCGTTACATCAAAGTAGTGTTCATCTGTATTATGCATCAACCAGTTATGCAGAGCTAATTTTATTCATCTTCTTGTGGTTTTGACTTCAGAAGGCAATATCAAAAAAGAGGAAGGAAAAGTGTAAGTTAGGGGATGTTGGTGGTCCTCCGGACCGACGCAAATGGAGACTCTCTAGATTTGCCACTGCAACTGCTAATGCAGTTGAAGTCCCAAGTCTACATGATGAGTTCATCTCCCATACTCCACAATCGCAGGTGCTTGCTCTAAGTTGATAGTATGATAATTGGTTTCATGTTGCATATGTTGTCCAGCTTGTATTTCTTCTATTTTGATTAAATTGCACCTGCTGAGTTTATACGTTATGCATGTGCATATGACATGCCTTTCTGTGTCTAGAATACACTGCATCTATCTATCATACCATGTTCTTACATCAAAGTACTACTGTTGTGTATCCCGCATCAATCACTCATGATTGGACGCTTTTAACTTGGCAGTGTGATAGTGGTTGCATCTTGCATTGATTTCTAGGTTGTACTGCTTCTAATTTTTCGAAATGCCACTTATGACAAGACACTTTTAACTTGGCAGAGTGATATTGGTTGCATCTTTCATATGGTGTCCAGCTTGCATTCCTTCTATTTTCTTGAAAAACCTTCTGTTTAGTTTACACATGCTAGTTGTGAATATGTCATGCTGTCCTACTTTTCTTACATATTCCATCCTCCTCATACGGTTGTCTTACATCAAAGTATTGCTTGTTGTCGTGGGAAACCACGGCCACCTATGGGGCCAAGGGCCCCTTTTGGTTTGGCAGGGGGATTGAGCGCATTGCACAAAGAGCGGAGGAGCGCAACGTAGCACGGCAGAGATCACACGGGTAGTTTTTAACCAGGTTTGGGCCGCCGTGAGGCGTAAAACCCTACTCCTGCTTTGGTGGAATGATGGTGGATGGTGGTGGAAACGCAACGCTCTTGCCCGACAGGGTTGCCTCGGGGCGAGAGCAGCTATGCGCGTATTGATGTATAGGGGTCCGAATCCTTTCTATGGTTGCCATGGGCCTCCTTCTATAGATTAAGGGGTCACCACAGTGGCAAATCAGTCATTGTGTACTGATTAGATAGCGAACAGTGCTATCATATCTACTCTGCAGACAGAGCAGTACGCATTAAATGCGCCGCTCAGTGTCACATCATGGCCTGCCCGGCACGCCTTGCCGGGCTGTTTGGCCACCTTCTCTCCTGTCTGCATGACACATCGCAGGACGGGTGTCATCTGGAGGTGATTCCTGTAGGAAATGGCCGCCATGTGGCAAAAGGCAGCCACTTAGTCATCTTGGGGCTTGACACCGCATCGATCGGTGACTTGCGTCGCTGTGAGGTGGGGTGGTGAAGCCTTGGCGGGGTGTTTTGCCTTCGTTTGCCCCGGCAGGCCTGCCGGGGCGATCCTTAGGCTTGCTTCCCGGGCAACCTTGACCTCACCAGGCTCTCCTGCCCGGCTAGGGAGGTTTTCCCTTAGCGGTGTCTTGCTTCTTGGCTTGACTTGGTCTTCTCAGCTTGCCCTATGATTCCTCAAAGAGCCTATCTCTTCACCTTGGCCTTGTCTTGGACGTTGCAATCTTGATCTTGGGCCTGTGCACGGTCTGGGCAATAGACCCAGGGTTTGTTGCACCGACAGGAGCCCTCGGGCCTGGCCCGAACTAGCTGCCGTGCGTCGTCGGGGTAGGCCCTAACTTGTGCACAGGCAAGGGGGAAATAGCCGCTCGCCCTTTGAGGTCTTCTTTGCTTCTTCATTAATCCGAGCTCGGATCAGTTTTCGGTTCTTCCGCCAGTCGCGTAAGGCCAATTGTAGTGGGGCCACTCTTGTAATGGCCCGTGAATGACTTTAACGCACGGGCGAGTAACTGCCAATTCACTCTTCCCACCACGCCCTTATCCCCGGCCACGTATGCTGCATGCATCGAGTGGGGTTGGTAATGGAGGCGCGTGGTGCAGGGGAGTGTTAAGGCAGGGACCTGGTCTTCATAGATTGGTGGAGGAGGATGGCGGTCCCCTGCTAAGGGAGCGGCTCCCGACCCCGGCCCGTCTATAAAAGGTGGGACGGGGGAGGAGTGGGAGTATTCATCCGCTCACCTCCTTCATTCTCTGCTTCCTCCTGAGGTATGCCGAAGAGGAGAGCTTGGGGCCAAGCCCCGGGCCCCAGCTTGGGGTCGACAGCGTTGAGTGCTGGGGCAGAATCCTCTTCCTATCTTCGCGCAGGCTTAAGGGGGGTGCGCATGCGGCGCGGTGGTAGCACCGGAGGTAGCGACTCTGGTGCACTCGTTGCCGGGCCACCCGTAGCTCCAATCTTAGTGAGGGGCGACGCAAGTGACACCACGCCGAGGACCATAATGGACACGAGGCGTGGTAGTCGATCGTGGCCTAGTCCTCCTTTTCCTGTGCTGCCGGAGGGAGGCCGCAAAGGTGGTTCGGTACCGGTAGTGGCGGATTCCTCCTCTCAGGGCACCGCCTGCCCGGCGTATGGGAGGGCTCCTCTTCCCCATGTGTGCTTCTTTAAAGGGCGACGGCCCCCTGTCTTCGGGTCATTAGAGACGACCATACTCTCTGTGGGGCTACCCGGAGCGCTTGGTGTTCGCCCTGGTTGGCATGGTGGGAGCTTCGAGCGACAGTGGTAAAGGAGGTGGCGGCGACCCACGATCCGTCAAGAGCGGGGGCGACCGCTTCGACGAGGCGCGCTTGCCGGCAGCACCATCACCACTGGTTGAGCTTCTGGCAGCGTCACCATCCACACCTGCCCTCCAATTTCTTCCTCCTGGCCCGGGAACGGCGTGCTCCTGATCCTGGGGAGGTGTCGAATCCCAGCCGGGCCTTCCCTCCATCTTCTTCGTTTCCCCCTGTAATTTCGAAGAAGGGAAGGATGGAGTAGAAAAGGGGATCATGAGCATTTGTCTTTTTTTCAACCTAAAATATGTAGGCACTTGCCAAACTTTAGTTCAAATTATGTAATCTCTTTTATCCATGTTTGTGTTCTGTAAGGTCTGTACTTGTTGATCAGCATATTAATGAAAAAGATAAACCTTGCTGGGCACTTGTGCATGGAACATGTCCACGCAGAGGGAGAATGCCTCTTTACGCTCAAGTAAACAAGTTTCTCCCCGGTAGGCTATCCTGCTGGTCCCCTCAAGTTGCTGCCGCGGGGCTAGGCCTGCTGGGCACAAATCATGAAGAGGGACCAGCCCCCCGCCAACTTTCTTGCCAAAGGCCACTACAACCTCCCTGAACGAAGCAACGTTCGAGTCAAGGGACGGGAGCACCTAAGTCTTGAAAGTGGCGAGGTTTTCCTATGCACAAGCTTTACTTACAGAACTTGTATGGATAAGAGAGAGAACTTATCTGTTTGGGCTTCCCGGGGATTGCAATGTAGGCTTGTCTTCTCTTCTCCTTTTTCGGGACCGAATCCATGGTAGGAGCCTGCAGTATGATGCAGATGAAAATGATGCCCCATGCGATCTTATCTACATGAACATGCAATGCTCATGATATGCTTATGCATGCATGCAATCTGTCGGGGGCCCCCCAGCACTTCATTTATTTCTCTGTTGCTCAGGGTCTGCGCCTGGCTTTGTACAAGGGGTTACATGCAACAGAGGCAAGGCCTGTACAACAGGGTGGCTGCCGGGTAGGGCCCAACAGCCGCGCCTTACGGGTAGAACTTGCGGAGATGCTCAATGTTCCATGAGTTTTGCAACTGAATGCCATCTCCGATCTCCAGACGGACTGCGCCAGGTCTGGTGACTCGTACTACCCGGTAAGGGCCTTCCCACTTTGGTGTCAACTTGTTTGCACCCTTGGCGGACTGAACGCGCCTAAGGACAAGGTCGCCTTCCTCAAAACACTGGGCACGAACCCTCTGGCTGTGATAGCGACGCAGGGCCTGCTGATAGCGTGCGGCACGCGTAGCAGCCCGGAGACGGTTCTCCTCGAGTAGCACAGCGTCGTCACGCCGATGCTGATCTTGTGTTACTTCATCATAGGCAAGCACTCGAGGTGACCCGTAAATGAGTTCTGTGGGGATAACTGCTTCTGCCCCATAGACTAGGGAGAAGGGAGTCTGCCCGGTAGCTCCATTTGGTGTCGTTCTGAGGGACCAAAGAACCACCGGCAGCTCATCGATCCACCGCCTGCCACACTTCTGTTGCCTATCAAAAGTTCTTGTCTTGAGTCCTTGCAACACTTCAGCGTTCGCCCTCTCAGCTTGCCCGTTGCTCTTTGGGTGGGCCACAGAGGCGAATGAGATTTTGCTTATGAGGGCATGAACATATTGCATGAAGGCGCGACTCATGAACTGGGTGCCGTTGTCAGTGATTATCCAGGCAGGAACTCTGAAGCGGCATACCAATCCTTTCAAGAACTTGATAGCTGACTGAGCAGTCACCTTTCTCATGGGCTCTACTTCCGGCCACTTTGTAAACTTGTCGATTGCAACGAATAAGAATTCAAAGCCCCCGGCAGCGAGGGGGAAAGGGCCGAGGATATCGAGCCTCCAGACCGAAAACGGCCATGACAAAGGGATTGTCTGAAGAGCTTGGGCAGGTAGGTGGATGTTCTTGGAATGGAACTGGCAGGCTTCACACTTGGTGACAAGCTCGACCGCATGTTGGAGGGTTGTGGGCCAGTAGAATCCTTGCCGGAAAGCTTTCCCAATCAACGCCCTTGATCCAATGTGGGAGCCGCACATACCATTGTGTATCTCCACCAGCAGTTCCTTTCCTCCTTCCCAGCAAATGCACTTCAATTTCACACCGTTGGGCCTCCTTCTGTACAACGTGTCATCAACGAACTGATACATACTGGCCCTCCGGGCTACTCTTTCAGCTTCTTCTTGCTCTTCGGGAAGTTCTCCAGTTTGGAGGAAATGGACTATGTGCCGTGCCCAAGGCGGAGCCTGTGGCTCGGCAACGAGGACTAACGGCACCTCCCCATTCGTGAGAGTGCAATCCTCGACCGCGGGAAACCGGTGGCCTGGCAGGAGGATGTAGCTCAGCGACCGAAGGGGAGTTGTGCCCGACAAGCTTTCTGTCGGGATCCTCGAGGGGTTCTACCGGGAGAGGCTTGCCGGAGTCCAGTTTCCTCCTCTTTCTGGCCATTGTTGCCGAGGATACGGAGGGCTAAGTCAGATGGAGAACAAAAGTTCCTGGTTCCACAGGGAGCTTCTACGCAGCGCACTTTGACAGATGATCAGCGATGTTGTTTTCCGCACGGGGTACGTGCTCTGCTTGCAATCCGTCAAAGCGCTCCTCCAACTTTCTCACTTCCTCAATGTATGCTTCCATCAATGGACTTTGGTAATCCTTGTTGACTTGTCTCACCACAAGTTGTGAATCTCCATGGATGATCAGCTTCTTGATCCCTAGTTCTGTTGCAATCCTGAGCCCGGCAAGGAGCCCTTCATACTCTGCTGTATTGTTGGTAGCTTCCTCCCGGGGAAAATGCATCTAGACAACGTACTTCAGGTGCTCTCCGATGGGAGCAACGAGAAGCACGCCAACCCCTGCACCATGTAGGGAGAAGGCACCATCGAAATACATGATCCATTCTTGGGGTGCTTCCTTGTCGGGAATAACTGTCTCCAATACCTCTTCATCAGGAGTTGGCGTCCATTCTGCAGTAAACTCTGCCAAGGCTCTGCTCTGAATGGTTGATGTGCTCTCAAACTTCAAACCAAAGATGGATAACTCCAAAGCCCACTCCACTATCCTGCCGGTAGCCTCAGGGTTTCGGAGTATCCGTTGCAAAGGGAAATGGGTGACAACTGTGATCTCATGGGCTTGGAAGTAGTGGCGCAGTTTCCTTGAGGCCATGGCAAGGCCAATGATCAATTTTTGCACGCCAGAGTACCTGGATCTAACCCCCTGCAACAGGGAGCTGACGAAGTATACTGGGCGCTGCACCACTTTCTTCTTTGTCGTGACCAAAGAACTGCTTCCACTGTTCTGCTCTTCTCTTCCTTGATCTGCATCTGACCCTGCTGGGGTGTGTTCGCTTTCCTCCCCGGAGGGGACACTAGCTGCGTCTCCTGCGTCATCCACTTCCCTCTGCGCCACCAGTGCTGCGCTAACCACCTGATTAGTTGCCGCCAAATATAGCAGCAACGGCTCTTGAGGTTTTGGAGCAACCAAAGTGGGCACAGAGGAATGGTAGGTCTTCAAATCTTGTAGTGCGGCGTCTGCCTCGGGGGTCCACTCCATGGGCCCTGCCTTTTTCAAAACCTTGAAGAACAACAAGGCACCCTCGGAAGACTTGGAAATGAACCTACTAAGCGCGCCAACACATCCAGTCAAACACCTCACATCCTTGACTGTCTTGGGTGCTTGAATCTGCTCGATGGCCTTGATCTTGTCGGGGTTGGCCTCTATCCCTCGGTGGGACACAAAGAAGCCAAGTAGCTTGCTGAAAGGAACGACAAATACACACTTCTCCGGATTTAGCTTCAAGTTGATCTTGCGCAGATTAGCAAACGTCTCTTCCAAATCCTGGATGAGGGTTGATCTGTCCTTGGTCTTGACCACAATATCGTCCATGTAGACCTCAACGTTCCTGTGCAACTATGACTCAAAACCAATCTGGACTGCTCCTGCGAAAGTAGACCCAGCGCTCTTCAACCCGAAAGGCATCCTCACGAAGCAGTATGTGCCACATGGGGTGATGAACGCGGTCTTCTCTTCGTCTTCCTTGGACATGAAGATCTGATGATATCCAGAGTATGCATCCAGGAAGGAAAGCAGGTCGCACTCGGAGGTGGAATCCACAATCTGGTCGATGCGCGGCAAGGGGAATGGGTCCTTCGGGCATGCCTTGCTTAGATCCGTAAAATCTATGCATAGCCTCCACTTCCCATTGGCCTTGCGTACCACCACTGGATTTGCTCACCACGTTGGATGTAACACTCCTCTAACTAGACTAGCTGCCTCAAGTTTCTTGATCTCCTCGGCAATAAACTGCTGCCGCTCCAAAGCTTGCTTTCAAACCTTCTGCTTGACGGGTCAGGCATGTGGGCAGACAGCAAGGTGGTGCTCGATTACCTTCCTGGGAACACCGGGGATGTTAGATGGTTGCCAGGCAAACACATCGACATTCGCCCGCAGGAAGGCAACAAGCGCACTTTCCTATTTGTCATCGAGGGTGGAGCTGATGGTGAAAGTACCACCAGCGCCATCCAGCCCTGCCGGGACCTGTTTCACAGCAGGTGCAGAGGCCTTGGATCTCTTGCTATTGTAACCCTCCGGCGAGTCATCAACAGGCATAGCATACCCCGGAGAGGTGCGCTTCCCGGATTCCCTGCCGGCATCCCTGTTAACCTTCTTCTTTCCATTACTTTCCTTGGCGGGGATTGCAGCTTCAATGGCCTCTGCCGCGACTACATCCCGGTACATCTTGTCCACGCAAATAATTGCGTCCTTCTCATCTGATGGGATGGAAATGACGCCCACCGGCCTTGGCATCTTCAAGGTGTTGTAGGCATAGTGGGATGCCGCCATGAACTTTGCCAAAGCTGGGCGACCAAGGATTCCATTGTACGGTAGGGGGAGGTCAACCACATCAAACACGACCTTCTCAGTCCGGTAGTTCAACTCTCCCCCAAATGTCACTAGTAATGTGATTTTCCCCTTAGGGCGACTCCTGCCGGGGTTGATCCCTTGAGATGTACCAGTAACTTTGAGCTCATCTTCTACTATCTGGAGTTTGCTGATGACCTTTGAAGAAATCGGATTCAACCCGGCCCCGCCGTCAACTAGCATCTTTGTGACTTTGAGGTTGCGGATTGTTGGTGATACCAACAAAGGCAAGCACCCTACCGCGGTGGTGCGGTCAGGGTGGTCCTCTTCGTCGAAGATGATGGGCATGCGGGACTACTTGAGCGGCCTTCGAGAGTCTGCCGCTGGCTCCACGGCATTGACTTCACGCGCCCACCGTTTAAGTTGGCGGTGAGAGGAGTGCAAAGATGCACCCCCGTTAATGCACAGGGCATCAGTGGCCTTCTGGAATTCCTGCTTGCTGGTCTCCTCTTCATCTCCTCCATCACTCTCATCATTGCAATCTTCCTTCTCACGGCCTCTGGTGGGTTTCCCTTGCTTCTGAGGAGCCTTGCCAGGGCGTCTTGCTCCGCCACCCCGGCCCTTTCCGTCAGAGCCATTCTGACCTTTCTCTTTATCTCGCTTCTCATATTCAGCCCTCTGCTTCTTGACAAGCTGCTCAACCTGATGACACTCCTGGAGATCGTGGCCCTTGGTCCGATGGATCTTGCAATATGGGCCATCGCCTTTCCCAGCCTTCTCGGCAGCCGCGGCTTCCCGGCAGTCATTGCACGTGGCAACCTCCTTGCCGGGTATCTCAGCCTTGGCTCTCTTGCCGGTACTAGGCAGGCCCGATCCCTCAACGGTCATCACTGCCTTATCCTTGCGCCTTTTGTTGCGTTTCTTGTTCTTCTTGTTTTGACTGGTGGCCTCGTCATCATCCTCTGAATCGATGTCGATGCCATCCTCTTCTCCGGGGAGCTTCCTCCCCTCCTCTATCCGAGCACACTTATCCACCAGAGTGTAAAGCTCCTTCATAGTCTTGGGCAATCGAACATTCATCTTGGAACGTATCCGACGATTGCGCACGTTGGACTGGAACGCAGCTATCACAGCTGCCGGGTGGATGTCTGGAATATTCCTGTGAACTCTGCTGAATCTCTGCATGTATTTCTGCAGGCTGTCGCCTTCCTTCCGCGGAATAAGCTGCAAGTCGCTGGGCCGCCCTGGTTCTTGATGGCCGCCCGTGAAGGCGCCAACGAACTCATGGCATAGGTCAGCCCAGGTCGAAATGGAGTTCTCCGGCAGGTGCATCAGCCAAGCCCTCACATTTGGCTTGCATGCCAAAGGGAAGTAGTTAGCGAATACCTTCTCATCTCTTCCCCCGGCAGCTTGAACAGTGATGGTGTAGATGCTCAAGAACTCTGCCGGGTTCAGTCTTCCATCATACTTCTCTGGTATCTCTGGCTTGAACGTGCGAGTGGACGGCCAACGGACTTACCGCAGCTCATGGGTGAAGGCAAGGCACCCAGACTCAAAAGGCAGGTACCCGCCGTCAGCGAGTGCAGGCTCGTCGATGTTGGGGCCATCACGCCGGTCGGACTGGCGGTGGGCGCCGCGGTGTCGCTCGGTGTTGACACGCGCGCCTTCCCTATGCCTGTCCTCCAGGACTCGCCCTGGGCCTTGACGCGCTCGAGGGTCAGACGAAGCCATCGAGACGTCGTCAGGTTCTTGGTCGCGCGGCTCCCGCGCCGGCTCCCGCAGAGGGGACTGCACCGTAGGAGTGGCCCCATCCGCACGGCCAGCAGCATGGTCCGTTGCCGCTGCCTGGGGAGGCCGTGGCAGGCCAGCCTGCTGTGATCCTCCCGCCTCGGCAAAGCCAATCAGACTCTGAATGGTGGCTCTCCACTCATCCATCTGATCGGCTGCCGACGGAAATTTCAACAGTAGCTGAGCTCGCGCCATGGCCTCCGAAGCGGTGCTTGGCATGGATGTCGATGAAGACCGTAACATCGCCCAACTCCTGACGGTGCCGGTAGCGGTCACACCATGCTCTCGTCGTCATGAGCCAGCCGCCTGGATGGCGTGTGGATGAGGTGGAGGCGCTTGAGGGCCAGCGGCTCCGTTTGGCGTAGCGGCTGGGTCGGCTCGTTCCGGGTGTGGCGCATGTTCTACGGCCGCTCCTGTGGCGGGAGCGGTCGGGGAGTTGCGATTCCCCCCAGAGCGAGTACCCCCGCTGCGGCTGTGCCCTTCGGCCTGGCGAGGAGGTGCAGATGGAATGGTCTCTCCTCCCGTACCTCGTGGGACATGGCCGCTGGAATGTAGTTGGTGCTGTCCTTCTTCGGTGCCTCCTGCTCCTGCTTCGGCCGCAGGGGAGGTGGTAACGATGCCGCCCGCGCCGACCACGTCCCCCACAGCGTCCGCACTTCCAGGCGTCCCCGTAGCCCCCGCGGCGTCGGCGGGCGTGTGTGACGGGGCCTTTGAGGTGGATGGATGAGCTGCAGCGCCGGACTTCTTCTTGGGCGCCATGGACGATGGAGCCGTTGATGAAGAAGATGGCGGTGAAGATGACGCGCTTCATACACTTCTTGGGTTTGCGCAAGTGCAGCCCCCTACCTGGCGCACCAAAGATGTCGTGGGAAACAACGGCCACCTATGGGGCCAAGGGCCCCTTTTGGTTCAGCAGGGGGACTGAGCGCATTGCACAAAGAGCGGAGGAGCGCAGCGTAGCGCGACAGAGATCACACGGGCAGTTTTTACCCAGGTCCGGGCCGCCGCGAGGCGTAAAACCCTACTCCTGCTTTGGTGGATTGATGGTGGATGGTGGTGGAAATGCAGCGCTCTTACCCGGTAGGGTTGCCTCGGGGCGAGAGCAGCTACGCGCGTATGGATGTAGAGGGGTCCGAATCCTTTCTATGGTTGCCATGGGCCTCCTTTTATAGATTAAGGGGTCACCATAGGGCAAATCAGTCATTGTGTACTGATTAGATAGCGAACAGTGCTATCATATCTACTTTGTAGACAGAGCAGTACGCATTAAATGCGCCGCTCAGTGTCACATCATGGCCTACCCGGCACGCCTTGCCGGGCTGTTTGGCCACCTTCTCTCCTGTCTGCATGACACATCGCAGGACGGGTGTCATCTGGAGGTGATTCCTATAGGAAATGGCCGCCATGTGGCAAAAGGCAGCCACTTAGTCATCTTGGGGCTTGACACCGCATCGATCGGTGACTTGCGTCGCTATGAGGTGGGGTGGTGAAGCCTTGGCGGGGTGTTTTGCCTTCGTATGCCCCAGCAGGCCTGCCGGGGCGATCCTGAGGCTTGCTTCCGGGGGAACCTTGACCTCGCCAGGCTCTCCTGCCCGGCAAGGGAGATTTTCCCTTAGCAGGGTCTTGCTTCTTGGCTTGACATGGTCTTCTCAGCTTGCCCTTTGATTCTTCAAAGAGCCTATCTCTTCACCTTGGCCTTGTCTTGGACGTTGCAATCTTGATCTTGGGCTTGTGCACAGTTTGGGCAACAAACCCAGGGTTTGTTGCACCGACACTTGTCTGTATCATGCATCAATGAGTTCTGAAGAGCGATTTTATTCTTTTGTGTTGTGGGTATGGCTTGACATGGCAAAGTAAAAAAAGAGCAAGGAAAAGAATATAGTAGGGAATGGTGTTACTCATCGGGTGCAACGGAAAAGGATCTTCCCTCGAGATTCTGCTTGTACTTATAGTGCAGTAGAAGGTCCAAGTCCACCGGCTAAATCTACAAACACAGTATCAGCTGCTCCACCAGCTGCAGCTTCCCCTTCAACTGTACCGGCATATCAAGGAGTTACTCGTTCGTTTGCTCCGCAACTGGCCTGTTCCCAAGCTGCCTTCACACCTAACACTACTTCTGAAGCACTGCTGACACAACAGGACTTGGCAAGATCAGATGAACCTCATGAGCATCAACACCAAGACGGTACCTGACCAAGTCAAGTTGCAGTTGCATGCTCCTTTATATGTACTCTCACAGTTTGATGTGCACTAACACTTTCCATATTCGTTGTTGAACTAGCACCACGACGCAAGTGGAAACAGACATCAGGGAGAATGCTTGACAGATTAACAAAATCTAAAGGAGGAAGAATGGAGATCCATTTTCAGGCAAGTTTAAAAAGGCCACGTGATGCTATAGAGTCAGCCAAGTTAGTATCAGAGGCAGTCGTTGCCCTTAGGTGTCATGCACGTATCCTCCCAACATGGATCCAGTACAGGAATGAGAAAGACGATACCCAGTTTGACACCTTCCTTGACCATTTATCCTTAAGTAATGTTATTCATCGCAATATGTAATATTGCCTTGCTCTGTCCAATACTTTCTAGCTTCCTCCTAATAAGACTCACATTCTTTTTTCAACAGATGAGGTTCAAGTTGGATCCGAAAGATGATGCAACTAAACAAGCATGCACTCATGTTTTTCAGTCTGCTCTACGACAGTATCGGTATCACCTTAGAAAAACTCACTTTGAAGGCAAGGCTAACACTGAAATCGCCCAAACATCTCCAGTGGAATATATTACAGATGAAGACTGGACATCCCTTGTTAAACACTGGTCTAATCCAAAGTATCATGTAGGGTATATGTATTTGATCAGATCACATATTGAACTCGTATTTACGTATGTGCCTTACAAGTGTATCTTCTTCTATGCTAACTGTTTGAAGAACAAGACCAACCGTTCTAAAGTGAAATTCCAACAGATAACAGGATCTCATAGCTATATTGCACACTGCAAGGCTCTTGTAAATAGCTGCTACTTCCTTCTTTTTTCTGTTCCATATTATCATATCTATATTGACTTGTTCCAAATATAGAGGAAAGCCCATGCGGAGCAAAAAGAACCTGAACCGAATGAAGTGGAAATCTTCAAGGATTGCCACACCAGCAAGATGAAGGGCATGAGCACACCAGTTCAAGCTGCTGTTGTAAGTCCTTACTCCTCCTGCCTTTGAACTGCTTGTTACTGTGACGTGTTCATTTAACTGCTTGGTTTGCAGCCAATGTCGGTTACTCTGTTCACTTTTATACATAGCTATCTTAATGTATCATTTCACCTTACACGGTTTAAAAGAGAGGAAGGATATTCTTTTGGTCTTGGTCTGTAATCTAGTTGTGATGTTCACGTGCCCACACAATGATACAATAGCCTGTTTGTTTGATATCTGTTTGCCCATGATATGAATGATGTCATACTATGTTCATCCTACTTTAAACCATGTCTCTTTATCCTTAGATGTCAACGAATGTGAGGAAATAGACAATACTGTAGGCATGCTACATGGACATATGTTCCGAAAGTGATTTTATTATGTAGTTGGCACTACAATACATACTAATGTATTACAGTAGTTCACTAAAATAAGTTATGTATAAACGTGAAACCTATTTTGTTTGTTTTTGTCTCATTAGTTACTTATCTGGTACACTAATCTACAAGTTTAAACTTTCAGCAAGCTATGGAACAAATGATTGAATAGCCAGAACCACCTGAAGGTGACGAGGCTACCATAGGCACAATGTCACCTCTTGTTGCAGTGCGTCAGTATCTCTCCACTAACAGTACAAAAAGCACCTTCCTGCGTAATTCTGGGTTGGTTGTCAAGGTAACCTCGTCCAAATCGCCTACTGATCAAAATCTTCCGGCTAGACAGAGTGATATATCTGTGCTCCAGACACAAGTCCAATCCCTAATGGAGGTCATTTCGGAAACAAGAATAGTGGTTGACAAATGTCGTCAAGATATGAATGGTTTTGAAACTAGACTATTAGACATTTGCTTCGTTGTTCAAGAGCAGTGGTGGAAAAAAGGGGAAGATCATGCTGCTCCATCAGATTCTACAGCCTGAAACATTAGCACTCAGGTCAAATGATATGTGCTTCTATACATTTGATGGTGCTTTTATCTGCAAGGACTGTAAACTTTATGCCAACAGGACTTTTGTTGTATGGCTAGAATTTATTTTGTTGTGATACATCATTTATCGTGCTGCCAAAGGTTGTAGAAATTACGATGCTATTTTTGTATAGTGTAGGTTTATCTTAGTAATGTATTCGGCCAAATGCTTCATAGGAGCCCAACGTGCCAACATTCGTTGGGCCCACAATTCCAATTGGGCTAAAAATGATTATGGGCCGTAATTTGCATGTAGCCCACTAAAAATATCTGGGCCTAAATCAGTATAAGCTTTCTTATTTATGGTAGGCCTGTGCCCACAGTAGGCCTTTAATAGGCCTAAACATGGGCCTTTAATAGGCTGAAAGTGAGATTGGGCCCTGATTGTGCCAAATAACCCACTGGTCATTAGCAGGCCGAAATGTATCTCAGCTCATGGTGGCCCATTTACAATGCGGATCGTTCACAGGCCGAAATTCAGACGGGCCAAAAATGCGCCGACCTACTACACGGGCCTTTACCAGGCCAGAAGTGTGGTCGGGCTTGATTAGTATCAGTTTTATATGGGCCGTTAATAGGCCCGATGTGACATCGGGCCACATATGGCCCATGGATTTCGTCCGACATTAACAGGCCGAAAAACACAACAGGCTGGAAGTGGCCCAAATCTACAGTGGGCCTCTAACAGGCCGAATGTCAAACATGGCCAAATATGACCCAATTCCTTCACGGTAGTTTATGGGCCGAAAGTTACAATGGCCAATAAATGGGCCCAAATGAAGCAGGACCTTTAACACGCCAGAAACACACCAGCCCGTAATTCGGCCCAAATACTTAGCGGACTGTTAACGGGCCAGAAGTGACCATGGGCCGCAATGATGACAAGTCTAGAATGGGCCGTTGAAGGGCCGATTTGACACTAGTCGTACGGGCCTTAACTGTGAATGGGCCATCTGCAAGTAGGCCATTAATGGGCCAGCCTGATAATTTTGACTGGGTCAGCCTTTTTAACCTAAATGGGCCGCTGTTGGGCCTTGCCACGTGTCGACGTATCATCGGCGCCTCCTGTCCATTGGGCGGTTGACATCTGTCCTTCCGCGGTGCTGACACATGGTTGCTATAGCCAATGAGAATTTTACACATGGAAAATCCTCATTGGTCCCAACTGTTAATGGGTTATCGGATCCAAACCAGAACCCGATAGCTTAACGGCGACCCGTTACGGTGGATGCCACGTGTCGGTTACCCTTGACGAAAGCACTTCCATGACGCGCCATTTATTGTCATGGAAGTGGACACTTCTATGATGATAATGTTGGTATTGTCATGGAACACATCTACGGCAGCACAGGTATGACTATCTTGATTCTGTCATAAAATCGTCATGGATGTACATGCATGACAGAAAACGTGACCTACTATGACAAACACGTATCATCACGGAAGTGTATTTTTTTGTAGTGGTAGTTGTGGATGCTTGTGAGAGGGGTTAATCATAAGTGGGAGGCTTGTCCAAGTAAGGACAGCACCCAAGCACCGGTCCACCCACATATCAAATTATCAAAGTAATGAACGTGAATCATAGGAGCATGATGAAAACTAACTTGACAACAATTCACATGTGTCCTCGGGAGCGCTTTGCTTTATATAAGAGTTTGTCCAGGCTTATCGTTTGCTACAAAAAGGATTGGGCCACCTTGTTGCACCTTTGTTACACTTGTTACTTGTTAATCGTTACGAATTATCTTATCACAAAACATCTGTTACCGATAATTTCAGTGCTCGCAGAAAATACCTTGCTGAAAATCGCTTGTCATTTCCTTCTGCTCCTCGTTGGGTTCGACACTCTTACTTATTGAAAGGACTACGATAGATCCCCTATACTTGTGGGTTGTCAAGACTATTTTCTGGCACCGTTGCCGGGGAGTGAAGCGCCTTTGGTAAGTGGAATTTGGTAAAGAAACATTTATATTATGGGCTGAAATTTACTGTCACTTGTCACTATGGAAAATCATCCTTTGAGGGGTTTGTTCGGGGTATCTTCACCCCGACCAGAAGAACAAAGAGTTGCTCCTCAACCTACTGCACCTACGAAAAATATTTATTATGAAATTCCTTCGGGTATGATAGAGGAACTGCTAGCTAGTCCTTACGCAAGAGATGGAACATTACATTCTGATATGCATCTAATCTATGTGGATGAAGTTTGTGGATTATTTAAGCTTGCAGGTTTGCCCAAGGATGAAGTCAAGAAGAAGGTCTTCCCTTTATATTTGAAGGATAAGGCATTGACATGGTATAGGCTATGTGATGATATTGGGACTTGGAACTACAACCGATTGAAATTGGAATTTCATTAGAAGTTTTATCCTATGCATCTGGTTCATCGTGATCAGAATTATATATATAATTTTTGGCCTCATGAAGGAGAAAGTATCACCCAAGCTTGGGGGAGGCTTAACTCAATGTTATATTCATGCCCCAGTCATGAGCTCTCAAGAGAAATTATTATTCAGAATTTTTATGCTCGGCTTTCTCGTAATGATCAATCCATGTTTGATACTTCTTGTACTGGTTCTTTTATGAAGAAGACTATTGAATTCAAATGGGATCTCTTGGAAATAATTATACGCAACTCTGAAGATTGGGAGCTCGACAAAGGTAAGGAGTTAGGTATAAACCTTAAGTTTGATTGTGTTAAATCTTTTATGGATTTCGATGCTTTTCATGAATTTAGCACTAAATATGGACTTGACTCTGAGATAGTAGCTTCTTTCTGTGAATCTTTTGCTACTCATGTTGATCTCCCTCAGGAGAAGTGGTTTAAATATCATCCTCCCATTGAAGTGAAAATAGTAGAACCCATTAAAGCTGAAGAGGAAACTATTACTTATAATGTTGATCCTGTCATTCCTACTGCTTATATTGAGAAACCACCTTTCCCTGTTAGGATAAAAGAACATGCTAAAGCTTTAGCTATGGTTCGTAAGAGTTATAATAGAACACCTACACCCCCTGAACAAATTAAAGTTGAACCTAGTATTGCTATGTTTAAAGACCTATTGGTCGATAATATTGATGGGCATGTTATTTATTTCTGTGATGAAGTTGCTAGAATTGCTAAACCCGATGATAAAGATAAACATAGACCTATTGTTGGCATTCCTGTTGTTTCTGTTAAGATAGGAGATCATTGTTATCATGGCTTATGTGATTTGGGTGCTAGTGTGCGTGCAATTACCTTTACTTTAAGCAAGAAATTATGAATGATATTGCACATGCTGAAATAGAAGATATAGATGTTACTATTAAGCATGCCAATACAGATACTATTTCACCAATTGGGATTGTTAGAGATGTTGAAGTCTTGTGTGGGAAAATAAAATACCCTACTGATTTTCTAGTTCTTGGTTCCCCACAAGATGATTTTTGTCCCATTATATTTGGTAGACCTTTCTTGAACACTGTTAATGCTAAAATAGATTGTGAGAAAGAAATTGTTAGTGTAAGTTTCGGGGATGTGTCTCATGAGTTTAACTTCTCAAAATTTCGTAGACAACCCCATGATAAAGAATTGCGTAATAAAGATGAAATTATTGGTCTTGCTTCTATTGCCGTGCCTCCTACCAATCCATTAGAACAATATTTGCTAGACCATGAAAATGATATGTTCATGAATGAAAGAAAGAAACTAGATGAGATTTTCTTTAAACAAATGCCTATTTTGAAACACATACTGCCTGTTGAGACTCTTGGAGATCCTCTACCACCTAAGAGTGATCCTGTGTTCGATCTTAAACAATTACCTCACACTTTGAAATATGCTTATCTTGATGAGAAAAATATATATCCTGTTATTATTAGTGCTAACCTTTCACAGCATGAGGAAAAGAAATTATTGAAAACTCTGAAGAAGCACCATGCACCTATTGGATATACCCTGGATGATCTTAAGGGAATTAGTCCCACTCTATGTCAGCACAAAATTAATATGGAACCTGATGCTAAACCTGTTGTTGATCATCAGCGACGGTTGAATCCTAAGATGAAAGAAGTGGTAAGAAATAAAATACCAAAGCTTCTAGAAGTAGGTATAATTTATCTTATTGCTGATAGTATATGGGTATGTCTCGTTCATTGTGTCTCTAAGAAGGGAGGTATTACTGTTGTGCCTAATGATAAAAATGAATTGATTCCACAAAGAATTGTTACAGGTTATAGGATGGTAATTGATTTTAGAAAATTAAACAAAGCTACTAGGAAAGATCATTATCCTCTACCTTTTATTGATCAAATGCTAGAAAGATTATCAAAACATACACACTTCTGCTTTCTAGATGGTTATTCTGGTTTTTCCCAAATACCTGTGTCACAAGAGGATCAAGAAAAAACTACTTTTACTTGCCCTTTCGGTACCTTTGCTTATAGACTTATGCCTTTCAAAGATGTATGACTGCTATATTCTCTGACTTTTGTGAAAATATTATTGAGGTTTTCATGGATGATTTCTCCGTTTATGGAACTTCTTTTGATGATTTCTTAAGCAACCTTGATCGAGTTTTTCAGAGGTGTGAAGAAACTAGTCTTGTCTTGAATTGGGAGAAGTGCCACTTTATGGTTAATGAAGGTATTGTCTTGGGGCATAAAATTTCCAAAAGAGGTATTGAAGTTGATAAAGCTAAAGTTGATGCTATTGAAAAAATGTCGTGCCCTAAAGAAAAGGTATAAGAAGTTTCCTTGATCATGCTGGTTTCTATAGGAGATTTATTAAAGACTTCTCTAAAATTTTCAGGCCTCTTACCAATCTCTTGCAAAAAGATGTTCCATTTGTTTTTTATGATGATTGTGTAGAAGCATTTGAAATACTTAAGAAAGCCTTAATTTCTGCACCTATTGTTCAACCACCTGATTGGAACCTACCTTTTGAAATTATGTGTGATGCTAGTGATTATGTTGTTGGTGCTGTTCTAGGA